>JAGQAX010000022.1:12967070-13567070 GCA_019142605.1 Cephalopholis sonnerati
GCACTTAGCGCAGAACAAAGGCTTTGTGCCTCATCACGCTACTGGCGTTTGTAGCAGAGTGTAAATACGCAGCACTCCCCTTGTAATGAATTAAAAAATACGCTGGCCTCAGGAGAACATTTTCTTTTCCATGAGTTGAGGCGAACGTGTTGCTGCAGCTGCACTTGTTGCCGTCATCCATGTGATGTTGTTCTTTCATGCTGGTTTGCTTTCGTCCTCTTCCTTTGGTATTTAATGGCAGACACACACTTGTAGGCATATATGCAGCCCTGTCAAGTGCAGATGATTTGCATCCTGGTACATACGGTACTTGAGAAAAACAAGAACTGTCATGTTTTCTGAATTTTGGCATGGACTTTGTCCTAAAGAGTCAGTTCTTGTGACATCTTTACAATGAAGCACCCTATTGGTATCAGCATCACTTCAAAAGGACTGGTAATGGTACCACTATCATAATTTTTAAAAAACACCCAGCTCTACTGGCCTCAAACAAAAAACTCCTACACTGAACATTGTTTTAGAAACAAAAATGTTTCCTTCCAAAATACTGTTAATATTTCAAGTGAGTCTCAACACGACAGCACAGAAGGCCTGCTGGATTGGCCCTGGTAGAGGAGCTCTGGAAACTGCCAAATCTACCAGCCAGTTCCCTTAACCTTGGCAGGAATGTAATAACCTTTGAGTTTAATAGCTTTCTATCTTTCTTTTCTTACTCCCTCGCTCTCATCCTTCTCCACTTTCACTAGCAGAGTCAGCACAGCATGGAACCTCGGAGGTGAGTTAATCTCACACATGGCCAGCGGAAATCCCCCACCGCTCAGCCAAGAGCCGATGTCCTCCATTTTGTGTCAGCCGGGGCTTATTGTCAGGGTCTTTCATCCCTACCAAGTCAGTTGCGGTGGGATGATGGGGCCTTTTAGGAGCACTGCCAGCCAGGAATCCTGCATTTTGTGCCTGAGCTGCCGACTTAGCCGTCCACTGCTGGGGCTGAGGATAACTTTTACCGAGCTGGCGCTGCTTGGGTGAAATCCCTTTTTTTGGACCATATTTTCTTAATGTCAACCATTAAGACAATTCCCAGACGCTGAATGACGGTGTCTTTGCATCATGTTACACACAGCCAATTGGTGGTGGTACTTCATGCTGGAAGCCATTAGGATTCTGATATACACGGGCCAAAACAAGAGGATGACTCTTAACAGGGGAAAGTGAGGAATGAACCTGAGAGAAGAGAGAAAGACTAAAAAAGGAAAAAATCATCTTAACTAATAAGCTGTTTCACGGTGGAAAGGAAGCCATGTCACTGAGGGCGAAGAGTGTAAATGTCAGCACTCTATGCCAATTACCCACAAGGAGTGGAGAAGCAGACAAGGAGGACGAAAGGTACTTCTCCTCCATCTTTGGGAAGGTCTATGGGGAATGGAGCGAGGTGGAGTTGAAGACAGGAAGTGGAAAGAGTCAGAAAACACAAAAGAAAAAATTAGACAATGAGAGGAAATGCTACAACTAAAAACATGAACACAAAGGCAGCCATAGGAATCAATGGAGCCAATTGATTGCAACAACTGCCCAATATTTCACAACGGGTCTGCTCTACTTTGTTTACAAGCTACAAAGTGGTCCACATCAGATGCAGCACTATTCAAAGGGACATTAAGCATTCCCTGACAGTTAAATGCAGTTCAGATGGCTGAAAAGAAATGTGCCCCGCTGCCAATCAAACAAAACCTACACAAGGCTGTTCCACTTGATGAGTATGTGAGAACATAGACCGTGACAAGTCTAATTATTTAACTACGGAGCCGACTTCAACTCCAGTCTGAGATAAACTGACAACATTAGCATCCTTAAATTACTCAGACAAGACAAACTCTGTGTACGCCATCCTTAAACTGTTATTATGCAGTTGCAGGAAGGTTACAGAAAGAGGAGAGAGTCACTGCTGTGTCTCAACCGTGACCCAATAACAACAGTTTGCTCTCGCTGTCCTCGGGGGGAGTTCTGTTCTATTTGGGGTAAATTCCCTTCGTTCCAAATTACCAGCTAAAGCTCAGGAATCATCTTTGACTATTGCAGAGGCATGACGCTAGCTGGATTGTACAGTGTCGCAGGGCTGCAGGGGCTGGGGCTGCAAATGTGTGGATGCTACTGCTGGGAGCATTTGCAGCTTCTGGAACTTCAAGGGTGAAATCATGACTCAGGAGCACGTCATGCTTTCTGATGTGTGGTGCTGGAGTTGGGGGGAGTGTACAGTATTAGACCTCGGTTTTGCATTTAACTGACTGAGAATTATTTCGTGTGTAACCTATATTTTGGGAGAAATATACACTGCTGTGTGCGTGTGTGTGTGTGTGTGTCCCAGACAGAGTGGACATTATTTTTTGATTAAGCGGTGCGCTGGGAGCCGTAGACAAACAGTCAACATTTACTACTGTATGCGTAACAACATTACTCAATCGTGCATGCATAAACATTAAATGGCTGCAGAGGGGCTGGGGCGGAGAGACGGAGACAATGCAAGAGGGAGAGGAGGCATACACTTCCTGATGCAGGAGCATAAAGGATGTAGATGGTTATAGTACTACAATACAAAATCTGATATATCTAATCTAATAACCTCATATTCACAGCATTATTGTCCATTCACCACAACACAAATAAGTCATTACTAAACTGACTTGAAATGATCCCACAATAGACTCAGGAGAGATCCTGGATAGCAGAATGAAATTACCTGTAGTACCATAACAACAAACAGCCACTCAGTTCATGATTAGCTGTTGCCAGAGCACTGCAGGTAGATTTACTGGGACAGCTGTGACAGCTGATTGTGCAGTCACTGAAGGAATACTCACTCATCATTCAAGACCCACAGAATCATTTGTTCCAATAATATTTGAACAGTAAATACATGAAACTAAAGAAGAGACACTCTGTTTTTATACACAGAAAAACATTTTATTCCATCTTACTCCATTTCTTTTTTATTAACACTTGAATTTGTGTGTTTTCTTTTCTTTTAAAAATGGACAAAAAGCTAAGAAAAAATTTTTTCTCTTAATTTTTTTGTCAAAGAATTTCCAGCAAATCTTCCTCGTTTGTTTTTGGGCATGACAGTGCTGTTGTATTCCACAAGATGTATGACAAATTGCTGGAATATCTCATCAATGGCATAAAAGCGTTCTGTCATAAATGACGGAAAATCTCGTCAGTGGCGAGGAAATTGTTAGAAATAACTGTTTACAAACTCTCAAACAACTCGTGGACTTGTAATCCAAGTCTTATTTAACCACGCATATGCTCAGTACCGCCCAAACAGACAGCCCTTTCCAACAGGGAACTAAAAATCTCTGTCAAGCCGGACTCCACTGACAAACAGTCATTTTACCTTGCTGAACACAGGAGCTGCTGGTCTACCTCTGCCTCAAGTCGTTAGCTTGTTTGTGTCATTGCGTGCCTTTGGAGACTTTGAACTAAGCCTTTAAAAGTCACAGCAATAACATAAACAAACTACCAATGGAGGCAGTGGTAGACCAGCAACTCCCGTGTTCAGAGAGGTAAAATTACTGTTTTGTTAATGAAGTCTGGCTTTGAATAGAGCATAGATGAGTTTCACTTTCAGTTCATCGGAAAGGACTGTCTGTTTGGAAAGTGCTGAGCATATGACTGGACAAATGAGCCTTGGATTACACTGTTTGAGTTGTGCGAGAGTTTGTATATTGATGTTTTAATATAGTTTTGTTGTTGCTAAACATGGTCGCCTACGACTTCAATTCATCAAGAACTTTCTCTGTGTTTGGATTCTTTGTTCACCGGAGGCATGCAAGAAGAACAGTGTTTTCTTCCTGAATATAACCTAACACAGGGTGACTTACTGATACACAAATGGTCATTTGGGGGGGTGATATATTCCTTTAATAAAGATGTAAAAGCAGTGAGTGAAGAGGCTACACTGTGATTCAATATGAGCAGTGTTGTGTTTTTAATTCTGATGGACCAGACAGACAGACACAGTAATGCAGTGCTGCAGGCTAAAAAAAAAATCTCCAATATTGCTGATTATATTCAACTATGGAAAGCACAGAGCAAACCTGCACAGCCTACACTTGATAATATCGCACATATTGCATCCGTCTCAAGCACAAAGCGCCCATTTATAAATGGCCAGTATCAAAACAAATTCTGCTCAAAAATGATTTCAGGCGGTGTTTACTTTCTGCTCTTGACAATACTGTATCTCTGAAAAGCAACAGTCATTTTATCTTCTAAGGCAGCCCTTTGTTTAACAACCTCTCCCTGCACACAAACACGAGCAAGCCAAGTCCTTGCTTTTTTAACTGTGTCAGCCAAATAGTGCAATGGGGCAAAAAAATATTCACCCAGTAGTGAGGAGGGATACTGGCTACCAATCTGCCTCGCCCAGCCAATGGTGCACAAGTGAGTCTGAAAGCGGGCTACCCTCCTCCCTTGTCATCGTCCTCCCAAACTCGAGGTCAAAGCATGTCATGCCAGGCTAGGGGCATGCCGAGGGCACACACATGGCCAGACATAAGATTTGGAGGATGGGGACAGAAGTGAGGAGCCAGGGAGGGAGGCAGGGAGGAGATAAAAACAAAGAGGAGTGTAAGAAGAGAGGAGCAAGCCACAGTCACAAATAGGGAGTAGGGAGCAGATGGGCCTGTCTGCTTAAAGGGACAGTTCACCCCAAAATCATATCAAGTAACAGCGTTGGGAGTATTCATGTTAGGATATAGTTATATACATACTAAATTGACTACGAAAATATTCAACTGAAATCCATAATGCAGTCATAAGGTACAAACTTTTTTTATCAATCTACATTGTTGTGGTGAGAATTGCCGAGTGTTGGAGATATCAGCTGTAGAGATGTCTGCCCTCGTTCCAATATAATGGAGCTATAATGAAATTGCTCACAACAAGGTCTGTGGATCATCTTGAGTAACAATGGGTCACGATTTCTGGAAAGAGACACTGCTGTTGAGTTTTTTAAACGATATTTTTGGTGCTTTGAGCCCCAGGAGCTGAGTGCCATCGAATTCCATTATATTTGAGAGAAGGCAGGCGTCTCCACGGCCAAATCTTCAACACTCGGCAACTCACACCCAGCGTTGGACAGCAGCGTCATGAAATGTAGCAGTGTTACA
The DNA here is from genome assembly GCA_019142605.1 of Cephalopholis sonnerati. Classification (NCBI taxonomy): domain Eukaryota; kingdom Metazoa; phylum Chordata; class Actinopteri; order Perciformes; family Serranidae; genus Cephalopholis; species Cephalopholis sonnerati. The sequence goes on from JAGQAX010000022.1 coordinate 12,972,236, forward strand.
AATTTAGCAGTAGTAACGTCACTACTCTCTGAATCAAATAGCTTTTGTGAAGCTGATTAATTGACTGAGTAGCGAGGTGGCATCCACAAAAGTTACACAGGGTAGGTAATGTGACTGACAAGAGACAAGAGAAGTACTTTCACTTGACATTACATACTTGTCCTTCAGCTTATTCTGCTTGCTGCTATTGGCTTTTCTTGGCAAGACCCGCCCTACTCTGCTTCTGATTGGCTACACTGCTCTTCTTTACACGTCATTTACTTGTCTTGTGCATAGCTGTATAAATTTAGTTGATTTGTAGTGGACACCAGAGAAATAGACACAACAAGGGCCGAGAAAAGAGCCAGACAGACAGGGGACAGTATTAGCAAGGAAGATGGGAAACAGTGTCATAATGATGTCATTTGTTATTTGCAGGACATGCTCAAAAAAAAGAGGAGTTTTAATTTAGGTCTGTTATTTTTATTGTTTATATTGCCATCTTTTATTTATTGTGGTTTTATTGACTATAAATATATTCTGGAATTCTGTTTTTAAATTACTGACAAAGCCAGATGGCCTACTGGATGAGGCCAAGACAGGAAATGCAGTAAGTAGGAAGAGCAGAGAGAAACAGAGAGATAAAAAAGGCAGACTGATAATGTGATGTTATTGGAGGACGTGTTAAAATGTCACAAAGTCTCCAGCAAAAAAGAAGAAAATTAACAGTTAAACTGAACATTTTTTGTCTGTCTATTTGTTTGGCGGACAATATTTCTATTTTTTCACAGCTTAGCTTACAAAATTTCCCTGGGGGTTGCTTCAATGTAGTGAAATTTCATTGTGATGTAGGGTAGCTTGCCCAACACTGCTCACACCAAAACAATCTAGACTAACAAAGAGACTGAGAATATGTCCTGACCCTTTAAACCTGGTTGCGCTCAATGATTTTTGATTGTGGGATGAACTATCCCTTTAAATACAGGCTCTCATGAAGCTGCATGACTTTGAATTCTTATAAATTTTCAAGGAAAATAAGCAAGTAGAGTATCAAACTTCAATCATATTCCTCCAGTGACATTTGCATCTGCTCTGAAAGCCACTGAAAATCAACACAAATATTATGTTACTGTATTCCACAAACTTGAGAACCAAAATTCCATTAACACAACGCCCAAGCACACTGCTGTTTTGTTACTTGTTTGTAAGCTGTCATTTTCTTATCTGTCTGTTTGTCTTTTTGTCCCACATGTTATTATTTTTTTTTGCTTGTTATGGTGTCAAATTTTCCATTTGACAGCGTTTTGATATTTTCTTCATCTGTTTTCACTGTATTTGAGCATCCTGCCCCGCACTACAGCCGATAATTACCTGAGTAGCAGCACTGCAACACATTTTCTATTTCCATATTCTACCACCTTTTTTGCGGCCTTGATGTCTTGACTACAATTGCAGATGTGAAATTGAATTTATTATCGTGTGCAGGCAAAAGCGACACAAACATTCTACTGTACGGCTATTGTTCGGAATAACAATGAGTGAAACAACGGCAGGTGCGCGACAAACAACAAACTGTGTAGTCGTTTGTTTTGTGACAAGCCTTCCAGACGCATCCACACAATCTGATGTACTTTACATAGTTATGAAGATGTGGAGAATTCTACCCACATACTTTGCCAGACTTTTCAGACCTGCGTCGAAGCTGCCGTATTTACAGAAATGCTAATCAGTGTGCAGTGCTCCAGCGTAAAAATAAACCCAATAATGTGAATGTAAAAATAAGAAGGAGCAGGAAGAAAAAAGAGAAGAGGTGGAGGGAGGGAGGGAGACAGACAAGTGGTTTATAGGAGGGGAGCGGCAGACAGGTGAGAAAGATGTACTGTGAGACTAAATCATCCACAGAGTCAACACACACACAAAGGTGGACTGTGGAGAGGTTACACGAGTAGGCAGGGCGGTATGGAGTGGCGTGGGGATGAGCCATAGTCATTGTGTTGCCTTATATAAGGACAGCGAGTTGACCTCTCTATGTGCTCCATCAGCACTGTCCTTAGCCCCACTTAAACCACATAAGCACACAGATGCATTACAATGCATGAAGAGACGCGCACACACACAAACACGCGAGACATTGTCAAAGCAGATACGCACAAACGCATCCAAACGCGCTGATTGTGAGTGAGTGAGTGGGTGTAACAGTGAGTCACTGAGTTGCATAGACATCTCTCCCCACTCATGTTTACGCTGGGCTTGTCCTGCTGCACATGAGGAGAAAAAAAAATGAAGAAAGAGAGCAAAAAAAAAAGTGGGGGGAGAGGAGAAAAGAGGGGAGGAGGAGAGAGAAGAAAAAGCTGACTCTAACTCCCAGGCTCAAAATAACTCACATCTGAAGATATGCCACAGCAGTAACACTGGGGAGGAGTGGAACCAAAATGAGAGGAGGGGGAGAAGGAGAGCAAGCGAGGAAATCCGTGTCCTGTGTTGTGCTGCAGCCAGACACCATTGGTCCACCGATCTGTCAGTCTGAGCACAATTAGTGTAGTCACGAGAGGGGAGGGGGGTGTGTGTGTGAGGGGACTGAGAGGAGAGGATGGCAGTTGCGGTCACAGTTCATCAGTGCACTGGTACGTCGCATGTAGCCTCTGTTACCCCCCTGAACAGTCCACACGCCCAGACACACCCACACACAAACATAAACGGCCTCGCTTGCAGAATGCACTGCCAAACAGCGCACACACACACACATCCAGACAGACAGAGATAATAATGACAACTGGCACTAGAGAATCCCTACAGACCTCTAGAGAATGCAACACACACTATTGTCACCATACCAAATTTAGAGATTCCCCGGGTTCATAGACGAGCACTTTCTGGAGTGTCTCTACACATGCAGCACATGTGTGTGTGTAATCCATGTTCGTGCACATGCTGACGCCAATTTCCAAGATGTTTCCTGACATAGGCTAATGCAGCTTAACCAAGCATGTCACTGCGTGTATGTGTGTGCGCCTGTGTGGGTAAGCTGCGCCTCAAACCGTGACGACGTCTTTGTGTCTGTCTGCTGCACTGTAAGCAAGAAGCCAGCTCACTCGTGACAGTGTTAGCCAACATGATGTCAGTGTGTGTCGAGCTTGTGGCTGAGAGATACCTGCTGTGACCTCTCACTCGCCTGACCCACAGGTAGGAATCATCCCCCTGCTTGCAGCCGCACCAAAATCAGTTGTCAGGTTGTGCGTGCTGTCACTGCATGTATGCTTCTTACATGTGCACTAACCCGTTTTCTCTTTAAGCATGGTGGAGACAAAAAAAAATCCTACCCACAGCCACAGCTGCTCCTCTTTACAAATACTTTGGCAGGAGATCACCAACATTTGGAGGTGTTAAACGATGAAATTCGCTGCCTTTAAAAATAGTTCCGAGTGATAGTAATGAAAGGGAAAATTAACAACGTCCAGAACGCTCTCTGTAACATAATGTGAACTACTATATCTGCATCTGTAAAGGAGTGCAGACAGGGCATGAAATTAAGTTCCCCTGCTCGCCTAAGGTAACAGCTCACTCGCCTAATTTAGTGATCAGACACAAGCCAAGCTGGCAAATGAGACTGGACATAAAATTCACAATTCCATGCATGAGCATCACACAAAAATATTTAGTTAACATAACAGAGAGGAATGGTCGGTGCTCCTCTCCACGTCAGTTGTCTTCATTCTACCTTACAGTCCGACGGCTCATCACAGCTTCAGTAAACCTATCACAACTCTGCATTGCTGCCATAGCGACAACACTCAAAGCTGAGCCAACAGCATTACAGGCAGGCAGGCAGCTCTTTAGCTCACAGACAGAAATAACTAGCTAACAAACAGCACCAGCAGCAGCACCATGAACAAGCCTTATCAAAAGACAAAATGCAGCAACAGTTTTTTATGTAAGGCCGCCTCCGAAAAAAGACTGTCCTCCTGCGGTCGTATAAAGGACCCCTCTTGCCTATAGGAAGCAGTGGCTTTGACATAGATATTTATGACTCTGGCTGCTCTACATGTTTTAATTCAAATAAAGAAAGCACTGTGTGTTTAATCTGTTGATGTCAATTCACTTCAGTCTCCATGGCCTTTACTTGTCAATAATGTCAATTATGAACAGCTAGTAACAAAATCTTGAATACAAACATATGTATTTACCCTATGCAAGTAATGCCAGCCTTACAGCTAACTGACTTTTTAAGTGGTTTTGCTGTCGCAGACAAATGCTCTATGTCAGAAAAAAATCATCAGACATGTACCTCACTTGGTGTGTGCTCAAGTGATCTCAATTGTTTGATGCAAGTGATAAAACGCAGTCTGATCTACCTTAAGTCAGTCTTTTTTGGGTCTTGACATTCCAACAAAATCAAATCTGTTTAACACCATAATAAGTTTTTAATCTTAGCTTATTCAAATTAGGCTTGGGCGGTATCAAGGTATTACAGTAAACAGGGGTATTAAGAAATCCCGAAGGTATCATTTCCAATTCTGTTAGAAACAGAAATGTCTCTCTTTCTATTAAACTGATACGGAGATGCTGTACTGAGGTGATGTAGTGCTCATCACAAGCCACCAGAGGTCAGTCTCTACTGCTGGAACAGAGCTGAGAAAGATGGCACTGGCAAGTGGTGGGGATACAACAGGAATTGTTAAAAAGTGCCACATATAACTTTACTTTAAGATGACTTCTTTCAACTACAAAAGCAGTTTGTTCGCCACATGATTTGTTCAAAACATCATCTCCATTCAGCCTACCGGGGCTGCCCCCGACTGAGAATTTTCCTAGTCTACCAATAGTCGTCATTTAGGGCCATTAGTCGACTAGTCGCCGCATGTTTACGATATTAATTTAATTATTAAATTATATATTTTGGTGGTTTGAGTTGAAGGTGTGAGAAAGAATAGTATCAGTAACATTGTTAACACTGTGCTACATTACAGAGAAATACAAACCGTACTAATGAACCTTCATTAATATAGGCCTATATTTTATCTACAAGTGCACGTCACACACTGAGCGAGCCGCCTGTTAATGACACTGTGGGCTAATGGGCATGTAGCTACTTCCATGTTTCACATGATACGTCATGTTTGTAGTCGACCAATGAAGATGAGTTTACATATCACCTTGGGTTGGTCCTTCACCTTCTCAAAATGATCCCACACTTTGGATTTCCTGCCCGACATGTTATTAACTAGCCTGTGGAATAACCGCAGGTACCAGCCCTGGAAATTAATGTAACTCCTGTCTGACTGCTGAGCGTGGCCACTTCCTGTGTCTGTCCTTTCAAATTAAATTCCCACATGGTCCAGTCATATAGGTTTTGATTTATTTTGAAAAGACCAAAACTATTTCAACCCACCAAGGCTGATATAGACATATTATAAACACAGCATTGTAGGTTAGACAAGTACATGTATGCGACCAAAACATCTATCACCAGTAGCTCAAATTCTATTTAATTTTTTCATACAAACACTATCTAAGCCTTGTACCCTGGTGAAATGTCAGGAAGAAATAGAGGTATGAAAAAATAGATACCACCAAAGCCTAAAGCAAACACTAAAGTTCAATGAAATGAACACTGTCAACAACCAGTAACTGCTCTTTCTCCAGCACAACACACAAAGCAGTGAACTGGGTATACAGTTAACATGGAGGGCACACCATGGAGACATGAGAGCAAGTATCAGTTCTGTTGTGCTGTGGAAACAGGAGGAGAAACTGGTGGAGTTGTAAAGAAAAAATAAGCGACAAAATCCAAAATGTAAAGTTTGTACACAAATAGTTTCTTTATGGATTATATTGATGCCGAATTGACAAAAATAATGTCAACATATGACGCCTTTTATCTTGTGTTTCTTGAGTTATTCGTTTTTGCAAAAATGTAGGGAACTGTTAAAATGTCGTACTTTTTAAAGGGAGTTTGGCATAATATTTTCCACCAGAAGCAGGATGGGAAATAATCTTAAAAGGAATCTAGTTTTAGTCTTGCAAATAATGACCCTGCAAGAGCCCCCGTCTTTGCAAAATCTTACAGTGTAGCCTTGACATCTTTGTCTAGCATATTTTACGAATAAATTTGAAAATGATAGTACAAGTTTAAAGTAGATATTACACTATCATACAGGGATTATAATATTTTAACCAGGCAACAGCATTTTTCACTCATCTAGCCCAGTGAGCTGGTTCTCAGACTGACTGATCTTGACAAATACGCCGGGTATTTACATGGAAAATAACACACACGGCCACACAAGAGCGATTAAAATATGCATGAAGTGCAAGAAATAGCAATACAACACTGTGCCAATATAACACCAATACACTACACACAAACATTCACATCTGGGCTCACTCTCCCAGGCACCCAGTAACATACGACAGTGTAATGAAGCACAAAACGCATACTGTTGAAGCATCTGGTGCAGGCAAAGACAGACAGAATACAGACGGGCACTGAACGACAGAAAGAGACGGAAAAATGAGGAGGAAAGAGACAAAGACAGCGACATAAAAGAGGGAACGGCAGCCGAAACAGTGGGAAAGTAAATCAGGAAAAGTAACACAGGAGAAATAAAAGAATCTCCAAAAGTAGCAAAGAACCAGGTCAGGAAAGAGTTGGGAGCGAAAGCTCTGTAATGCAAGGAACAGGAGAAAGGGCAGAGAGACAAAATGGAGAGATGTTTTTGCCCACAAGCTTGTTACAACCACAGAGAGCTAAGGAGAATAAACACACACGAAGGGCAACGGTGCAGGTCAACAATCTGACCACAGCGTGCACACCCGGAGGGAGAGGACAGGCAGGAGAAAGTGACTGTGAAGAAGGGAGAGGAGGAGGAGAGAACAGAAGGAGGGAGGGAGGCAGAGAGAGATACAAAGCAGTCTCTTAATGATGCGAGGCACTAACGACACCAGGGGAGAGCGGGAGACGAGGACAGAGGGAGAGGCTGGAGTATAAAAACTAGACAACAGTAAAGAGGGAAAGATAGCAAAGAGTAAACCATAAAACGAAAAACCAAGCCGAGAGAGGAGTCAATAAAAACAAAAACAATCAAAACTGAAAAAAAATAAAGGGCTGTTGCAGACATTCCCCAATCTGACATTTACAACTGTTTCCTCGACAGAAGTACAACACCCTCTGTCTCATACCTCTTTGAACAGGGAAATGTGAGACATGACTTGCTCATAAACGGATATTACAATAAACAGTGTGTTGACTGGAGGAATGGTTGTCAAACAGCCTCCGACACGCTCAACAAAGAGAGAAAAGGGCTTCCTTCGAAATATGGAACTCTGACAAAAAAGGAAAATCTCGACTGTTGTGACACTAAAACTTTCTAATTAATGGGAGCGACATTTTCAGACATCTTGAGCCCGTTATTTAGAAAATGATAGCATTACAGAGACCTCAGACACCAAGGGTAACTGAGAATTAAAATTAATCAATCTTTTGTTAAAAAATAAATACATGGTGCTGAAAGTAAAGGGGACCTATTGTGCTGATTTTCAGGTTGATGCTTGTACTTCTACTGGAACATGTTTATTATACCCTTCTTTCACCAAAATTAGCGAGTGTGTGCAGGTTCTTTAAAACACAGAAAACTTGTTAAAAATAAGTAACAGACTCCATTTGTACGTGGCTCTGCAGTAGTATGCCTTTCTGTTTTGTTTTTGTGATACATTCAGCATCACGGTCAGGCCGGAAAACAGGTTAGTAAAGTGTAAAAAGCAGCATAGAGGCCCGTGAAAATGAATACTTCTTTTTTCTTATATCTCTGCTTATTGAGTTTCTCTCTTAAACTTGGTGCCTACTAATATGTAACTATGTTTGAGCACTGCTTGTGCGCAGGCAGACAGTAATCTGTGGCAGCCCATCTCTGCATCGTGTCAGCAAAGGGGTTGAAATAATAGCATCCACTTGGGTCTCATATTTCCACTGCTGCCTATAAATACCTGTGAGTGAATGCCAGTTGAAACCTTTTCTATTAAATACAAAAGCAAGCTGTTAATGAGTGTTAGTGGGTTTTTTATCCAGTGTGAAAGGGGCTTTAATGGTCAATAAACACTTTATTTTTCTCACACTGTCCGTGCTGGAACACCTGTATTCACCGTCTCTTCGGGATGCTACATTTTAGCACCTGTCTCTTTCAGCCCCACTCTTTCAAGAAGCTCAGTCTGCTCTGATTGGCCAGCATTAGTAGGTCCTCAACCTCTGCCCTCCTGGTGTCTCTGCACCGTCACTGCAGCCAGGTGAACGTAATGGAGAGTATTAGGGATGCACGACATACATCAGGCTGATAAATTATCGCCCGATGATGGGACACAGTGACGATAATATGAAGCCAGACGGCTTCCATTGACTTGATAAAGGCAGCATCTACACATCCGACACAGTGGGTGGCGGTACATGTACCTTTAAACTTGGTTTGCAAAGAAGAAGAGCAACAACTGCAGCACGCTGTCTAGAGGGCAAAACATGTCGCAGTGTGGACGTCTTTCACAGTTGCAACAGGATTGCGCCGAGGTCTGATCTTCAACGACCCAAAACCCCACCATATCAACAAACTTCTTGCAGTTGTAAACATGTTAGACGCAGCGCTGAAGGACCGTCTCCAGAGTGTTAGCATGAGCTAATTAGCAGCAGCGGCCTACATCCAACACCAAGCTTTTAAAAGGCTCAACTCTGCTGTCAAACTTATTAATAACTGCTAGCCATGTGATGCTACAGTTGGCAATTATCTGTATCGTTACCTCTCTGGCTGCGTGTGTGTCTGAGAGACACTTGTTTGTTTGCTCACAGGCATTACTTTTCCATTAGTTTATGTCATTATTTGAAACTGTGGCCACATTTAATATAAACTTCTGACACTGCAACATTATATATATGACAAATAAAAAGGAAAAGCATAATGGGTTCCCTTTAAGCTTATGGAAATGCATTAAGCAATGCATAGTGATGAAGAGAGCTTCATTTCAACCAGTAAATGCTTTAATAATCAGAGCTGTGGAGTGAGGAGGTAAGTGATGGGGAGACAGGACACGTCTGTGTCTAGGTGTTACTGCATACACATAGATTGTTTTTTAAAACACTGCCTACTGTGTGGATAAATATGCATCGCCATTGTTGCAACTAGGCGTGTGAGGGTAAGCATGTATATGTGTACATTTGTTTTCACAGTCTTGAAGTGATTCAGAGGAAAAGGGGAAGTGTGGAGGGGAGAGGGAAGGAAAAAAAAAATCGATCTGCCTCACTCTCTGCAGTGCTGCAACCACTGGGTGTGTGCAAGTGTCTCACTGTGTTTGCATGTGCCCCAACTGCAGGGGCGCCACCAAGTGGTCAAATTTATTCCCACGGTCATTTAGAGAGAGGCAAGACTAATGTGTGAGGGAAGAGGAGAGGGCATGAGAGGGAGAGACAGAGACAAGCAAGCAGAGATGGATAAATATTCAGGAATATGTGCGGGGAGATGTAAACAGCTTGTGTTTGACTTCAAATGAAAATAAACCAACTCTGTCAAGACATCAGAGACGGCTGTGACACAAGTCGTCTCAGTGGAGCCTCTGATTAATTGGCTGATCATGCGAGACCAACAAGCTCTCCCACATATAACCACATTCGGTCACTTATTCACACAAGTAGCATCTCACTCTGGGCAAAGCTGTGCACACACACACGCAGACAGACACACAGGTTTGTTTGTACCTCTCCTTCAATTCTGGGGGGGCGAATGCTGGACAGGTGGATGGTCTTGAGTTCTCCAGAGTTCAGCTTCACCACCATGGCGTCAGCGTTGACCACCTGCATCACCTAGAGGGACAGAAGAAGAGAGGAGTTGAGTAAAATAAATACAAAAGGGCGAAGAAATGCTGGGCGAACAAAGCACCAAAAGGAAGAAACTCAATAAGAAATTAATTTAAGGGTCCAAAAAACATGTAAATCCCTAAGGAGAAAACAAACAGAAAAATCACACCCCTGCAGGATGGAGGAGTGTTGGAGCAAAAAAAGACTGGCATTGCATTTTGGTGAGTGAGTGAGCAGATAGACTGAAAGAAAGATGGGAAGTGAAGGAGCAGGTAAAGGATAAACGGAGAGGAAGAGATCTATTCTAAGGCGGAAGGAGAGTGACAGTGCAGATCGTGTGCTGTCACCAGCAGAAGGCACTGAGAGCGAGGTAAGAAAAGAGTGATCCCTGAGTGACTGAGTAAGTAAGGGAGCTAAGTCGTCCCAGCAGGCCGGGAAGGTTTGGAGGACAGAGCGAGGACGTTTTGCTATCTGGGGGATTGGCACCAGGAGGGAGGGGAGCGGAGGGAAGGGAGACAGAGTGCAAGAGAAACAGCTTTAAAACACAAACATCCTGTTAAAAGATAGACTGGTGGAGTATTACACAGCTCTCTGCCCAACAACTGGCTGGCAGCACTTTGTTCGAGAGACCTTTACAAGTGTAACTAAAGACAGAGACTAATTTATGTTTGGCATTTAAATGTTATTTCTCTGTGTACCTAAGGTAGCAACCACAATTTATGGCAGGTACAGTTTAGAAGAATATGTGCGGATGTTCAAAGCCATACCTGTTAAATAACAGTTGACAGAAAGAGTATGAGTCGATCTACAGACTGCTGGCCAGAACCGGCCCAACAAAGGGTCCAATGCGGCTCACCATATGACTTCGTACACCTAATAATGACGCACTTGTGACGGCTAAGAGGTACAAGGTTTCAAAAGAAAGCTAAACAGTGAGTACTTACAGCTCTCTGACAAAACAATGACCACTTACTATGGTCATTTTTAAGGATACTGAACAAAGGAAAAGAATGTGTATCAGTGTGCGCTCCAATACCCATACTACCACACTATATAGTATTCAGGAAAAGATTTAGTATGTCCCAATACAAATGCAGTATGCCAAAAAATACCACAATGTTCTACTACATCTGGTCTGATTTTGCAGTATGCAAGCCAGCATGCTTGTCTGGCTGTTCTGACCCACAATCCTCTGCATGCGGACGATTCGTCACATCGACTGAGACGGAAAACAGACGATGGCTGGCAATTCTGAGAAGTCGCAATGAAGGATGACAGTGCATTCAAATAACTGATGACCAGTAAGACAGTAACAATAGGAATACTGATTGTCGAAGTGAGCAAAGTCATCCTAAATATTGCAAACAACAATTAGAGATAACTATAAAAATAACTGATAAAGAACTGCAGATGTAATTTAAATGTCGCAAATATGTTAGACTCTACAATCTGTGCAGTTGAGCTCTGTCTCTGGCGAACTCGGTAAGTGGCGTTTGTTTAATTTCCATGGTAACAGATATAAAAGCAAGAGGATCAAGGTTCAGGGTGTAATTCTATGAGACAGTAGTTCGTGTCAATTGTGTGCATACTACATGCAAAAGTACGTACTTTTTAAGGGCAGCTGCAGTACTTACTAAAAGTTAAAAGAAAAATTAGGCGATTCGGAACGCATCCTCAGACTTCTATCTTAAAGGTCCAGTGTGGAGGATTTAGTGGCCTCTAGTGGTGAGGCTGCAGAACTGAAACTTCTCCCATGTGTCAAACATGTAGGAGACCTACAGTTCTCCTACGGCCCAACCTAGAGCCAGTGTTTCATTTTTACATCCTGGGCTACTGTAGAACAAAATGGCAGACTCTGTGGAAGAGGACCCGCTCCGTATGTAGACATAAACAGCTCATTCAAAGCAATGACAACATAGTTATGAATATTCTATGCCATTTCTGTCTATAGATACCTCAGAATCCTTCAGACTGGGCCTTTAAAGCAGTACTGGTGGAACCCTACTGCACAGGCAAAGCTTTAATTTGTAAATGCTTTGCTTCCTCAATATCTTCCTCTTCAGTTTTGTGTAGTGTGGTGATGCCATTACTACCACACAGGTGTGAGAATGTATGGAGAAGTGCACATGTAATGACAGTAAACAGTAGACTGACTGAGTGTGGAAAAACTGAGACATATTGTTTTCAGATACACTCTGCAGGACTTTTCCTAAAAATCAATATATAAACTCATACACAAGTAATTCCTCTCAATTGTCACTTATGACCCTGTAGAAGTGTGTGGTGGTGTATTTTTCTACAGAGACTCTGCCCTCTGCCTCTGTTTTGCTGTTTTGTTGTTTTCTTCTTATTTTCTGTGCTCCAGGCGTTTGTAGGCATGTACCTCCACAGCGCTCAGGTGAGGTCAGAGCTTTATAAAAAGGTAGCAACCAGGTGCCAGACCGTGAGCAGCAGGCCTCCGAGAGACACAGCAATAAAAAAAATGCAAATATAGCGAGGCGAAATGCCAAAAGAGAGTGAATCACCTTCGCTTGTGAGCGTATTTACAAACATTCGCCGACAATGCTGCGTAGTATACCTTTAAATTGAAGATGTTTTTCTCAAGCTGTTCATCGTCTGTTCTGTAAATGGATGAACGTGTTCAGAATGTGCCTCTTTACACTGAAAGGAAGGGAAACATGTGGAGGTGTTGTTATTTATAGGCTTTTATGCACTGGTTGTACTGGTCTGGCCCACATGAGGATTTTGACAACCCTGGTCCTCTATATTTAACTGCAGCATTGGTTCCCAGTGAAGAAAACCACTGGCAAAAGCAAACTCAGCCCAGTCTATGTTTGTAATTCTATGTGCCTGAGCCCTTCCAAGCAAAAAGACAGATTGGGGGTATAATGTGACTGAGATGGAGGAGGCATCCAAACCCAGAGCCTTTAAGTAGGCCGCTTGCAAGAGACTGAGAAATCAATCGCCCTACACATGTTGCCACCCACATGTGCATTAAATGGCCTCATCATCACTCAAACTGCAGTTCATATGTAGGCTGTGCTCGAGCTAAAGTCCTCAAAGTGAGAGATGCAGGTCTGAGCCATGTTTTCCAGCACAATTTGGGCCGTGTGGGTGTTTGTGCGGCTGTGTGGTAGAAAAACAAAATAACCAAAAAAAAACCTTTTTGAGTTATTGAGATTGAGTTGAACCTTTCTGATAGCGAGTACGTGGAAAACACAAATCCAGGTGTATCAGGCGCTTAGGGAGATTCATTATTCCATGAAAACAAATCAGACTGCCATTGCATTTGCCACCAGAGAACAGAAATTAGACCAGCCCACATGCTAAATAGGCTGCCCACAACAGCAGCCAAAATACATCATATACTAATCACTGAGCTGAGTGGGAGAGATACAGAGACATAGGGAGCAGGAGGGAGAGAGACGGAGAGAAGTTGGGGGGGGGGGGCAGTGAGTAAGTGCGAGGGGGAGCATGCGTGCACGCGGCGACATACACACATGCACGCACACCAGCCTACACAAATTCACACTGTAACAAGGTCATTTTGTGGCCTGCCCGAGTAAATAAAGTGCACGAGCGAGAATGTGGCAGGAGCAGAGGAAAATGGCTCAGCATTTACTGGCTAATTATCAGCCGGAGGAGGCGAGACGAGAGAGGCGAAGGAGGACAGATCAACGCGCCCAGATAGAGGAACGGGAAGATGGAGCGAGCCAGTAAGACGGGGTGTAATCTCTCAGCAAATATCACAAGAACAGAGACAGAGGGAAAAGATGGAGAATAGATAGAAAAATAGAGCAAAAAAAAAAAAAAGTCTTTGCAAAGTAGCTGCCATGAGGGTCGAGTGAGCAGGCAGAGAAGACAAATAGGCGGGCAAGCATGACTCACTGGTCTAATCTGATGCTCGAGAGGTGGGGATCTACTGCCACCCTCTGCCTGTGGCTGACATGACATCTGCAGTGGCCAAGATCAGTCACACAGCGAAAGGAGGATCTTGGCTACTGTCGGGGACTGTGTTGGTTGTCACTCAGATCCATTAAGTTGGTTTTAACCACAGGGGCCGAGCGAGGGCTCGGCCAGGACTTACTCATTACTCACGTCAGATCAACTCCCTCAAAAGCAACACCTGTGGCAGCGGTTCACTCTTGCTGCCAGTGGAGCTGATTTGTCACCCAAATTACATGGTTTCAGTTAAACTAGTGGTGTTTGTGATGCTATGATAAACACCCCGAGCTGGCATGAAGCCCCTGGGTGCTGGTTAGGGAAAAAAAAGACAAGTGGCTGATGAGTATGTCATGAGTTGTGAGGACATTACCCTGGGACAGGTACCAATAATCTAGAGAGACTTCCTGACCTAATCGGTTGACTGGTTTTAACTGGGGCATGAACCAATATACCCTCTTCTCATCATCTTCTCCAAAAGTGACTTTTTAATTTCTTAAAGAAGCCGTCTGACCTTGTAACCATTCTGTCTGACTTATTTTAACTGGGGCAAACAGTAAAAAGCCCTCTTGCCATCTCTCTCATTTTAACTGTTGTTAGAGTGAACTTTTCTCTTTTATTCTAACAAGACCTTCAACTGCTCTTACGCAGCGGTCCATTAGAGAGTGCACTTCTCTTCAAGTTTTTCTTTTTCTTACTTCCAACACAGGACAGAAAAAATACATTTATATCAGTACTATACAACTAAATATTATCAGAGGTAAATCAGTGACTTCATACAGAGTTTCATCCAAACAAAGCACAAACTTAAAGGAACTCTACACGACATTCAGAGCATTCCTATAGCATAAAGCTATAGTGAAGTAATGGCATCCTTGACTAAAGTCACAGCTCCTTTGTGTGTGTTGTAATCTGAGCTATTCTGTATATTGTGGTAGACAGTCCAGCGGCGCTGTGCATGCACAGTGTGTATCCAATTGGCTACCTAATTGCTGCCACTCTGCAATGCACTTATACAGCAGTTGCTGCTAATAACGCAGTCCCGAACCTCGGTGGCAGGGTGCAAGGTTCAAACAGACATTACAAAATGAAATTCAAGGACTTTCAAGTACCATTTAAAGCACTATTTTTTTTCATTTTCGAGAACTTCACTCGCAGAAAATAGGCTAATTCATTTTCAAATGTATACTTTTATTGAACAGAAATAAATCGCCTCTCTTTTCAGCGAAGGTGACATATCACACTCTTTTTAAATGTAACTTTATGAAACCCTCAACAAAACATTTGAATGTCACTGAACCATCTGAAAGTAACGCAAGAAAATGATGCCAGCTAGAACTTCAGTTTCACTTTCAGTTTTCGGCAAAGCACACCACTTGAGAGAGAGGGAAACAAATCACGGTGATTAGTTACCTCATTAAGTCATGTTTAGGTTCACACAGGCCTTCAGGTTTTGCCAGGGGTTTAAGAGTTAAGTAATGCATATTTAATTTTTTTATTTTTATTTAAATGCACATTTCATTTCTACTTTATTCTATTTATTGCTTTATGTGCACACACTTTTATTTCATACATTTTTTCTTACTTCTTACAATTCTCTATTATTTACATCGGAGAAACTGTAGCAAATCACAATTAACCCTCTGGGATCAATACAGTATTTCGGATTCTGATAGAAAATTAACTACAATGTCAGGCGGGACATCATCAGGGCAAGGAAGAAAAAGGAAGGGAAAGTGCACCACGGTGAAATAAGACGGCCACGCATCAGAATTTTAAAAAAAAAGAAAAGGCTGAGGGATTTCTGATTCTGAACAATTTCTTTATCCTGGCTTGATGAACAAAATTTTGGTCAAAATATTAATATAAAACTTGAAATTTCATTTTCAAGGACTTTCAAGCATTATATCTAAAACAAAGGGCCATTTCCAGGGCACCCACTAGCTTAGTGAGTAGAGCAGGTACCCCATGTACAAAGTGGCTGCATGTTCCATTCCAACTCATGGCCCTTTACTACATGTCGTCCCCTCTCTCTTCCCCTTCACACTTCTGACTGTCCTGTCATGAAAGGCCAAAAAGCCCCGAAAAATAATATTTAAAAAAAAAAAAGAGAGCTCTTTTCAAGCTATTTCCCTCAAAGTGAAAGTGCTTCAGGGCACCAGTTAGCTCAATTGTTAGAGCGTGCCCCATGTGTATGAAGGCAATGTCTTGCTGCAGTGGACCCAGGTTCAGTTCCAGCCTGCGACCCTTTACTACATGTCATCCCCTTCTCTATCCCCCTTTCAAGGGTACGTCTGTCCTGTCAAATAAAAACCAAAAAAGGAATGTTTGATAGTGCTTAAAAAATGTAAGCTCCTCAAGCACCTTGTGCAAACTCTGAGGTTGGCATTGTCGTGGAACCATAACACCCACCCTCTGTTTTCCTCCTAGGTTTACAACATTAGCTCTGTCACCACTGTTGCTGTTGTTAGCACTGTTATCATCGTTAGCTGCTAGCCATCGGCTCAGCTACCTCCATTTTGAGAGCCCTGAAATATACATATCACATAGAGCTCCTTTAAAATGTGGCAGTTTCAGTCTAATATTTTGAATACACTGATCTAGCTGAGAAGTTGTGTTGTTGTGCACTTGCATGAGCAGTGGTACATATATGGATATGACACTGCAATAGTCTACACAGCATGAGTTTGAACATTTTGACATCTGTAACTGTTTCACAAAGACATCTACACTACTGCTTCTCTTCATATAATCCTCAGACATCACAAACAGACACCAGTTTCCCATATTCTGGTATGGATTTGGTCGACCTAAAAGCAACAGTGGCAGTGTTCCTGACAAGCTAGTGATGAGAGGCTGGTAAAGGGGTTTACACCACGTCACCTTTTATCCATCACCTCGCAGGTCGATGGTTACCCAGGGGAGAGGAGGGGAGGGGAAAGGAGGGGAGGGGAGAGGAAGACTATTGGGGCATGGCCTACATCCACTTCTCCAGTCCCAGTAGAGGTGGGAGGAGAGAGAGGCGAGACAGTCGAAAAGGAAGATGCGTCAGCAGGATTGACTTGTGGGGATTGGACCTGCTCTGCCTCTCCACTCTATCCATCACTCAGATAATAAGAAGTGAAAAGGAGAGTGGACGAGAAGAGGAGAGAAGTGTATGATGATGGGATTGATGGATAGATGTGTCCCTCTGAGAGTCGGTGCATTGCAGTATTAGGTGCCGACAAATGTCACGCGGACGAGTATGGAGGGGCAATGACAGGCCTGAGTAACCTTAGCCTGTCCAATATGTACTTAGCTTTAAAATGGTTCAAGCATTTGCAGGGTCAGCGTGACGTTCTCCATCACAACTGTCACTTCCACTTTTGACAAAAAGTTTTTGGACTTGCATGGTCCTGACGCCATTTTAGAGGCTTTTGACACCATCATGTAACTTTTCGAGCTATCTTAGACGATATTAGTGGCACAGAAAACGGTCCCATTTTAACCACATAACCTTCATGAAAGGTGATAATCTGGAGAAGTCTCACACAGGAGATGTCTTTCTATTCCCTTAAAAAAAATACTAACAGCACCAGCCTTCTTTGTGGCACCTTTGGTGAAAGAGCACAGGAAAGAAAAAAAGAAAAGTCCTACTAAAATCAAAAAGATCACCAAGGTTTAAAGGGTTCACTCCAAATCCAAAATGCATAGTTTTCTTCTTACCTGTCGAGCTTTTTATCATCTAGATTGTTTTGTTGTGAGTTGTCAAGTGTTGGAGATATCAGCCCTAGAGTCGCTGCCTTCTCTCAAATATAATGGAACTAGAGGGCACTCAGCTTGTGGTGCTCAAAGAGCCAAAAAATACATTTGAAAAACTCAGCAGCAATGTCTGTTTTTATACAACAAAGTCCCTTCTTTATGCTGCCTTTGCATTTTGACACAGAACCAAACAACGGCGGCATTTGCAGCCCCAGTGTGTGGTTTTAGATAGCATGCTGGCATCCCGGAGGCAAAAGACTGTCTTCCCGATTTGTGGACATTTTTGGCTGCTATTCTTCTTTGAGTTAGCTGCTAACTGCGACTAGCTGCTTTTTGATCAGGGGTTGGTGACACCTGTCCCGTCCATGGTCGTGTCCAACTGGCTACCCCTTTAACCCAGACGTCGATTTGGAGCTACCCTCTAGGGGCGACACAACACTATTTCCCCATTCCATGACTGTACCTTTTATGAGGAACGGTGAGGTGGAATAGCAGCGTGACATTCCTGCCTTTAACGGCGGCTTGAAAGGAGCTAGGGTCTCATTCCAGAAATCATGACCTGATTACTCAAGATAATCCATTTACCTTGTTGCAAGCAGTTTCACATAGGAACTATTTTCTTTCTACCGAACTACACCTGCCAACCGCATCACTGCGCAGGAGGAAGTGTGCATCTACTCATGGACGAGAGGCTTGTGCTTGAGACAGCAGGAGATGGAAACATTAATGGTGTCCTCCTCAGGCAAGCTGTAATGTCAGCTAGCAGTAGATGCACGTTTCCTTCTGCTCAGTGATACGGGTGGCAGGTGTAGTTCAGCAGAAGGAAAATAGTGCATGGATTATCTTGAGTATCCCGGTCATGATTTCTGGAATGAGACGGTAACTCCAACCGTCCCCCCCATTCTGTGACTGTACCTTTTATAAAGAGCAGCAAAGTGGAATAACAGCGTAACATTCCTGCCTTTAACAGGAAGCTTAAAAAGGAGCAAACGTCTCCTTTCAGAAATCACGACACGGTTACTCAAGATAATCCACAGACTTTGTTGCAAGCAGTTTCATGTAAGACCCATTTTCTTTCTACCGAACTACACCTGACACCCGTGTCATTGAGCACAAGGACACATTCATCTAATGCTAGCTGACATTACAGCTCACCTGAAGAGGACACCATTAATGTTTACATCCTGTGCTGTACCAAGCACAAGCCTCTCATCCATGAGTAGATGCACACTTCCTCCTGCGGTTGTTTGGTAGACAGAAAATAGTTCCAACATGAAACTGCTCACACCAAGGTCTGTGGATTATCTTGAGTATCAGGTCATGATTTCTGGCAAGAGACATTACTGCTGCTGAGTTTTTCAAATGTGCTTTTTTTGGCGCTTTGAGCACCACAAGCCGAGCGCCATCTAATTCCATTATATTTGAGAGAAGGCAGACGTCTCTACGGATGATATCTCCAACACTCAGCAGCCTAATAGACTAATAGATAGCACAACAGGAAAGAGGAAACATATGTATTTTTTAGGGTGGAGTGTCCCTTTAAGTGGGGGCATCAGCCGTGCAGTACCGTAGCAGTAAAAAGAAAAAAAAAAAATGCACGAGGATAGCGGCGAGAGAGGACAGGCATAGTCCCAGGGATCTTGATAATTCACTGACTGTCACTTCTCATGTCTTTTCATCCTTCTTCCCCTAAGTCTCGCCATACCTCTCCACACAAACTCACACTTTCAATTTCTTCCTCAGCCCCCCACCTTTCTTTCTGCCTCTTTCATACACCCTCTGGAGCTCACCACCAAATGTTCCCTCACTCCCCCCCCCCCACTGCCCACATCCAACCCTCTTTTATTGAGGGGGTTCAGAGAGATCTGAGAGCAGCTCACACAGATAATATAAATGTTTTATCCTTTCTCTAGCCTCTTCCTTCTGACTCAGGAAAAAATATACATACACATAGTTTCTTTTTGGCGCCTTCTTTATGGCGTGTGCAGTTTATCAAATTCATTCTGTAAGCAGATTTCCAAAGCAACACCTTTTATGTAACCCTCTGGCTAGCCATGAATTTTTCAGGGTCTTAAAAGTTCATGGTCTGGAGGGAGCAAACACAGACAAAAGACAAACTTTAGGAGGTATTAAACTTTTTTTTTTCATTCCTAGAGAAAAATGTATCAACTGAAGGGAAGGGTGGGATGCAAGTCATCATCAAAATGCACACAGAGGGGAACAGATTTAAAGCTGTTGTTTTGAGGGCACAGTTGCTTTAATACATTAAAGCCTCAACTTGGACAGTATAATATGTCAGCTCATAGTTAAACTGTATTACCAAAATGTATCAAGGAGTCCATCTCACTTGATTTGAGCTAATGTGTGCTGACAACCAGGAGCGAGTGCACTCCTGTGTACTTGATATTAAGGACACTTCTTCTCCCTTGAGATTCTGGCCAATAACCTCCAAAGCTAATATCTCCAGTTCTTGGCTTTTGGGGGTCGTTCTGTGCTGCTGCTACAGCATACGCCAGCGATTTGGCCCTAATTTGACTGGGGAGTGCTTCAAGGTTGCTGTTAAGCATTCCTCCTAGTACCTTAAGTGAAGGGATTTTTATTTTTTCTTTTTATTCAGCGGTGGGGTGGTGGGGGTGCAAATGTGAAAATAAGAGGTGTCAGGAGGATATAATTCGTTAGAAGCCTCAAAGTGGCTCTGCTTCTGCTGCAGTGCTGGGAGAAAATTGGAAACGCCGCAGTAGACATCAAGTGGTGGGAGCGAGGGAAACAAGCGGCCTCCCCTCAGCACTGAAGCCAAGTCTTTTTCGTGCTGGATAACGTCTGCATGTCATACTGAAAGTTTTATACCTTCCTGCTTTTTCTCTGTACTTCAAAGATAAGTGAGGACTTTCAATGGAAGCAAGCTGATTTAAATTGAAAGACATTAATGTAAAGCTGGTCGGAGAAAAAGTGCCAATTAGAGGCAACACCTTCACCAATGGGTAACTGCTTGTTTAAAAAAAAAAAAAAAAAAAAAAAAAAGCCACTTTGGGACCTCACCTTGGCCACAAATTGCCTGTCCTTCTGGTCCAAGTTGGCTGTGGGTGCCACGTAGTCCTTCCAGATGCGGACCTTGCGCTCTTTAGCAGATCTGGCCAAAGAGAAAAAATCACATAATTATCATCAGTGGTAGTCCTCGACCATCAGCCAGAAATACATGGGACATAAAGGGCTTAATCAAGTGAATAACAATTATCCATTTGGCTGGAAAAAGCTACAAAAGCTCATTAAAGTGCAAAAATTCCAGCATGATTAGCCCATAGTCATTGCTGCCATGATTATAGGGAATGAATATCACTGCTGCAGAATAGACTGGGATTGTTCATCTCAAGCGGTGGTGGCATACATTAGCATACCATCTAATTTACACAATTAATTACACACATTAATTACACAATTATTCTGCATGTACTTTCTGTATTTAATGTTTTGTATCAAATCAGTAATTTCTGGAACCAAAGATATTGTAAATTCCTATACTTTTCTCTGTCAGCTAAACAACAGTTGAATTTAATAATGTATGACATGACAGCTTGTCTGCCACTGAATGAAATACTTAATTTACTTATCAGAAATTGGAGGGGGATTTTAAGTAACTTCCTATGTGAGTATAAGGTAACAAGAGTAGAGTGCGAAATGAACACCAAAGAAAAAATGCAAGGAGGGGTTAACTATAGCTAGTAAAATTTTACATATCACTGCCCATTCATTTCAATTATTTTGTCAGAATACTTTCAAATATCACTCTTATTCCTTGTCGCAATTCTGCCTTAAACATTTGATCGAGTGATGTCGGACTGAAAACGCTGAATGTTATCTGTGGCTATGGAGATCCATCGTTTCTGCTATGGGGATTTGTGCGGATATTCACAGACAGCAGTTACATCACTGTCTCTCATCCAAGAAATGTAGACTTTTAATATAGAACGGTGTCAATTAATGTTCATATTTAGGGATGTGGGATTATCGGGGCTGATTAAGGCATTTTTTACCTGATTAGGATACATGATATTGGGCTATACAGAGCCCGATCTGATCCTTTGTTTTACAACAGCTCCTGCAGCCTTACTGCACAGCAACGTAAAGAGTGCAGCTGTACTGAGCTCTTGTGTGACCAGGGGTTGAACCCCGCCCATGGTGAAACACCACACACCATAAACAACAGCAAAATTCAGTATGAGACTGTTATGAGCACCCATTTCATTTCAGCTCACTGTGAGATTCTCTTGTGTTTTCCTGTCATGTATGGTGCGTAGTCTTTCACCGCCCTGCACAGACGAGACAGGCAGCTGTGCAAAGCTTACCACAACCACACTCAGCACGCCACTGCAAGTACAACAAAAGCCCCTTGAGCAAAAAGCCAATAAGATTATATATTAATGTAGCCTAATCCGCTCAGAAGATGTACAGACGAGAAAAATGAACACTCAACAGAATACAGTTCATTCAGGCAGGTTAACCCAGGCAAGGCTGCACTGAATCATTTGAAGAAGACACCAAAACACATATTTCTGGCGATGAAATTTGTCCCTAAGTGCTCCTACTGGAAAGCCCCAGCTTAAACATGCTCTCAAAACGCTTTTCTCGTCCTCAAAACGCCTCAAAACACTAAAACCATTTTACAAGACCCTGAAACACATATTTCTGGCTATCAAATTTGTTTCTAAGTGCCTCTACTTGAAAGTCCCAGCTTAAGATTTAACATGCTCTCAAATCACTGAGAGAGACAGATAAATTCCCTCGAAACAGCGACAAGACCAAAAAGTTTACACAACACTTTAAAACACGTAAAATACTTAAAAAAGAACAGCTTGGATGCAGGGATTTTTTTTATTAATGCATTGCAGAGCTACTCAAATGTCAAACATAGGCTTTACTTAAGATTGATTTGAATAATTTTAATGTTCTTAAAGTGTGCACTGTGCAGCGGTATTATCTCAGATAATAGAAATATTGAATCGGGATTCAGTATCAGCAGATACTGATCAAATGACTTGGATCAGAAGCAAAAAATCTTGGCGCAGGGTTCTATTTCAAAACTCCTCAAAACTGAAAAGCACAGGCATTGTCGAAAAATATTTTGACAGTATAATTAATTATGCCATCCTCCCGAGGTGCAGACAGTGATATATTTACAAAAAAAAAGTGGAAAAGGATGCAAAACAGGTGGGGAAAATAAATATATTCTTTACAAAATCTCAAGATGTCACAAAAAAAAAAGAGTTCTTCAAAACTCAAATACCTTTGAAAGACAAAAAAAACAGATTCCAGCACACTGTCTGGAGGTCAAGCAGATGTTACCTTCTCTGTAACCAAGATTGACTCATCCAGGGCTAAAGCAGCCCCCTTTAAACCAGCTGCCCCTCCGACTGGGTGTATTATTCACATAAAAACCACAATTAGCATATTTTCTAACCACATACACCATTTGCAGCTTCCTAAACTCAAAAAAAAATTAACCATCACAAGTTGTTTACAACAAAAGTTAACTTTACAAACAGGAAATTATGTAATAATGCAGGTCACATGATCATGAAAACGCAGCCTATTTAACAGAGAAAAAGGTTACGCCCTTGTTTAGCCAACCAAACACACCTCCACATGTAAGTGATACAATGACTCTGTGAATGTATGCATATGAAGGTAGAACTACCAAGTGTGTAGCCTTGGCCGCGCTACAGAAACAGAGAGGGGCCAAAGAGGGACCATTGCGAGGTCTTTAATGACTTAGGGAAGACAGGGGAAGGGAGCGAGGACTAGGAAATGAATGAGTATGAGTGTATGTATGTTTGTGCTGCCCACAGTCGGTGAGGGAGCTGCTCCATCACAGACATCCCTATTTATATTGATGATATATACATCATGCCCATACCTGATTATGAATCAACAACTTTTTAATTAATGTCTTAACTTTACCTATAAAGCTCTTAGTATCAAGACGTGTGAACTATCCAACTGAAAAACATCTGTCAAACTTCAGACACTCCCCTTCACCAAGAGTTTCTGTGTGTCTACAGTTGCGTACCGTTCAGCAGCTCTGAGTTTCTCGGCTCCCTGGGTGTAGACGGCCATGGACCAGTCGACGCAGCGGGCAAAGCCTTCCTTCAGTAGGAGCTCTGTGATGTTACCATTCTGACACAAACAGGGACAGACACAAGAACCATTAATAGGACAGAAAGCTTGACTTTTAATGACGCTTCCATCACTGGATGCCGACTTGTGCGTTTGTGTATTACCGGGTGAAGGATGGTGCCCAGGATGATCTGGTTGGGGCAGCTCTCCAGGATGATCTGAACATCTCTCTGCAGAAGACGCGACTCAGTGAAGAATTTGGCCTCTGCTGCGAATGGCTCTGGTGTCTCTGTACCATCCGCTTCCCGCTTGAACGTTGGACACTGGTGAGAATGAAAAGGAAAACTCACATTAACACGATAATAATCATGCCTACATTTATTGTGTGGTCTTGCAAGCAATGGGAAATATCTTCAAATGTGTCTGAACGCATTCTGTGTACTTAAATTCCCAGCAGTCAACCAGTGCCTCGAGGAGGTTTTTTGAGCACACAGTCTTTTGATATAATCTGTTTTCTCTGTGTACTACTGTTATCCACTTTTAACCGATGTCACCTTGCTGTACATGCTATCTGTATTCTTTCCTTTGAGTGTGGCAAAACACCAGACGGATATAAACACAACAGACGCAATGAGCAGACAAGCCTTTGAACAACGAGACAAAGAGCACCTTGAAATGGATGTAATATCTTCAAGTGGGAGATGAAAAAGATTAGTTATCTTGAGTGGCCCATTGGTAAATCTGGGCCTGGTGAAAGAGACTGATGGGGAAATTTAGTGAAGCGGATATGACACTGGTAAAACAAACACAGACTCAGAAGAGAGGCAAAGACGAACCACTACTCTTTTGATGTCTTTTTTGGAATATATATTCGTAATAAGACTGGACTGCCAACCTGAAAATACTTCATTAACAGTTTGTGTGACAATAAAGAGAAGTGAGACACGGATGTGGAGGAAACTGTCAAACCACAGACATTTTATTTGCATAGGTTAGTCATTCCTGTATTTATTCATTTGCTCACGACTTATTGTTACTGTTGTCTTCCAACAAAACCAACTGGAGCCTCATTAGAGAAACTTCTTAAGTCGGGTGGCAAAGGTACGCGATCTTCTTGATATGATAAACATCTCAGAAAATACCAGTTTCATAATATTACACAATGTTTATAGCTGGTATCAGCAACAATAACCATTTAAGGAACTGCCAGTTTTCAACCCTGTTCTTTAGTCTGAAATTCTAATATATCTCAGTTTAGGATGACATTTAGAACATTTGGTATTACAGAAACATTTTTCCTTACTGCAATTAGGAAGAAGAAATCCTATCTTATCATAAGCTAGGAATTTTGCTATTATAGATCCAACTTGGAGATTACCCTGGTTAGGAATTTGTCAGCATGGCATTAACCCTGTCCTAAAGTCACAATAACAGCCACAATGGCAGCAGCACTGTTGTCAGGTCTATATGGCAATGACAATGAAGACAGGGAACAACATCAACACCAACATATTATGAATGAAAGGCTACTCAAACCATATGATGACACACCGTATGATGTCCAATTTCCTGGACCATGGGTATATTAAGCATGTGCGTGATTAGTCGACACGTCAACTAACAGTTCGACCCTTGCTAGTCAGCACGAAAAACAGTAAAAGATGTTCCCAATGATCTTTGATTATATGACAGCTGAAGTAATGAGACTGTAGTACAGAATATGCTATCAGAATGTGGGTAGCTATGTGTCCATGTTTGGGTACACACACATTTATAGGTGCGAGCATGTGTGATTAGGCATGTGTGTTGACATCTGTGTGTACCTATGGTATACCTACATGTTATATAATGTATCCGCTAACTTAAACTTAAACGTATGGGTTTATTTAACTACTTCCTATTAAATAATGTAAAAGTAATTAGCTTTTTTTTTTATTTATAATCTTTATACTATCGTCACTTATTTCCTGATATTGTATATGCCTTTTTTCATCATGTTTTATGAATGTATATGTATTTTTTCCCTTTTTTTTGGTCTCTACATGTTAAATAATCCTCAAAAATGCAAATAAACAAAAATACTAGTCAGTTAAACCTGTTATTAAAATCATGTTTTATGCAACTGCATTAATGCAGTGAAAATGGCTAAAGATTTATTCTCCCAAATAATACTGTTTTTAATAACTTATTTGGTAACTTTAATTTTTGAGTTGTTGCCATGTTTAGTAGGATAATATGCAATTTGCATAATGCATGGTGCAAAGTGCAACACATTAGAGCGGAATTTAATATACAATTTGGTTACTGAAAAAAGTAATCAACAATTTTAAATGGCTCTTATAATTTATGCAGTTTTTTGGGATATTGTTTAATCTTGTAGAATAAATTGTGCTTAAGTGTTTTCTTACTTTTAGACTAGTCTAAGTTTAAACTTCCCTTATAAAAGTCAGAGAAATAAGTCACTAGGAACATCCCTAATATATAGTAACTGCCAGGGTGATCCATTTTGAATTTGATTGACGTGTCCTGCCCCTGCTTGTCCCTGCCACAACAGCACCTGTGAAGAAACCGCTATCTTTGATGAGAGGGTCACAGGTTCAAGTCCCTGTTCGGGTATCGATTCTTTTCTTCTTTCGTTATCTCTCAAACTGCTCTTGAGAAGGACCTATTGACTTTAACTTAACAACTACTACATTACATATGTGTTAATTTTGAACTTCTCTGACTCGATATTCAAAGTTGTTCATTTTAATAATATTAGAATAGTGTTAATGTTAACTAGTTAGGGTAAATGTTTATGGCTTGCCTGTCTCAAGTAACTTGACAGTAACAGTACATTCTAATCACAGATACGGTTATGACAGGATAAGTGTGCACTGAAGCATAAAATTTACAGTTATATTCATGATTTCTAAAGTTAAGATAAGCCAGTTCAGGAATTGCTTCTCTAACAGGCAGTCTTGTTCCCCAGAATGAAAAGACATTAGCTGAAAGGTTCACATTTCA
This sequence comes from Cephalopholis sonnerati, assembly GCA_019142605.1. NCBI lineage: Eukaryota > Metazoa > Chordata > Actinopteri > Perciformes > Serranidae > Cephalopholis > Cephalopholis sonnerati. The sequence goes on from JAGQAX010000022.1 coordinate 12,998,847, forward strand.
CCACATCTGTAAGCACAGGATGTGAGCCGTGGTTACCTTCACTCCAGACAGCATGACGGTGACCAGGTAGTGATCGGGGAGCAGCAAGGCACGAACAACACTGCCGTCACGCACATGCTCGATGATGGCTGAAGGGGAGGAAGAAGAGTGTTAGTGTTTGGGGGAGAGGAGACTGTGTCAAATTACAATGACCATACAGACAACAAGCTCATGGATTATACTCATTTAGGTGCGTGACAAAGTTTAAACTACCCTGTAAATACTATATTTTATACTGTAAGGTGAGGACTGAATGATTACATTTACACGCATACTAATATTGCACTTTTATTCCAAATTTGACACATGGCCTCTTGTCTGTTTATGGTCAGCTCTGTGTTGTAATGGACGTGTTGTACACAAACCAACTAGTCAACAGTTGTAGGCTGAGAAGAGATGGATGTCCAAAAGAAAAGCCCACATTTCTAATCAGAAGGACAAACACGCCTACTTTTAAACATTGTAAAGGATTAGATATAAACGGGTTTTCTGATACGCACGAATATCACAACGCTGACCTTTTTTGAAAAGGTGGCTGAGGGAATTGAAGAGGGAGGCTGTGTTGGCATGGTTGGAAAAGTCAAAAATCCTATTTTGACACGCCCTACGTCATCTTTTCTATCATTGTCCAATCGGATGATTTGAGCGGTGGGCCTTCTGTGGTGGTCACAACAACAACTTTACAGTTGGTAAACAACAGAGGAGAAACTAGTGGTAGGCGTTGCTAAATACCCAGAGCTATACGGCCTGACGATAGACAGCAGGTTGTCAAACTGCCCCTGAATCATCCTAAAATATGCCTGGAAACGGCCATCACTGAGGAGAAGCTCCTGGACCAACTGGTGGTACTCCCCACGATCCACCTTCTTGTTTAGGGTCTCATGTACCCACACAGATCTACGTTTCCCTGTGTCCAACAAACTATTTGCTGACAGCCTCTCACCCTCAACCAGAGCTACAGCAAGTACCCTCTGCCTCAACATTTTAGGAACTAGATACTAATTACTGTTAAATAATTAAAATAAATAAATGGTAGATTAATTACACAGGAAGGTTAGAATACGGAGGTGAGTCTGTGGTTGCCTGGCACCAATAAAAAGGCAACCTGCAAAACACTTTCTGTGTGATCAAAGCCTGATTCAGCACCATGGGGGAAACTAAATATCTGATCCTTTCAGGAAAGCTGCCCCAAGGCTGGTCGGGCCGCACTAATTAAAATCTGAATTTATTTAAATTTCCTTCAATTTCCTCTTTTTCAACAACGCCCTGCATGACACTTGTTGGACTTAAAACTATACCACCTGTGATCTGTCGGAAACAACCACAGTGTTTTACTGAGCGGTGGAACTGACATGTTTTGCTAAAGGATCGCTCTCTGGTCCTTCCTGCAGAGGAGAGAGTCACGACCTCCTTGGCAGACTGTGTACATTAAAAGTGATGCTCCAACCAAAATCTTTATCAAACACTCACCACTGTGGGTTTTAAAGGTGGGAGGGAAACGTTTTGCAGGTTCCTTCCTCACAACATCAAAAGGCTGTGGTCAGCTTGAATGAATTCTCATGACTGCAGTCTGTGTGTTACTATTCCTATCTCTGGATGTTTTGATGAAGCTGACCACAGACAATGCTCTCTGCCAAGAGGGGAATCTACGTGTTTTTATCGCTTGTTTTTATCGCTACCTTTCAAGCCTACGGTGGTGAGGACTTGATTCTAAAAGACAAGACTTTGGGAGTGTCGCTTTAAGGGTTTTGTTTATGCCATACGCAACATATCAAGGCTTGAGGCACAGCCAATTTATTTGAAAAGCTTTTGAGGTATTACATTGTATTTTCCTCCAAAATCATATCACTCAACTGTTGCTCCTGACCTCTAAAGTACTTTAAGAAATTGGACAGGATGTGAGTCACTTGTGTGAAAGGCATTTCACGCCTAAATGGCATTTTGATGATGGGTTCTCTTAGTCTCCATACGCCTTCCTTCTGTGTAGAACTTGTGCGCCTCTATACGTGTATGTGCGAGTGTGTCTGTATAAGCAGATGAGAGAGAAATTGGTATTCTGGTTTTCAACCACAGCAACTCGATGCACATTTAAAGAGCTTCGGCTGGATCGCTTCTTCCAATTTCCCAACAACCCTGACCGTCTCTCATGAATGGTAAGAACAAGAAATAAAAGAATGAAAAAGCCGTCCCCTGTTCATTTCCCCATTCAATTAAAGGGTAGTGAAATGAGCTGAGCCACTGTTAACGGCAGTCGCCTGGAAATGAATTGAGTGGCACATTATACCTCGGGTAGGGTCAGAGATGAGAGGCTGGAGGAATGAGCCGGTGAGGGGTGATACAGTGTGTGCCATTACATGCCCTGAAGTGGATATTTAGAGGAGAATATCTTCAACCAGCCTGCAAATGCGGCTTTTATGGGAAAATAGAGGCTTATGTAATATTGTGCGCTTTTATATGCCATGTGTCTTTGTTTCCTCGGCCAAGCTTTCTCAGTATGAGTGTTGTCAGCACGGATGTTTGAATGACCCTCCAAAACTCATTACCGTTGATAGGCTTCTGGTGCAAGGAGTCAACAAAGTTGCGGGGATTCTCTATGGTGTACTTGATGTCGCGGATGGTGTGTGTGCCGCCTGCCCTCGCTCCACTGGCCCTTCTTGGAAGCCTTGGCCTGGTCCTCCAATTCACAGAGTCTGGCCTGGTCTGGACTGATCACACACAAACACACACAAGAGAAAGTTTAAGACACAATAAAAGGAACACCCACAAAATGCATCTCAAACTCTGGACAACTGGTAAAGTGATAAAATCAACATGTTGCTCTCTGTGTAGTGAACAGAAGTTAGCTGTTCAGCCTTCATCAACACGATTGTTTGACTATAATTCATTTGAAGTTTTCGCTGCAGTTTTTCAGCTAGTGAATCTAAAAAAATTGGCACAAACTCTGGTTTCTCCTTTGGTAAAACTTGCATGACTCCTCAGTGTGAAGGCTGAACACCTTAAGATGGACAGCTCAGTTCATCTGATTTAATATCAACAGGCTAGGATGTTTAAAAATGGGTTTTACTGCGTATAAAAACAAAATGACATCTGCACATCAACTTAATTACACTTACTTCAGGGATTTCATTAAAGGGAAGCTTCAGTATTTTTGAACCCTGGACTCTATTTCCCCATGTTTTTGTGTCTAAGTGACTAATGGGAACAACAGTTTTTGAAATTGGTCCAGTGTTGAGAGAGACTGTTGCAGATGTTGCAGCAAAACAGGCTGTAATGTAATCCCTAGAGCAACTGCACACCATCAATTGAAGTGCCTGTTTTTACCACTGACAGGCTCAGATTGTTATTATGAGTGTCTGATAGCATTACGGAAAAGACCCAACAGAGAAAGGAAACGTTTTTCTTGTCTGTTTATTTAGTGTGTGTCACTCAAAGGGAAGTCTCGTTGTGAAATCTTGCAGACTTCCCACATTGTCGAATCAACTATATATTCAGCAGAACACTAAAAATCTTTTAGATGACACTAAGATCCAATACAATAAAGACTTCACAGCACTCCTCTCTCCAGCTCTCTCCAGCTATCCACCGCTGTTTTTCCCGCGACAAGTCACCTCTCACGAGATTTCTCCTTAAGTGAGACCGAAAAATACACCCAACAATGACACAGCGACAAACCATACTAGCGAAAAATGAGGAAAACATTTAATTTCTCTGAGGGATCCTTTCTGTAAGATCGTCGGACAAACTTATAATAATCTGAGCCTGTCAGCATTAGCCTCGTAAAACCATCCTGATGACGTGAGCTCAACATTCTGTATCAGTCTGGACTCAGTGCCGCCTCAAACACTTTCCAGAAATTAAAGTCCAATTAGGGCCATACTCGACAACGGAAGCAGCCATCGGGGACTGCATTGTAGTTGATGATGACACAGAGTCAGTGACAACAATTAAACAAGAACAAAAGTAATCTCACAACTGAATTTAGCAAAAGCTTGATTCAACTGGCTCAGCTGGTGATGAAGAGGTTTCCGAATGTTTTGTTGCCCTAATTGGCTGAAGGAGTCAGTCTGTCAAGGTCAGTACTCCCACACACTGAAAGTGTTTGAGTCCAGAGTCCAGACTGATGCAGAGAGCAAAACAGAGTGTTGAGCTCACGTCATGAGGATGGTTTTTCCAGGTTTTTGCTGTGCAATTAAACTAAACACAATTAAAACACAAGTAGAATAAAAGAAATAACATGTCATAAAATGTCATCTAGTAAAACAGAAAATGAGGAAGGCCAAAGCTAAAATCAAAATAATAAATGGGCATTAAAATTTATAAGATAGTAATAAAATAGACAGCTCAGATAAAGTCAGGATATGCTTTCCAACAGAAGTATGTTTTTAGGAGAGACTTAAACAAAGCCAGTAACTCTTATAACTTATATTTTCAGGCAGATTGTTCCAGAGTCTCGGGGGCCTGATTGCAAAAGCTCTGCCCCCTTTGGTCTAAAGCATGGACTCTGGAACAAGCAGAAGACCTCTGCCCGAGGATCTCAAACTACGTAAAGGTTTATAAGGGACTAACAGATCTGAAAAGTAATCCAGAGCAAGGCCTTGTAGATCCTTAAAAGCAATTAATACGATTTTAAAGTCAATTCTAATAACAACAGGGAGCCACTGTAAAAAGGCTAAAATTGGTATGATGTGGTACATTAGTCACTAAGTTTCCCTTTAAGCAGCATGAAACCTGGCCTGCTACTGAAACCTGCAGCTGAAACTGAAACGTCCACAGATGGCTTCTTTCAAGCTTTAAAAAAAAAAATGAAAATGCTGTAAAACACTGCTGCACTAGTAGCTCCACTTAAAATATTGCTATTAACTAGGTGACAAACACATCTGAAAAAGATCAGAGGGTCTTTGAGTGCTGTAAAACCCCTCTGACAGCCTGCTTGAAAGAAATATATAGCTCAGCTTGTTAATTTCACACCAGTCAGAAATGGATAGCCGGCGCAGCTAACGAGCAGAAAGTTTTGATTGTAGTCGCACCCCTTGTTAACTTTAGCATGTTCTAATTACTCTGATCCGGGCTGTGTTAAAACACGAGCTTGTCCCAACAGGCAAATATTAGCAATACAAGACGTACAATTACAACAACTTGTAGCCAGCACACCTTTAACTTCTATCAGGTCGGCTTCATTACAATTCATCAAGCTGTACAGTTGTTGCTTTTCAGTGCGGCAAATCTGTCATCGGTCGTTAGCTTCAACATGTACTACAAGTGCTCATTAAAAGCACAGGCCTGCGTGTGTATGGGTGTGGCGAGGCTGCAGCTCTGTTGAATTAAGTGCCGTTCCTGACAAACTGCACTGTTTCAGTGGCAACCAGCTGATGACCAGATTATAGCTGCTTAAAAAAAATGTATCCGAGCATTTTGTGAGGAGACAATAACAGTGTTTGACAGCTCCTTCAAAAGCTACCACGCAGCTGGCTACAAACGCCACAATTAATTCCATGCTGGCTCTCCAAATTGTGCAGCCTAATGCTTTCTGAGGGCCCTTGTACAACTTTAATTATTCATTACTTCAAATGGCCAACAGGCTTTTGTTTTTCCTAGAAGCAAAGGCTGCCCGATTGATATGGGAGTAGTGATGGTGACTGGGGCTTTTAAAAAAATTGAGCAGCGCGCAAACTCAATGTTTCACATCTTGCTGCCTGAAAGACACTGTCTGCTTTCGAGAGGCAACAAAGTGGGTCTCAATTAAAATGCCACACACATCAACACACATGTAGCCTGTTCTCCAGCTGCGTGCTCCTAATTGGGCTTTTGGACTCCTGCCCAAAAGCCGTCCACTTCTCTTTACACTGATTTAGCTGCTAAACTTCAAATTGAATCGAAACAGTTTCTTGCTTACTGAGCAACAACGGCGAAACTTTCTGTAAGAAGTCGATTGCGTTTAAGCTACTTAGAATTTAAGCAGAAACAGAGAGCTGCAAAGATAGTGCTAAGGAAACTAATGCAATCAAGCAAGGCAGACATATAAAGCCACGGAAATAAATGGAAAGCAACTCTCAAACAGAGACTGGTTACGATATAGAAATAACTTTATGTGTGGAGGCAGATGATAGTGAACTTATCCACGTCTCCAAAATAGACTGGCTTCTTTTTAGGTCAGCAACTCCTTCCAGCCAACACATTGCTTGATATCAAAACGGATATTGACGGATAAGAAAGTGCAGTACTGAGAGAGGCTACTGGAGGAACAGGGGCCAAGACAAAAAAATATTTCAATTCCCTTATATTTGAACACACTGTAGGCTACATCTTTCATCTCCATGTGGCTCCCTTGTGCAACCGAAAATACTTTAAACAGATATAAAATGTTGAACCTTAGCAAGCCGTTTTACACCTCCCTGTTGTCTTTGTTCAGTTTGGAGACTGTGTAGGAAGTCAAGTTCCCCAGTGTGCCTGACTGGAGGGGTTCCACTCCTATTGAGCAGCGAGGCCCAAATGAGCACAGTTTAACCCCCGAGACGTTCACATCCCTCAACCGGCGCTCCTCTGGGGCTCCGGTTTAAAAGGAAGTAATGGGGGATTATAAAGCACAGTTGGTCTCCATGCTAATGTTGCTCCCTTCTGCTCTGATGGGTGGGCGTTATATATAAACCAATCAGTCAAACCGCCCCTGCCTGTGCCTGTGGTTTTAAATTTTTCAACAGGAAAGTGTATTGCTATGGAATCTGACCAATTTCCAGCCACCTCGGTGTATGGATAAAACATTTTTTTAAGAGAAAAGCTGTCCGACTGAGATGTGAGTGGAGGAGATTGATGAACGTGTCTGCACCAATCACCGTATGGCTCGGCACCAAGGACGGCATTTCTTTATGTCACATCAAGTGAAAGTGAAACTCCGTCAAATGATGACGCCTCAAACAGCAAAGCCCCAAAAAAACTCATCTGTGTGATTTAAATAAATATAAATCTGTCTGACACTGACAGCTGCAATATGAAGCAAGAAGCTAAAGCTGACAGGAAAAAATATATATCACATCATATATTAATGGCAAACTTTAAACTTGGAGACTGGGATGTTTTGTTGTTGCACAAATCAGCAAGATTTAAGACTGCAAGTAATGAATTATATCTGTGTAGTTAAAAAAGTCAGGACTGTGACTTTGTAGGGCAAAAAAAGCTTCGTATAGCGTAACTAATAAGTAGAAGGAAAACCATGTGATGGTACAAGTGTTTGAATCTATGCTTGGATGAGTACAGAGAAAGTTCTGCTCCAAGAATCTAACACTGTCCCTCATACCACCCCAGATTTAACCACTCAGCAACCATACTCATGTTTTGTGGAGCTGCACTAAACCAGAGCCTTCCTGGGATAATGTAAGAGCAACTACAGAGGACATTATGGGATATACCATTCCAAACAACAGTGCTGTGATGTAGTAAACACTGAGGAATACCTTTTTCCTAGATGTTCCGATTAAGACATTTGGGGTATGCCGGGATAATTCAGGTTTTATTTCCATTCTTTGGGCATGTATACAGCACATTCAGAATATGCATTTCTATTTGAGCTTTTGCCGCAGTTTCCAACACACGGCCTCTTGCCTGTTTACGGTCAGCTCTGTGAGTTGTCATGGATGCATTGTACACCAACCAACTAACTAGAGCTGGGCGATATGTCCTGAAAATTACGTTACAATATTTTTTTTGCTATATCTCCATACACGATATATATCGATTTATCAATGCTGGGACTGGAAGACAAAGTCGTACATAAAAATATTTCTGACCAATACCATCTCAGATGCAACAAAGTTGTATGGATGACTCTTTTTTTCTTCTTTTTTTCAGAAATATTAACACATTAAGATTTTTAATTAATAATCATCAATAATGTGGATACAACGACTGACTGGTGTAATGAGAAGTGTTACAACAAATAGAAAAGTCTGGTAAAAACACTATTTATGCCGTATCATGATACAACACGATCAAAAATCAAAGACGATATATAGTCTCATGCCTCGATATCAGCCCTATAACTAACAAACTGTTAGCAAAGCTGTGTGGTAGAGATGCATGCCAAAGAAAACCCCACATTTCTGGTCAGGAGGAGAGACCCACTCCTACTTTTAAATATCATGAAAGACTTGGTTATCAACAGGTTTTTGGATATGCGCAAATATCGCAACGTTGACCTTTTCAAGAAGGTGGTTAAATGAATGAAAGAGAGGGGTTAAGTTCACACAGCTAGACAAGTTGGCCACTTGAGGAAATTTTGAAAAAAATCCTATTTTGATGCAAAGAAGCAAAATGGCACAAGCAGCTCCGGCTGTTCTACTTTTCCATATTTTAACGCGATTACATGTTAGGGCGTGTTAATCGGAGTATCCATGGCTGCACCCTGCTCTTGCTCAGCTTCACAATTTATTCATAATCCTGACGTTTCGGTCCTCCTGGACCTTCATCAAAAGTCTTCAACGCCATTGTTTTCAACATTGAGCTTTAATAGAAACTGCCCCACCCATTTCACAGGTGTGCACAGGTATTAAAAAATACTTTAGCTGTGGTGGTGGTGTTCCAGGAGGACCTAAACATCACTGTTTTTAAAAAATTGTTAAACCAAGCAAGAGCAGTGTGGGGTATTTTATGTTCAAAGGCTGTTTCCAGATCTGAAAAATCCCTTAGTAACAGCAAATTCACAACACTGTAGATGCAACCAATTGCTCGCATGCAGCCCCCATTGCCATGGCCCCTTTTAGCCAATTTGCATGAACACCAACACACACTTTACTACTACAAAAAAGTACTTAGGTATCTGTGTAGTGAATTTAGTTGGACTCAATCTTCTGTTTCAGTGTGGCACTTTAAGGTGAATTCATTAGCTCAAAACTGGTTAAGTACCACTGCCATAAAAATGCCATCTGTGTAAAAGCTGTTAATGGAGTTCACAACACATGATGGTTTCATGTTTTATTATTTCAAACATATTTGAAAACTGAATACATAAAAGGAAAGACATGAACGTTTAATCCAACTTTTCTTCCGTCTGTTATGTGTGTGTTCACTCTTGCTCCAATAAACCAATGACAACAAGCCCCAAACAACTGTGCTCCAGCCTGCTATGGTGCACTGCTGAGCGCTCGCCCCGGCCCTTATATTTGTGAATCGGCTGACCGTTTAACGCGTCGCGTTTAACTGCGGTGTCCGAAGCCATCAGCGTCATAATCACCCCCCATAATTACGACCACATCATAGTTAGTGTGATCAACGTAGCCAGTCACGAGGGGTAATGATATTGGAGGCTGAAAACTAAAGGCCTTAAGTCCTCGCTGAGTAATGGACCTCCCCTTCGGCCAAATGATGCCCGCTTACACTTAAAGCATCATTTACATTAGCGCTTGTTCTGGGCCATTGCACAGAATGCTTGAAATGGGTCATTAGTGGCAGAATATTCACATCATCTCTGTTCATGTTGGAGGATACAAATGTAGCAGCATGAGTCAAATTGCTTGTAATGTGTGTAATGTGCAAATACTGCCACTGGGGGGGATATACAGTACTTTGTCATATAGCGCTGGGTGTGCAAGTGTATTTAGGGGATTACTGTGGAAGGGCAATGTGGCAGAAAAGGGTTTCAGAGGGACACCGCTGAAGCAGCAGGGTAATACTGCCACCATCTGGGACGCCATGGCTCAATCTCAATTCTCTACAGTCTACTAGTTGAGGACTTTATGCATATCTCCCCACAGATTTACCAGCGCTGTGCTGCAATACCAAGATTACATCATGTTGCCAAAAATGATTTCCTTCTCATTCTGTGAAGGGTAGGGTTGCAAAATAAAACCAACTTTGAGAACCCAAAGCTCTTCAGCCACAGAAAATGAACACAATTTTGGAGGGAGAGCATATCAGTCTCTTGTATGATGACACCCTCGGGGTCAGGCATGCCGACATAGCTGATTATGGCGTCATAAATATCACCACAGAATGGGACATGTAACCATTAGATATCCTAAAGAGAAGCTGAGACATATGGTGCAGTCACATAGTGCATGGAATATTGGATTAATACCAATATGGTCCAAAAGGGACTGTACTTTATTTATCAGTCGGGGGGTGGCTGAGGTGTGCCTTTGTCTTTTAATGTCATGATACTACCCAGAGCTACACATATTTATCCTTGAGCCTCCTTGAGTGACTGGGGGAAAATGCAAGACCCTCCCTTCACCATTAATAACCATATTTCACATTTTCTGGCAATGATAAATGACGGGATTTGGGAGATTTTTAAAGACAACATGCCTTTAAACCTACTTCCTGGTTTGGGGATTCTAAGGGCATTTAAATTAGATACAAAATATGACTGTTTAAAGTTGAATTTTACTCCCCTATACCAAATTTATTTTAAAAAAAATAACTCCCTTTCCAATGCTTAAAAAACTATTTTAAGTGCCTCCCCCATTTTGCAACACTCCCAGCCCTCATATAAGTAATGAACAGTCCCTAAATGCAACCAAAACTTCCTCTACATTTAATGCTAATGCTACATGTCCTAATATAGAGTGTTTTATGCCTGACAAAACAGATTTAAGCACTTGAAACTGTACATGTGTCATGCCATTCAGCCTGACTCATTCATGTCAACAAACAGTAATACATTCCTGGTTAGCATAGAGGCTAAACTCTTACTTGTTCCCCCTGATTCCTTCCCTGCGGACTGTGGCAAGGCCTTCGCTCACCAGAGATTCAGCAATGTTCTCGCCTGCTGTGTCTAAAATGAGATGACAGAGAGAGAAAAAAAAAACCTATCAGACACTTCTGAAAGAGGAGAAGTCTTTAATTTTTTTGTCTTTCTAAGAGCAGCGTGATTAAAATTACACAGCCGTTAGCTCCGGTCGGGTAATCTGATTGGACAAGAGGCAATCATGAGCACTGACATTTAGGATAAGAGGGACATTTACGTATACAACATCATGTTTTCGCAGGTGTGCTGATTTAACACTTGATTACAAACTATTCTCAGTTAAAATGTACTTGCGGCTGATAAGCTAGCAGCAGGTACGACTTCCTTTGGAAACACTTTGATGCTCTGCACTACAAACTATTTGAAAAAAAACAGGGTATTTAACAAATTAAGCCGAAAAGATACACAATATTGTGATTGCACAATCATAACCCAGCTGTGCATAACTGTGTTACTGTTTGCTTCAGTATGACTTCAGTGTTCCCTCTTATATCATATCACTTTATTCTTCAAAAAAAATAAAAGGGACATTTAGAGAATTCACATTTTTCCCAATCTGGATATTCAAACTATTTTGTAACTTAAGATGTGACAGTCTGCTCACCTTTCCCCAGGTACACCATGCCGTACTCCCTGCCCAAAGCGGTCTTGATTTCCACAGTGAAGCACACCTCTTTGCCGATTAGCTTCTTCCTCAGGAACTCTCTGGCTTGAAACGCCCATGGCTGCAATACAGACAGGAATATTAATGTCCTCTTCCACAGGGTGATCGAATCAAAAGTTCATCACGTGCATTTTGACTCATTCGTATTGGAAGACTTAAAAAACTAGTAGACACATATTGCTGCAAAGACAAACAAAATTCTTAATTTTAAAATAACACGTTTATTGTATTATTTTCGGACTGAATTACAGTATAATCACAGCTGGTGGCCACAAATACAGGTTATTTCCTTTTGCCTCTTCACAGCCACCAGACACACCAAACAGTCCACAGCAATGACGTGAAAATAGTATGTACTAAACACAATAATTTACAGCATGATCATTTATGCAACCTGCTTTTCAACGGGATATTATCTTGATTAAGGCAAAATATCTCTGTAAGCAGAATTACAAGTACATTTCTGTGAAATGTATTTCTCTTGCACTTTATATAAGCCAATAAATTGACTATATACAGAGGAAAATGATGAGATTCTGGAGGCAGAGTGGTACTAAACACCTGGAATCATTTACTGAGTATCTGAACTACATTTACAACTTTATTTAACACTTGTTAAATTATTACTGCTCTGACAATTAAATTGATTTTTACTTTTTTCTCTACCTGATAAGAGAAAAAGGCATGACCATCTGTCAAGACCAAATCGGAAATGCATTTAAAAATGAAAAGCAGAAATTTCAGTCTTGAAATTTTCACATTAGAGTTGTTCCCGATCCCGATACCAGCATCAGAGATGCCTCTGACACTGCCTAAAATGCTGGATCAGGTATCGCTGAGTACACGAGTCTACACATCATTCCAATACCACATCATTCTTTTATGAACTCTAAAACAGGTTCATGTCCAGGTAAAATGGTAGTTTTCCCATAAATCAATTCTTCTTTTTTTTTCTTTTACACTCTTTTTTTATTGTTTTTTTTTTTACACACAAATTGACAATAGTGTTAAAGCACTTGTGAATGACAGTGTGATGGAAAAGTGCAGAACAAAAAAAACAAACAACACATTCAGCTTGGTCATTTTTCACTTACTACAGTAAACAATAACTTTGAACAGACAAGATTCAGTGGGTTATTATTCAGGGACCGCTGGAAAGGTCGTTTTCTTCACATAGGCAAAGAACAATCTCCACATCCTTTAAAATTTCCTGTGAGAGCCTTTCACATATTTGATTTTCTAAATCAATTCTTCTGTACTGCTCCAAAACAGTAGCCTACACAGCAAGTTGTGCCACGCAGCCACTGGCAACTACTATCTTAGAGCGGCCAAGAATAATTAATTTCCAGTAAACAGTGTAACATTATCCGTTAACAAAATGTCAAATTAAATAATAAAATAGAGTTATATGGCATTCAATCTCTGTATGTATTTGTTTCTGTGTTACAAAGGGTTTAACCTGAGCCATGCCACAAAAGCGACATCAATCATTTTACATCCATACAGGGTATGTTCAGTTATCGGAATCGGTACTGGGAGGGACAAAATGGCACTGGGACATCTCTACTTCAGATACTAATACATTAAAATAAAAGAAAACTGCAGCAGAACAGACAATAGTGACATCAGACTGTGAAAATCCAACTGATGAACTTTTCAAAGGAGTGGAATTAAAAAAAATTACACCAGTGGCATCTTTAAGCCTCCAGCTCAAATCAGAATCGACATGTTTGTCTTTCAGCTACATCACGATTTATATAATCAAGCATGGTCTAAATATAATTGCATACATAATAACAACTGCTCAATGACAATGAGGACAGCAGAACCATGTGACAAAAAGCTCGCTCTTCTCCCCACAGTATAAACAAAAATGTACACATCAGCATTCACCCACAAATTGGAATACTGTAGTGGGTGGTGCTGCAGGACGACTTAGCCGGACCTTACTCTGCCTTTGCCAAACACACACACACACTAATACAAACAAACACAATGGGACAGAGCTGCTCACCTCATCGGGGGTGTCCTTGGTGTCGGGCTGGCCCTGAGCGGCTCGACGGGCCATGGCCCCGGCTCGGATATTACTGAGATTGATCTGACGCTCCGGGGGTGGGCCGCCTCGAGGCTGGCCCCGGACAATGATGGCGCAGCCTGACAAGACCTGGAGAGGTGACAACAGAGACTGTCATTTAGAGAGGATAAAATCAGCAGTAAAATGTTTCATAAGGCAAATGCAGATTCATATCTTGCTTCTCAAAGTCATTACAAAAAAAAAGATTAGCATTAGGAACAAATACCAGCAAACAACACCTGGGAGGAAGAAAGAAATCAGTGGTAGCCTTTAGTGTCTATTTCCTCTCAAACAATACATACACTCTGGTACATTCAGCCAACCGTTGTATCATTTGCATAGTGGCAAGTGTCAATCTGATAAGCACAATGGGAGGGAAACTGTTTCATTTAAAACCGCTCTAACATAAACAAGTATAGTAAGCAGGCAAATAAGAAACCCATTAACGCAGTGAATCAGATGCGAAGCCTGCCGTCTGTTTGGATGCAAATCAGCTGCCAATTCACAAAATCACAGCAGCTATTAAAAGAGCCGAAACCTTCAAAGATGTTACAGGAAACTACTATAGAGCTGGAGAGCAACTTCACGTCGCACGTTGCCAAGGAGACAGTGTGTCATTCAAACGCAAGGTGAGATCACGCTATCTGATAACGTAGCTAAATACAAAAAAAAAAAAGATAACCTACTCTTGGATTTGACAACCATGGCATTTACACGAATCTGAGCAAACACTTTTTATCTGTGGACTCTCTGGTGTGTCTGCGGGGAGCATCACAGGGGGCTGTTGATCTAAGATGTGGGTTAGATAAAGTCTTTCATCAGATCGCCATCACTTCCAACGGTCTGACTCACTCAATCCAAGTACAGGCTAAGCAGAAGAGTAGCTGTAATCTTTATACACTAAGCAGGCATGGAAAAAAGAGGCACTACCCCCCTCTTCTCTGTTTAGAAAAGGGACAAGTTCCACTTTGAATGCGCTGCGCGGCTTTGCCCGAGTCCCTAATCACCGTTCTCAAGGAGCAGAGTTGACTGCATTAGATAAGGACCATTAACAGACAAATCTAAAGTATGTATGCTGCATGCACATGGTTAGTTTATTTCTCAGCAAAAATAATTTTAATCCAACCCCTAAGACATTCAATTCCTTTGGTATTGAACCCACGATCGTGCAGCCTACTCTCACACTTCCCTCTCAAGGGAGCACACAAGCACTTACCTGTTTACAATAGCTACCACAGGTACAAAAATAACCCTTCTTCCAACCCAGGAGACACGTGTAATTGTGTTGTTGAATATGCTCTCTCAGATAAAGCCTGTCTCACTAATACTAGCATCTGAATGCATATCTGACTGCTCATATTTGGTTTATAATGGCACACAGGAGGCTGTGGACCTAATGGGCACCCTTACAGGTCAAAATAGGGAGATAGGGCATTTATTGAGAAATGTGCTAACTTTATCTAGATGAGTTAAGTTTGTCTTAAAGTGTAAGGCAAAGCTAAAATCAAAGAGAGTGTAGAAACCTATGGAGAGCAGAGACTACACACAGTCAGAATGAATGGGAGATTACAGGGGCAAGAAATCTGTAGCGACGTGTCAGTTTCCCGTGGTTGGTTTAAACCAGCACATTGAGGGGGAAATGCTGTGTGTGAGTGTGTGTGTGACCTGAAGGGTCGGAACACATTAACCAGCCTCTTGAATCATAGTTTTCCTTACGTTAATGACCGGTACTTTCACCGCTAAGATATGACACAATAGTATTTATAGGAAACGCTGAGTGGGACTATAATGAAACGTTATATGAAGAAGCTTTGAGTGTTAGCTTGCATGCTAACGCTACTTGGCTAAGTACTAATGCACATGTGGCCAAAAAGATAAATGAATTCAGTTTGCGTGAACGCAACTTCAGCAGCACCGCAGGACACGAACTTTGTTCATAAAAGTCAACACTTGTCTGGACAGTAGACGCTAGTTAGCTAGCAGTTAGCTAGCCGCTAGCTGGGAAACTAAACATCTGTTAGCGTTGCAGCTAAGTTATTAAATGACAGTTTACAACCAGCGTGGCTATAAATACGTTTAAATCAACTTTGTGTCATGAAAGTTGGCTTTCGGCAGCTTAGTATTTATCGACACACTTTACATTTCCAGTAAGTGGTTAGTTAAGTTACTTATAGCTAACTAGCAACACAGCAAGCATGTGCTAACGTCAATTGGCTTCAGCTTATTAGCAGGCTAGCACATTTAGTAGCAAACTAGCTAGTGTTAGCTGGCATGCTGCCGCAGCCAGGTGAGCTGAATGTTAGTGACAGTTGTTAGCGACACATTCCCAACACTGGTATTCATCACACAAATGCATTTATATCGTCAAATAAGTTCAATTAAAGTTGTATGATAAGCGACAGTTAGTTTAGCTTTCGTTAGCCCCGTAGCTCACTAAGCTAACTAGCTGTATCCCTGCACTCACGTAGTGAGCTCACACACTTATATGTTACATTTCCTACCATTTTCACAATTCCTCTTTGCAGAGCAGCAGCCGGGGAAGGTGCTGTCTGAGCTGGTGCCGAAACTGATGCCATGTCCAACCGTTTAGGGTATAACGTTAACGCCGTTAAGGGGTGACCAGGTAAGGGAGCTGGGACTCTGAAGTGAGTGCCTGTTCTACTGAAAGCCGAGAGAAAAAGGCTGAGTACCGATCAACACACACGTTATACCGGAAACACACTTTGCCATGCATACACACACGTCAAAATCTTTCCGGGTCTGGGGAGCGGAATGAACAGGAGCGAATGGAGCCCCTTCTGAACCGCACAAGAAAATTGAACCAAGGACTTCCGGAGCAGGAGGTGCGACACGTCAGCATAGTGTTAACCCAAGTGATGCTGCCTTCAGGGCGGGTCGGAATTTTCTGATCTGGATCTGAGCTTCACACAAAACCATCCTGCAAATGACAAATGAAGTTTAAAAATTCTGAGTAATGCCAGAAAGAAAACTGAGAGTTAAAACGGTGTACTTTGAATTAAATGTCATTTGTTTTATGTATATACGTTGTAAACGACAGAGGTGTAAATATAGACAGTGCAAGCAGGGCGATCGCACTGTGGCCCCTGCGGTACGGGGACCCTCCAACAATATGTTAGGCAGATAACAGGCCTTGTGAGTAATTCAAATTGCCACCTCAGAAATGCAAAAATATGCCTGTGTTTCAAAGATGACCTCACAATACATTAACCCCTGACAAACATACATCCCATGGACGGCTGCCAGAGATCATTGTTTGCATGATCCTGCTCAAAATGATTTAATAATAATAATAAGTCATTCAATTGTCGCAATATTTTTCAGTACACAACTTTATCATGCACATAACTTTACCTTTATTCTATTCTTGTTTATTCTCTTGATGTATATATGGTAGTTGAATGTCACACTTACAGCCTCAGCACAGTGACGATATATATTTTATTTTTTATATTTTTATATCTTATGTACAAGTGTTAAACACTGTAGCATATGCACATTATATTTTTTTATTTTAATGTACATTTTCATTTCTATTTTATTGCCTTATATTTATATATTACTTCTTGTAATTCTCTATTCTTTAAATTGAAGCAACTGTAATGAATCACAATTTCCCCTCAGGGACAAATAAAGTATTTATGATACTGATAATCTTTTTTTTTTGTGCAGCAGCAGCAGAAAGCTAAGGCTCTTGTCTTTCCTATCATCACATCATTATCTCATGTTACCCTACCTTACATGTGGCTCAAAGGTACTATTGCACGGTAATGACGCCACAGTTTTTATGGGAATTTCTCAGTGATGACTGTAGGAGATCTTGTTTGCATAATCCTGAACATTTAAATCTAAAAAAAATAATAATAATAATAACAGCTAGAGCATTTAGTCTTTTTGCCGCAGAGGGCTACTGCTTCTGTCTTTCATGCTCTGATGTTAAAGGCTCCTAATGACATCACTGCGCTACAATATGTGCCATGCAAACTATGCAAATCACGCAATGGCACCAGAGGAATGGATGATGAATCTATCAATTCAATTTAATAGAACTTAAAGCATATCTCAAACACTAAATAATGTACATAGTTCAAATAACTTATGGAGCATTAAGGCATATTTTGCTTATGTTTCTACATTTAAAAGACTTTTGGATCAATGTCTTTTGTGTTTTATTTTGTAAAATTTGATGAAAAAAATTAGTTTTTTTTGTTGGTTTGTTTTGGAGGGATTTTTTTTTTTTTTACACAGTTTGAATACTTTTATGACTTATTATGGTTTATTGACTCACATAGCCTTTTAGCTTAGGTTGAACAGATGTTAGGGACATGAAGAATTTAAAGATACTCCAAAAAAATGACATCACAATAAGCAAAAATACCAATATAGGCACTGGAGGACCATTTCTACTGCCGAGTTCAAAAGGTTAAAAATTGTGCCATTTGCTATATTTGCTACTGAAAAGACAAACCCAGCTACATCAAGGTTTACTTTCTTCTTTTTTTTGTAAAATAATCACTAGCAATCTATAAAAATATGTTTTAGCATATATGCTTATTGTACACAAACTATAAATAAACAATTAAAAAGTGATTCAGATAAATAATTCCTTATTTTCTTTGGTCTTTTTGACATTTACACACAAGCAACCATGATTTCTATGGTTAATGTCATAATAACAATAACACAGTAGAAGTATACGGTGGCTAGTTCAAGCGCATAACTAGTAACTAGCATGCACAAGGGCCCATCATAATAACTGGAGCTCACATGCACAAACACCAAACACACACATAAGCTGGTATGCATGTAGTTTACAGGCCAAAAATAAGGAAACATTAAATTGAATTCTCTTCTATAGAACAGTACAATTCATTCATCTATGGACCCTTTTTCATGACATACATCTGGACTTGTCCAAGCAGGAAAAGCAAAGGTGGAGATAATACCATTAATGATGGCTGCCTTCTGTTTAGGTGAGCCAGTTCCAGGGCTCCAGAATAGTGCATGATCACATTTAAACTTTGACAATGTTTTTGTCGAGATGAATATGACACAAGACTCAAAATGTTGATGGCAGATAACATGTAATGGATAGTGTCACCATCAGAATTGCGATGAGAGGATTTTTGTCTTGTTCTGTTCTGCTGCAGTTCAGTCGTACTGGGCAACTCACAGATGTGTGACTAACTGTGTGAGTGGGAAGCAGGGCATTGCTGGGAAATAACATTAATGCTCAGGGGACCTACTCTAAATATTTGGAGGCTAAATACCTTGAGATGTTTTTATATCTAAATGCTCAGACGTTAATTCCCAAACGGAGTAACTCGTAATGACTACCATGAACTGTGTGTGACAGAGAGAGACAGGCAGACAGAGCGCTCCTGGGCACAGATTCCAACTCTCTAATGACCCCAAATCTCCTAGTGCTGTTTAGCTGGGTTGAGATGTGGAAACTGTGAAGGCTACAGCACATAGAGCACCTAATTTTCATACTCTTTCAACCACTCACTGATTCCCTTTGCCCTGTAGGGACTGCTTTAACCTCCTTGAGCTTTTGTTTGGTATGCATGTTTAATTTTTCCTAGAAGTAGGACCCAATAAGTATAAAAAAATTACACATGGTTAAGAATAATGAAGTCCCAATGACTTCAAACGAGATGATAATAAACCCCTAATGTCTTCAAACGAGTACTTCCTAATTAACAGCTAAAATTGGTCAAACCTGTTTCCATATCAAACTACAAACATTATTAATCATAAATAAACAAGTTTCAACCATAAAATGTGATCAGGTTTTGGACCTTGTCCAGGTTTGTGTCAGGATCAGCTGCAGACTGACTTGGCAGAGATGGCTGCCATCTTGTTTTTACATGGATTAGTGTATTGTGCTCTTACTACCACTAGATGGCACAAAAAGTGTCCATGAATGAGGACAACAGGTCTAAGTTAAGTAGAATGATGTGTAAGGTAAAAGTAAACCCAAAATGTAATGTCGTCATAGGACAGTCTCTTTCAAAATAAAAGCCGTACAACAGTACAACAATGCGAATTGACAGCTAGCACACGTGGTTAGGTTTAGGAAAAAAGAACAGGGTTTGGCTTTATATTCTTACGGGACACAAACACCACTCTCCTGGGTGAAAGTCGGTGTTGCATTTACCCCTCAGCACCATTAAACTATAATGGCAAGCGGCAACGTATCATGCCAACATTAAAGGACAGGTTTTTTTGTCAGTGTCTGATGCCACATGTCATTGCCCAAGTGCCAGTTCTTGACAACTTCAGAGTGCAATCTGGTTGTCGTATGAGGACATCACACTTTGAGTTTACTTGACCTTATACTTCATTCTACTTAACTTAGGCCTGTTGTCCTCGTTCATGGACACTTTTTTGTGCAATCTAGTGGTAGTAAGAGCACAATACACTAATCCATGGAAAAACAAGATGGCAGCCATCTCTGCCAAGTCAGTCTGCAGCTGATCCTGACATAAAAGTGGACAAGATCCAAAACCTGATCACATTTTATGGCCCCACAGACAAATGTTGGCTGGGTGCTGATCACTGATAGCTAGGAAACATTAAAAACACACACCAAACAAAAGCTCAGGTCTGAAGAGGATATTCAATGAGTTGTAAGTGGTGTGTTAATGTGTTAATGTGGCCCTGAGGGTGAAACATCACATGTCAAACATGGCTGAATTGTATAACTTGCAGGAGGACATTTTGGCTTACTATAATCAATTATGATTGTGCTTTATGTTTGGCTATTAACTCCAGTCAGTCAGTGATGGCGAGGTGGATTTTTAGCAAATTGTCAACACTTAAAAATGAACATATTTTGAGGTTTTTATATAACCTCAGTATTTACCATATTAAGCTGGGGCTATTCAGGCCTCTTTCATTTTTATTACTCAATTTCCAGCTGACTAATTTTTATGAGTCACTTTTATCTCCACAAATATAAAAAAATACAATTTGTATTAGTGTTTTATCAGCTACTCACATATTTCAGAGTTCAGGAGAGAAGCTGGCTCAATACCTGTGGGGGGGAAATGAGAGAAAATAAAAGAAAACGGGTGATTTACATGATAAATTGTGAATACACAATCAGACTGAAGAAAATATTACACATTGGAAGTGACTGCAGGCAGCTCTATTTTTATGAAAACAAAAACATTGTAGTGTAGGAGATGTTTCCATACTTGTAATGCAATATTAAGATAAAAGATAATCATGCATGAAAATGACCCAAAAAACATACTTACTTTGATACTGACCCTTTCTACATTAGATTTAGCTTCCTGAAAAATAACAAACAAACTCCCACACATTATTCCTAACTGGCAGTGTCTAAGTATGTACAGTAACAGCAACCTGTTTTCTTTATAAATAAAGATCATTATTACTGGCCATGGATGTGATTTAACCTGTTGCATGTTTGAGTTGCAGAGTACAGCAAATACTGTCCTCAAAGGAGTGACGCAGAATGTCTCTTAAACCACGTGCTCAAAGTGGATTTTAAGACAATATTATAATAAAAATGACTGTATTCAAATAATTTTCTCTTTTAAAAAATTTATGTAATTATATCAAGACAATGGTGGAAGACTTTGGGAATGTAGTAAACGTAGTCACTGTAACCCAGGCTGCGTTAAATGTATAATAAACACGTCAATTATTCAGTTTTGAGTTTTTAAATCCTTTGAAATACAAGAAGCTGAAACACTGTCACCAGCCCTGAGGTCATAAACGTGCTTGTTTCAACTATAAAGCATTTAAGACTCAGTTAAAATTTAACTGCATGTTAAGACAGACTATTTTCGTGCGTTATCCGACTGTTCCAAACGGCACATTTGGCCACGAACATAAACTCGAGCAAGCAACTCTATAAATTATTATAAAACAGACAAAAACGAGCGTCTGCGTTCACAGAGCAGGAAAAACATTCACTAGATTAAAAATAAGAATCATAAAGATGAACGAATCTCATCTCAGGGTGGAGAAAACCTGCTGGACAAGCGATCAGGGAGGCAGCTGCGTTGCGCACACAGAACCTCAGCGCGCTTTTGGAGAGCTTTTGGCAACCTTTTTACGCGGACAAATTACCCACATTTCTCAACGCTTCACGGCGCAGTAAAACACTGACAAATGTGTTTTATACACAGGACAAACACTTGGTATGTGTTAGTTAGATGTCAATTTATTTTGCGCCGCGATTCAGCCGCTTAAACGCAGGCTCCCTCCGTTGGCGAGCCCTGATTAGAATTTACGCACCGCGAATATGTGGTATTGTCTTAACAACACAATCTAAGTGCTTTAATCAAGCTCGTTTGACACGCACTGTACGTGCAATAAAGTACTATAAATCAATGACCACATCAGCTCCTCGGTAATAAATAAAAAGGCTTGCCTTATTTGTCCTTTGTCTCGGTTGGCAAGGAGATGATGGTGTCCAAAAATGGCTGTCCTCTATCTAACCTGTCTGATTGTACACAGAGAGTATTATTGTCCCCTAACTCAGGGTTAATGTATAATTTGGACCATATGGCATTTTAAAATCTGAGCCTTTATTTCGGTGGCACTTCGATCTGTGTGGACCCAACTAATGATATTCAATTAGTCATTAAACAGGCCAAAAGACGAGCCTTGTGTGGGGTTTCACATAGGCTAATATTTGCTCGTCAAATATTTCCCTTTGAAACGTTTACAACGCATTTTTATCTGCTGGCTGCCCAAGGAACATCTGTGAGGGTTATTTTAGCCTCCCTCTTCTGGATAAACGAGGTCCCCCAATTGGCCCTTTCCTCGCGCCCATATACGAGTCTATTTGTTCACGTTTTGAAAGAAAATGTAATAAAGAGAGACCCGGTGATGGATTTATGATTTATCAAAAGCACTTTACCATATGGCAGTCGTCATTGAGCGCAGATTTCCAAATGTTTGTTTTATGAAAGGAGACCAGAGATCCTTTTAATCTGAGCCACTTAACCTGGGAAAGGATGCTCGAGTCACGTGACCACGAGTCCCCCCCTAAAGGATGGGAGACATGCCAGTGTTGGGCATTGAGCTTCTTTGAAATGAAATGGAATTTGTGCCTTTAATTTAGTGCAAGAAGTTAACAGTTTAAAGCCTGAATTTTGTTGCAGTGAAAATTTAGTGAGAGTGTGAGCAGCCACTGCGCAAAAGGAACCAGCCTGAATCCCCAAACTGGAATATTATTGTGTCAATTCACTGGTTACAGCAAAACGCAGACATTTAGAATCAAAAACATGATTTATAAGGATCCAAAAGCTGAAATATTTCTTTTTATGGTGTCAAGAAAGTCTGGTATATCCAAGAAATGGAGTTAACTCTACTCAGTTCGCTGCCCTGGTGCAGAAAAAGCACCAAAACAAGACGGTGCAAGGATCATGATTTTATTTCTTGGTACATTTTATCTTATTTTTTGTTTACCGAGCACGTGCAACACAGAGAGCACACCTTTTTACTTGTGTTTTATTAGGCTATTTGTATTTTACACTGTTGCTAAATAGTTTATGCGCATATTAACGAGATCAAACTCAAATTTGGATTTAATTGAGTTAAATAAAATTTAGTTGAACTTACAGGAGGGTTTTTTGGGGGAATCTGTCTCAATCGTGACTTTAAATGACTCCATCCTGTGTTATAAAGACCAGTCTTGGATTGATTTTAAATAAAAGGAAAAACAACCAGGAGGAAATCAGAATATTGTTATATGTAAATATGTAAAAATCTGTCAAACTGAAGCTCATTTTGAGTCTCTAAAGCGCACATTCACCTCCAGGCGTTATTGACGTTTCAGGTAACCACGTCATGTTGAGGTGTGCAGGCCTATAAATGTCTGCTGAAGGGCGTCATTCCCCTCACTGTCACCAACCACAGACACGCGGAGTTACCTGGACAATTAGATTTTTCTACTTTTTATTCCACAGGTGTTTTTTCTTTCTTTCTGGAAACATTACGCATTTTGTGTTTCATCCAGGCTGGGAGCAAGCGGAGATGTGTGGAACAAACGATGTGCCAAATAAAGGTTGTTTCTTTTAAAAACAATTTTATTATGCTCCACTTTTAGGCTGTCATTAGATTTTAAGAGTCTCTGCAGTGCAGTAAACACAGGCCAGATGTGAACTGTAGTGCTATGACTATATTTCTAGTGATTAAAGCACTTATTAAATAAGACAGATTTCAGTAGTGTCGGCTGTGTTGTGATAAGGTGGTGGAAGCGTCAACCAGCTCGGAGGGATGTTTCTGAACGGCAGACCTCTCCCTGAATCCAAGAGGAGGAAGATGATTGAACTGGCTTCAGAGGGAGTCCGTCCGAGCCAGATCTCCAGGATACTCCGGGTAGGCAAAACTCTTTTGGCAAAGTTGCGCAAATAATTACATTTAGGCTTTAAATAAAGGAGAAAGGTTGGTTTGTTGTGTTAACATTCTCATGCACAGGGCGGTATGACTGGATAAAAACATGACTTTATATGTTATAAAGTGAAGACAGCGGATCCCACTGCGTATTTCAGGTGTCCAACGGGTGCGTCAGTAAGATCCTGAGCCGCTACCGCCGCACTGGACTCCTGGAGCCCAAGACCATAGGAGGGAGCCGACCCCGGCTTCTCACCCCAGGTGTCATCTCCACAATCATCCAGTGCAAAAGGGAGAATCCATCTATTTTTGCTTGGGAGATTCGAAAAAGGCTCTCAGCAGCGCGGATATGCAAACTCTCCAAAGTCCCCAGCGTAAGTCAGATTGAATTTTTGTTTTCATGAAGTTTGGAAATGATTCAGCATTTGACAGGATGCATTTTGCATGATGTTCTTCTGCAAGGTGTCGTCTATAAACCGCATTTTGAGAAAGATCCACTTGGACCACGGGCCGATGTGCATGGAGATCAATGCGCACATCAGGACAGAGCAGGGTGAGTCACCTGTGAAGGTCACTGGGTTACTGGGAATGAGTGAAAGAATGGAGAACCTGTAACCTCCAACTGATGATCAATATAAGGACAGTCACCAACTATGCATGGACTTAATGCAATTTCCCAAAGAACCTAATTTGATCATTTTAAACGAGTTTATAGAATTAAGCCAATTGTTAAACTACATTAATATACTGTTTATGACATTTGGGTAAATTAACAGAGAAAGATGAGTTATATGTACAACCAGCATAAAAACATCTTTGGATTTTCAAGAGGCTGATCTAATGTGTTTGTATATTCATGAATGGATTACTGGATAGGCCCAAGGTGTCAGTGGCTCCTGGCCTCCATCAGCAAAATGTCACTTAAATTAATATACACTGACTAGCGAGACTTAGAATGACCACAAAGAGACACAAAAGACAACAAAGACATGCAAAGGAACTGCAAAGAGTCACTGAGTAACAACAAAAAGGGCCAAAACAACCATAAAGAGACACAAAGTGACCAAAAAAAAGACACAAAATTACCTCAGCGACACAAAAAACCACAGCAGAAACAAAATTACTACAAAGAGACACTAAAGGACCAAAAAAAGTCAAAATTACTTCAAATAGCCACAAGATAACTCCAAAGAGACACAAAATTACCACGAAGATGAATAATATGATGACAAAGAGACATAAAAAAACCCCAAGGAGGCACACAATTACCTCAAAGAGACACAAAACCACTAGAAAAAGACACAAAACGACTGCAAAGAGACACAGAAGGACTGCAAAAAGACACAAAATTACTCTAAAGACACACAATTACTCCAAAGAGACACAAAAAGACTGCAACGAGACACAAAAGGACTCCAAAGAGACATAAAATTACTCATAGAAAAACACAAAATTACCCAAAAGAGACACAAACTGACCACAAAAAGACACAAATCAACCACAAGGAGGTACAAATGTACTTCAAAGAGACACAAAAGGTCTACAGAAAGAGAAAAGTACCAAAAAAGACACAAAATTACCCCAAAGACACATTAAACGACTAAAAAGAAACCTCAAACAAACACAAGGAGACACACAAATACTAAGAGGACACACAAAATGACCTCAAAGAGACACAAAATGACTACAAAAAGAAACAAAATTACCCCCTAAAGACAAAAAACTACCTCAGAGAGACACAAAAGGACCACAAAAAGGCACAAAAGTACCAACAAAAGACACAAAATGACCTCAAAGAGACATAACATTACCCCTAAGAGACATGAAATTACCTCAGAGAGATACACAAGAACTACAAAAAGACACAAAAGTACCAAAAAATATACAAATTACTTCAAAGAGACACAGAATGATTAAAAAGAGACACAAAATTACCATGAAAGACGCAAAATTACCTCAAAGAGACACAAAGCAATCACAAGGATACACACTATTACTTCAAGGAGACAAATAATTACCACAAAGAAACACAAAACCACAGAGAGATGCTAAACGACTACATAAAGAGACTAAACAACTATAAAGTCTGTGTGTCTTGCTCATACGTAGAAGAGATTGTGGGGTCTTTTGCATATCTGTGCCCAGGGGCCCGTTGTCTTATAATCTGCCCATGTGTGTATCATGTGCAGATTTTGCCTCTCTGATTCAAGAAGAAGTGAATGAGAGACAGTTGTTGGAGACAGTATGCAGCGACGACCAGAAACCTAAAGGTGCCCAACAGCGAAACCGCACCACCTTCACCCCAGAGCAGACCACAGCACTCGAGCAAGGTGACTTTAAACTCCACAGTTACACAATGCTTCCAGTCAGAAAAACAGTTAAATGAATGTCTGTATCTCCTGAATCAGAATTCTCTCACAGCCAGTACGCAGACATGTACACGAGAGAGAAGCTGTCAGCTGAGATCAAACTTCCTGAGGACACCATCAAGGTAGACTCATAATTCTTCACCATCAAACATACTCACACAGAGTCATCACATTTAACCTGATGATTGTCTCTCAAAGGTCTGGTTTTCAAACAGACGGGCGAAATGGAGGAGGGAAGCTAAACACAGCGGTGACACACAGAGTAAGTGTGAGTGTGTTCATGGCAAAGGCCTGGAAAGATTATACATCATGTGACATTATCTGACAAAATGTTTTTTTTCTTAGCACCTGCAGACCTTCACAAGCAAAGAGATTTTGTCCCTGTGAATCCAACAACAACACACAGCTTCACATCTCAACAGGTACAGTGTGAAGTGACACTTTGAGTGATGGGGTCATATCCTCCTGAGACACTGTGTCCTCATATGACGACATCATATTCTGGGTTTGCTGGACCTTATACTCTTTTCTACTTAACTTAGACCTGTTGTCCTCGTTCGTGGACACTTTTTGTGCCATCTAGTGGTAGTAAGAGCACAATACACTAATCCATGTAAAAACAAGATGGCAGCCATCTCTGCCAAGTCAGACTGCAGCTAATCCTGACACAAAAGTGGACAAGGTCCAAAACCTGATCATGTTTTATGGTTGAAACTTGTTTACATATGGTTAATAACATTTGTAGTTTGGTATGGCAACAAATTTGACCAATTTTAGCAACAGTAACAAGATGAGACACTGTTAATTAGGAAGTACTTGTTTGAGGACATTTGGAATTTATCATCAGCTCACTGAAGGACATTGGGACTTTATTATCGTTGACAATGTTGACAAACTTTTTTTATACATATTGGGTCCTACCCAGCCTGACATTTGTATGTGGAGCCCATGTGGGTAGTAAATGGACTAAAAAACTGGGCCCTATAATGGACTGTACAAGGGTTCCCATAATGGCCCCATGCCAGTTGCCCACACAGTTGGGATCAATGAAACAAGCCCCACATAGGTTATGCTAGGGCTACAAGGGTACCAAGTGCGTATGGACCCTAAATGGGCATCTTATCTGGGGTCCACTCGCGTGGGCAATTGGCATAGGACCAATTTGGAACCTTTGGTCAATCCCATATAGGGCTAATTTTCCGTCCATTTACGACCCACATAGAAATATTGGCTGCGTACTGATCCCTAATAGCTCGTCTGAGGACATTGGGACATGATTATTGTCTCGTTTGCGGATGTTGGGACTTCATTATCGTCAGACTGTCTCTACAGACAAAAGTTTGAAATTACAAAATTAACAAATCGTAAAACTTTCACATATGCTGCATTATTTGTAATTTAGTTTTTGCACAACAACTTTCAGACATTGAAATAAAGTTTTATACTTGTTCACACACTGAACCCATCGTCCTCATATGAGGATATCTTTTTTCTAAAACTACTTCCTGTTTAAAGACAATGCCTAGTTTTTATACTTTATAGGTCCTACTGATTCCAAAAATAGCTAGGAAAAACTAAAAAAGCATACCACACAGAGGCTGAGGGTCTCAGGAGGATATATGAGCTGCAGCATTTTCTACCAAAGTTAGAAAAGTTCTGGTAGTTCCAGAAGAAGTGAGAGATTTCTGCATTTTGTGTTTTCCTGTTCCCACTCATTAGACATGGATGATAAAAAGTGTGATGTCACTGTTTTCACGCACCAATCAGGATTTAGCAACAATACGAATCTATTGGAAAATTTATTTTTATAATTGTTTAAATCATTTTTTCATGCAAAATATTACATGATTCCAGCTTCCCAAATATAAGGACTTGCTGCTTTGCTTTTTAATAATTTATTTATTTTAATTGATTTAATTTTTCTGCATTTAGTACTTTTGCTTTTAATATTTGAATACATTTTTCCAATTGTACTTATGTACTTTTACTTAAGTAACATTTGCAGTGCAGAGCTTTTACTGGTAACAGAGTATTTTTTACAGTGTGGCATACTTTTACTTAACTATAACTCCTCGTAATAGATAAAATCTAAAGTGACCAAGCTTATTTAGTCGAGAATATTGAATGTTATGGAGAAATACTTCAAAATTGAAGTGTTATTGGGCTTTAAATGTAATTTTCTTTGAGTACTCTGACCTCTATGATTATAAAAAGGCCTACAAAATGGCTCTTGGTTCCTCTTACTGTACACTGTCACATGTGGAATATGTTTGTGCTGATTTCAAGGCAACAGGAGCATCAAGAGTCTACTGTGAAAACTCTGAGGCCTCCCCTTCATACAACACAGTTGCCAGGAAGTTGCAGAATGGCTACTTCCTCCCAACAGAAACAGGTGAGATCCTGTAAAAGTCTCTTTTTGGACTGTCTCAGACCATAGCAATAATATGTATACATTTTTAAAATAGGCGTAGGTTCCCTTTAACATGTTAAATGCCAGTGGGGGTGGTCAAGATTTTACAAAACGTGCTGCTGCAGAATCCTCAGACTTTTGAAAAACTATCCTCCTTCTATCTGACGCACAGGTACGAGAAATCCAGAACATGCGACATCCGTCTCAGTCCCACCCTCATTCCTCCATCAGTGTCACAACACGATGGCCCAGGCCGTGACAGACAAGACGCCACTGGATCTCCACAGAGACAGAGTCACTTTCCCACTGGTCCACCATCACGCAGACACAAGGACACCCCTCCCTTTGGCAACGGAGACAATCAGAGCGGACAACCCTGTGACTCAGAGCTGGAACCAGCAGGGGAATTGCTTTCACTTGGAGCCAGTTTCAAACAGATGACAGGCTTTTGTTTGTGCAGCAGAACTGGGACATGAATCCACAGCGATACCTGGACTAAATGTAGGGCCACGTTTCTAGAATTTGAGTGCAGCTTCAATTCATTTAAACCAGCAGAGGGCGACAGAGGACTGGAGGTACAGCTCCTCTTTTTCCAAATGCACTGCAGACCCAATCATCACTTCTCCTTTACTCTGTACTCATGAGTTGCCATTAATAAGGAGCAACAAAGACTTTGATATCACATAGTATTCTAAATTCAAAGTTCTTGCTGTAATCTTATCAGACAATGCTAATGGATGCTAAATGAATCCTCTAAACTCACTTGTAAAGAAGCTAACGCAACTTATGAAACATGAAGTGCTGAATAAAGTCGGACAGAAAATATGGTAAGATATTTTTTATGAGGTGATAATTGGTTATAATTACGTACCTTCCCAGGAAATAGCATGCTATATGCCAAGATGTGATCAAACCAGCGAACACAGGTTCTGCTTGAAAGGGTGTGGATTTTACAGGGTACATTTAGTGCTAATAGGGAATATGAAAACACAAATTATATTTTAATGCTCTACAGCGCTGTGACATACAGTAAATCATAGCTCCATGGATCATTTAAGGTTACCACTGGATAATATAGATGTTATCTCTTTTATGGGCCTGGGCTTGCTGTTTGTCTCACTGCAGAAAAGAGCTTAAGGTGCTCCTCCAAGACTTCCTTCCAGGGAGGGCCGGTGGGAAAATCCATAAAAGTACAGCTTCAAAAAGACTAAACATGACCTGATATCTGCTCTGCTCGGTATCAGCTTTTATGACTGCGACAGGGCAGAGGCATCGAGTTCCTTTATATCCCTTTACTGCAGCGGAGAGACGGTAAGACTCGGAGTTTCTCGATAACTGGTCACCCGGGGAAAGGTTGGGATCAGGAGGCAAACAGCTTGGTCAGCAGCATGGAAGTCGCCTACTGGCAAAATGACCTGTCGGAATTTAACGCTACGATGCCAGATAGGTAAATGACATCTCCACATGACAGTGTGCGCTTGTGTTGTAGTTTCTACTGTGAATGTAAATCATCTGTGAGCCTTTTAAACAGATCTGGTTCAGTTACTGGAACGGGAACATGATTTTCTCCACCTGAACAGTTGCTGATAGTGCTCAGGTTAACAACTGTAGTACTTTATTTAAGTAGGTTTTTTAGTATGTCCTTTTTATGCTACTCTAGATTTCTACTCACTATTGCACTTCTTACAGTCACCACATTTATTTGACAGCAATACTTACTGCGTACTTTACAAAGTGAGATTTTACATTCAAGAAATCGTACCGGATTCCAGGAGAGGGTGCAACATGGAGTAGACGTATGAACCGCAAGGTCCCAACTTTTATACATAAACAAGCAATAATTCGTTTAAATTCGTCTGATTAAGTGACCTTTATTTTGATATTTTGAGAGTTCACAACATATTTCAGTTTTTGGGAAAGATTTTGTGGCAAAATGCCTCCAAAACCTCCTAAAACCGTGCAAGCTAGCAACTCAGAGGCTAATGCTACTAGCAAGACCACTGTGGCAAAAAGACTTGCTAAAGGCATTCCACAAGATTGTCAAAGACGTTTTCAAGAAGAGAACAACTGCCTATGAGAAAAGATCAAACAAGCTGTCTGTCTGATGAACGTACCAACAAACTGCGTGATAGCGAAGAAGGACTGAATGAACTGGATGTCTACTTGGAGGCCATGGGAAACACAATACACACAGCTGAACAGTGACTGTAAAGAAAATACACCCTAAAATTGTAAATGATCATACATTTTTATGGATTAAAGGAACACTTCACCCTTAAAATGACCATTTGTATATCAGTTACTCACCCGGTGTTACGTTGAATTTGTGAAGAAAACGTTGCTTTTCATGCAAGCCTGAACAGAGAAAGAAGAATCCAACAGTGGCTAACATCCTTGATGAATTGAAGTCATAGGGGGCCGTGTTCAACAACAGCAAAACTACATCAAAACATAAGTTCACAAACTGTATAAAGCAAGGCAGTGGCCATGGAGGCCACCTGGGGGGGACAAAATCTGCAGCTGAGGGATCAAGTGTTGATGTATATATTACTTTTTTCATGCATGTCCTGACTGAAGTGAAGTATCATTACTGATATGATGTTAAAATAATAAGTTTCCCATCAACAACTGATGGCAACATTTATGCCATAAGTGAAAACACAAGTGTATTTTGAAAGACGACAGTGCATGTAACAGGCAGAACTTGACACAGCGTCCCAGAACATCAACAACCAACGCACCCAGCGTACCTTTCATGTCGTATCTGTTTAAAGTCCATGACCAAACGTCAATATGTGACAAAGATGGAGTAAGAATGTGTTGCCCTTTACAAAAAAGCAGCATCTATTTGGGGCCCTCTGCTTCAAGTAGTTTTGTAACTGTTTAAGATCTTTAAGATGCAAATGGTTTAATATTTCACAAAACAGCAAAGACAGAGAAAAGCACAAGAAATAAAGTGATGTACTAGTGTAACAAATTTGTTTTCCCTTATTTCTGCCCCATTAATCATCAAAGTTCTCGTACGGCTCTTTGGAATGGCTCAACCCCTTGTAGGAACCACTGGACTCAACTACATAACTGTATAGGAAGTATGTATATGTACTTTAACTTTTGATACTTTGAGTACATTCTGCTGAGAACAGTCTTATAATTTTACGGAGTATTTTATTTTATTTTATTTTTTACTTTTTTTGTACTGCTTCTTTTAAAAAGAAAAGATCGACATACTTCTTGCACCACTGGTCACCACAAGTTTTTCCTCAATATCCTCTGGAGACCCTGTGTCCTCGAAGGAGGACATCACATTTTGGGCTCACTTTGACCTTATACTTCATTCTGCTTAAAGGGGAACTACTATGCTTTTCCTCTTTTCTGACCTATAAATGTTGTTACAATGTGAGATACTCGTGTTAAACGATGCCAAAGCGTCAGTTAATGAGGTTTATGCATTTGGACGTGAGCCCTGCAAGCTGTTTCAGAGGGCTCTGCACGCTGTGTTTTACTGTCTTTTTTTTTTAAAGAGAAGCCACATTGACGTCAATGCGTGCTGGACTTAACTGGGCATGCCCAGGAATACGCTGCAGAGGTAATGACAACAACAAGCTACGGCTAACGGCTAGCGGCTAGCGTTACTTACCATTCAGAGACGTCTTTAAGTAACCTCTGTACTTGAGAAACTTCAGGCTGTCCAGTCTCTATCTCCGGATCGGATTCGGAATCCAACACATACGGCTGTATTTCAAAAGTTGACATTTTCAAAAGTGAAATTCTCTCAACTTCCGCACCGGCAAAATAAGGAGGTGGGGCTCGGCAGCGCTCGGCAGCCCTTTGGAAGTCCTCGGGAGTGTGACCAATCACAGCGGAGTGGGCTTGGAGCCAGGGGGGTGGAGTAAATGAAACAGACCGTTTTCGTGGGATGCGGGAAATACAAGGAAGCGATGCAGCGAGAGACACAGCTTCCCAAAGATCTACAAAGCTTTTGGTGCGGGTAATCGTGTGTAGCTGCTCTATAGGAGTCCAATAATCAAATACAAAGGCCCGAAAATGAGCATAATAGGTCCTCTTTAACTTAGACCTGTTGTTCATGGACACTTTTTGTGCCATCTAGTGGTAGTAAGAACACAATACACTAATCCATGTGAAAACAAGATGGCAGCCATCTCTGCCAAGTCAGACTACAGTCGATCCTGACACAAAAGTGGACAAGGTCCAAAACCTGATCACATTTAATGGTTGAAACTTGTTTATTTATGATTAATAATGCTTGTTGTTTGCTATGGCAACAAATTTGACCAATTTTAGCAACAGTAACAAGCTAAGATGCTGTTAATTAGCAAGTACTAGTTTGAAGACATTGGGACTTTATTGTCATAGACAGTATTTAATTTTTTATTACTTTTTGGGTCCTACTGATCCCAAAAACCTAGGACAATTTAAAAATGCATAACAACCAAAAGTTCAGGTCTCAGGAGGACATGATAATTTGCCACAAAAATCAATTTACACCAAGCACATCTAATCTCACATTAAGCAACCAGTCATTATAAGAGCTGCTGAAAAGCTTATCTAAAAGTTCAGTTGCATCTCAGGCTATGGGATGTCCAAATTTGTAACCCAAACGTTTCTGAAGACGTATTATTATTCATCTCCTTCAGTGGCTGTATTGATGACCCCTGCTGCTTTCAGCCACTTAAGAATATTTATCTCGCACTAGAACTCGCTGCTCTGAGTGATGTCGAGAGTAAACTGCCAAAAACCTGAGTAAACAGATAAGTGTGTGCTGCCGGGCCCCATGGGAAAAAACACTGAGTGAGAAACGGGTACAGAATGCAGCTGAACGTAATGTCAAGTCGTTTATTAAAATAGGAATAATACAAAGGCTACAAAATTCAGAAAAGGTCATCGATATAAAACAACTCACTAACACAAAATAGCAGCTGTTATATTTAAAGTTTACAGTATACAAACATATGAACAGAATGATCACAAGGTAAAAATACTTAAGTATGATATTTACAAATATTACAGAGTGTAATTTACAGAATGCACTGGCCTATTTACATTAAGGTCAATTAAATAACAGTTACAACGCCATGAGAGCAAAATCAATTTACAATACAATTATATGATACGCCATATAACTGAGAATATGTGATATTTGGTTTCACCTGCCTCACTTTTTATGTCAGTTGCCTTTGATGGCTTTCTTCGTTTGCTACTTCATAAACTTTCTTCTTGCTTTTAAACCTGTGCAAGGTTATAAGAGGGTTGCACTTTCCCTCAAAGTACGATTAAGGCCACAGTTATTATTAGTTGTATACAGATATGGTCTTTGAAACACTTGAACTGAAGGCATTATGACTCGTTGTATTAAAGGTTCATTGAATTAACCTCCTGAGACCCTGTGTCCTCATATGAGGACATCACATTCTGGGTTTACTTGACTTTATACTTCATTCTACTTAACTTAGACCTGTTGTCCTCGTTCGTGGACACTTTTTTGTGCCATCTAGTGGCAGTAAGAGCACAATGCACTAATCCATGTGAAAACAAGATGGCAGCCATCTCTGCCGAGTCAGTCTGCAGCTGATCCTGACACAAAAGTGGACGAAGTCTAAAACCTGATCACATTTTATGGTTGAAACTTGTTTATTTATGATTAATAATGTTTAGATTTGCTATGGCAACAAATTCAACCAATTTTAGCAACAGTATCAAGATGAGACGCTGTTAATTCGGAAGTACTCGTTTGAGGACATTAGGACTTAATCTTCATTGACAATGTTTAGTTTTTTATACTTATCGGGTCCTACTGATTCCAAATAGCTAGGAGAAATTCAAAATGCGTACCAAACAAAAGTTCAGGTCTCAGGAGGTTAAAGGCCCTGATATTAATGTTTGTGACTTTATTGCTTTGTACCGTTCGCCATGTGATGTTCAGAAAAGTCGTCTTAGAGCTGAGAATACAGTACATGGTTTAACTTTTACGTAGGAGCCACACAAACATGAGTAATGTACTTTTAATGCTAAATAACTGGGGAATCAAAGAGCCATTCTGCATCATCTGCATATTGGCAAACTTTTGCTCATTCAGAAATGGTCATAAACAGATCAAATCTGTAAGAGAAACGTCGTTTTTCTGGTCTAACTAGCTGAGTAAATACTCCTCATCAGTACACATTCATCTGACTTCGAGCAAACATCTCAAACATCACACACACATGTTGTTGTGCAGCCTGTGATGCTCTGCTCCTTAACCTCTGTTGGTTTGTTCACTTTTAGGATTTTATTTTGGTGACAGTTATTGCAAGGACGTATCTGTATACTTTTTTGTTTTATTTTTTAAATAAAACTTTTGTGTATTTTAATTAAATGCCTACTGTGTGTTTGCACCAGAGTTTTTTTGTATTTCATTTAGATGATTTTAACATGGAAGTACATCAGTATAATATATGCATCACATGTTTTTGTGTTTTTGCATGTGTGTATTTCCAGATAAAGGCACACGATATATACATGTTATGTTAAACTCTGGGCAGAATAATACATATTTAGCCTACATTACAGCTTACATGCGGCTGTACAGAAGTGTAATGCATTCACATGAGAAAAAAAATGATTTGCCCTGTTTGTTCTTGATTAATATGATTATTATCTCAGAATTCTGGAAAATGTTTTCATGGAAAAGAAGACATGCTCTTGTTTTTTCTGAATTAACTTGATAATAATGTCATTAATTATCATTTTTTATCAAAAGGATTGAAAATTGAAGAATTTAAAGAAAAATTTGTAACAAAATGACGCTCTTTTTTAAAAAAAAATTAAAACTTGATGAAACCTGTCAGAATTTGATAATAATCTGGTTAATTAATCTCGTTAAGTCAGAAAAAAAAACCCCTCAGGAAATGCCATTAGGCTTCTGTAGTGTTGTAACGTAGCATGTTATTTCATGTTTGTGTGGCTACCTGTGAGTCAAACATGCACCCCAGTTATTCTGGAATCATCATGAAGACACAAAAATCTAAATATCACATCAAATCTGGATTCTTTTCAAACTTCTCCTTCTTCTAATTTAAAAAAATAAATATACCTAACTACTACTTACAGGCGAGCAGTCTCTTTAAATACCAAACACAATCAGAGGCACAAAAAAGCCAATCTGACATTACTCAGTGAACCCAAAATATTCCAGATCTATAAGACCTATAATATCTCACAGCACAGCAGAAACATCCTCAATAAATCTGCGGTTATATGTACAGAAGGACTCACTTTCCATCAAACAAAAAAAGAGTCTAAAATATCCTACTGACCACACACAGCCCACCAGGGGCCAAAGTTCCCTCCAAACTGGAGACCAAATAGCCATGTTATATTTGGCATGGCTCTTCTCTCTCTCATGCTACAAATATTAGCATAAGATTTTGGAGCAGTTCGCTCAGTCCTGCTTAGACTCTCTCTCGGGGAATCTAACAGTTA
This sequence comes from Cephalopholis sonnerati, assembly GCA_019142605.1. Taxonomy (NCBI): domain Eukaryota; kingdom Metazoa; phylum Chordata; class Actinopteri; order Perciformes; family Serranidae; genus Cephalopholis; species Cephalopholis sonnerati. The sequence continues at coordinate 13,035,018 of JAGQAX010000022.1, forward strand.
CAGCTAACTGGGGAAAAGGTAGTCCAGCTACTGCACACAATTAGCACTGCGCGCTTTGCCAAGGCTGCTGCTGCAGTTTGCTCCTCAAGCAGCAACAGAGGGTTTTTATGGAAGCTCATTTCAGCCTGTGTGATGATTGGAAAAATGATCCTGTGACTCAGTCCAAACAATGAGTTATTATCTCAACATAACGACTTAGTATCTCAAATTAATGAGAACCAATACTAAGTCATTATTCTTAGATAAATAAATCAACATTTTGACTTTCTCATTACTATAAGATACTAATTGGAGATGCACCGATTGTGGGTTTCTGGGCCAATATCGAAGTTTAAAATAACAGTTTTGCTGCTGTTTATTTGGTTTTTGTTGTTATTTATGTCCCCTTTTGTGCCTGGGACCCAAAGAAATCTTTATAAAAAAAAAAAAAAAAAAAAAGAAAGAAAAACATGTTAAAGTCACTCAGTTCTTCATTACCATCTAATGGAGACAGACTGTGGTGAGTTCCATTTGGTCCACACTGGGAATTATAGGCTCTGATTGTTAATGACCTCAGAAGATAAAAATTACCATCATGGAATGTTTCCTTTTTACTGAGTAGTGCTCGGACGCATCATAATGTAACTCAATGGAACCTCTGTTAGCTCTTAGTTGCGACCACTGGCTGCTAACAGCTAACGTTAATTAGCCGATTTGCTGTTCACAATGTAGCACTGTCAGGGAAACAGTAGGGTATGTTCCCTGATGTGTCGATAGTGAGTTTAGTGCGTCCCGAAAGCGTCCCGGGGAAAATCTCTGTTCATCCCACACGTTTTCTATTGTCCCCAGGATAACGGGATGTTGTTACTCTCGAGTTCTGCTTTTAACCCTGTGCAAAATTTATGTGACACAAAAGAAAAAGGCAGTCAACAAGACCGACATAAGCCGATACCGATGTTCGGCTGACAAATTGGTGCATACCTAATTACTATTTTTAAATGCTTTTTTTTTTTAAGTTACTAATTTGAACTAAGTTATTATTTTGAAAAAGTTTCTTATTTTATTTTAGACAGTTACTCATTATAATGACGTACAGGACCTTTTTTTTTTTTTTTTTACATTACATTGGCGGAAATGGGCTTCCATAGATTCATATACTTAACTACATTATTTTTGGAGTCTTTCCTTATGACTGGAACTTTTAGTGTCTGCACTACCTGACAGATAATTTATAATGACATTTTTTCCTCCCTTTTATCATAGTTCTAAGTTGAATATTTTAACAGGCCAAATAATATTGATCATTTTGGCTGTGATATTTGTCAGGTATCCTAAAATCTATGGCCAGATATCAGTTGACATTAAGGAACACCGCAATTACCCATCCACATTATTTGTGCTGGAGGTAATTAAATATGTTTTGCAGTCCAGCTCAACACATTAAAAAAAAAAAAAAGAATTCCCAGTTGTAGGAGGGTATCTCATGTGGTAACCTCCAGATAACTGGGTTCTGTCCACGTTCAAGTATATTCCAGGAGATAATACTGAGTCGTTCTCATCGTCTTTGTTCGCATGGCTTCAGAAACTCTGAACATGTCAAAATACAATTAGTATGCCGTCCATGTGCCCGAGACTTTGGCTGTAAGAATGATATTAAGGCTAACAACCGGAATGTCTTCATTTGCAAAGTGGAAGAATTCCATTTGGTTTATCCAGTCTTCAATCACTAATTTCTGTCATCTCCATAAAATGACGAATTCAGCCACAAAATCCCAAAATGGCCACTTTCCATTAGCTGATTTTCCTCATTTCTCCCCCGTGCACCGTGCTGGAGAGGCCTTGGAATTTGTTGGCCCAGAGCCGCCCCTCCTCTCGCAGGCTGCGGTAAAGTCGTACATTGATTTTCACACCACGCCGTCAGTTCCTCTCCAAGCTGGGGTAAAGTTTGAACACTTTGTAAATCCACTCAGAGTAGAAAGCAACATTTACAAAAAGCGCAGGTTGTGATGAAGCGCATTTTGTCCTTTGAATGCTCACGCCGATGATGACTTTGCGCTCGTGCTCCTGGCAAACCAATGGACCACCATTGTCTTTCTGCAAGGAAAGGGTAAAGAATGTCACATCAGATTATTTTAGTGCACTGGATGTGTTCAAACTAAACAATTTAAAATGCTGATTGGTGCGGTTTAAAGGTCAGTTCACATAAATCATAAAAAAAGACAATTTTTTTTAATTCACAACTTTTAGTGTCAATTATTGGCAAATTATTGAGCAAAATGGTGCAATTTCTTTCAAAAACACAAGAAAAAAAGGCAATGAGCAACTTGGTAAGAAATGTCCCAAAAATTGAAATAAATAAATAAATTAAAAATAAAAAAATAGATTTAGAAAATTATTTTAAAAAAAGTAAAAAAGAAAAAAGCTAGAAAAAAAAACAATATTTCTAGTTATTATAATTATTATTATATTTTACATTTTTGTTACAGAATTATTAGAATTTTATGCACTCTTTCAAGTCATTTACTTGTTTTTATCTTTCATCCTTTTTTAAATTTTTTAAAAAAATTAAGTTTCTTGTTTTTATTTTTCTCTTATCACTAATTTCTCCCTAATTTTTTGTATAATTTCTTTTTTCGTTGCTCATTGCCTTCTTCCTGTGTTTTTAAAAGAAATCAAGACAAAGGGTTTAACTATTTTAAACAATTCTTATTTGGGACTTTTTCTTCAGAAGAAACTAGTTCCAGTGAAAACTAGCTATCTACTGTAGATGTTGCCATGCTATTTGGGTGATATGACATTTTAAAGGGACAGTTCATCCCCAAATCAAAATTACATATTTTTCCTCTTACCTGTAGTGTTACTTATTGGTCTGGATTGTTTTGTTGTGAGATGCTGAGTGTTGGAGAAATCAGCCATAGAGATGTCTGCCTTCTCTCCAATATAATGGAACTACATGGCACTCGGCTTGTGGTGCTCAAGTGCAAAAAATATATTTGAAAACTCAACAGCAATGTCTCTTTCCAGAAATCACGGACCTTGTGAGCAGTTTCATGTAGGAACTACTTTCTTTCTACATACATCTACTCATGGACAAGAGGCTCATGTTCGTGACAACAACAGATGTAAACATTAATGGTGTCCTTCTCGGCTGAAATGTAACGTTAGCTAGCGCAGTCGTGCTAGGTGAGCTAATAGTAGATGCACGTTTCCTTCTGCACAGTGATATCTTGAGTAAACGGAATGTGATTTCTGGAAAGAGACACCAATGTTGAGTTTTTCAAATGTATTTTTTGGCACTTTGAGCACCACAAACTGAGTGTTATGTAGTTCTATTATATTCAAGAGAAGGCAGACATCTTTATGGCAACTCACACCAAAACATGATGATAAATAGCACTACAGGTGAGGGGAAAAATATGCCTTTTTATTTTGGGGTGAACTGCCCCTTTAAGTAATGTCCATTTGTGTTGCATTCATGTTCATAATGTAGACATTTATTTGTGATCCTTACATCACACACGCCTTCTCCTCTCTTGCCGCCGGCACATATTCTGCTCTCCCCAGCGTCCCCTTTGATTTGTGAGCACATGTCGTTGTTGACCATGGGCATGGTCAAAGCATTCAGTGCCTCATCGTGTCCTGTGTCTGGACAGAAATGGATATGCAGTGTGATTGTTAAACTACACAGATGTTCTTTTTGTTTAGAATAATGGTTAAAATGCAAAGTGGCATGGCATGTGGGTGGAAGAAGGCAGTACTTTTGGTTTCCCCCCATCCGTACATGGTGCAGTTGGTGCCCTCGGCGATGTGACACTCTTTTACTGGGAGATGAATGGTGGAGGCACCTTCGGACACAGGGGCGGGACTAGAACAACCATAGTAGTAGTCATAATTAGTAAACTTTTAAATAAAACAGACTGTATGCACACAAATAAGAGGCACGTATTACATCAATGAAAACTGATGTAAAAAAAATCCATAGGATACAAAAGATTACATCACTAGTTATGCTTTAACATAATGGAAACCAAGTCAGTAATTGAAAACTTACTCTTCTAGTTTCAGCATAACCAGGTTGGATCCTTCTGGACCACAGATCAGGCGAGAGATGCGTAGCCTTGGGTGGCTTGAGGATTCATTGAGGTGTCGCAGACCGACCTGCACACTGTAATCCTTGAGATCTGGAACGCTGATGACCACAAGTTGCATTATTGGAAAAGTAAGATCCAATGTTATTGGAGCTTTACCCAAGCTAGAGCCTAAAGGTCAGGATATTTAGTCTTGCTGCTTGATTTTTTTAGAAAGTCCCTCCACTTCATGGAAGTGCAGTACTAAATTGTTCGATTACCTATCGTGTGACTCCTGCTTAGACCGACAGTGGTCTCTTTTTAAACACTGCTAGTAAAGGGCAGTAATCAGTGTTATAATATGCACAATATAGTTTCTATTTTAAGGTGAAGTATGGGACATTCAGGACATATTTTTGTTTGCACATAGCTCTCAACAAAGAGGTGGGTGAGCTGGCTGCTAGCAGCTAACAGTGCTAACAGCATGAACAATGCTAAAAATGGAAACAGTGCTGACAGAGCTAATAGTTTTAACCAGCCAGCTTGGATCAAAACACACACAAAGGCAGCTTGACTTAATTCTCTGCTCACGTAGCCATTACTACACCTTTACCATACGTTTAGGCCACATAGCAGATTGTTCGCTGCTAAGTTATTGCTCCTGAAGGTAAATATGCTAAATTAAAGGAGTTTGAGTTGTTTGGACATAGTTCTTAACACTAGGGTGGCTGAGCCAGTGGCTAGCAGCTCACGGTGCTAATTCCATGAACAGTGCTAACAGTGCTGACAGAGCTAACGGTGTTAGCAGGGGAAACTGGAGGGTAGGCACTGCTTCTGCATTGCTGCCTCCATATTAGCAGTAACTGGGAAACTAGGAAATGCTCCTGGATCAACATTGCTATCAACCAATCACAGCCCTCTAACATCATTAGTGTGCCGCTCCGGTGCTTCTTTCAAAATTCTTTCAAAATTTGTGCTTCCTCAGAGCTAAGCTAGTTTTCTAAATTGAAGTTAGCACAATTAAACAAAATCCTCAATAACACTTAACAAAAACCTTGTAAGCTACTGCAGAGTTAGCGAGTTAGCTTGCCAACTAGGTTGACTATGCTAAGAAGGAAGCTTGCAAATAGACAAGAATATTAGTGAGCTAGCTTGCTAACTAGGTAGGCTATGCTAACAAGTAAACTTTTTACGTTAGTCAACATGATGTGGGATGTTGATCCAGGAACATGTCCTACTTGGCAAAATCACGTTGTGCACTGTTGAATTAGCACAATGCATGAGGTCAGTTGAACGATCTACAAAATGTAATATTACATATTGTTCGCAAAATTACAGGTACATTTTAGGATTCATTGTTGCACAAGTTCTTCACAGAGACATGATCAAAGCAGTTTGACATTAAAAGTAAAATATGACTCATATTGAAGACATGAAAGACAAATATGAGCAAGATGAAAACAAAGACAAGTCTCAAAGCAAAGCAAGCACACACACCACAGCACAACACACACGGAGCCTGAGAGTATCAGCTAAAAGCCACTGATGTACACCATATGCAACAAATAGAGTACTGTACATACAGAGATAAGGACATTTTGTTTAAAGCCACCACTTCAGATGTAGAGATTATATATGTATATGACAACTGCAGAGGTTAGGCAGATCTGCAGGCCAAACCATTTTGTTCCATATCTCAGGTCAGGCCAGTCTGGAGTGAGTAACTGTCAGTAAACAGGACATATCTGTCTTTATGTTAAATAGTATTAAAAGAAGGCAGCAAGCAGAAAAGAGAAAAGTTAGAGAGATAAATTGGAGAGGTAAATCAGAGAAGAGCTTGGTTTAAGTTTGCCAGACAGATATAAAAAGGTGGAGCGTTACCAGGAGGTGAAGCACTGTTGGTCCGTCAAAACCCAGTTTTCTCTGATCAACGAGCCCCCACACAGATGAACATTCCTGAGAAAATTTAGGACAATTTTCACCATTACCATAGGTATAAAGGCATAAAAAGGAGATACAGTTTTAAATATTTTGCAAAAACACAGATGTAAAATGACATACTCTCTTTGGATGCTTACAACCCAGCTGCCATCTGTCCCACGCACTTGGTGTCCTCCAACGATTCTGGTGTTTATATGCACAAAGCATGATATCTTGGGCCCAGTTAGAGCTAGACGTGAAGACAGTTTTATGCTGCATGTTAGATGGACGTGTTATTTACATTTCAATGGGGAAAACGTATATTAAAACTTCAAAAGGCGACCATAAAATATGATTTGTTTAGTCAGGTACATGACAGCAGACGGATTTGATATAAAGAGTAAAAAGGAAAAGGGGCGAGATTGGAGATAAGAGGACGAGGAAGAGGACTAGACTGGTAAAAGCCAGATAAGCCGAAGCGATACTCACTGTTGGGTTGAGGAGCCACTGTCGCTGATTCACCTGATAGAAGCAAAGAAAAGCACGACAGTAAGAGGAGACCCCACAGCAGCAGGATATAATTTAAACCACTGACCATACATTGACACACAAAGTATGAAACCTCGTTGAAAAAGACACCCTTCTTTACTTTATGAAGACTTATCTCTGAATCTTTGTTGGAGGCTATAACAGCCCGCAAACCGCGGCAAATAAATTTGCTCAAGACCTCAAAAACTTCATGGAAGATATGTTTTACATTACGGAAATTATTGTGCAGCCTTTTGAAAGAAGCTCTTCAATGCGGCCAGATTGAAACCAGCCAAAGAAAATGTTGGATCCGGCCGTCTGAGTGTGTGTTTGCTCTAATAAAAGGATGGCAGCAGAGACCTGCATCTGTTTGATGTTTCAGCATCGTGTACATTCTGCCAATTGGACAAAACCACAGCTGACTGATTACGTAAGCAGCCAGACAAGCCAGACGAGTATGAAAACACAGTTATTATAACAGTTTAGTTGAAGTCAACAAAGGCTGCAAAGCTGAACCTCTTGTGTTATTTCATTGCCCATATACCAACACTGTCTTCTTCTACTGTATTCTAAATGCCAATCACTTCTCTTTCAGAAGTGCTTTCTGACAAGCAGCTGGGATCTGTGTGGCCTAATACTTCATGTGTACCTAAAGGATTAAAGGGATCAGGGGTGCTGATCAGGACCAAATTGTCCCTGGATGACACTGTCTTCAATATCTACCTTGAGAACTTTGGCACAAAGTAAACATAACTAAACACTGTGACATTTTAGGATGAGGAGTATTAGCCTCAACAACTTTCTGCCATTGTGTCATTTCTTTAGTCTGCTGCTGTCCTTAATTTGCACCATATTTTCCCACTATTCATGAACTTCACTGCATGTTGCAGACAAGTAGTCTTAGGGTGCTTTCAGACCTAGATTTGTCTTGCTTTGGTCTGAATCAGGGACTAGTTCAGTTATAAAGTTGCATAATTGCCTAGAGTTGGTTCGTGTTCTCACGGCAGCATTTACAAGCGGACCAGATCAAATGCCTTGTGTGAGAAAGCTGCTCTTGATTGGTCAGAATTTCCATGTGGGAAAAATAAAGGAAGTAAACAAAACGTTGAAGAAGAGTACACTTGCGAGATAAATGTGACACTTTCTAATGTCACAATGGAGGGACAACTACGCAGGTTGATTTTAGCGCTGCTCATCGTGGACTATATTGCTGTCATTGTTCATTTGAGTCAAAGCATACAGACCACAAATGAACCGCACCAGAGTTTCGTTTGTAGCTGGACCGAGACCACCTCTTCAAGAAGGTCTCAGTCCGGTTGTTTTGGTGTAATTGCTGTGTCCACACCTGCCCAAACGAACCACACTTAGGGGACAAACAAACTTTTGTTTGACTGAACCGAAGCAAACAAGGCAGATGTGAAAGCACCCTTAATTTCTGAGGAGCTTCACAAGACACACTCCAACACATGGGTGATCATTGTTTGTAATATTTTATATTTTTTAAAGCAGGTATATCATGAACAAAGTGATGACAAGCTGCTTTCAATGACTACATGGTGAGAGTTTTTGGAATTTCCTGAAACCAACAACCAACAATCCACACCTGCTTTCTGCTTAAATTAGCCAGCTGTCCACAGGTGTGGAAATGTGCAGCATTTAGTAATTCCTTTCTCAACATTCTGCACATTCCTACCTTTAACTACTGCTTATATATACTGTATGTACACATGCTTGCATCAGTTGCGTCTATGCTGGCAGCAATAGATATGCAGTGCTTTCAGAATTGTGACTAGTTATAAACAACAAACACTCTATGTTTCTGAATTAAATTCTTACTACTGGAATTAAACACTGGCAGCATGTTCATTTCTTATTGGTACCAATACATACTTCCACTTGATCACCAATACCCCTCCTCACTTTGACAGTGAGCAACTAGCTCTAACTTTAAACACAGCAATTTTTTTTTTGCAAAAGTGAACAACGCATCTGAGACTGTTCTGAGAGACCGTCCACCTTAAAGTCACTGTGTGCCCTTTCAGAGCATTAATATAGCAGCAAACAACTATTTGCTATGTAAAGATATAAAGGAGTAACGACGTGCTAAGCAGAGAATTAAGTCGGTAGCTGGTCCTGCTGTGCATGGATGGTAATGCATTGGAGTCCTTGTGAGTGTATCCCACTGGGTAGCTAATTGCTTGCTACTCTGTGCTCATGCAGTGATTACTGCCAATAATGCCAGCCCGACTCATGGTGGCAGGACAGTGTTGTTGCGGGAGCATAATACCCACCGTTCGGTTTCTCCCCACGGTTAACACTGTTAACTCTGTCAGCACCATTGCCCTTATTAGTGCTGTTCATGGAGTTAGCCCTGTTAGCTGCTAGTGGCTGGCTCAGCCATTTCCATGTTGAGAACCGTGTCCAGACAATCCCAGCTCAGACTCTGAGTCGTAGTTATGCTCTGACTGTTGCATACAGCTCCTTTTAAGGAAGTCTCTTGGAAAAGAATGAAGCTACAGCCAGCAGCTGGTTAGCTTAGCTTAGCAGAGAGACTAGAAACAGGAGGAAAAAGTGAGCCTGGCTCTGTTCAAAGGTGACAAAATGCATCTGCCAGCACCTCTAAATCTCACTAATTAACACAATATATGTTTGTTTAATCTGTGGAAAAAATAAAGTGTAAATTTGATAGCCTACGCTGTGGTTTTACAGGAGTGTCAAGTCTGTCAAGTTTGTGCCAAGCTACGCAAATAGCTGCTCACTCTATCAACATATATACCGCACAGTTACTATATAAGGGTGGTATCAATTTTCTTGTCAAACCCTCGGTAAGAAAGCCAATAAAATCAAACTACTCCATTTACGCTCTGCTATATAGATCACTAAAACATTTCACCAAACAACACATATGCACCATTTCATCCTTTCAACTGTGGTGATCTAAGGGTCTGCTCATGTTTATGGCTGATGTAATACAGATGTATCTCCTGTTACAGAGACATCAGTGACAAGGTTATTTAAGCCACTCACAGCGCTTCAGTTTGCAGTAGTCCCAGGCCAAACGGTTGTTTGGATTGGTGTAACACCAGGGGCCATGTTTGTCCCGGTCTGGGTTCCTGCAGTAGTTCTTCTCCAGCCCCACGTGGGAGTCTGTAGAGTGAGAATCCCCACTGTAAAACACACAAATACAGATGCTCATATTCCGCTTGTTATTTTGCACACAGTCTATCAGAACTAACACTAGGCCACGTTTCATTAAGTTTTACACACACTCTCGCACTCTAAAAACACACAAGTATGAGCATGCATGGAGTCCAACACACACCATCATGTACATACAGTGCATATACACTAAGTAACCATGGTATGCCTGGAAAGTCTGAGTATGGCCTTCCTATAGCGCAATGAATCCTCTGCATTCGAGAGGCCGTAGAAGGAAACACAGAGTTCTGTGAAGAGTACTCATGGGAGTATGAAAGTATGCACTCGAAGCATTCAGCAGGGCTCAGACCAGCAGGAGCCACATCCTCTGTGGAACCATTCGGTTGTGCCCCCGATTTGTAGGAATTTACATTTAATTTTGTGTCTTTTTGCCGCGTTCCACACAGCTCTAGGAGAATTAAATGTAATCTTTTCAGATACCCAAAATATCACTGAAAAGAAATTACCCAGTAGGAGTTTGGACACACACACACACAAAAACAATGCTAAGCGATGGCTGACAATTTGTCAGGAGGTGAAGATAATTTCACTTCCCAGGAGAATGTTAAACAAGCTGTAGCTCTTGGCAGTTTTTCCTGGGATGACCCTTGGCCTTGAGCGGGGTAGACTCGCTGGCTGCAGTCTACGCGAGGGAGCTGATTGGCTTTGATCTACTTTCCTCAGAAAGCACTTCCTGGGGTCAGGGGTCGGCTCTGGAACATGTCCATCTGTCTGTGCCATTTTGGCTTTTAAAATTCCTGTAAATTAAGTAATTCCAACAGCCTGACTTATAAGCGAGAAGCGACAACCCTGGAGTGGGCAACCTCTCCGTCAAAATGGGTCACTTGGCGAGCACCGCAGGGTTTCCTCTCGTCAGTTAGATGAATAATAATTGGGCCTGGTATTGACCCCTGAGGAACCCCTGATTTCCTCTTGCTGTTTGTTTTCACTGCTTAGCTTCATTCATATGAGAGGGATTTTCACAAGGCAAGGGAAGCTGAGTCGTCAACAAACATTCATCAACTGAGCTGAAAAAAATGTCAGCCTCTCTAGGAAACCTCTTCCGTGTTTTTCAGTACAGCTTAACCTCAACTAGGAGTAGAAGACAGAGCAAAACAACAAAACTGTAACGCAGAATAAACAACTTTGTTACCTGTTGATGTGATTTGACCAGTCTGAGCAGGGAATCCCTGATCGAGTTGTGGATAAAGTGCCCCTGTATGTCTCTCCGTTGTCTTCATAACACTCTGAGGAAGAAAGAGATATTATTATTTCAGACCATCTTGTAAAACACTCCCAGGAGAGCATAGAATTACTGAGCCTGGCAGTTTCTCAAACACTTAAACGCAATCAGTGAGATTGAACTACATACATGATTTGGGTGGTGGCTGTCTTTCTCATTGATGCAAACATAACATAATCAAGTTCAGATTTTTGGCTTTTCTATGTGGTTTGGATCGAATTCAAAGTCAAAGGCCTCTGTGTAACTGGCAGTACAACATTTGAAACCTTACTATGTCTGTTCTTAAACAGAATCAGAAGACGGGCTGTAGTAACTAACAGACTGGCTGCAGTTTAACACGTGTGGTCATTTCACTGTAATTGTACAGCAGAGAAACATGGGAAATGACAGCGAGTGCTAATGCCAAAGTCTGGTACTCGTGTTCTTCCATGAAATGGAATTCATTGGGTAGCACGCTGCCAAGTGGCCCAGTCCTATGGGAGCAATATAGAAAGTGTCTGTGTAACTCCACTTTGTAAAAATATAACATGGCTCTCGAAGCATTTGTAGATCTATATTTAATTCACATTCTTCAGGAGACAGCATGGATATTTGCCATTCTTTGAAAGTGCTTAGAAAACACTCCGGTAGACTTGAAGGAATAGTTTAACATTTTGGGAAATTGCTACCACTCTCATATTTGTACAGTTATTATGTACCTACAGCCATCAGTTAGCTTAGTTTAGGATCAAGACTGGGAACAAGGGGAAACAGCTAGCCTAGCTCTGCACAAAGGTAAGAAAAATGTGCCCACTAGTATATCAAAAATCTCTAATTTGTAGAGGTGTGGACTCAAGTCACATACTTTGACTGGAGACACACTTGAGTCACAAATTTGATGACTTTAGACTTTTTTTATTTAGAAAATAAAAAAAGACTTAAAACTCAACTTCAGACTTCACTTAGACTTGTGCCGTTTGACTTGAAAATACTTGACAGCTTCCCCAAAGCCCAAAGCTTCAAGAGTACATTATTTAAAAAGTGTGCCAGCAAGTCGACACTTAAGTCGCCAGATTTACTTTGTTTGAACCGACCCAACAGCATCCAATCAAGTTGCAGGAGAGAACCATGAAGAATTAACCTTATATTACTGAGCAGCAGCTGGAAAAAAATACTCAAGTTATTTTGTTCACGTCCAATAAAAAAATTGGAGTATGGAAAAGGTGTGGGTCGAAAATTACGGACTGATACACAACAACTTCCAACTATATTTGACATTTGAAGCTGGACGAACATTAACATAGCGAGCTAATGCTTAGCTAATGTTAGCTTAACAGCTAAAACAACTTTTTTAACAAGCTTGTTCAAATAAATACAACTTTTAAAGAGCATTCTTGGATTTCGAATGACTAAAATATTATTACTATGTTGTTAAATTGGCATTACATTCGGTGAAGCGCACATTACAACTTGTTCAGGACTCTAAACTCAAAGTTTAGAGCTTGGGATTTGATCTGGGACTTGTCAGACTTGACCTGGGACTTGACTTGGGGACATGCCTGCCTTAACTTGACTTAGGACTTGAGTTCACAGACCTGAGACTTGTGAATTGCAAAACAATGACATGGTCCCACCTCTACAAATTATCACTGTACATCTTGTCTTGTTTACTGTTAGCCAGGAAATAGTTACAGCCCACAACTTCCAGTTAAACCACAACTTGTCATTTCTACATTTCTGTTGTGGCAACGATTAATCAAATTAATCAAACAAGAAATAATGCATGTATTAGTAGAGTGTGGGGACTAATAGGCAGATTTTCTTACCTGAAACAAGAGCCTCACCCTTTTTTCCAGTCTTTTTGCTAGGCTAAGCTAACTAGCTGCTAGCTCTCTCTGCTAGCTACATATTTAATATGAGAGTGGTACCAATTTTCTCATCTAACCCCTGGGAAGAAAATGAATAAATCTATTTCCCAAAAATGTCAAACTGTTCCTTTAAACTTGAAGTTGTACAGTAATTTACCTATTTTTTGTGTGGCCTCAGCATCACACCTGGGGATGTGGGTGCAGTTGGCTATCCTCTGATTAGGGTCTGTAGTGAAGCACCATGGGTACTCTGCACCATCGGGGTTACGGCAGTAGTTCTCTCTGAGGTCTCTATAACACATACACAAACTACAATTTAAATGATGGTGCTGATGTATTGTAAATTTCATTTTTATGTTTCATGCTCATCACTTTTCTTTTTGGCATTTCAACAGTCAAAATGCACAAAATGAACAAAGCGCCTCCTCGGCACAGCGGAGACATTTGAAGCCAAGCTGTCAGGGGCCATGAAACTAACATTACTCACTTGCATTTGAAGTTCTGAGGGAGAAAGGAGTGGTTATGGGGCAACTGGGAGTCCCAGCGCTGACACGTCACACCCTCTGGAGTGACATTCATTGTGCCTCGGTAATCTGTGCCCTTTCCCTGGACACAGGATGTTGTTACATTGACATCTGTGTCCTCACTTGAGTCAGAATCTAGCAAAGAAAGAAACAGAAATAAGTGTGAGCGTAAGCATGAGAAAGGAGGTTACTAAAGAGTGAGATGTAGAGTGAGGGTGGGAGGGAAGGAGAGAAGGAGGGAGGGATTAATCCCCAGAAGAATGTGTCATGTTTAACCTAGAGACAGATGATCAAAAACAGTAGCACTCCCCCCTTGTCTCAACTGCGATAGGAAACTTTCTGTGTATTCATAACACTGGTGTCCCACATTCTTGCATGCAGGGATATCCACAACAATATGCAGTTATTTAACTTGCTGACGGCACACAACGTCACAGAATGTTGTTAGAAAACACCTGGACCCTTATCAGCTTCATGATCTTTGCCTCAACATTAAAATTCTGTTTCTGGTGAATTTGTTTATCGAAGCCCGACCAAAGATATCACATCCAAGCCCGGTCTGGCCGGGGCAACTTTATCCACCGGAAAACTATTCCAAACATCTTCAGATGGAATTCTGCTTTTCAGCAGTGCAGGGATAGCAGTACATGGGGAGCGACTTCTCCCCGTTGGATTTCTGTCTCTGTTTCTTTAGCCTTTGACAAATGAGATGGGAGAAGATGGAGGAGGAAAGGGAATGTTTTGAGGCAGAAACGAGAAGGCGGATGGAAAAGAGGGATTCTTTGGCTTGATGTAATACATGCCAGTGTCTGTGTGCACTGCGTAGTACAGGTCAGTGGTTTTTATCTTTCTGAGGGCAGGCATTGAGGGATGCACACATCTGGACAAATGCAGATCCTCCGCCCTCGCTGTAAATCATCGCATGTACTGTAAAGTGCATGTGTGTATGTGTCTGACAGAGACAAAGAGAGATGCTCCGTGTGTTCGTGGGTGTGCATGTGGGAATATTTCACTGTGCTTTCAAAGAAAAAAAAAAGAATAAATTCTCCAATGGTGTAACCTCTATTTGGCGTCCATTCTTTTCCCTCTGTCTTTTGTATTACATATGAAGGCAAAAGTTATCTAAACTACAACTCTGTCAGACTCTGCCAAACGTGATATGACTCATGTGAAGTTATGTTGTTTATCCCCTTAACATTAACAGTATGCCTTATTGTTTCATATAGTACCATAACAAATACAATAGGGCCATAATTTGTGATTATTTTAATCTATCGATTAGTTTTTTTTTTTACAATTAACCAAGTATTTGTTTAGTCTAAAAATTAATAATAGTGAATAGTCTTCACATCGCTTACTTTCTTAGTTCAAGATCCAAGAATAGTCAATTTACAGTGATATAAATTAGAAAAAGGAGGCCTGAACCAGAGACAGTTTGACATTTTCTCTTGATAAATAACTTTAGGTTGCTGATGTAACCCCAGTTCTTTGAGTGTGCTGTCCAAAAGGTTTTGATTATGGTGGTTGCTCGACTGCTGTCAAACAAGTCAATCTACAATCTCCCGTAGGTATTCAACAGACCCTTCGCTAAGCCCCACTTCTTTGCTGATGGTCCATCAAGCTATCGGAGCTAGCATGGAGCCCACACTGTCAAAAATTGTATTCTTTGCAGAAATATCTAATTTTTGGAAAAAGTGATTTCAGAGAAAAGCAGGCAGAGGGGTCTACAATATGCGTTTGAAGGATATATCCTGGTCATCAAACTGATTTTGAAGCAAAAACAGGTTAGAATGATAAAGATAGAAGCTAAAGCCTACAGATCACAGGGTTGACGTGAACTACCACATCAGGTGGCGGCAGAAGACAGAAGACAGTGAAATTAAGGAGCAACCCTGTTCCTGTAAAACAGTTTAGGTCTTCATTTACTGTAACAATCATTAAAAAGCAAAAGCAGCATGTGTGTACATTCCATACACATTCAGTAGCCTAGCTAGCGTAGCGTAGTAGTGCTAACTTAGTAATCTATTACGTTTATCTCCGTCAAACTTCTAATAGACACAGTGTTTGGCCACGACGAGCTGGAAATCCACAAAACCAGCCTGAAAATGAAAAATAAAAATCTGAGAAGACTGCATGACAGTCAGTGGAACACATCTGTATAGTTGTAGGACCATGGTCAAGGGTGGGACTAAGGCCCAATTCCATTTCACCCATTTCATATTTTTACCCCTACATCCCATTTTCGAGTGCCACCTGAGTGACCTTTTGTGTCACTACAGCAGCATCTGCATTCATTATGTTCCTCCTCTCCACTTTTCCTTTAATTTGTCACTTATCGGTATACATGATGGTTCTTATACCACTGAAACAACTATTAGGCCTTCTGATGGCCATGTGGTGCATCTCTGTATAATGGGCTCTATTGTAACAGACCATTTTACAGCCCCTTGTCATCTGTGAGTGGTTTCAGTAAAACACTTCTGGCTCTCTGAAGTCAGACCCTCCCCTTTACAAACAACCTATTTACTCTTCCTTGTTGAGGTAGGAGGATTGGAAACCAAGCACCACATGAAACACCGGGCTGGGTAAACAAAAACCTTGTGAGACTCTGCAGGGGAGAAGAGGAGCTTTGTTACTTTGCTCACCGCAACCACCAAAGTCCTGTATGTAACAAACCCCCTAGTAGCATCTAACCACTATCTGGTTGTAACAACCGCAGTCTGTCTATCCAAACCCAAACAAAGGATCTTCAACACCATGTCCACTTTTAGATCTTATAATGGTTTCTTAAACTGTGTGACACATACTGTTATAAGAGTCATAAATCAGTAAAACAATAATTTGGTCTCTAGTTGATTTGTTGAGTACTTTGTCCACAAAACCCAAGCCCAAGACTTGGAGTATACAATACATAAGCTCTTACCACACACAGAGATGTTGCAGTACTCCCACGGTGTTTTGGGATCCGTAGTGTAGCACCAGGGACGAAGGCGATTATCTGGGTTACGACAGTAGTTGTCCTTTAAATCTTTGTGCCGATACCTGAGAGAGAAGATGGAGACAATGCGGGGAGGAAAGAAAAGATTCGGAGGGAGAGACGTAAGTCATAACAACTGGTGAGGTCTACCTCTCCTGAGTATTAGCGTCAGTTATTTAAGCATCTGTCATGGGTGTGTACAGTAATGTCCGTGAGAAAGGTTCCTGTGTGATTATCAGCTTTGCTGCTTACTTTTTGGGCTGGAAATGGTGTTTGTGAGGCCTTGGTGAGTCCCATCTTTGGCACTCCTTGCCACTCTCTGTATGGTCCATTTTGCCCCGATAATCTTCCCCATTACACGTCATACAGACTTCTGTCAACAGAGAAAACATCATCCATCAAAACTTCTCATTTTTCTAGTAATGAATGCAAACACAAATTATGGTAAACTACAGACACTCTGGAAAAGGCACGACAGCTTCTTTCTAAGATGAATCTGAGTTATTCGGGCTATATCCTATTTTCTGGTGATGTAATTTGTCTTACCCTCTGAACACTGCGGTATGCCACACTCCTCAGCTCGTACGTTGGGGTCTGTGGTGTAGCACCACGGACCACCGGGATCGTTGTTGGGATTCCGACAGAAGTTCTCCCTCAGGTCTTGCGTTGGGTACCTATCAGGATAAAACCTACAGGGGAGTAGACACACATTATTGAAAGTGTTAACTGATACTGTAAGCTGTGTAAATAAATGTTAGGGAGTTCTTGCACACTTGGCTGCTCTAGTGATATATACAGTACCTGTACCTGCCTGCTAGTGCTCTCAGTAACAAGCCAAATAAATTAAAAGGGCATTTACATTAAAGGGATAGTTCACCACAGAATCCAAAATACATATTTTTTCTCTTATCTGTAGAGCTATTTATCATTCTAGATTGTTCTGATGTGAGTTGCAGAGTGGTGGAGATATCGGCTGTTGAGTTGTCTCCCTTCTCTCTTATATAATAAAACTCATTGGTACTCAGCTTGTGGTGCTCAAAGTGCCAAAAAATACATTTGAAAAACTCAACAGCAATGCTCAGTATAATCCACAGACGTGCTAGGTGAGCTAGCAGTAGATGCACGCTTCCTTCTGCACTGTGGTTAGTTTGGCAGGTGTAGTTTGGTAGAAAGAAAATAGTTCCTACATGAAACTGCTCACAACAAGGTCTGTGGATTATCTTGAGTAACCAGATCATGATTTATAGAAAGAGACATTGCTGTTGAGTTTTCAAATGCATTTTTGGCGCTTTAAACACCACAAGCTGAGTGCCATGTGGTTCCATTATATTCAAGAGAAGGTAGACATCTCTACGGCCGATATCGCAAACACTCGGCAACTCACACCAAAACAACCTAGATTGATAAATAGCACTACAGGTAAGAGTAAATTTATGTATTTTTTATTTGGGTGTGATGCGTCCCTTTAAGATATATGCTTCATTCAGAGAAATACTCGTGCCTGCAATGTGACCAGGTTACATTTTAAGCCCCAAAATGGTCTGCTAATGCAAATATTGTCATCAATACGTTTCTTCTCTGCAGGTTTGCACCTTTTGCATGATCGCCTCAACGACTCCTACCATATCCCTGCTTCCTCATGTGTGAAGCAGCCAGACTCTGTCACAGCACAGTAACCACCAACAGCACAGAACAATGCAACGAACCACTTGAAGCAGATCAGGCAGGTCTTTTGCTGGCAGCCTTTGAACACGTTTAAACCTAATCCCTCTCTGTCATCGGCTACCTCACGTCAGCGTGAACAAGTGACTGTTAAGACTGTAAGAAAAAGAACCTGGCTAGTCCAAACATATGGGATGTAACAATGAGGAGCGGCGTGGGACCCCCGTGTTAAATGAACAGTGTGTGAAATTCGTCTTCTGTCAGGGCAGGATGATGAAAAGCTGGCATGTCAGCACCCCCTGATCCACGCCGACCACATTCTCCCTCCCACAAAGGGAGACAGAGAGGGCAGACAGGAGGAAAAGTTGTGGGCTTAGAAGAAATGTGAAAAGAAACAAGTGAAGTGACTGACTTAATGCGTGCAAAAAAGGCGAGTGTTTAATTGATGATGTAAAAAGAAACAACATGTGCAGGGAAAGAAAAAAGAAAAAGGAACCAGTTCACCCTCCCTTCAGCAGCTTGTCTGAACACACTACCCCAGACAATGACTCTTTTCTTGGGGGAGTCTGCTCTGCTCTCCCCTCCGTGCCCTGGGGCTTACGCAAGGCTTCTACGCTAATGCACAACATCATTCAATCCAGAAGTACAGTAGAAGAAATCTCAGGCATCGAATTTAGCAAAAAAAGAGAGACAGGAGGGGAAAGTCCTGAGCTACAGAACACAGTCCCAAAAAACTCTAACAGGGTTAAGTCTAACAGCAACATTTCACTTATGCATGCAACTGCAACAAAACACTTGTTCCCCTTCGCTGCAATAGTCTCCCAAGTGCCAAAACTCACATCTGTTGTGTGTAACTCACAAGCTCAATATATTACTATCATAATACAGTATCCCTAATTTATAAATGGAATTACAAGGTCCCTCACTTAACAGAAAAAGAGGATGCATCTGGTGAGAGTCCGTAAAAGGCCGCTGCATGGGAGCAAGTTCGCCATAATGATGTTGCACTAACAGATGTTGGCCAGTTATTCATCTCCTTGCCAAAGTCTGTTCCCATCGGGGCGCAGACACACATGCTTCGCTCTCAGGGCCGGCTAAACATATTGCCTAGATTTTTGTACATCACTAAAGATGAAATCTAGACCTGAAGTAACTGCTGCAAAATGTCTAGTAACATGCACCTGGAACAGAGATAGTCATGCTTCAAGGCTACAGCATCCAAAAGGAATAAAGTATTCGAAGATTAGGGCAAGCGAGCAAGGACAGTATGAATCATGAGACATGAATAATGATTTTTGGAAGCAGTGCATCTGAAAACTCTTGAAATGAGTCGTATAATTTTGTTCAAAAGCACTCTCATGTTTGTCTGTTAAAGAGACAGTTCACCCCAAATCAAGAATACATATTTCCCTCTTATCTGTAGTGCTATTTATCTGTCTATATTGTTTTGATGTGAGTTGCAACGTGTTGGAGATATCGGCCATAAAGATGTCTGCCTTCTCTCTAATATAATGTAACTAGATGGCACTCGCCTTGTGGTGCTCAAAGTGCCAAAAAAAAATACAGCACAGGAGGAAGCCTGTATGTACAGCTAGCTCACCTAGCACAACTGAGCTAGCTAAAGTTACAGTTCAACTGAAGATGACGCCATTAACGTTTACATCTTTTGCTGTCATGAGAATCTCAGCCATGAGTAGATGGACTCTTCCTTCTGCGTGGTGATACGATTGGCAGGTGTAGTTCAGTAGAGAGAAAATAGTTCCTACATGAAACTGCTCAGTGATCGCGTCATGACCTCTGTAAAGAGACATTGCTATTGAGTTTTTCAAACATATATTTTTGGTGCTTTGAGCACCACAAACTGAGTGCCATCTAGTTATATTCCAGAAAAAGCAGACATCTCTACAGCCGACACCTCCAACATTCGGTATTTCACACCAAAACAATCTATATTGACAAACAGCACAACAAGTAGGAGGAAGAATATGTATTTTGATTTGGGGGAGAACTGTCCCTCTAAATACTAAACTACAGCCAGGAGACAGTTAGCTTAGCTTAGCTCAGTGTAAAGACTAAAAACAGCTAGCCTCTGTGTTGTTTCCAAAAATACTTGAACCTCTAAATCTCGCTTATTAACAAGTTACAACTGGACGAGCCATACTGGCTGTTTCCCCAGTTCCAGCCTTTCTGCTAAGGTAAGCTACGCTAAGCTAAGCTAAGCTAAGTGGCTGTTGGTGTTAGCTTCATTTATTGTACCAGCATGAGTGAGGCACTCAACGAGCCACGCTACCTGTTTCCCCCTGTTTACAGTCTTTCTTCTATGCTAGGCTAAGCTAAGCTAAGTGGCTATTGGTGTTAGCTTCATTTATTGTACCAGCATGAGTGAGGCACTCAACGAGCCATGCCAATGGTTTCCCCACGTTTCCAGTCTTTTTGCTAAGCTAACTGGCTGTTGGTGTTAGCATAATATGTACAGTACCAACATGAGTGAGGCATTCAACAAGCCATGCTAGCTGTTTCCCTGTTTCTAGTCTTTAAGCTAAGATAAGCAAAGCTAACTGGCTGTTGGTGTTAGCTTCGATATTTACAGTACAAACACGAGTGAGGCATCCAACAAGCCATGCTAGCTGTTCCCCCTGTTTCTAGTCTTTCTGCTAAGCTAAGATAAGCTAAGCTAAATGGCTGTTGGTGTTAGCTTCAATATTTACAGTACAAACACGAGTGAGGCATATAACAAGCCATGCTAACTGTTTCCCCATGTATCCAGTCTTTCTGCTAAGCTAAGCTAGGCTAACTGGCCATTGGAGTTAGCTTGACATTTACAGTACCAAGATGAGTGAGGCATTCAACGACCCATGCTAGCTGTTTCCCTGTTTCTAGTCTTTCTGCTAAGCTAAGCTAGGCTAACTGGCCATTGGAGTTAGCTTCACATTTACAGTACCAACATGAGTGAGGCATTCAATGAGCCATGCTAGCTGTTTCCCTGTTTCCAGTCTTTCTGCTAAGCTAACTGGCTGTTGGTGTTAGCTTCATATTTACAATACATACATAAGCGAGGCATCCAATGAGCCATGCTAAAGGTTTCCCCCTGTTTTCAGTCTTTCTGGCAAGCTAAGCTAAGCTAAGCTAACTGGCTGTTGGTGTTAGCTTGATAGACATGAGACAGACATGAGAGTGGTATCAATCTTCTCCTTTAACTCAAAAAGCTGCATTTTTCCATAGTTGCGTGTGCTTATTGACCTCCCAGTAGAAAAGTTTAGAAAAATAAAAGAGTGTCCCTATGGGAATTAATAAATGATCGCAATGTTATCTATTATTATTAATATGAACAGAAATTTTCCATTCTCCATGCTTGGCTGGGCATCAGCACACACTTCTGTCAGAGCCTTGTTTCAAAAACTAAATATAGACAACAGGTGGAAGTCCCATTCCTGGAAGGGAACCTCCTGAGAAATCACCCTTGCCCCACGGTGATCGGTCAAGCATGAAAATAATAGTTACCTGAAGCTCAAATGGTGCGCGGTTCATTATGGTGGTAATTCTCACGCAGCGGGACAGTCCCATGTTAGGTAACCCCACAGTGGCACTAAATCTCCCTTAAGTAAAGCTCCCTTTGACCCCTTTGAAAGTTTAAAGTTGCTGACAAGCCAGGGCGATGTTACATTTGCCATCTGGGACGAGGACTGGAATCGTGTGTCAAATAAACAATGACAAAGGATTGCTAATGTAAAGAGCTGCTTCTGGAAAAGGAGGGGGAGGAAGAAAAGAGAGGAGTGACTCAAACACTGTGCTGTGTTTTAATTGTGGAGGATCACTGAAGCTTTATTTTCTCTCAGTGCGTCTGTGGCTTTGTGAGCTCAGCTGGACAACAGACAAAACATGACATCAGTCTATAAATTTTTGCGCTTTCTCTTCCTTTCATTCTACCTCCCTTCTGTCTGCTTTTCACCCTGCACTTCTTTAAACTCTTATTACTCTGTCGTTCAAGCCCCCCTCCCTGCTGCAGTTAAAATATCTTGTAACTAATGAGCCCCACTAATGAGATGCTGGCACAGAACCATTGTCACGAATTCACTGCTGTGTAGCCGGGAGAAAACATCGTTGGGATACACCTGATGGCCTCCAGTGCAGCAGAAAAACAACCTCGTCGGAGATGACATCCCTGCGTGTGTTGAAAGAAATCTGACTTATTTCTGGCTAAACGCTCACCCGTCTCCGAGCCCTCCGCCTTCCCTTAACCCCCGAGGTGCAAGGGGATGATGTGAGCATCTATAAATCAGCTGCTAAGGCCTGTTCAATATCAGACACAGAGAAATACAGAGGGAGCATCCAGGAAGGTGGCGGAGGCCTAAAGATTTGAGAAACAGACTTTGAATGCTGCTGGTTCGAATCTAGCGAGGGGAAGTGAAAGATTAACACCTTCCACTTCTTAAAAAGTGTCCTCAAGCAAGGCATTGCACCCTTAAGGTATCGTGTAAATGTTTGTAGCTATTCCTCGTCTCATAACGTACTTGGTTTAAAAAAAGAGACGACTTACGTGTGTTCATTGATGTTATTATCTGACCAAGCTTGGCAAGTGATGTTTGACTTCGTCCAAGACCTCCTCCCCCTGTAGTTGTCCTTGGTGCCGATGATACACTCCCTTATATAATCTAAGCAAGGAGAAAGGCATAGATAGCATTTAAAAACATCCATTCATGCTCTCACTTCTACAAGCTGCCTCTGTGTACTCTCTGTGTGCCAGTTTATACACCGTGTAGTCAATTAAAAGTTGATTTGTATTCGCTTCCTTGACCACCTGGACTATATTTTCCCATGTATGGTCAATAAGACTTTTTAACGACGAGCGTTTTAGTATGTCCCAGCTTGTGTGTTATTCCCAAAGCAGACAACTCCCTGAAGTTCATTAAATGTCACCGGGGGGAGTTTCCGTAAATTCTGCCTTAACTTCTAAAGTGCTAGATTCCACAGCCTGCGCCGGAGAAAGCCTTTGCGCTCCAGATTGTAAACAATGATTTTTTTTTTGTTTACACTCCACTTAAGTCTGCTACATGTTTATGCGTGCAACTCTCACCACAGGAGTGATTAAACCGCAGGGGGGGGTGAGGTTGTTTTTATTGTGTCAACAGTAAAACCAAAGGCCTTTAAAAGCGGGGAGCCGACGCAAGGAGCACAACCTGCAATCACCGCCAAACAATTTGCCCGTGTAAATCCCTGTCTGCACCTGAATGTTCTCATGAGAAAAACACCAGAGTGCACAAACTCATTTTTAATGACGACACCAACCTTTTTTTTCATACAAAGTAAAGTTGACGTTGGCCTGCTTCTGCACACCGTGGGTGAAGCGGTCGAAGGGAAGCAAGTGGCATTTCCTGTTGTGCCGTTGGAAGTTGAAAGCCCTGTAGAAACACACGGGAAGTCGTTGAGAGATGAACAAACGATAAACAACAAAAATATGTAAATACTGTGTCAACATAGGAGGAGAGGGGGAGTGAGGGGAGGAACGCTGCCATGTTTCAGGGAAACACAGACAGAAAAGTGGAAATTACCTGCAGTTGAAGTTTTTCTTGACCTTCTTGCACTTGCGAGCGCAGTGTTCCTGCGATCGGCTGTTTCGTACCAACGGGGGCTGAGGGCAGTGTGTGCAAACCAACATGTGACTCTCAGTCTTCTCATACTTCTGTAACGACTGATGAGTCCTTTTACAAAAACCTGCAAGAACACGAGGACACAACATGTTAAATGCATGTTTTGCTGTAGCTGTTGGGTTGGAAGGAGGTGGGCCTGTTAATGCCAGGTTCATCTCATGAAGGAGTTACTGCTTGTTTCTGACTTGTGAATATCATTCACATAAAAATCCAAGTTGTAAGCATGACTGGGAAACGTTTTCAATCATACAAATGTTTCAAGTTGTCCAATGTCATGAATGTATGCAGGTCTCAAAGGGACACGTCAGCTCAAAATAGAAAATACATATTTTTCGTCCTATCTATAGTGCTATTAATCAGTCTTGATTGGTTTGGTGTGAGTTGCCGAATGTTGGAGATGTCAGCCACAGAGATGTTTGCCTTCTCTTGAATATAATTTGACTAGATAGCACTCAGCTTGTGGTGCTCAAATCGCCAAAAAATACATTTGAAAAACTCAACAACGACATCGCTTTCTAGAAATCATGACCTGGTTACTCAAGACAATCCAGTTTTATGCTTGAACTATTTTCTTTCTACCGAACTACACTTGCTAAACTAATCACAGCGCAGAGGGAAGTATGAACTAACTGCTAGCTCATCTAGCACCACTAAGCTAACTAACATTACAGCTCAGCCGAGGAGGACGTCACTAATGTTTACATCTTGTGCTGCCACTAGCACGAGCCTCTTGCCATGAACAGATGCACGCTTCCTTCTTTTATCAAACTACACCCACTAACCATATCACCACTCAGAAGGAAGCGTGCACCCACTGCTAGCTCACCTAGCACCACTGAGCTAGCGAACATAACAGCTCAGCTTATGTCGCGTGCTGTCACAAGCAGAAACCTGTTGTCCATGAGTAGATGCACACTTCCTTCTGCACCGTGATATGATTATACAGGAACCATATCACTGTACAGAACTTTTTTCTTTCTACCTAACTACACCCACCAGCCGTATCACCACACCAAAGGAAGTGTGCATCTACTCATGGATGAGAGGCTCGTGCTCGTGACAGCGCAGCTAGCTAGCTCAGTGGAGCTAGGTGAGCTAGCAGTAGATGCATGCTTCTCTCTGCGGGCAGATAGGTTTGGTGGTGTAGTTCGGTAGAGAGAAAATAGTTCTTACATGAAATTGCTGACAACAAAGTCTGTGGATTATCTTCAGTAACCAGGTCATGATTTCTGTAAAGATCATTACCGTTGAGTTTTTCAAATGTAATTTTTTGGTGCTTTGAGCACCACAAGCCAAGTGTAATCTCGTTCCATTTAATTCAAGAGAAGGCAGACATCTCTATGGACAAAATCTCCAACACTCACCAACTCACACCAAAGCAATCAAGACTGATGTATAGCACTAAGGGTAGGAGGAAAAACAAGTACTTTTGATTTGGGGATGAACTGTCCCTTTAAACATTGGTTTTCCCCATCTCTACCATTCATACCATATGGCGTGAATGCTGCACAATTGCTGCTACAAGGTCTGAGTTAGCCAGTGGCCACCAGCTCTCAAGTTTTCCACCTAGACCAGTGGTTCCCAACTGGTCCAGCCACAGGGTCCAGATTTCTCCCTGGTCATTAATTCAAGGTCCACACAGTTTAATACATTCAGCGTCATACTTGCATTTGGCCATGTCGTCAAGCTAGTTTCCTGTCTCTCTCAAGTTCATGTTCGTGGGTCACTTGCAGTCCATTCAGAATGGACCCCTGACCTACTTTTGGACCGTGACCAAACAGTTGGGAACCACTGACCTAGAGGACAGTTTTGAATTATCATCTGTTTCCATTATGCGTCATATTTCCTAAGTGATCTGCCCCGGGTTGCTTGATTACTAACCTTGCAGCTTACTTCTCCCCACCAAATATTACTTTATATTTAATGGCATGTGATTCAGAATAACAGTAAAAAACAAACCAGGTTGGAGACGTCTTGGTGGCCAGGTGGCCACCTTTTTTGCATGTTGCACTCCCCTCTCTATCCTCCCTCGTTTCCTGTCTTTATCTGCATTGTCAGCTATCAAGCAAAGGCAAAAAGAAAAAAATCTAAGAACCCATGTGGAATTTATTTGGCTCCCCTTCATTGACAAAGCATCAAACATAACTGAAATACTGGAAGACACGGCCAGACATTTCACTGCTGCTGTCAAGGCGCTGGGATGAAGAGGAACTTGTCAAAATAAGAATATTTTCTGGAGTTTCCTCCCGGTGGTTCGCATATGAGAACAACAGGAGGCTGGTTTTAGGGGCTTGGCATGGAGGTATGGCAGAGCAAAGATAAAATTATTTTCCTGTCATGTATTTAACTGTGTGGGCAGCTGTCCGTGGAACCATCCTTCAATGAAAGTTTGTTTATGACCCAATGCTTGTTGGCATATTAGTGTCGGCACTACTGAGCCGTACTGAAACATTGTGCAAGTCCTGAATCCCTGAAAACTCCGCTGTTCCGTTGCTCTTGATAAAAACCTTGCTTCAGATTTGGCTTCGGCTGTGCTGTTCAAACCGAGGTAGCAAACTAGTTTATGTGTCCGAAAATTAAGTATGAAGCATATCCATGACGAAAACCCAGCTCAAAATGCTCCCCAGCTCCTCTTGCTTCAAACCAAGGTAGCTGCCCGAGAAATACGGAGTGGGTGCTGAACTGTGAAGACAGCCAAGAGAACAGAATGATGTCCATCCAACAGGCTGATGTGCTCCAGTGCCTCAGTTGGAGTTTTGATGCTCATGAAAGCATATTTCATATTTTACTGCTTTCAGAAAGAACCACAAATCTACTTTTTTTTTCTCGTCACTTTGTTCTGCTTCATGGTATTTGTTATGCCACAGTTTTATGTTTTTGTAGATGCATTTAAAGGAATATTCCTGCAGAATTCTTAATAACTTGCATGCATGACTCCCCCTGAAAGTCTTATTAGAACTCTTGCTTTTCAAAGGAATAATTCAACCCCCAAATAATATTTGTGTTACCCTGAATTCAGGAGGAAAACATTGTTTTTCTCAAATGTTTGATTCTTGATATGACTAGTGTAAAATTGGTCCACGTCCTTTACAAACTCTGACACAACTCTCATACTTATCGTATCCTATGCTTGGGTGTCAGTTTCAGCTAATTTTGCTTTTGACTGCCTGACACTCATTAACCAGTAACTATAGGTAGTGAAATGTTAATGTTTTGTAAGGTAAATTTTTTTCTGTTGGCTTTGCTGTCAGACAGCTGGTTAGCTGCGTTAACATGCAGGAACATAGTGCCCACTGCCTACCCTTCAGTCTGAACTGGTTAGCTAACGTTAGCCTTGGCCGCTCTTAACTGTGCACCGCCGGGGCCAGTTGGGAGATAGCCAGCAGCGCTGCTCCTTCAGAGATTACGAGGGCTGCCTCCTAATAGTCAACCAAACGTTAGTCGACCAGAAAGGTCATAAGTCGGCAAGATTTCATTGGTCGCTTAGTCATGGAAAAAAAAAAACAAACCAGCTACCCAGAGCTTTACATCTGTCCCACGGACGATAGGCCTAAACACTTATAAACAGCTCCTGGAAGAAGATCAGCTCTGCACTCAGGATTTAAGGTGAATAGGATATACGATGCTTGTTAAGGTTGCTTAGCAACCTCTGCCTAACCTGCCGCCACGCTCTTGAGAGCTTGCTCAAAAAAGGTACAAGAGTAGCAGCCAGCGCCCAACCTCGCATTTTCCAGGCGGTCAAAGACGCAGCATGTGTACGACCCCTAATTTCCAGGGCTGGTACCTGCGGTTATTCCACAGGCTAGTTAATAACATGTCGGGCAGGAAATCCAAAGTGTGGGATCATTTTGAGAAGGTGAAGGACCAACCCAAAGTGATACGTAAACTCATCTTCATTAGTCCACTACAAACATGACGTATCATCTGAAACATGGAAGTAGCTACATGCCCATTAGCCCACAGCGTCATTAACAGGCGGCTCGCTCAGTGTGTGACGTGCACTTGTAGATAAAATATAGGCCTATATTAATGAAGGTTCATTAGTACGGTTTGTATTTCTCTGTAATGTAGCACAGTGTTAACAATGTTACTGATACTATTCTTTCTCACACCTTCAACTCAAACCACCAAAATATATTATTTAATAATTACATTAATATCGTAAACATGCGGGTGACTGAGATGTCAACAGTTAACCAATTATCGGTTGCTGTGCATTTGTATCAATACAACTGGATAAATAAGACTTGGATTATACTGCACAAGTTGTGTGAGAGTTCCATTCTTGGATACTTGGTTCACTGGAGGCATGCAAGAAAGACAAAGTTTACTTTCTAGATTTAAGGTAACACTGATATAAAAATGGTCATTTGGGGGGGTGAAGTGATATCGTATTTATTCCCTTTCATTTTGAGCAACAGGCGGGACATTTATTTTTTAGGGAAAAAAAACAAGCAGAAGGCGAATAAGCTTTGATGTCCCTCATCATTTCTATTTCTAACTCATTAAGTTTTATGTGTAAGTTTATTACCGTCTTTCAGTTATTGGCACCAAACACACACTAGAAAACATAAAGTATGTGGAAAAATGGAAAAGGTTGGGAAAAGGATACATTAAAATTAATTCTTGTTTTATTTATGGGCCTTTGTTGAAAGCTGTTTCTTCGGGAGAAGCACATCAAAAGAGAATTCTATCATTGCAAAGACATAGCATAATGTATATGAGATCCAAGTGGGTTCAAAAGCAGGACAAAACCATATTTTAAGTCCAAATCCTCTGTGATGCAAATCATTCATTCCTACCTACTGGAAAAAGTTAAGAGCCCATCCTTCAGCAGTGCGGAGCTCTACTGTAAACGCTCATTTCGGAGGGCTACGACAACATCTTTAAATGTGTTTAGTTACAATAGTTTTCCGTTTATAATTAGGGGCAAGTGTGATATAAATCACACAGGAAAATCTCAAGCTACCGAGTTACAGCCACACACTCCTGTGCCAAGAGCCGACACAAGACGTTGTGTGTGTACTTAGGATATTGTAAACTGTGGAGCGTTTAGAGGCTCCTCATGGTCGAAAATGGTTTTTGGGGAGGACTTGTTATTAATGTTTGGGCTCCTCTGGACCACATCTGGCACTCATCACTGTGTTGTTCCAGCCCTGATGTCTGGCCAGGCTGCTCAATTAGATTTCACTTAGTCTCTTCCTCTCCTTGCAGTCGGACTCCTGCTATCTCCAAATCCCAAGCATTTGCTGAAGTTGGAGATTATGGTAAAACGTGCTCAATGGGCGAGTGCGAAAGAGGTGAGGTTTAATGAGAAGAGGCAGCTATAGCTTACAGGAACAAGTCCGAGTCCCTGGTTCAGCTTGAAAAATGTAGAAAAGAGAGGTGAATGACCGACACGGTGACCTTCCTCTGCAACTTCCACTCAGGTGCCCTTGAGCAAAGAACCTCAGTGTCAGCTGGATACGCTTTTTAGGCATGCTTTCCTGGAAAACAAGCCGTCACAGTGCAGTTTTGATCATCAGAAAATGTACATTTAAAGGAAGTGCTGAGGAAAAAGTGTATTATATGAACAACAGGAAAGTAGCAGGTTAAAGGTGTGCCTCTGTCTGGGAATTAAGCAGACATTACATCTGCTTCAGAGAGCGCAAAATGTGGAGCCAGATGTTACTCCCCTCCCCACAGCTCTCTCTTCCCCTCACACACACACATGCAACACACACACACACCCCTTTTCTATCTCTCTACCGGGACGAATACCACAGCGCAGAGCGCGCGTTTTACTTTCCCCAAATCCAGGGCGGTCAGAGGTCAGGGTCGGCACCCTTTGGAGGTGGTAACTATGGATTCAGTGCTTTCCTCGGTGACATGTCAGCGGGGCGGATGTAAGCTGAGACAGCCGAGATAATCCGCGCGTCATGAGAAGGAGCGGCGCGGAGCTCCGTTTGGACGCGTTTCACTGACGGTTGGTCGTGTGTGCGCCCTGGGCTGCGACACCATACGCAGACGTGCATCCTTTTAATACCTGGCGTCACTCCAACAGATGCAGGAGCGCCTGTTAGTGACATGACAGGACCCATATCAAAAAACTTCATCAGTACATGCACTTCAAAACCATGCGCTTTGGCACGGCTCTCCGTAATCTGGCACGGCGAGCGCACGTACTCTGGAGGAGGACGCGCTCTTTTCATTAGATATAATTGCGCTACAGTTGCACATTAATTATCTGGACCTTGAGATGTGTTTGAAAACTTTGCGATAAGACCTCAAACTGAAATAATAATAGTGGGAACCTCACGGTTGGATCAATGAGCTCTTTAAAAGGAGGAGCACTTTAATTACCTTAATTATTTCATTCGAAGTTTCATTTGGACAAAACGGTTATTGAGTGTTTGGAAAGTGACTCTCCTTGATCTCCCCTCAAAATACCCTTGCGTATGTTCTCTCTGAGCCATAATAACATATAGTTATTTATCAACATTGCAAGTTGCTGTTGCAACAGTGCAAGACAGGACCTGTGATCATGTTTAGGCTCACGTCATAATATCTAATTAAGTTATTATTTGCCAGCACATAAAGGAGCCTGCTTAAAGGTCAAGTCATGACTCATAAAATCCAAATTAAAATGATGAGAAGTTGGAATTAGTTTTGGCAACTTTTCCAACCTCAGTTTAAGTTGTTTGTTATTTTCATTTTCTAGACACACTGTTAAAGATAATTCTAACTTACCTGTGTCCAGTACAGTGACCACAACACACACCACAGCTTGGTAAATCCACACGTTTGTCCTCATGGTTAGGAAGTTTGGAGACAGGTTAGAAAATCCGGATGAATTGAAGCGTCAGACTCAGACGGTGGTTTGTATGAAGTCCAGGGAGGCTGATGATGGCCAGCAGAAGACTTGCCTTCCTCACACAAGATGCCACTTTTCCAAGAAACCACACGTCCTCGGTTCAACCCCCTTTTCACTTGAGTTTGTGCTCCTCTCTGTCAGCGTCTCTCCTCACCACTGTCAAGTCCTGGGGATTAAATAGGGCGACTTCCGGCTGTTATTTTCAAAGTAAAATCGGATGTGAGTCACAAGCCAAATGTTGTGCACTTCAAAGTCTGGTGATGTTTCATATTTTTCCAAGATACTCCAAAGAAGACAACTAACAATGAAAAAAATCCTGCTAACAAATACAGTCATTGTTGCCAGATGCTGGTCTAGTTTAATACACTCTTGAAATGATTCATGGGGATGTTGGATACACTTAAAATAAAAAAGTTTTTCAGGCTAAAAAAAAAACTGTTTCATTAATGTTGGTCAATATCAAAAACATTTTTGATTTGGATTGAATTAAAATAAATAAGTTAGAATATCTGAAAAAAACTTTGACCACTAAATATTAACACAGCTTTTGGATAAATATTAAGTTAATCCTTCCATGTATGAATTATAACTACTTCAGTCATTTTTTTTTTTAGTGTTTTTATTCTTCTTTTGGCATGAAAAACAATTTTAATTTCTTTGCTTTCAACTAAAGAAATATAAACCAATGAAACAAATGTATGTATTATGTGAAACTATAAAAATGTATTTTAATGCTGTTAACTTAGAGTGTTCAGATATTTTGATATACTCCAATACTGTTCAATACCTCCCGCTGCTAAACTATATATATGTATTTTCAATAAGCATTTTCTACAAAAATAATACAAATAAAATAAAATAGAAATAGAATTTTAAGAAAATGAAGAAAAATAAAATATTGATTTTGTCAAAATAAAGTGCAAGTTACATTCTGATAACATAAATTAATTAATTTACAGCCCAAAAAGTCACTGCAGATTTTTTACAAAGTTGAAGTAATGGTTTTAGGTGTAGTTAAAATAAAGCCAGTGCTGCATGGCACCCGGTTCAGTGGACAGATGATTAATTGTAATTTTCTCACAACATTAAATCAATACTTGGAAAATTAAACACCTGCAGCACTCCTTAGATGTTACTTGATGTTACCAGATTTTATTTACCTGCCAGGGTGTCCTATTATAGAAGGATTGGCAAGATATTCTTGAGTTGCACAGCATTGCTCATGTTTCGTCGGCCATCTTGGTTTCGAAAGATTTGTGTTGCACTGACAACACCTGGCCAGTGGGTGGCAGTGTACGGCATGGCGCACTGGAATCCACTGTAGTGACTTAAATGCAACTGCAGCATCAAAACCCATGTATATACAAGAAAATGTCTTTTAAATTGCTGTCCACTGCAGTGACCACTGTGTACGAAAGGATTAAAATAGTTTGACCACTAAATATTAACACAGCTTTTGGATAAAGATTACGTTTTTTGAGGTCAAAGCAAATCATGTTCGTTGTGTAACCCTAAATGAAATTACTTATGTTACTGTGTTATTTCTGAATACGTGCACTAATGCGTACAATTCAGCATTATTGAATTACTAGTAAATGATACTTAGTGCTTTGTATATTGTTTCATTTGTATTTTCACGTGGTGTTTAAGTGGAGTCATTGTGTTGCCTTGGTTAGGAGCTAATTGGTTCCTACCTGCCCTTGTTTTGTGGGGACACGTATGAGTGACACAGGAGAGAGTGGGTGCCTTGTGCTTAACACTGAAGAGAAGTTACTGCACCCCTAAGTTAGAATGTGTTAATGCTGTCTTGCCGTGTTGGTAAAAATTAAACAAAGAGGAAGAAACAAATGTTGTAGTGCGCTTATGACCCAACTGGGCAACACCAACAATCAAGAAAAGTGGGTTACAGTTGTACTAACTGTATTGAGTTTGTCAGATTATAAAAGACATTTTCACTGTTAACATGTTCCTTCACTACAATTAACATGGGCACCCTCCGTCCCAAATACACCATTCTCTCAATAGATGCTTACCAGGGCACCAAAGGTGTATTAATCCACATCTGAAAATAGAAACCCCAACAAATATACTGTTTACTTTTTATTAAAAATCAAAGTCCACCTATTTGTGATCCATGTTTACATCTTATTAGTCTTATTTTTTTAAGGGTTCTGAGAATCTGCAGGAAATGCAAACACCAACTAGTGTACCTCAGATTCTCCCAGTTATCAAAAGCATTTTCAGCATATTTCTATAAGCATGCAGGATTAAACAAGATTCCATTAATCAAAGGAGTCAGCCAGAGCAAGCCAACCGTGATAGAATAATGGTGAGGCTGTTCTGTATGCTCCTCACAATTTGTACAGCTTTCAATGAAAACTTCAGTGATTTGCTTTTGTTTTGAAAGTGATGTTTCTCATATGTGTATATAAGCATATCTTTAAATAGGCATTTTAAAGGGACAGTTCACCCTAAATAAAGAATACATAGTTTTCCTTTTACCTGTCAACACATTTTCACCCTGACCTCGTCACATATCGACGTTTGGTCATGGACTTTCCACGTCCAGATACAACGTGAGAGTTCAATCGAACTCAAGTTCGTTTGCCCCAGAGTGCGGTTCGTTTGGCCAGGTATGAACACAGCAATCACACTCAGGTGTGTGCCAATCAAGAGCAGCGTTTTAATGCCTGGCATTATATTTGTAACAAAATTAGTCCCTGATTTGGACCAAAGCAAGACAACTCTAGGTCTGAAAGCACCCTTAGAGAGTGGTACCTGACATATTCACCCCTTTAACAGCAGGTGGTGATGCTAAACTGGATACAGCACAAAGAATTAACTGCTAGGTAGTAGTGGTGGCCATAAAAATAACTGATGATTCTTGTGTTGAACTGAAGGTCATGAAACAGGATCTTTTTGACAAGACCTGTCTCTCCTCACTCGTCTCACTTTGGCTCAACTGAAAAGGCAGATGGGATTCTTTACATGGTGCGCCAAAGAACACTTGGCCCAAAGTAATGATTGCATCCTCAAAGGATTAGCCAGTTGCAAAACTCCTAACACAGCAGGCAAAGTGCACAGGCATAAAACACACAAAACAAGCAGTAAAGAGCCTATTGAAGTGTCCTTAAGCAAGACACTGACACTGCCCCAAAACCAGTTTACACTGGGCTCTGGCCAATTGAACCCAGTGACATGAATAGGCTTTAAGTCATTCTACCACACCTGTTGACTTAGTTTAAGTAGTGTCAAAGCCTATTTCTGCCAATGTGACGAAAAAAGGTTCTGTAAGTCATTACATTAGGTAACTTTTTAAGAATAGCATCTTCTTCAAATAATGAGGAACTTTCCCAAAATATTAACATATCTCTTAATTATTTTGAGGCAGTCATTACTTTAAGATGAGTAAGTTACTTTTTTGAGATACTAACTCATTAGTTTAAGAATGTTTCTAAGTCATCAAAATACTTACTCATTATTTGAAATGCTGTAGAGTTTAGTTGATTCAAAACACACATTAAACACACATTAAACATGGCTTAATAGAGACAATTTCAAACACAAGTACACAAATCAGCTTCACTATAACTCGCAGTATTCACAGACAAAGCACTTGTCTTCGTCTGGACACATTTTCCCCACAAATACAACATGCTAATGTTTTTAGCACAAGCCTATGGCATTTTACATTGTATAAATTAGCCTAGCAGCTAGCCATCTTTTCCTCTTCTCATATAAAACCAGGGACAACAGCAACATTTAACAAAGGTAACAAAATTTGACTCCAGCACAGTTCACAAGGTTCACTGACAAAACAACTGTCTGATACTAAACACGTTTTCCAAACAAATATAACATGCTAACCTTATTAGCATAAGTCTATGGCATTTTACATTGTATAAATTAGCCTAGTAACTAGTAGAGATTTCCTCTGCTCATATGAAGCCAGGATAAATCACACACAAGACTTAAAATGTTATTTTTGTGGAGGCTTTATTGTCTTCACAATTTATTGTTTCTTATCTGTGAAATTAAAGTAAATAAAAGCTTCATTTCCACTGAGGGAAATGGTTTCAGCTTACAGAAACAGACAGGGGGTCTGCATCACTGCAATGTGTAGTTACACTTCTGCGGAGGTGCATGTCAGGCTATGCCATAGAGTACGCCATTGATTCGACACAGAAGTAAGCTGCAACACTGATGGCTTTTCCACAGCTAGTGTACTTTTTACCTCAGCCCTCCAACAGGTAAAAACTACACAAAACTGTAAAAAAAAAACAAGTTTAATGTGTTCAATAAAAATGGTACAGTGAATACCTAATTGTACCAGAGGCCACATGAAGCAGCAGAGCAACCTCGAATGCTTTTACATTTCACATGAAAATAAATCAATCAAACTATTATCCTGTTGTCATAACAAGCCAGTTAATAAAGCCAGTACCAGTCAAACACTGCTTAACCAGCGGCATTGTCACTTGGCAAAACTCCATATGCAGACAATAAAGCTGGCAGCAACAACAAAAAAGGGGTCTGTGTAGCAGGTAAGAGACCCTGCTCGACCCCACCTGTGTGACGCTTCACACCTGTTCCACATATATTACAGCCATGAGTCATTATTTTGAGAAGGTTTCTCCCTATAAGGATTTTTTTCTTTACATTGGCAGAAATGGGCTTCCATATTTTTGCATATTGGGACAAATTTGCATATTCTCAGTCTGTGTCATAACTTGTAAGCTGCCACTTTCTTTGATTGATGTGCTTAATGAAGTAACATACTTGAGAAAGGATTGCCCGCACCCTTTGTAGTGACACAACGCCACATCACATCATGAGACAGCATCTTTCTTTCTTTTCGAGTCATCAAAGCCCCGCGGGGTCAGCTGTTCTCATGAAAGTCACATCATGACAAAGATGAAAAATATTTACCAGGGACTCGGAGAATATTTGTCCTAGGGTTTGAACAATCCCCATGGGAGAAAGAGGTATGGGGGAAAACACACGAGTCTATTTGGGGCTGAATCCAACGGCACTTTTGAGACTGACCTCGCAGAGCCCCCATAAAGAACTATAGTGTTTATACTATATAAAGATACTATTAGACAGAGTGCACTACAGTAGGAAGCTTTATAAAGTCCTTTATCATCATTATAGGAATATTACAGTGATTACTGGAGTGTAAAAATACCATAAAGGCACAATAGGTTCACTATAAAGACAAAACGGAGCACCACAGACAGTTTAAATCCCTATAGGGACATTGTAAGACATGAAGTGTGTGTGTTTGTGTGTGTGTGTTTAGGTGGGGCAGCTGGAAGTAATCCTATTTAGGTACCAGCGTACAGGACTTTTGTTGGGCCCTAACCCTTATTTGACAGGAAATCCACACTTCAGCCGTTAACGGGCGGCGGACTTAAAGCCCTCCAGAGAGAGCAGCAGGGGGAAGAAATGGTTTGAGGTAAATGCCAGACACCCGGCCCTCCCTCATTAAGACGCGTGCAGGTCATTTAATTTCTCTTTGGTCCCTTTTCCTCCCTTTGGTCTGCGTGTGTGTGTGCGCAGGAAAGTATCAGCAGGTGTAGAGGTGTGTGTGTGTGTCTGTGCTCAGGGGGGTTGCAGACAGCGGCTCTAGGCCTTGGCAGCAGGCACGGAGGTGCACGGCGCACCGTGCACACATCACACCCGCGACGTCAATCAGTGTCAGCGCAAAGAAGAAATCCAGACGCTCAGAATTTTTGTAGATTGGTGCCTTTTGAACTACAGCGAGCTCTGTCCCATGTGCTTCACAAGCCTCAGGTAAATAAGTTAGGTTTGACAGCTGATTATGCATCGAGGGAGAAGATGTTGGAAGTGGGAGTGCTCTTTCATAACAGACCAAAGCGGTGGGAGTATTACCTTCCATGGCTTATTTTTTCACTCAAAGTCCCAGGGTCTATATCTGAGGATTCCAAGACGTCAGTCATTCCGCCGCATTGTTAATTAGAGCATGAGAAGTTTAGTAGCGCTGTGATATACAAGACTGATGAGCAACTTTATTTCAATACTAGCTTAAGATGTAATCAGTGTAACTGACATCAAGCTCACGACTGCCAGGAACAACAGGCTCCAGTTCTTGGACAGCACAATCACGAGCTACTTCGAAAGTCATTTCCAGACCATTTCCTGATAATTTGTGATCACCCTTTACAAAGTGCAGCAGTCCTCTGTCATCACAGGGATCCTGAGAGAAGACTTTCGAGACTGTATCTTTGCTTAGTTTCTAATGATTTAAGTGTGGACTAAGGGTGCTTTCACACCTGCCCTGTTTGGTTCAGTTCGGTCGAACTCAAGTTTGTTTGCCCCGAGACCGTCTTGAAGAGGTGGTCTCTGTCTGGTTACAAATGAACTCTGGTGCGGTTCGTTTGTGGTGAGAACGTGTTCCGACCTGGATCTGAACCAACTGCAGTCACATGACACATTGTTTGGGTTAAACATGAGCATGTTACAGTCCTGGAGGATTATTAATGTGCGCCTCCTCCTGTACTGCCTTAATATGCACATTCAGCACATCCAATGCATCAAAACATTGTTTTCTAGTTGGAGCCGCGCCTCGTTTTCAAACTGTATGCTTTGACTCAAATGAACAATGACAGCAATATAGTCCACGATGAGCAGCACTAAAATCAACCTGCGTAGTTGTCCCTCCATTGTGACATTAGAAAGTGTCACATTTATCTTGCAAGCGTACTCTTCTTCAACGTTTTGTTTACGTCCTGGATTTCTTTCTTGCACAAGGTATTTGATCTGGTCCGCTTGTAAATGCTGCCGTGGGAACATGAACCAACTCTAGGCAATTATGCAACTTTGTGGCAAAATCAGTCCCTGACTTGGACCAAAGCAAGACAACTCTAGGTCTGAAAGCACCCTAATTAAGGACTGGGATTACGACACCAGAGAGAAGTAAGAATAGTAAAAGTTGTGTTGTAATCTACTTGTTTGTCTTGTTTCTCACATAAATGATCCTGACTGAGAAAAACAGGGTAAAAAAATGTGTATTTGTTGGTGGAAAGTGGACCTCTGACATACTCTCCAAACCATTATCCCATTAGAATAATGAGGGATGTCGCAATCACATAAAACTTCAGCACATAGTGGCCTCAAAGACTCTATATCTGTGTCTCTTTTTGCTCTTGCTTTCTCCTCATGCCCACATAAACACACACCTATTTCATAGCCTGCTGGGCCACGTAAAGAGGTGTGGACAGGGGAAGTAAGGAGGCGGAGGAGGGCGACCCAGAGAGATGAGTAGTGTTCATCATCAAGGGGAGCTGCGTGGTTTTGGAGGTCGTCAGCTCCCACGGCAGTAACTTGTCAGCACTCACACAAAGCAGCCTCATTTGACTCGCTCCTCACAGCGTTATGCCAGCACGTGGGATTCCTAAAGTGGTTTTTACACACAGCTGATTTGCTTATCCAGCTGGCAGCTTCGAGTCTTTCAGTAACAGTATTAACAGCAGCTGTGAGAACGCAGTGTTAAAGGGCCCAAACTACGATTTTCAAACTACCAGTGCATACAATTTCACTATAACCCTTCAGCGTTAAAGTTCATTTTGTATTCAGATTCTGAGCTGCTTTTGCTTTGGACACTTCTTGGTTGTGAAAGACTTTACCAGCTTGGGTCCAGATGCGTAAAACTGTGTGTAGATTCACGACTAAAACTGCGTGTACGCACAAAGGGAGACATATGCATACACATTCTTTTCGTCAGGGTAATAAAGCTGTGCATGCGCCTGATTCTGTTTAATAAATCTCAATCATTGCAGCGCTGGGCGCACACGCAGGAGCCTCAATTCCACACCCACAGTTCGCCTGTAAACATATATTTGCATATCGATACTTGTGCCACTCCAACACTCATTAGACCTGTCAATGAAATATGCGGTAAGTAAAACCACAGTTTCACTTACTGTCACATTGGCAAGGTCTTTCAACAGTGCCAGAACAGCTGTCATTACGCACGGCTGTGATGATTTGTAGCATCCATACTGCTAATTATCAGGTCTTCCTGCAATGCATCACTGCAGTAAAATATGAATCATCACTATCAGAGAACATCAGAAGGACGACGATGATTCATTCATATGGTAATCATGCTGAAACTGACTTCAGAAGTGCTTTACCACAACATCAATAAACGATCGCTAACAGGGAGATAAACGTTAATATAAATGATGACAATGAAGACTCAAACTTTTACTTATAGATGTGCCTTTGACTGACACTTGATTGACACAAAATGCTGCAACCTGCAAAATAACACCACAATCAGAGACACTGGCAAACAAACTCAAAACAATGTTATCTGTCTCTCAAGTGATATTCGATATAGTAATTATCATATCACCCGCAGCTATCTCCGCTAAAAACATGTGTGCCTGGTCTGAAGAATGCCAAGGTGTGCACACTCTCAACACACGCTATTCCTTTTTAAGTAGCTAATCCAGAACGCGGCGGCACGTGTACTGACAGGAACTAAGAAACGAGATCACATTTCTCCTGTTTCAGCTTCTCTGCACTGGCTCCCTGTAAAATCCAGAACTGAATTTAAAATCCTTCTCCTAACTTACAAAGCTCTAAATGATCAGGCTCCGTCATATCTTAGAGAGCTCCTATTATCCCACCAGAACACTGCGCTCTGAGAATGCAGGGTTACTCGTGGTCCCTAAAGTCTCCAAAAGTAGAACAGGAGCCAGAGCCTTCAGCTATCAGGCTCCTCTTTTGTGGAATCATCTTCCTGTTTCGGTCCAGGAGGCACACACCGTCTCCACGTTTAAGACTAGACTTAAGACTTTCCTTTTTGATAAAGCTTATAGTTAGGGCTGGCTCAGGTTTGTCTTGGACCAGCCCCTAGTTAGGCTGACATAGGCCTAGGCTGACATAGGCCTAGTCTGCCGGGGGACCTCCTATAATACACAGAGCCCTTTCTCTCCTCTCTCTCCTTTTAGTGTCTGTATGAGATGCATTATGCTTTCAGCCAACTCCAATGCAGAGCCATCTGCATCATTATTAGATGTTCAGAGCAATGCAGGCACTATAAGGAGCAAAAAAGTCTGCTCAGGGCAGGTGGGAGTGGAGGTGGATGGGTCAAAGAAGCACAGCATGTTGACAGGAGACCAGTGTTTGAGTCCTGTGTGAAACTAAAAGTCACTTTGTGGTATTGTTTTACATCAGTCTTTCATCACAGGAGTCGCTGGTCACTCATTAGTCAGTCATTAGATTGATGTGACTAACATTAAGCACCAGTGGTGAATCTCTAGGCAACAAAGGCGGCTGCCTAGAGCATCACCCAAGGTTTGAAGTGGGTTAGCATGGAGCACACTCTGTAACTAACTGCACTCCCTGAAGAAATGTCATATTTTTGGAAAAATTAAACAGTGATTCCAGAGAGAAGCAGACAGAGGGGTCTACAGTCTGCGTTTGAAGGATATATCCAGGATGTCAAACTGACTCAGCAGCAACAACAGGTTAAAAAGACAACCCTACACTTTTCAGGGTCTGATTTTGGTTTTGGAACAGGGAAGAAACGTATATCTTTTTCCAACCTCTCCAGGTAACGAGTATCATTAATACACGACGTGCCCCAGACACAACATTTAGCTCCAAATCCACAAAACCAGTCTGAAAATGAAGGAAATCTGAAACCATTACATTAGAGTCAATGGAGCACAGCTGGTCTGAGCTGGCCTGATGCTACGTAATGATTGGCCAGTCTGCGTCCAGGGGCGGGACTTAGCGAAGGGTCAATTGCTACTTGCTATCACCCCCACCCCAAAACCAATTTTTTTTTATTTTGTTTTTTAACACAAAAAACAAAAACAAACATAAGGGAGTGTATGTGGAGAAAAGGCTGCCCCTAACTATGGTAAGCAAATAAAATGAGAGGGGTGAGATCACAATGGATTTTACCTGGACTCACCCTCTCACGGTCCAGGTGTCCCTGCCCTGACCTGCAGCAATATCATTAACACCGCTGACCACTCTAAATGCAGGATTTTACCCCGTTACCTTTAATTACTTTACACCCCAGCTGCCCAACAAACACTCCCCCTGTCCCTGCTTCCCTCCTCGCCTGCACATGAAGGAGGCTAATCACCGGTGTGATCTCCCCCTTTTCACCTCTGACCCCCCCGACACTAC
Source organism: Cephalopholis sonnerati (assembly GCA_019142605.1). Lineage (NCBI taxonomy): Eukaryota > Metazoa > Chordata > Actinopteri > Perciformes > Serranidae > Cephalopholis > Cephalopholis sonnerati. The sequence goes on from JAGQAX010000022.1 coordinate 13,075,640, forward strand.
AATAACAACCACCATACCAGCCTCCCGACCCCTCAGCGCTTTCCCCCCAAATTAGAAGGGCGCTTTTCCCCTTGCAGATGACAGATGAGGGGTCAGAGGGTTGTCAGACCCCCTTGCTAGTTTCTCCTCGTGCCCACCGAGGGATGAAACAGGAGGACGTTCATGCCTTGGGGAGTGACAGGGAAAAAGGTTTAGAGATGGAAGTTGTACTGACATAGATAAATGACTGGCGGAGGACTGGGCACGGGAGAAAAAGAGCAAGGAAGCTGCGGCGGGAAGCAGATGGAGAAGTTAGATCTGTTGTATGGATTTATGGAAGAATAAGATATTTAGAAAAGAAAGAATAACTGCTGCAGCAAGACTGAAAAATCACGACATAAAGAAAAGAGAATCGGAGGTCAGACAATGAGATAGTGAGCGGACTGAAGGATTGAATGACCGGAGTAAAAACGAATGAAATCGAGAGCAGGGGAGGAAAAAGACTGACAGAGATAAGGCAGCGCTCGCTGTGCTGAAACGCTGCAGCGGGCCTTTTTCCTCCGCTGCAATAAAAGCAGAGCTACAGTCCAATGAATCAAGGCGTTGGGGGCTTTCCTCTCTCTGTTGTGTGTTATGTCCACTGCTAATGGCCAGCAGATGTGGAGGTATTTCACAAGTGTGGCTTTGGAAAACATTCCCGCACATAAATCCAATTAGGTCGGACCCTGCACACGAGCTAGCTAGCGAGCTGGCGGGTGCGCTCACGGCCGCCCAAACGCTCCACAGACTCAGTTGACTTAGATAATCAGATTTTAACCTCAGGTAGAGAAAGATGTAGACCTAGTAATGGTTAAAGACTTTTTAAGCTTAAGTAAACCAATGTTCTAATTCAGGATTTGGGCTGTTTGGGTTTGTCTGGTTTTCATTTTGTGGTGGGTGATCAGCTTTGACAGCCCAGTGCTCGCTGTCAGGGTTTTCTTTATGCAGGTGGTCTAAAAAGCACAGAGAGGATTCATGAGACAATGTCACAGATTGCATTTCATACCAAAGTTGTATCATCAACTGGAAATGCTCCTTGTCTCCAGATCACCTGCCCTGGGATCAAATCATGCAGATTAAATAACCAAGCATGAACTCTGTGCCAAGCTAATATACCTCCAGGCAGCAAAACTTCAGCGTAATCATGTTTCCTCTGGGAGTCGTTGTACGAAAAAAAAGTCACCCTCCTTAAGTCCGTTATTTGTTCCTGATATTACAAAGCCTTGTTTGGACATGAGACTGGTAGCCAGATGACCTCTGGCTTGTATCTGTCGCTCCAATATGGACTTCATTTTATGAGCTGAGGTCACCAGTATTCAACACAATGATGAAATCACACAAGAGATAAATGTTACATGTTTTCATTACGTCCTGAAATTGTAAAGCTGGCTCATATTTTTTTTAATTCATTGTGATCTTGTCAAGCATGAAGAGGTTATTTGCAAGGGACAGGCATCATTCAGGGAGTAGCTCAGACATCAGCATGAACCCTGTCTATAGAGCGCTCCGGGAATAAGTCCTAAAACCCAGAGATGAGTTAATATTATTGCACTCCCAGTTCCCTTATGTTGAAGTCAATGGGTTTTTCGAATGGGTTTGTGTTTAGAGGCCTGAAATCAGGTCTGTGATTACCACAAGCTCAAGAGACCTTCACATTTTGCTCAACGACATAAAATACATCAGTAAATACCCCACTCATGAATTTTGAAGCCTTAGCATGTCGTTAAAAGGCAGTTGCTAACAAGTGAGACTACAGACCACAGTTCGTAGTTCGGTGTAGTTCATTTATAGCCTAATGTTAGCTTTTTACTTCTGGCGACTGCATTTACTCTGAAGAATTCTAAAAGTGGTGTCCATTTGTGAAGAAATATCTTGCTAAACACAACATATTTATCCCATTGGAACCATGGTGACACTAACTTCTGTGTTGGCAGTTTACCCCTCAAAATTTGCAGTAATTCTTTTGAACGATGGGTCTTACATTCTATATATGATTTTGGCCCAACTACCATGGATCTATGCAGCGCTTATGCCGTGGCATACGCACGTGGCCTACACTGTTGTGAGCATTTATTCTTGTGCAGTGGTGTATCTGTGTCACTTTGCAGTTACACCTCCAAAACAATAGTCAGCGGCGGGGTTTCTGTGAAGTGCTGTAGAGTTTAGTTGATTCAAAACACACCCAAAACACACATTAAACACACATTAAACATGGCTTAATAGAGACAATTTCAAACACAAGTACACAAATCAGCTTCACTATAACTCGCAGCATTCACAGACAAACACTTGTCTTTATCTGGACACATTTTCCCCACAAAAACAACATGCTAATGTTTTTAGCACAAGCCTATGGCATTTTACATTGTATAAATTAGCCTAGTAGCTAGATTACTTTTCCTCTACTCATATGAAGCCAGGGAAAACAGCAACATTTAACAAAGGTAACATTACAAAATTTGGCTCTATTACAACTCACAAGGTTCACTGACAAAACAACTGTCTTATACTAAACACGTTTTCCAAACAAATACAACATGCTAACATTATTAGCTCAAGCCTATGGCATTTTACATTGTATAAATTAGCCTAGTGACGAGCAGAGATTTCCTCTGCTCATATGAAGCCGGGATAAATCACACACAAGACTTAAAATGCTATTTTTGTGGAGGCATACACTTTCTGCCAGTAGATGCAGATCCTAAATCCTACACACTGAACCTTTGAGTGTAGGTCATAAGCACGTTAGCCGGACATGCTAACATTTGCAGCTTATGTCAGAGCAGATAAGCAAAGCTTTAAAAAGATACCACCTTCTACACTCTTTACATGCAGAGTATTTCTTCAACATATGGAGGAAATGGTCAATTGGACGAATTTGGTCTAAATTTTATGTTTTTAAAACATGGAAAAACACGGTCACAACATAGTGAAACTAAGAACTCCAACACATTGACTTCTACTCTTGCAATTATAAGAGATTTATTGGGAACAGTGTTTCACAAAGAGACCTTTATCAAGTTCCGTTTGATGATTGTAATGGAATGGCATGTTGTTCCCAATAAATCTCTTCTAATTGCAAGCACAGAAGACAGTGTGTTCTTTTTTTTTTGTCTGTAACCTGCCCTCAGTCATCTACGGCGCACCTGTCGAGCTACAGGTGTGCCAAGGTTTGGCCTCTGCCTACATTACTCACGAATATTCATCTTCAAATCATACAAGGAGAAACAAGGAGGTAATAGATTATGCAACTACAATATCATGTGTCGTTCTGCGCCAATAAATTTGGATGTTTTGACACATGACAGCTGAAGTAATTATCACCACTTAATTCCATCTGGCCTGCGGCTGTTCTCAATTGTTCAATGAATGTTGGCTGACTTGTCTCTTAATTAATGTTTTCCAGAAGAGAATCTGATATGGAAGCTAGTTTCACTTTCCTGTTAAACAAACTGCTTTATATGAGAGATTTGGACTCGAAGGTCTGATCTTATCTCCACGACACACCTGTCCTTTAAAACTTTGATACAACACAGCGGCTTCTGATGCAAAGCATGCAAATTAAAACACTGAAACATGTTCTGTTTGGCATGGTGAGCTTGGCTAACGCTGCCTCCATGCTCTACAGTCTACACTCTCCTCAGGATACTTTATGTGAAATCCAGTTATCATGCAAACGCACTGAAAGCCAGGTCATAAAAGAGAGCTGACATACTTTGTCCACATTTGGGCTTGACCCCAGCCAACAAAGGCAAACTGACCACAACTCACAAAATCCACACACTAGCATCATCTTGGCAGTTACAGCAGTTCATACAATCTGACCCGGAGTCAGCGCTCAGCAGTGCTTGCAGCCTACTGTGTCTGGATCATAAGCTATTGTTTCTAGCGTGGCAGCTGCTGCAGGCTTGTCTGGCACCTCATTCACTGCTAACTGGCTCCACGTGTGTTAAAGGACAGGTCCACATACATTACATGCTCTCTCTGCACACACATACGGGCGTAAATGCACACCTCGCCACACGCCACAGACAGACGCACGTGCACGCACACACACTCACTAATCCCCCGGCTTTAGTGGCACAGCGGGAGTGCGGTGGTCTTGTGTGGCTTTATTAACTGGGGTGGGGCAGGGAGAGGTGAGATGGTATAGAAGGAGGGATGGAAGGATGGAGGGAGCGGGGGAGAGAGGACAGAATAGGGAGGCGGGGGCTGGCAGGGGGGAGTCCCACCAGGTGCTAATAGATTTCCTGCAGCTTTGAAACGTTTGCTTGCGCTGGTCTCCTGGAATGGAGTCGGGTTTCATCTGTGGCAAATTACCCGGACCGAGGATTGACCTCCCTTCAACACACACCCCAGACACACGCCTGCGACACACATTCTGACACACTCTTACCAAGTGGGACAGACGTGTGCAGACACCCACAGTTACGCCTACATAACACCAACATACATCCTCAGTGGTGAAGTGCATTCACATACTCATGTTCATACACATTTTCTCCAATAGCCCAACATTTTTGGAAATATGCTTATTTGTTTTTGATCTTAAAGTCAGATGTAAGGAGACATATCCAGCCATAGAGGGTATGTCCATAACGGATGTAGCTGCCATGACGTCACCCATTGGTTTATATTGGCATAGAGTCCTGTTTTTAAGTTTGGCGTGTATCGTCACCATTTTGGATTTCTGTAGTGATTAGAACTGAGCATATTTGAACAAGAGGGATGAGCTAACCCTAACGCTAGCTGCTAACTTGGTTAGCACAGTGCAGTGCTAAGTTTTGGTAGTGAAGAACAGGCTTAAAATCATGAAAACAATATGTACTCACTGGAAAAACTTACAGGGTGTTTTAGTGCAACCAAATGTAGTGCGTTTATTTTTAAAGAGACTGTATGTAAACGTTAAATTTTGCACCTCTGTACAGCCGTTTTACATGTTTTTGCACAGCACAGGCAGCAGGGCTCTTTTTCATGACATCACAAACGTTGATTGGCTGAGGCAGTGGTTGTCTCAGGGCTATCATACAAAATGTTGTTCTCAGGACACCACTTGGCAAACTTAGGGTCAATTTAGTTTAGTATGTTTTCAGTTAATGAAAATTAATTTTTGGCCACCTTGAAAAAGGCCATTTGTTTGTGATGTCATGTAAAAGAGCCCTGCTGTCAGTGCTGTGCAAAAACATGTAAAACGGCTGTACAGAGGTGCAAAATTTAACGTTTACATACAGTCTCTTTCAAAATAAACGCACTACGTCAATACAACGCTACAAATTGATGCTTATTTTTATGTTCAACAACAAAAGCACGTGGTTAGGTTTCAGGAAAAGAACATGGTTTGGCTTTATAATCTTACAGGATGTGAACACCGTTCTCTCAAGTGAAAGTAAGTGTTAATTGGACCCATCCACCACCCCTCCCGCCTGCCCGTCGGGCTTTTGCCACTGTAACTTTCGTCCTTGTCCCACTGCGTTTACCCCTGATGCTGCCAGGCGCTGTTAAACTATACAGCAACCGGCCGCGTATCATGCCGACGTTAAAGGACGCCTTCTTTTGTTGGATGCTGGCGCCTCAAGTCACTGCCCAAGCACCAGATTTTGACGACTTCAAAATGAGACCAGGCTCAATTTAAGGCGGCGAAAGTCCAATTAGTGTGGGTAGATGGGTCCAACAAATGTGTCCTGTAAGATTCTACACCCAAACCCTATTGTTTTCCCCTCAACCTAACCACTTGCGTTTGCTGTTGAAGGAAAAAAAAAAAGTCAGTTTCCGGTGTTGTACTAGCGTAGTGCGTTTATTTTGCAAGAGACAATCCATGTAACAGGCAGAACTTGACATGACGTCCCAGAACGTCAACAACCAACGCACCCAGGGTACCTTTCATGTTGTGCCTGGACATGGAAAGTCCATGACTAAATGTTGATATGTTATGAGGTCAGAGTGAGAATGTGTTGGTTGTTCTCATTTCTGGAGCTGGGTTTATATTTTAGCAGAAACACTAGAAGCAGGGAGAAACAGCTAGCCTAGCTCTCAAAGTTAAAAAATATACTCAATAACGTTGTACTTCATTTGACTGAAACCATACAGCAGAGTTGCCAAATCATGTTTACCTTTCATTTTCTGCACTGATTTAAAAAAGGAGTTTAACGAGTTTAGAGGTGTAAGCAGGTCTCTAACTAACAATTTCTTAGCAAACAATTCCTGTTTCTATTCTTTATGGTAAGCTAAGCTAATGAGCTGCTAGCCGTAGCTTCAGTTTCTACAGACGCAAGCGTGGAGTCAATCTTGAGATTGATATTAAACTTCTTAACTAACTCTTAGCAAATGCAAAAGAGCTTGTATCCCAAAATGTTGAAGCGTTACTTGAGCTCTCACCTGCTGCCATTGCACTAACTATGCATTAAGACACATTTGCACACGCTCAGAATCTAGTTATCCCTACATAGGTTCACTGCGCGGCAACCCTTTGATACCTGTGTTGGGAGAGGTGCAGCACTTGCCTGTCTGCATGCTTGTAATTTCTCCCTCTCTCTATGCATGTGTGTGGGTGGCGTGTGTGTGTTTACCCAAGTGGTCTGGAGACGAGGTTTTGTAAATGAGTCACCTTTGCTCAGAAAAGTAATTCATGTAGCATAAGTGTTTATACGCTCTGCACACTGGATGTATGTGTGCTTGTAAGGATTTATGAGTTTGTTTATCTGTTGTGTGCTGGTAGTTTTGTAGGTATCCATATACAGCATGTGTGTGTGTGTTTGTGTGTGGGCTTGTAGGAATGTGCACATCTGTATAGCTCCAGTTGGGAGATGCAGCTGTAGGTTAATTGAGCCACAGTAGACGGGGCTTGGCGTGTCAGAGGATCTTTAAGAGAGTAGATTTTTTGTTTGTGTGTGCCAGACCTCGGTGCTTAATCACACACATTATTATTACGCACAGTTGAAATGCTGACTGGCTGTCCTGATCAGACACCCGGGGGGCTCACAACAGAGGAAATAACTCACACTCTACCAGAGTTAAAGATGTCTGCCAGACTGTGTGTTTGTGTTATGTAAATGTACTCGTATCTGATCTATCTGTGCCCGTCTCCGTAACGAGAGACTCCGCGAGACTCATCGTAGCTGTTTGTCTGGCAGCGTTAGTCATTGTTTATGACTCGGAGCATAAATCTGTGTGTTTGATCTGACAGTAAGGCAATCAGCCAGTCAGTCAGTTGGTCAGTTAAAAATCTAAAAGTAGAGAAGGAAACAATAGTCAGAGCGCGGGCCAGATGCTGACAAACCTTTGACAATCCAGTTTACTTGTACCATTTACTCAGTTTGTGAGACTGACTCATCCTGCTTCACTGCTTCGTCAACAGATTACTCTTATCAACAGAACAACCATCATTTCCTGTAAAGAGCCGGCTCATCCAAGTCACACAAAAAACATATTTTCTTTATTAACCCGTAGTGGTCTCATGCCAAGGACAAGATATTTGTCTCTGAGATTTCTACCCTGTCAAAATGCAATGGAGCTGAATGGACGTTTATGGATTTAATGATCTCAATTTAAAACTTGTAGGCACAGACAAGAAAACCTAAGTTATGGTGCATACTCAGCACAGCTGACAGAAGGAAATGTTGGCATTGTATGCCTCTACAAACCATGAATACATTACATTTGTACATTTTATATGTATCATATTAACATTTGTAAAGTGATAAAATATATAAGCTGACTTTATAATTGGGAGGTGGAGGGGATGGTGGATGTTGGGTCACCTAGACGAGATGCATGCCAAGCTGCGGTTCGCTGTTCTAGACCAATAAAAAACAACAGTTATGAGAGTCATTGCTGTGTTTCCAAAGGCTTTTTAGGCACTGAACTTGGGTGTTTTGTCGCAGTATTTCAGCAACTTTTTAGGCACGAAAAGCAATTTTTTTTACCAGGTCATTGCTGCTCTCCTTCCTGGGATGGTAGCCTGGACAGCAGTTTTTTTTAACAAAAAAATTGCAAGGACTGTGCACCCCAAAAGGGTATCTTAAGCAAAAACATGTCATTTTTGTGCCTAAACATAATCACACGATAACCACAGTGTTGTTGAAATGTAAAGTTTCAATGAATTTGCTACATAATGTCATGCAAATGTAACGCATCTGTGGGTTCCTGGTTCGAACCCAGGGTGGGGGGGTGCGGACCCTGGGGTGGGGAGCCCTTCTATATGGAGTTTGCATGTTCTCCCTGTGTTAGTGTAGGTTTTCTCCGGGTGCTCCGGTTTCCTCCCACAGTCCAAAGACATGCAGGTTAATTGGTGACTCTAAATTTTCCGTAGGTGTGAATGTGAGTGTGAATGGTTGTCTGTCTCTATGTGTCAGCCCTGTGATAGTCCGGTGACCTGTCCAGGGTGAACCCTGCCTCTTGCCCAATGTCAGCTGGGATAGGCTCCAGCCCCCCCGCAACACCCAACAGGATAAGAAGTTACAGGAAATGAATGAATGATTGAATGAAATTAACCATTAGATACGGCTATGGGGACAGACAGAGCTGTCCGTCTGTAAACTGCATTCATTTCAGTCATATTTGTGCATGTTTTCTAAAAGCTTACGGATACAGATAGAGATGAAATGAAGCAGTGCCACTGTAGACTATGGAGACAGTGCAGCGTAGCTCAAGGGAGATATCGATAAGAGTGGACACAATGTAAGACTGAAGATGGAAACAGAGTGTAACAAGTTGAAAATTCTGATATCAGGCAAAAGACTGCCTGGAGTCTTCACTGGGTGCCTGGCAACCATTAGGTCAAGATGCCACATTTTCAGTTCCGTTTGGATTAAACAAATGATATATAAAATGTTCAGTTTGTTGGTAGTGAGAACGTGTTCCGACCTGGATCTGAACCAACTGCAGTCACATGACACATTGTTTGGGTTAAACATGAGCATGTTACAGTCCTGGAGGGTTATTAATGTGCGCCTCCTCCTGTACTGCCTTAATATGCACATTCAGCACATCCAATGCATCAAAACATTGTTTTCTAGTTGGAGCCGCGCCTCGTTTTCAAACTGTATGCTTTGACTCAAATGAACAATGACAGCAATATAGTCCACGATGAGCAGCGCTAAAATCAACCTGCGTAGTTGTCCCTCCATTGTGACATTAGAAAGTGTCACATTTATCTTGCAAGTGTACCCTTTTTCAACGTTTTGTTTACTTCCTGGATTTTTCCCACATGGAAATTCTGACCAATCAAGAGCAGCCTACTCACACAAGACATTTGATCTGGTCCGCTTGTAAATGCTGCCGTGAGAACACGAACCAACTCTAGGCAATTATGCAACCTTGAAACAAAATCAATTCCTGATTCAGACCAAAGCAAGACAACGACAGGTCTGAAAGCACCCTTAGCGGTGTTGGTAGGCGGCAATAAAATGAATACACTCCTTTCCTGAAATGTTACACTGCTCCTTTAAACTCTTAAGAAGACAGGTTTCCAAATTACATAGTTTTTGCTGAATCAGTAAAAGTCATTCAGATGAATCTTGTCAGTTTTCAAGGGTAGCAGAACATTTTTTCCCCTTTTCCTGTCCGGGCACCATCATTTAAAGACAAAGTTTGGACAGCTTGTTTCTTTTTCACCTCAGGTCTGTCTGCAAATCTCTGTAAGTGCTCCTCTGTTTTCTCTTCTCCTCTCCCCTGAGATAAGGACCACTCATATTTCCAGTCAGGGACAGCTGATAGAAAACCGTGGGTGATGCTGATGATTCAAAAACCACATCAAACCTCCAGTACTGGTCACTGCACGGCCCAGTGAGGGAGGGCGTCTCACATCTGCCCTGGGTATTTTTCTGTTTTCCCGATACAGCCGGGGCCTTCTCTTACGCTTCACTTTCTCTGCGGCCAAAAAACATGAAAGGGACATGAAAAACCAGTGCTACCAGACTGCAGCAATTACAACAAAGTGAGTGCATAAATGACCAGCAGATGAGTCACAAAGTGAGGGCTCTGAATAGGGGTCCAAAGTGGTGCAGAAACAAGGGAGCAGGTGAACAAGATTTGGAATTCAAGCTGTTTTGGAAAGACGATGGAAAAGCTTTGACTTTGCCAAGACAATTGTTTCCATGAAGCTTATTTACGAGCTTTCAGGTGGTTCAAGTTGCACAGGGCTGTGTAGATAATTTCTCTTGCTAATTTACTGAAGAACTGCGTGATTGCAGAGTTGTTTGTACACACAAGAGTTATTCTGAAGTCGATGATGCGATAATATGCGTCACCATTACGCCGTAACTTTCATCTTGCAAACATTTGTTTATATGGAAACTGCACTGCTGCTGCTGCTACTTTAAACCTGTGGTAGGCAGTTTAACTTTGACTTCATTGGGCAAAATAATCCATAATGACCATAACAATCCATAACTTCTGCGACTTCTGTATCTCCCCTTGACTCTGTTTTCAGGCTTTTAAAAATCTAGGCCATGACAGACTTTGACTGACTACAAATGCAAATGGTGTGCACATCCCTTCATTGAAAGCCTGATATGGCTAAGACAGCTAAGAATCTTTCAGAGAAAGTTCCAGCACTGGCAACAACTGCCTACACTGCAAAGCAACCCCAAAAAAGAAAGACAGACGTATCATAAAGAGAGTCTAAAAGAGAGTTTGACAATAAACGACATAAAACACATGTCGATATCAGTGAAGCGTTTTAGAGATAGAGAGAAGGTGAAGCTATTAGTTTAGCCTCCTGCTAACTGGAGCCAAAGGCTCACTGCTGCGAATTAAGTTGACATTTATGTAGCTAACAATAGCTAATGTTAGAGCCTGGGAACACAGTGTGTCCCCTGTTTAACTCCCTGCCATGCTCGTTCCCAATGTACTGCCACACAACAAAGCAATCCACAGCTCAGAAGATCACAGGTGGCTGCGCTAGAAAGCTGCAGGAAACAGGCGAACAGGAACCAGGGGGCAGAGGCAGAGTTTGTGGTCGAAGACGGAAGGCAGAGTGGTTTACCGGGGATCAGACGAAGCAGGTGAGTCAGAGATGGGCAGGGTCGATAGCGAGAAAGCAGTCCAGAAACAAACGCTGCAAAGTGAGGCGAAGAACAATCTGGCAAGGAATGTCGGTGAAGTGGGCGTCTTTATAGTGACAGGAGGTAATGATCCACAGGTGAGCGGCGTTAGCCTGATGAGGTGGGCGTGGAGGACTGGCAGGAGTGGGAATTGAGTGGACAGACGATAGGCTGGCAGGTAGGTATGGTGACGAGGCGGATGAAAGAAAAATTACAGAATGGGATGTATAGAGGACGAAAAGTGCCCAATGTGACAGCAGCACCTCTGGAGATGCACCCCCAGTGACCACCAGCCAGTGCAAACCCCAGGTCAGAGGGACTGGACACCCCCCTCATTTGTGTTCTGATAAAAGGAGGGGCTGATGGAATGAGCAGTGGGTAACTCTGCAATCAAATAAGAATAAATAAATCTTTGTGGGAGGGGCTTAGACAGAGAAGGGCGAGCTGCAGGTGGAAGGTGTATTTTTGAATTCTGCCTTTCTTCCCCTTGTCTAGATTTCTGCCTATCACATCTTAAACCATAATTATATGAGTGGACCTCTGCCTCATATGTAGGCCATATTGTCCTCCTTCCTCACTGCTGTAATTCTCATTCTCAAATGTAATGTGACACATTCACCCAGTGACGTTAACTCACCTTCCAGAGAGAGCATGTGTGGCCTCCAGGCAATCCTGCATGAGCTCACTTGATGTGTGAACTCCAGACCATCGTTTTGAGGTGGACCCATGGCCGCCTTGCTGGGTTGCACCTGGATTCCAAAAACAGCCGTGACATTGTACAAAATGTACCAAATTCTGGGAGTAACATGTCAAAGAGCAAAAAAAAAAGCTTCAAAGTGTGGAAACTCTCTAGGGTTGAGGGTTTCCTTCTTAAAAAGTACAGTTCAATCAAAGTGCTTGTTGGATTATCCCAACAGCCCTTTTCCACCACACCTCTCTGAAGTCAGAATTGGGGGTTCTGTGTGGGACAGTTTTTGTAACTTTATGAAATTAACAATCCAACAAGACTGCCTACTTTATGCAGCAGTTAGACAGGTGTGAGAGTAGACAGGGTTTGATATGATCTCTCAAGACTTCTTTTTTTATTCTGTAACTTTTTGTTCCTGTCAGAAAATTTGACACCCTATGAGGTAGATTTTTTTAATCCATATTGTTCACTTCAAGAAGTGCTAGGACTGGAAAAAAAATATCCTCTGGCTATTTCTTTAAGCTGTCAGCTTGTTTTTGATACATTATGTATTTGCAAGAGAAGTACTGTCAAACAATTTCAATAGTAATTGTCAGATCAATGCTTAATATTTACTAAAGCAGCAAATTGCATTTAGATGGTCTGTTAGCATGTTTTTAAATGTCAGTATGATATGTGTGTATTTAGGGTTTATCAGTTAAAGCTACTTAATGAAATTTATGAAATCAGTTTCAAAAACAATTTAAGTACTCAAACATCCAATTTTGAGTTAAAATTATGCAAAGTTTTTAATTATAGAGGAGTTTGTGCACCTTTACTGAATTAAATAATTTAAAAGTAAATAACTCCTTGCAGATGAATTAAACATATTGATTTAAAGGTGATAAAAAAATATTTAAGTTTGCTATACTTAATGAAGATTGCTTTTCTAACTTAAACAATTTGAGTTAGAGTTACTTAAAATTTTTGATGTCAGCAGTTTCAGCAATTTTAATTTTAATTTTTTTTTTTTTTTTTTTAGAAATTTAAATAATGGCGGAAAGGAACTAATCGGTAATATAATGAAAATAATTCTCTGTTGACATGTCAGAATGTATTTAAAGACCTCACAGACCACTGGTGTCTACAGTGCCGCCTCTGTAAAAAGGTACATTATTACGGCCTCCTCCATCATTGCCCTTGTGAAAGCTTGTTTCCAGAAAATGTTTTGCTCCTTACAACCAATGTGCTCCTTCAAATTAAAGCTTTTTAGTTGTCTTTTTAAGGAAAAGGACAACTACAGCCTATTTGAAAAACAAGTAATTGTCTACACATTAAAACAGGATTGTTGTGGAACTAAAAATGTTAATTGTACCTGTATTAGTCTATGCACATCAGACAATTAGGAGGCTAACATTCACTGTAAAATCAGAAACCAAATGATATCAGTATGCGATTCCTTAACTCTCTGTACTGACATAGTTTTTAACTAGCCTATAAACTTCAACAGCAAAAGCAAATTCCTTAAATCCACTTTTGGATTTTTGGTTTTGGTGTGCCACCTGAGGATTTTCAGCGACCCCATCTAGCCACCTCCATGAAAACTTCTGGGGGTGCCACTGGTCTAGAGGTATTTCAGAGTTAAATGATGATCAAGAATTCATCACACAGTTCCATGTGGTTATCACTGAGATGATAAAAACAAAACTGATAAACAGGAATGGAAGTAATGTCAGTGTTTAACAAAAACTGTAATCAAAGGTATTTTCATGTATGGATACATTACCCTGAAACTACAGGCTACCTGGAGCTGCTTACCGTTTGTATGCATGATGAAAGAATACTATACCTTCACTCTAATCTCCTTCATCATAATCTAATATCTAAAAAAACATTAGAATGTAAGGAGCTGCATGCAGTTGACCCTCAGGGTACAGACTTTCTGAATAAGAGGCACAATCCATTCATCCATCCATTAGCTATACAGGCTTACCTTTTACAGAGTTGCAGGGAGGCTGGAGCCAATCCCAGCTAAGACTCTGGACAGGTTGCCAGTCAGTCACGGGGCTGGCACATAGAAATCCCTTTAACACAGGCACTGCAACCCTGAACTTATCTAGACTTTAACCAAAGGAGCTGTATGTGACAACTCAAATGTCCAAATCAGTTGGGCTATACATTAAATGGACTTTACCCTGCCAGCTCCCTGGTACAAAGTCAGTGTAATGTCTGAGTGAGCTCATTTGTGAACAGAGCAGGTCACTGTCCAGAGAATTCACAGTGAGCAAACCGCAGCAGTAGTTAATGCTGAGAACAACTAACGACTTATAGCCAGGAGACAACAGTTCGTGTCCCGTCTGCAACCAAAAGTCAAAGTTCTTTTAATGTAACATCAGGCAATTTACAAACGGCCAACGCACAGTGACAAAGCTCACGTGTATGGACTTATTTTAACCCAAAACAAGGTCTTCATTTTCATTCATTTTCCATAACCGCTTATCCTGTTGGGGGTCGCAGGAGTGCTGAAGCCTATCCCAGCTGACATTGTGCGAGAGGCAGGATACACCCTGGACAGGTCACCAGACTATCACAGGGCTGACACATAGAGACAGACAGCCATTTATGCTCACAATCGCATCTACAGGCAATTTAGAGTCACCAGTTGACCTAACGTGCATGTCTTTGGATTGTGGGAGGAAGCTGGAGTACCTGGAGAAAACCCACGCTGACACTGGGAAAGGGCTCCCCGACCCCAATGCTCAAACCCCCCACCCTCGGTTCAAACCTTTTTTCTAAACTGAACTAAGTAGTTTTGTCGCCTAAAACTAGCCAAGACCGTATCACAACCTTAAACACGTGTTAAATAAGTGTTTCAGATCTGTAGCAATCATGTTGCTATGAGACCTCAAAGGGGGTGACAATATGTCGGTAGGATGACATACGATGAGAACGAGTTGGACGGGCGTGAAACTGGGGGAATAATTGCATCTGAAAGTGAAGATGAACGATCGCTTAAACAAAGACATCACGAAAATGTCTAGCTGACGACACAAGAGACTTGTGAACTTCTGTTGTTCAGGGTTGAGGCCGAAATCGCCTAAACATAACCACAACCATATCACAACCTTAACCGAGTGTTACAGTGTGTTTCAGCTCTGTAGCGTTCAAGTTGCTGTGAGACCCCAAAAGTGGTGACAATACGTCTGTGTTTAGTGAGATGGGATGAAAACTTGTTGACAGTGAGACTTGTGAACTTTTGTTATCAATGGTTAATGCCAAAACTGTCAGACATATTCAAGGAAAAGCAAGAGACTTGGTTGTTTTTTTCCAAATTACGAACCAGCTCTGTGACGGCAATGTAATTAAAGCCAATGGGGTGCACTTTTTTCAGGTCATGTCTTGCCTCCCTCATGCACCACCCCTTGCCTAAACAGTTTTCCCAGTGGGTGAGAACGCATCGGAAACAATCTATAATCTCCTGTTGTGTGCAACATGTGTGAGAGGGCAACTCCGGACATTGTCTGGAGTTAACATGAGAAAACAACTAGAGGCAGACAACCATTCACACTCCAATTTACACCTATGGGCAATTTAGAGCGGCCAATTAACCAGAGCACCAGGAGAGAACCCATGCAGACTGAAGTACATGCAAACTCACCATAAAAAGGCCCCAGTGGAAGTACAATATATGCTAAACATATCAATCTCAGCCTCCCTGAAATGAGATCCCCCCTTGTGCCTAATAAGCATCACAACATATCTATTACAGCAGTTGTGATTGGGTTTTGAGACTGGGCCAAAAACGCCTTTATGAGGTGTTTGAAATTTAAATGAAGGGGTACGAACTTCATTTGGGATCAGGGTGGTTACAGATGTCCCCCTTGAGCACAAAGTCAGAGTAACACCCTTTAAAATTACACAGAAGAGCTAAGAGACAGGAGATGGGAGACTAACCAAAACCTCAACGATGACATGGTGGTCTAATCCTTGCTCTTTGTTGTTGGTCCTGAAAGTTGTTTTTTGCTCCCGACCACAACCCTCAAAGTTGTTCTTTCTTCCCAACAAACATGTGCCTACTGGATCCTTTGTAGCCTGCATCTCTGCAAAAACAGAATCTTCCCAGTGGTGGTCAGCTGGGTTTGTCTGCGGGCACTAAACAGGTTTCGTGTGGGGGACAATGCACCTCTCAGTAGTCCAAAACTGGCCATACTGTATGATCGCTTCCACGGCATAGGAGGGGAGAATGTAGGAACCATATCGTCTTCATCTCGCACGGTGAGGAATGCAAGCGTAAGCATTATCTGAGAAAAGGGGGAGAGGGGTTTTGAGAGCAGAACATGCATATAAATGAAGCGGTGAGCTACAGTTATGTGACCGTTCCCCGCCAAGCATATGAGATCCCATTTTCTGAAACACTTAAAGTTCTCTCTGGTGCACAAACGACATGTGACACCATCTATACACTCCTCGGAAAGCTCATTTTGGAAAAACAAATCTGGCGGTGTAATGAGCAGACTGTTAATACCACCAAATGTAATTACTTACATAATAAACTTTTCATATTTACTCTAGAGGCCGTTTACAAACGGGACTCTAGGCCAGATATCAATCAGTGACAGAGGGACACAAGCCCAAAGACTTAGGATAACAATCAAAAACACAACAGGAGTGACCTCTCAGTGTAAACCGACTGGGTCATCTTGTTGCCAGACACGAAATCCAGAGGCCCCTGGCAGGAAATCCAGCGTGTGCTGTTGACATCGCAACTCATCCGTGACAGACAAGGAATAACACTTTTGGAGAGGAAGAGTTTGAGGGGGAAGAGAGTGGAGTCCAAGAAAGACAGAGGGCTGTCACCGCACCGGAAAACATGGTTTTTAGCATGAAAATAAATCTTTCATACAATATTCATGCATGGAAAGAGAATACATTAAAAACAGAGATTACACTCAGTGAAAAATATGCTACGTTTACAAAATATATAACATAAGTCAAAAACCAGGAGGGCTGAAGATATGTAGGCTACTGTGTCATTTCTTTAAAGGAGCAGAGTGTAGGATTTACTGGCATCTCGAGGGAAGGATTGTAAACTGTAACCAGCTGAAGCTTCTCCAATGTGCCAGGTGTGAACTCCTGGTTAGAATACTTTCAGTGTTCATTGGTCAGGGGGCGGAATTTATTCTTCTGCGATGCTGTACCTACGCCATTAACTGATGTGCACCTCCCCAGAAATGTAACTACGCATCTCACTGACACAGACTTCCTGTCTATTTTTGTAAGCTGAAACCATTTCCCTCAGTGGAAACAAAGCCTTAATTTACTTTAATTTCACAAATAAGAAACAACAAATTGTGAAGACAATAAAGCCTCCACAAAAAAAAATATCTTAAGTCTTGTGTGATTTATCCTGGCTTCATATGAGCAGAGGAAATCTCTGCTCGTTGCTAGGCTAATTTATACAATGTAAAATGCCATAGGATTGTGCTAACAGCATTAGCATGTTATTTGTTTGGAAAACGTGTTTAGTATAAGCAGTGTTTCCCCTACCATTATATTAGGGGGGCGCCCCGCCCCCCCAACGGCACCCCCCGCCCCCCCTGGAAGGTCAGGTTAATTTAATTTAATGTAATTTTCTATATAGCGCCAGATCACAACAGAAGTCATTTAAGGTTACCTTTCCTATAGAACAGGTCTATACCTTGTCCTTTTATTAAACTAACTAAATAACATCTTATTTACACCACAGCATGTCACTTCTGTCTCTACATGGTCGCGCATTTTCAATTCCCTTCTGCTCTCTGTATCGTGCACGGCGGAGTTCCGCCCCCAACACACACACAAACAGACACGTGCGCACACACAGGTGAGCGCACTAGAGCGCAGCTCGGGCCGCATTTTCCCGACCGAACCCGACCCGAGTCCGAGACAATTATAAGCGAGCCCGACCCAAACTCAACGCAGTTTGTTACCTGACATAGTTATTGTCATGGACCGCGTGTAAATGACCATCAAAATGCTGCTGTTACAGTGAAACATGCCGCTCGCACAGCAGCACGGCACTACACACCCAGTTGGAGCGGAGTCTGTGTTGCGTTCAGGCGTTGTCACGTAAATAACAAATTCCAATGTGTGTTTTAAATCAACTAAACTTTACAGCACTTCAAAGAAACCACACTGCCAACTAGTGTTTTGGAGGTGTAACTGTAGAGTGACACAGACACACCACCGCACAAGTATAAATGCTCACAATGGCGTGTGTGTGTCTTTCCGTGAAAAACACTACACCTCGAAATATAGTGTTTTTTACAAACTTGACATGTTTGTGAGTCACTTGTGGTCCATTCAGAGTAGGCACACAACCCACTTTTGGACTGCGACCCACCAGTTGGCAACCACTGCTATAACATGTTACCCCCAGAGGTGGACAGAGTACACAACTTCACTACTTGAGTAAAAGTACAGATACTCCTTGTCAAATATTACTCCAATACAAGTAAAAGTAGCTTAGTCAAAATATTACTTAAGTAAAAGTACTGAAGTATTTGCTTAAAAAATTACTTAAGTAAAAGTACTAAAGTATTTGCTTCAAAAATTACTTAAGTAAAAGTACTTTTTAAAAAAATCTCAGGAAATACAGGAAAGGAAAGTAGCATTATTTTCATTCAGACGTTATTCTGCTATAGAAATGTTTACAGCTCAAAAATAAACAAATAAAGGCAAGACGCCTCAGAACACAAACTCAGCTGCATTCATCAACAAATGAAATTGCTTCATATTGCCAAGAAAACAAATTTCACCCCCAACAGTATTTTTCTCACAAAAACCCAAATTTCCTTTTCTTGTAGCTACATTTGAACACATCATGCAAAAACTCAAAATCTTACCAAGAGTATTTGTCTTATTTCTAGTCAAAATGTCTCATTCCTAGTCAAAACAAATCTCAATACACTTAAAATAAGACACATCACCTAAAAAGTAACTTGTTTTAGTCAATTTTCACTTGTTTTAAGCAAATTTACATTTGAAACAAATGAAAAAATCTGCCAGTGGAGCAAGATTTATTTATTTTTTGCTTGTAACAAGAAAAAAAAAAACTTGCTCCACTGACAAATATTTCTGCTAACAGCTTTGCTGTTGTCCCAGCCTCACTCTGTCTTTTGCAGGCAGCAGTCAGCTCAGAATATTTTTGCTTTCTCTACATAGTAAGTAAAACAGTAAAAACAGGCCCTACAATAACTTATATTGACATTTACAGATAAATAACTTATTGGCTAGTTTATTTTACTACACACACACACACACACACATATATACCTATGATGCTACAAGCACAGACAATAACGTTTAAAATGTTCGTCTGCAATTAAACAAACATTAAGCTAGCTAGTAGCTAAGTTACATACCGTGACGTGCTTTTTCAGGTTGGAAGACCAGTTTTTGTAGGCCGTGATATAATTTGTTTACGGTAAACACAGCAAACACTTGAACTGATAAGAATCATTCTTCGTATCAAAAACCTCGAACATGTGCTCTCTTGGTCAGGAGGAGCCATCGACACCGCTATCGCATGATGTGGATGTGAACCGCTAAAGCTAAGTTTCATTATAAGCATGACGTAGTACAGGTACGGCAACACGGCTAAGACAAACCGTACGCGACTCAGCAGAATCAGTTTATTTTCTTTGGTAACAGAATTTAGCAAAAAAAATAAATAAATAAAATCATCAGCTGACGTGAGAGCAAAAGTAGCGAGTAACGAGAGCATCAATAGAAATGTAGTGGAGTAAAAGTAAAAGTATCCCCCCCATAACAATACTCAAGTAAAGTACAGATACTCAAAAAATGTACTTAAGTACAGTACTCAAGTAAATTTACTTCGTTACTGTCCACCACTGGTTACCCCCAACACGCATTATAACTAAAATTAAGTGTTTTTCCGATGCCGCTCATTACGAAAGGCTGATAACTGACGTGGCTGACATGAAAACACAAAAGGCCCTATCTAGAGCCACTTTGATTTGTCCATTCTGGGCTACTGTTGGAACATGGCGGACTCCGTGGACGAGGCCCCGCTTCCTATGTAGATATAAATGGCTCATTCTAAAGTAAGAGAAACACAATGATTCTTACTTTCAGGTGACTACATTCCTTCTCTGCCCCTAACACGCTGGACTGTAATTACCTGACCTAAGTTACGATGTTGATAAATTATATTTTGTATTGCTATTCCGTTTCTTCGCCGATTGCAGAGCCATCAAATCATACTTACCTAAAATGGCAGTTTCACAAAGTTTTACTCGATGCTGTTGTAATCAATTTCTGCCACAGGGTCTGTAAAATATGTAATTTCATATTATTGGTCTCTGTGTAGTCATTCACCAGCTGTACTACCAACAATAAAGGCCATTTTTTATTAAAAATAAATACTAAAGACGTTGTAATTGGTCACATTTAAAATGTCCCCAAGCACCTGAAGGATTTTAGTTTTTCTTCGTAGCAGTATACCATACAGGACTAGGGTTAGTATTTAACGTCCATAATAAAGAGTAAAATGAGCCTGTAGTTTGTCTTTGGGGGGCAGTGAGGAATAGTGGCTCTAAGAATCTGGGCTTGAGCACAGCTGGTTTCAGGTTCAAGTGTAAAGCGGGCTGCGCTAACGAGAAAGTCACTTACCATTTGATCAACATGCAATAGGGAAAACAGGAATTACTGTAAATTTATGACCAGAGAACATTACGGGTCGTTGTTAATGGACGTGTCCTTGAGCCAAATTCAATGTTGTAGAGAGATGTGGCTGGACCTACGCCTCCATCCTTTCTTTTCCTGGACATTGTTGATTTTGGCTGGCCGTCATTTTCTGATGTTGGCTAGACACTGGGAGAGCAGACTCGGGGTGCTTCCTTCTCATTTTCACACACATTTGGATGGGAAATGTGTGTTGGCAGTGTGACAGAAGTTAGTAAAAGAAATCTGATCTGCTGTGGAAAAAAAAACTGAGATATTCTGCAAGAAAAGGACATGAGCCAGAACTCTAAACGCAATGCAACAGATAGTAATCATAAACTTTTATTCTGAATATACCTTATTTGCACATGAATAAACACGTTTTTCCTCCCCAGGATTATAAACATTGCTCTTTTTTCTTTTTGTTGAGAACAACATCAGTTTTGTACAAATTTTTACACGACTGATTCTGGAGAATCAACTTCCTCTAAAGTGTTAACATGTTCAAGCACAATCGAGGGAGCCTGACAGAGGGGCCCACTGAGGCCCTCCCAAAGCTGAGTCCGGCGAGGGGCGACTTGGTGGACGCCTCCATCAAGAGCCTGCCTTAAAACCGAAGGCAGAGAAAGATTGACTGACAGGCCCACCATTCGTCTGCCAAGGAGTGGCAGCAAGGTAACAGACACAAAAAAGAAAGAAAACACACACATTAAGCAATCCTCAAGATTCCAGAAATAAAAAGGGCCAACCCACACGATCCATACAGAGAGCACCAACAGAGTCAAAAACACTTCATATCACATCGAGAGTATATTATTCCTGAAGTGACAGCATCTGATTTTTAGCACTTAAGAGAAGAATGGAACATCTGGACAACAATGCATGTTAACTGTGCATTTCTAAAAGCATCCAGTTGGAGTAGGTGGTGTGTATTATCACGCACTTCATGTCTGTACAGTGTATATCTCTGCCTAAAGTGATTTAAAGGACCATACCAGTGTATTTGCAATACAGTGACTACAAGTCATGAACATTTTAAAGCCTATTACTGTCGACCAGTTCCACTTTTCCCATGTCTGAAGGCATTTTCTTACTTTTCAGGCAGCCATTGTTTTCCATTCAATTCTGCACAGATTAAAAATCAATAAATAGACTCTTCAAAAATGCCTACGTAGCTTCTAGAGTCTGTGATTAGAATTTTATACTGCATGCAAATGAATAAAACAAGTGGCTGGTGAGAAAGTAAAGGCCTTTGCACACTGAGTCAGAAATTGTTGTATGTCTAAAAATAAACGACTTCATGTTGTGTCAAGCACGTTTCATTCGTCGCTAAAATTTTCACAACAGGTTAGATTTTCTGCGTTTTGTCCTGATGATGGCGCTAGATGAAAAGTCTAGGGATCTTAGAAATGATCACAATTCAAACAAATTTTATGGCAATGAACCCAACAGCTGTTAAGACACAAAACTTAACCTCATGGCTGTGCTAGATGCCAGCCATCAGGAGTCTTAAGCTGAGAAACATGAATGTCTGTACAGAATTTCATGACGATCCTTACGACAGTTGATGAGTTCAGCCTGGATCAAATCAATGGACCGACTAGAGCCCATGGATGTATACAGAAAACTGGTTACAGTGCTAGAAACGTGCCTGCTCATTCCTATGAAAGTTGCTCTGTGGCGCATGAAGCCAAAAATCTTAGACGTCCCGGGTATAAAATTACCCAGATCTTCTGCATCATAGGACCCATAGAGCAAACGTGCTAGAGACTACAACATCCTTTTAGCCTTCTGCTAACTTGACGATGAAAGAATTTAATAGTGCACCTTGTATACACTTTTGAAATGTCATCTGATCAAATGGATCAAAGCCTGATAGTGAAACACGTCATTTTTCGGGTGTTTTATTGCTCAAAAAATGTATCCACTGATCTAGATCAGTGGTTCCCAACTGGTCCAGCCACGGGGGCCAGATTTCTCCTTAGTCATTTCTTCAAGCCATATAATATACTCAGCGTCATACTTGTGTTTGGCCATGTTGTTGAGCTAGTTTGCTGTCTCTGTCAAGTAGCTGTCTGTTAGTCACTCACTCTATAGCAGGAAACGGCACTTCACAATAAAAGCTCTTGGCCAAAAATTCATTGTACTTCAATATAAAGTTTTTTTTTTTCAGACTTGACACTCCTGCGATTTACCCTACGGTCCATTCAGAATGGACCCACAACCCACTGTTGCGATCCGCCAGTTGGGAACCCTGATCTAGATCTAGAGATGTCTCTTTCCCAATGTAACTCAATGGGAAACATGTGTTTTGGGGCCAATGCCATCACATGATGGACCAGGAAGTTGTAGTTACATACTTTGAACACTTTGACAAATTGGCGAAAGTCCAGCCCACTTCCTGGTGGCCTGCCGAAGTGGCTAACATGGCTGAAAATCCGAAACCTGAAAACATGGTTTGCAAAACACTCAGCAGTAATAGGTATTTATGATTTGTAGTAACTGGTCTAAACTCGCTAAATCACTGGTAGGGTCCTTAATAATAGTGATTCATACATGGCTTGAACCAATCAGACAGACTGAGTAGTGCATTGAAACATCCCGCTGGCCAATCAGATTCTCCTCCCCAGCTGACTCAGACCAGGGCGGAGCCAAATGCTGTCCCCCCAAGAGAAAGGCAGTAATAGCTGATCATACCTTATCATATCATGAACAAATGCCTGACACTCAGAATATTTTGCTTCCGAACATTACACACTAAAGCAGGAGCACACCGGATATGTTGTCTTTTTTTAAACTCAAATTGTAAGCCACTATCATGCAGCACAGGGAAACAATTTATGAGACTTACATGTCGCCTTGGTAAATTGCATAAATATTGTATTACGATAATAGGTTTCTCCACAAGAGATTAAGAGAGTCCCATATGGCACTTGATATTCTTGAGTGTTAGTAAATAAGGAGCATAAATACCATTGTTAGTTTCACCACATTGTTTTTGTTGGAAGGTTATAGTTTAAGATAGAGGAAAACATTGAGAGAGAAGAGTGCACCACAGACCACTTGGAAAGTTCCTGACGCTGATGGCGGTGGTTTAATAATGGGGGCATTATTAAACCAATAAAACGGACAAACTTAGCACTCCTTGATCAGACTCGGAGGAATGCTCACAACATTAAAACTGACATAATCCAGTATGATGCAACATCAATTAAAACAACTGTGAAGACAGAGTGAGAGACAAATATTAGTGGTAATGTGGTGCACACAGTTTAACTTGTGGTTTTTAGTTCCCCACAGGATGAAGTAGTTTCCTGCAAACATGCGCCGTTGTTTAAAGTTTACACACTTATAAAAGATGTACTCTCTGGTTTTGTTTTAGTGGTGTAATTAATGCCCCCCCCAAAATCCCCAGATTAATTCTTCTATTTATTTAAGGGGGCTATTAGGCAGTAAAACGACGGAGTGTATCCTTAAAGTTTTTGATATCTCATAATGGTAACTGATATAACCTGTGATTGTCAAATCATACCTGGAACCAACAGCCACATAAACAATGATAAAATTGTAGGGCTACTCATTGACCGCGCTTACATGCACACTTTTCCATTGTTATCCCGAATATGACAATGCTCTGAATTTCATACAGGTCATATCAACAGTATTTTACATTTGGGTATTCCGAATGTAGGATTCCCAGTGATTGGAATATGCGTCTCAACTGGGGTTTTTATGACAGTTTGCAACACACTGCCTGTTTATGTTCAGCTCTGTGTGTAATTATGGAGTCATTGTGCACAAAACAAATTGCCAATAGTTCAAAAAGGTGTGAGGTAGTGATGCATGCCAAGAAGACAAGCCCAAAGTTCTGGTCAAAAGAAGAAACACACCTACTTTTAAACATTACGAAAGACTTGGTTAATATATTCTTACAGGTTTCAGATATGCCTAAAACATCACAACCCCAACCTTTTGAAGAGGGTGTTTGAAAGAATGAAAGACACAGTTTGTGTTTACAGGCCAAGGAAATCTGTCACCGGAGAAAATATGCACAACTGCATGTAAAAGGGAATATTTGTGGAATATTAATTTTCATCAGCCATGTAAACAGCTGAGTAGGAATATTGGGCCTCACTGCGTACATACAAATCTACACTTAAACCATGTGTCTGAACATTTTCCATACAATGCTGGGATTCGCCAACATTTTCTTACCTGAATTTTAATCTAAAAGTGCCTCAGACCATGCTGTACACAAACGATAAAGGCCCTGTAAAAAGTAAAAGCTTTAATAAAAAATATCTGAAACCATTCACTTGATTCAGTCATTCATTTTCTATAGCCGCTTTTCCTGTCGGGGGTCACGGGAGGGCTGGAGCCTGTCCCAGCTGACACTGGGCGAGAGGCGGGGTACACCCTGGACAGCTCGCCAGAGAGACAGACAACCATTTACGCTCACATTCAATTTAGAGTCACCAACTAACCTGCATGTCCTTGGACACTGGGAGAAAGCGGAGCACCCGGAGAAAACCCACGCTGACACGGGGAGAACATGCAAACTCTTCACAGATGGGCTCCCCCACCCTGGATTCAAACCCAGAACCCTCTTCCTGCACCACCATGCCACAAGTATTTTAAACCCTTATTTTATTATTATTACCAGGCATCCAGGGTATGTAAAAGATTCCGACCTACCTCTAAGCAGGTGCTAAGAATGCATTTGTCACCTTGCTGGAAGATACTGTTGTCTGTACGTTCAGGTGAGAGCGCCTCAGAGACATGATTAAACATGTTTGACGAGAGTGACGAACAGCTAATTAACTTTTTCTCACTGCCTACAAATTCACACGCTCAATAACATTCCTAAACTGGTGTTTCAGGGCTTTCATATCTGCATAGAAACAACTTCACCATCCTCTCCATGATACACCTCTGGGCAAACGAATGTCCTCATAGAGTGAGGGCGTGGCAGTCTGCTCAAACAGGCACGTGCCTGTCAGTTTACAATAACTCTGACTCCTCACTTACATACATGTGGTGGTAAGAACAAAATCGTCCTGTGTGCATGTGTCACGAATCCAATCTTAATTTTACTTGTGCACTTGTTTTATGCGCAGTGTAAGAACATTTCTACGCACATATTAGTGAACGAGGCCCATGTCTTTTTTGGAAAAGGGAAAAAACTGGAGTATTTTGTGCATGTAAACGTAGTCATTGACAGCAGCACCCAACAAACTATCAAGGGCAGCTGGTGTAAGTAAAAATGACAAGTATATATTAAGGATTTAAAACTTTTTTTTACAACAATCACACTGTTCCTGATAAACTATTTCCTGCCTGGCTGAATTTATGTCTTTTAATCTTTAATATTATGTAAATACATAAATGAAACCCCCCAAAAAACAAAGCATCTTTAGCATGGATTTTCATCCTGAAATTAATTATGTTATTTTCCCTTATCCTCACTGACATAATTAGTACTGCATTGACATTTATCTGCTTCACAAGTTTGGATTTGGTCCTGCAAGATTTGTTATTTTTTATTTTGGCAGATGTCTGACGAGTGCATTTCTTACTAAATCTGACAATTTTACTGCGCTGCGCTCGAACAAGATGACACTCTATCAATAAAACCACCTACGGTACCATCTGTTTATTATCACGGATACGTTCGGCGTGTTTTATATTTGTAACTAATGGAAAAGAAGGCACACAAAATGAAACAAGATGAACTTATATTGGAGAAAATGAAATACAGCAGTGGAGAGGATCACAAGCATGGACTGACTGCAGTGATTTCTACGGGGTGATAACATACCACAGCGTAATAAACTGCAAGAGGGAACCTCACAACTACATCGAGATAGAGGTTCAAACTGTGACGACAAATAATAGCTGCACTTTGAATCGCAGTGCAGATAGTAGTCATATAATTTTAAAAAGTGACAGCAGCAAATAAAATGTACCGTCAAATAAAAATTCTCATATCCCCCTCATTCACTTTCTTTCCTGGTGGCGATAAAAGAAACAGTAGCACGCTGTCCTGTCGCTTCAGTCAAATAAATAGTAAAACAAATAAATACTCTTTCCATTCAGTAGCCACAGTCTGCAAAGCTGAAGCGTTCATCTGAGTCACACAGTCCACATGGCACTAGAGATTCTGTCCACCGAGCATGCATAGGAGACCAGCCAGGCTCACCCTGATTGGTTAATACGCACTATGGCAACAAAGTTTTCACTGGAGCAATCAAGTCGGAAAATCTAGATTCTACTCTCGATCATGGCTGATGATTAAATGATCAGCTACACTCAGCAGCAGGCCCTCTGTGGCAGTTGAAGGGTTGGTTTCTGAGCATAAACATAACAATGAACAATGATTTCCACACTGCAAATACAGCATCTACTGTACATGAGAGAACACTGGGGTGAAAGTAGGAGACATCTTTCGAACCCTCAGAGACACTGTGAAAATGTTCTGCGTAGTGCTATCTAGAAAATCAGACTGAGACAACATTATTTTCAGCAACCCAACGGAGGCAAACGAAGGGCATGAGGTTGTGATGTAACAATTTGGCATCTCTTACTGCAATCCTAGCCGAATTCTCAACCACAAAGCAATAAATACCTAAAAACTAACCACCGCAAATTGATTCAAAATAAACTGCACGCTTGCAAAAGGCAGCGCTGTTTCTGGCAGTGGTGAATAAAACTGCTCAATATCATTAATAAACAGCAAGTCCCCCCTTCCCCCTCCCCCTCCGTGGTGATTTAAATCCCTCTAATACTATAAGGCAGTCCGATCTCTTTCATCAATGACATCAAGCCAGAGAAAGTTCAGAAGTCGCCAATCAAAATTAATCTCTGGATTCCTCTAATCTCAGCTGGCGGGGAGCGTTGAAGAGATGAAGGATAGGCGTAGGTTGAGTTCTTTCTTATCTTTCAAACCCATATCTTCAAATCGAGCATTTCTTTCATCACTTGTACCCTTGCAGCGGGTGAAATCACTTTGAGAAACCCCCGAAAATGAAGGTATCAAAAGGAGAAACTGGCAGGACGTGGGGGGGCTCACAGGTTTTTGTTTGTTTGTTACAAGCGCTTCTCATCGGGCGTTCGTCATTTCGGTGGCAGCGTTGCATGCTGGTTGCCGTTTTGGAGATAACAGAGGGACAGAGAGAGAGAGAAGGAGACAGAGGGTGTGGTCAGGATGTTCAGAGGTCATGACGGGATGGCGTGGGGTCTGGAGCCAGTCAAAACCCAGAGCAGAACCAGCTGAAGGGCCACCATCAGCCACATCGAGGGGCTCAGGCTGGACGCCCCGCCACAGTCAGGGTCCTCCTCCTGGTGCCGAGGAAAAGAGGTGAAGTTACAGACTGTCAGAGCCAACATATTAAACTCTTTCTGAATGACCGTTCACTAACCCTTCCCCTGAACACGTCCAATCATAGATCAGTGACCGTAACTTGGTATGGCAAACCTGTCAAGCTTTCTGCGTAACAGTGGTGTGCACAGAGCTGTAGTATAAGTGTGTCGACCAATAGTCATCATTTAGGGCCATTAGTCGAGTAGTCGCCCGCGTGTTTATGATATTAATGTAATTATTAAATTATACATTTGGGGCGGGGTAACACAATGGTTTGAGTTGAAGGTGTGAGAAAGAATAGTATCAGTAACATTGTTAACACTGTGCTACATTACAGAGAAATACAAAACCTGTTTATGAACCCTCATTAATATAGGCCTATATTTTATCTACAAGTGCACGTTAGAGTTTCACATTTACTTGTTTTTTATTTTAAATATTTTTTGTAGTATTTAAAACACTGTGTGAACTAACTGCAATACAGGAGCAATGCTCTTTATTTTCATGCCCTTTACATGGATTTATGACAGGTAAGCAGTTTTAGCATACGTGTATTTTTTGCATGTAACCATAAAACATTAAAAAGCCATCTGGTGAGAGTGTTTCTGACAAATTCTTACAGTAATGTTCTATAGCTATTAAACTTTGCCTGTTATCCATTCACACGGCAGTCTTTGATTTTTTTTTTGGCTGAAGCCTGCTTTTGTTTACCTCTGTTTGAAGTCAAGCGTTGTGAGAAGTAAAGCACCATTCTCACAAAGGACAATAACTATAACTATAAATACATTGTTTTCAAAATAGTTTTGACTCAAGTGGATGGCAAAGTCCACACCACAAGTATAATGACAACAGTGCCATTTTTTGGGTTCACTTTTAGAGCGATTTTATGAACAATAGAAACACTGACATTCAAAATCTGTCTGCATTTACAGGGCATCACATTTAACAATGGCAGACAAGACAGTGACTCATGACTGAGGTTTGACAATACAGACCCCTGTTTGATAAAACTGTCTTTATAAAGACAAAGAAGAAGAAGAAGGACATCTGGGATGCAGTCAGGCTTACCTTCAGAATCAGCTGTATGTGTTTGGTATTATTTACTGAGATAAGGAGACAAGTATTTTCCTCTGGATTGTTTTTTGTTTCTCTGCATAATGAACAGCAGTAATGGGTCATCAATATCTATTTTCCTAAGCCGCCGACTTGTATTAGTACCAATACCAGTGCCCTTAAAGTGATAGAGACACTACTAAAGTACTTAATTCTATACCCATAATGTGCGTGGAATAGCATTTAGTATTGACATACTTCAGTATGTTTCCGAAAGTTGCATTATGCTAACGCCATTTAGCTGTTGGTATGAGTTTGTTCGTTGCTTTGTGTTGAATGTAGGCCTCTGCTGATGTGTTAGTTCGTGCTAACCAGGCAGACGTTAAACTGACTGTTTGCTAGGAGGGTAGCAGCTCTGGTGATGGCAGCAACAGAAAGTTTTACGATTGATCCCGGTCTCACTCCAAAGTCTACAAAATCCAATGCTTGGGCAGTGACTTGCAGCATCAGAAACCAACGAAATAAGGCGTCCATTTAACGTCAGCATGATACGTGGATGGTTGCTGTTATAGTTTAATGGTGCCCGGCAGTGTCTGGGGAAAACATAGCGTGACAAGGACGAAAGTTAAGGTGGCGAAAGTCCGACTGGGGCATGCGGAAGGGGTGGTGGATGGGTTCAACAAACACCGACTTTCACCCAAGAGAGCGATGTTTGTGTCCCATAAGATTCTAAAGCCAAATCCTGTTCTTTTTTCCTAAACCTGACCACATGCTTTTGTTGTTGAAGGTTGTGGTGTTGTACTGACGTAGTGCATTTATTTTGAAAGAGACTGTATGTCAACGTTAAATTTCCTTGAAAACAGGAAGTGTATTTTGAAAGAAGACAATGCATGTAACAGGCAGAACTTGACATGGTGTTTAAGAACGTCAACAACCAATGCACCCAGGGTACCTTGCGCGTCCTATGTGGACATGGAAAGTCTAACGAAACGTCGATATGTGATGAGGTCGGAGTGAGAATTTGTTGGCTGATCCACTGGGGAGTCTGGACAGTCCTGGAGCAAAAAAGATCAAATGCAGGTATTGTTTGACTGAAGCAGTTCAGTACCACTTTTGTGTTGGGTTGTTTTGATCAATACCTTGAGGGTATTGAGTACTCATGCTGACTCAGCTGAAGAGTGCAGCGAATGCTTGGTGCCACCTTTTACAGAATGTTATCAATCATCAGTGTGGATGCTTATATCATTATTATTATAGTTATTGTTCTTGGTGTGGACAGCCCTTTAATTTGCCTGTCTACATTTGCCCTGCGACAACGTAAAGCTTGACAGGTGTAGCATGTTAGCAACACTAACTGAGGGGTGTTGGGTTAAGCAAACGGTCAACCAGAACTATGCAAGGATCAAACAGGAGGTCAGGAAATATAAAAAAAAAGCCTCAAAATGTCTTTTTTATACTTAACTGGAAAACTTTGAGCCATAATGTCTGACCATAACTGATTGGCTACTCTCACTCTCTGTGTGCTTAGCATCTGGAGAGGTACAGGGGAAAGAATGTCTCGCCTCGATATGTGTTTGTAAAGGAAAAAAAGTTGAGAATCATTAAAAGAGACGCACAAACGTCTGGATGCAAATGAGAAGTGAGTGGCCTGTTTTAGCTAGCGTCTGGCTACATCAGTAATCAGATGTCAGCAGAGACAGACACTGGAGTCTATTGCCTGAGACGGACAATGATAGATGGGGGAAGATGTAAAGAGTGTGGCTTGAAGTTCAAAGACAGGTGAGACGGATAAAAATGTTGGCGAGAGACAGAAAGAGACCGGGAGGTAAGTTGGGGGGAGGTGAAGACAGATGGTGGTAGAACATAAGAGAGAGTGACAGGTGAGGTAGATAAGGGAAGGAAAACAATGGAAAAAGACATGAAGAAGTGGAACAAAGCCGAAACAGTCAGATGTGAAAGGAGGAGAAGAGATAAGGCGAGGAAAACAAACAGAGAATAGAAACATTGGGAGAAAGGGTGCAAAAGTTAGGAGTCAAAAGCAGTAAGATTGAGCACAAGATAATGACAACATGTTAATGAAAGAGAAAGCTAGCGTTATGGGACTGACCCGAGACAGCACATGAACAGTGGCAGCAGTAACATGAGCAGAGAGGAAGCCAATGGGGAGCCTGCGCTCCTTCGGCACATGGCCTCATCCTAACCATCAACAGCCAATCACAGAGCAGGAAACAGAGAAAACAGAGAGAAAGAGAGTCATGCAGCAAAAGGTCCACATAGTTAGCAAGAAGTTAGGAAGCAAATATGAGCAGAGGAGGCAAGAAAATTAGTTTAGACAATAGTAGTAGAAGACAGATGCGTTCACTTGCGAGACAAGAGTGTGAGAGAAGGAGTTAAGAATGTGTGGGTGGATGTTTGTGTGTGTATGACGGTGCAGGCGTCAGAGTTAATTCATAAGACCGACAAACTTCGACACTGGAAAAAGACTATAGAGTGAAAACAAACAGAGCATTCGAGCGCAGAGGTTTCACACGCAGAGATTCTGTGCTGCTCATAAAAATGTTTGTTTAGCTTAGTTATTCATAGTTGAGCAACAACTGACTGTTTGTCTTTGCGTGGGAAATCTGCACACATACAGCTTTCGAGGGATTGCAAAACAAAAAAAAAAAGACATGCACCATGTAAAGATATTAGTAATGGAAAGGTGCCATGGGTAGAATTTCTTCACTGATATATTGTTTCCATATCAAGGAGTGCAGATTAAGGATTTTGGGCTCTGTCCAGTGAGACTAAAAGCTTAAGGTTTCTTTTTTTAAAGACTGACTGAAATCCTTCCTTAGTTCTTTATTGGTCCCTTATATACTGCTGTTGCTACCCCTTATTTTCCAGGTGAAATGCCAAAACAGATCAAGTTGTTTCATCTGGAGTATGAATTTGGAAGGGAAAAAGGTCTCCCAATAACAGGCACTTTGGGGGTTGGGCTGGACGATATAAACAGTAGACTGTCACGTTTACCTTGATAACACCGAATGTTATAACGCTAACGACATGTCCTTATTTTGTCCTGATTTATTTAGTGTGACCAGTTAAAGACTGATATGTAAGTTGAGCTTCTTTTTCACTGTCACTGATGTTTTATATACACGAACCAGCCACTTTATCAGGTACACCTGTTCAACTGCTTGTTAATGCAAATGGCTAATCAGCCAACCAAGGTCTGCAGAAGACCATCTCTGAACCAACAACACGTCGACCTTGAAGCAGATGGGCTACAGCAGCAGAAGACCACACCAGGTGCCACTCCTGTCAGGTAACAACAGGAAACTGAGGCTACAGTTCACACAGGCTCACCAAAACTGGACAATAGAAGATTGGAAAAACGTTGCCTGGTCTGATGAGTCTGGATTTCTGCTGCCACATTCAGATGGTAGGGTCAGAATTTGGTGTAAACAACATGAAAGCATGGATTGTTGCTGACTGTGTCCATCCCTTTATGACCACAGTGTACCCATCTTCTGATGGCTACTTCCAGCAGGATAACGCACCATGTCACAAAGCTCAAATCATCTCAAACTGGTTTCTTGGACATGACAATGAGTTCACTGTACTCCAATGGCCTCCACAGTCACCAGATCTCAGTCCAATAGAGCACCTTTGGGATGTGGTGGAACGGGAGATTCACATCATGGATGTGCAGCTGACAAATCTGCAGCAACTGTGTGATGTCATCATGTCAATATGGACCAAAATCTCTGAGGAATGTTTCCAGCACCTTGTTGAAGCTATGACAAGAAGAATTAAGGCAGCGCTGAAGGCAAAAGGGGTCCAACCTGGTACTAGCAAGGTGTACCTAATAAAGTGGCCAGTGAGCGTATACTTTCTGTTAAATGCTGCTCTGATCAATATTTTTCTATCAATAACTGATCACATGAGTGTGTGTCATGTGAAAGGGGTCCACCAGCTGCTCTGCTGTGCTCTCTGCTATGTTCACATGTTAGAGAATGTATTAATATTTTCCTCATTTCACTTTTATTTCACCCACCTGCAACACATTTGCATGTCTGCGTGTGTGTACTAAGCAGAGTGTACACAAGCTGTAAACCCACCCTATCTTAATGTCTGAATAATGCGCCCTTCAAATGCACCATTCTAGCTTTCAACCAGATTTTTGTTGCTCATTGGCATAATTGCTTCCTGTTGCCTCAAAACAGCAGTGCCCCTTTTATGACTGGTTAACGGATGATAATGAGAAAATGGAAAGCTGTAGAAGGCCCATTATTTCAAGAATGCATCTCAGAAGTGGGCAAGGTGGCAGCTTTTGGGATTATCTTATAGCCTGAAAAATATAATTATAACTGGGGAATGTTTCTGCGGTTTCATTCGCTACAGGGGGGCAAGTGAACACACGTGTCTGAGCATAGGGGGGTGGTTTTGATTTTGCTAATTCCTATGCTCATAACCTATATGGTGTGTGTATATTGATATTTGTATTTGTTTGTTACAAAATATTATGTAAAGTTGTAAACATATAGACACATGTTGCCAATAATGCGTACAGCTCTTGTTGGGATTGTAATGAGTGCAGGGGGGTGGATGTGGTGATGGCGCAGGCGGAAGAAATATTTATGTGGACGCTATCTTGACACTTATCTTTTATGGACTGTAAATGACATTAAACAGTGGTATGGTTGGACTCTGACAAGTTTACTTACATGTCATGTCAATACCGTGATTTTGATTTAACCCAATTTATTGTTTTTATCATTATGGTTTATTTGCTTCTATTCTATTTATTAGTATATGTCAATCCTTACCTATTTTATCTGGTGTTTTTTTCCTTTTGTGGTGATTGGGTGTTGTTAAAAATTTCAAATTTGATAAGCGTAATAAACCTAGGTCAACCCTAACAATGCCCCTGACCACACCTCACTTTAAGACCCGCACATCCATGGGCAAACAGATTGGCGCAAGTATGTTTGCTACCTACGCAACTTGGGTGCTGGCCATGAAAATGATAACTGCGTCCGCCTGAAACTAGCAATGGCTGTTGCCCTGTGCTGTTGCGCCGCTATGTGCCGGATGTAAAAGATGGCTCTAAGTCAGCAAGGATATGATGACCATAAAATAGCGTTAAGTAGCTAAAATGCCGAATAATTTTCTCAAGAATTAATGAAAACCAAAACAGAGCCAAAAGAAGAGTGAATATTTGAGCCCCATTTGCCAGGTGGCCCGACACAAGTCTCTCAATGAACGCAAATGTTATGTGTAAATAGGAGACTATTTGCAAACAACTTCCTCATAACTTGTTCATAGGAAGTCTGTGTTGTGTATTTAGCTTGTTGAGGTGCCCCAAAGTGGCCTAGTGGTCAGATTCAGACAATTATTGATTTATTTAAGATTGCAATATGAGGAAATTTATGTCAGGAAAAGACATCTTAACATCAGCGTTTTAATAATGTGGGTTATGGTCCAGCCCTAATGTACCTCTGGGTTTTCAAAAGTATATGTTAGCTTTGGATCTACAGATGATTTTCATAGCCCTGTCAGTGCTAGAAGTACTGATTGAAGCTCTGTCCTGCAAGCTGTCCAGACCTAGATTTTCTTTGGCGATGAACTCAAATGATTTTAGCAGCGAAACCCAAAAACAGTAGCCTCTGGGCGCACTCTTTAATTTGAGAGGCTTTCCCCATTTCAGGCTGGATTTTCTGCAAACGTCTTTAATTCTTATGAGAGTAATAAAGCAGCAATGGTCTCACTGTTTAGCAGCTTGGCAGCGTTATACATGAAACTCTACACAGAGCACCCTTAGCAGCAAAACTGTGCGATTCTCATTGTTCTCTTCTCAACCAGAAGCAGTCCAGGTCCGATGGAAGCAACTTACGTGTTCATTGTTGTCAAAACAGACAGCGGGCCCTTTCCTGTACCGAGGATTCTGAGCCAGTTCACAGGGATTAGGACCGGTAGCTGGATAAGTAATGTTAGGAATATGACACAGTTTCATAATAGCAGCAACAGATTTATTTTTTCAGTAAACACTTGTAACTCTGATTACCCTGTGGAAAATGATTAAATATAGCATTTTGATTAATGTGGACAATCAATAGGATATATTACGTTACTGTCCAAACCTAGCAGATCCAGTATAAATTTGTAAGGACTATAAAAGGTCCTGTATGTGACTTTCAGAAAATCCTTGTTTTCAGTGACTCCTCTCTCTAAAGCCGTTAAGAGAACTGCAGTTAGTATCCTCCACGGCCGCTAGCGTGCCCCTGCATCAGCCGGCAGATCCATGCAGTGTGGCTTTACAGCGAGGTGGTTAACCTTAGCGTAGGTTACGGTAAACTTGATGGCTGCCTACCTAGCTGTAATTTGGCTAAGCTGCACTGTTCTGATGTTGGCTGCTTTGTAGCCAATAAAGTAATTTGCAAACCAGCCTCGGAAGTCTGGATGAATTAGCTGATGTTAACCAGTAGAGTTCAGCTGAATACTCGGGTGTAAAGAGTATCCAGTGCTGTACAAGTATCATACGAGTAAAATGTGTCAATATCTGTACTTGTGATGAAATGTGATCAAAAACTTTTCGAGACTGTTCTGTAAATAGTTTTCCAATGAATAATAACTATAGCAACTTCTGAACAAACCATATCAATATCAGGCTTAAAATAACAACTTCTGGTTAGGCCCCATCTCCTTTTGATTGAAATCACAAATCAGCTTCACTAAAACTCGCAGCATTCACAGACAAACACTTGTCTTTATCTGGGCACATTTTCCCTACAAATACAACATGCTAATGTTATTAGCACAAGCCTATGGCATTTCACATTGTATGAGTTAGCCTAGCGATGAGCAAAAATTTCCAGGACTTTCCCCTGGAACTTTTCCCGGGAGACCGGTGTTTGGAACCGCAGAACTTTGAGTCATTTTACGGCACTTTGTCGCCATGTTTCTTTTCCTAAACCTAACCAAAGCGCCTTTTCTTACCTTAACCTAACCTCCGCAACTTTACATTAAGTGCATAACTTTGTGTAACATCATTTGTGGGCGCAAATACGTAAAACATCACACAAACCACTCTATGAAAATACGTTGTTTCATGTCAGTGCTTCCTCTGGGATTTTTTTTTTCAGCACAGGGGAGCACTGAAATTTACTGATTATCAGACCACAAATGAGACAAGAATTTACTAGTGCACCCCGCTGTCCTTCTGGACTGTTGTTCAGTGGCTGTAGCTGGTATTCAACCGGCGCAAACCTCAGCAGTAAGTGAAGGTTAATCTTCAGAATGTACATTGGGAATACATGTGTACGTTTATATACATGTAATACAGAAACACAGCTTTGTGTTCGGTTGTTAGCAGACTCTTCTTAGCTAACGTTAGCTACTGTTGCACTGCAGTTGAGCTACAGCATGCTGTTGTAAAAATTTTCCTTATGGGAGAGATTTCTTAGTTAAAGTTCATTAAGTCTTTTAAATTTTCCCAGAAAATTCAGCTTGAGTCCTTTACACAGCGTAGAAGTCAGTCTGCAGGCTGCTACAGGCAACCAAAAGAATCGCTGAAGGTCTCTGTTTTAAGCCATGTTACAATCTGTTCACCTGATGGCAATAAAAAACAATACACGTAAAAATTAACACACAGTACCTTTAAAACTTGAAAACTGTCTCTTTTTGGATTTCAAGCGCATTGCTTAATACCTCAATGATATGGCAGTCATTTTCATGCATTGTGTTTTCCAAACGGCTTAAAATATAATTGCCCACAGCCCTGTGTGTTTGAGAGCGCATCATAGATTTGTTTGTAAGCTATTCAGCAGACATATCCCACACGACCATCTGCTTTACAGACG
The DNA here is from genome assembly GCA_019142605.1 of Cephalopholis sonnerati. Taxonomy (NCBI): domain Eukaryota; kingdom Metazoa; phylum Chordata; class Actinopteri; order Perciformes; family Serranidae; genus Cephalopholis; species Cephalopholis sonnerati. Next base: position 13,112,348 of record JAGQAX010000022.1, read on the forward strand.
CAGCAGAAAGAAACCCAGCATGGACACATCTGGGTTCTGGGCCAAATTTTAAATGTCAATAACTGTGGAAATGTTCACTCATCATTATTACGGCTGTGGGATGTCAATGATGCAAATGAGGAGAATAGTGAGTTGTGAGAATTAGGGAAAAGCAGTGGCTCTTCATGATTATCTTGTCAAAAACACAAACTTCTCAAAACATCTGTTTACTGAATTAAATGTACATGTTTGCGCCAGATGATGGCTGCGTTGGGTAAAAGGATACACTCCTGTTCGTCCTGTATTAACGGCTTGGTGTCACAGGATGAGCAGGTGAGTTTTGCATCAGAGATGATAAAGACCAGGTTTGTCTTGGGCAGCTTTTCAGCATGGTAGAGCCTGGATAGGAGCAGACACACAAGAGACACAAGAGAGGTTGTTGACACATGGGCTTCAATCCAGGAAAGATGGAGATCAGATTTCAGGGAGACATGTAATGAAAGGAAGACAGTGATTTTGGTTTGCTTCTTTAAAGTGAACATGAATTATTCCTCATTCATGACTAAGGAACGCTCCAGAAACCTTGTAATCCTTAACACAATGGAAAGCACACTGTGGATCGCTCAATCAAGTCTCTTAACTGCGTTTATTCCCAAGGGGACAGAAGCCTGCTGTGCCACCCCACTGTCCTCCGGGACCTTTACCGAAACCCACATGTCTCTGGTGCACAAATGATTTTCTCTGCTTTTTTTATGGCAGTCGTTAAAAAGAAACGTGTGTGCAGCTAATGTGCAGGAACGCCGCACGGCATGCGGGCAGGCACTCCATTAGCCGGCACGAGGGGGCTTTAAAATGGCGTACGTACACACACGTGTGCACAATCAAACACACACGAACATGCCAAGACGGTGGTCTGCACTGGTGACTTGACTTCACCTTCATGGCATGTGAATTTTTACAGCCCTCTCTTAGTGGCACCTCTGGGGACTTCATTTGTGTCTCATTGATGCAAATGTATCACTGCAGGGCAGGGAAAGTGTTTAGACCTTAACTATACTCTGTTTGTGCATATATGTAGCTGAGAAGGGGTCTATATTTTTACCTGGTGCAGTTTTCACAGTCGATTGTGCCTCTGAACGACAGGTTGTTGGTCTCAAAGTAGTACTGAGTTTGCTCTGTGATGCAGACGTCTTTGCGCATGGCGTCAGACACTTCGTCATCCATCTCGGCTGTGGAAGAACACACAAGAACTTTCAGGTGAATTCATGTAAAAGGACAACTCCAAAACTCTTAAGTCCAGTAGACACTGTGCAATTTTGGGCTGACTCAGACGAAAGATGACCAACGAAATGTGGCGATATCTTTGGTCGTGGCTCTAAAATGGTGGTCCTACGTCGCACACTGAGAGATGTTCAAGGATGGCCGTTGTCACGGTCTTGCAATCGAAGACAGCCTGGGATAAAGTTCTGACAGTGTCAGAAATTTGGGATGACCATCTCACTGACCTACGTCTACTAACCAGCCAATAGAAGTGTAGCATGAAATAACACACTGGTGCTAAACACCAAAACGCACAGATGGATAGCAGCTCGCCATGGAGGCAAAACGCGCTAAAAGAAATGTGTGGGATTCCAGCAAAGAGGAAAACCTTGTTGAGTTGTGGCAGCAGAAGCCTTACCTGTATGCAGCTGGCAGGTGAGCAACCTAGCAGCTAGCAAACACACACACACACAGACAGACACACTGCAGTATATAGTGCCCACAAAACCTTAGGTTATTATGATGTGACCCTCGATGGTGTGCTTCATAGTTGAAGTAATAACCCACGCAGCGTCCTTGTGCATTCAGTGTAGGAAGCTATTACATCGTACGTCGTGATCTGTGATTCAGTAGGCACTGTCACTGTACAGTCTGCATACATCAAACTTGATGTCGTACCCAAGTTTTTTTGATTCATGTCACACAGTGTAGCTTGCACTTAACTTACAAGATTGCTAAAATCTCCCTAAGAGACTTAACACACGAGTCAACCTCTAAAAATATTAAAGGGTAACACTGCTAACAGACACTTGGCTTTAAAACCAAAACAGCTGAAAGACACTAAAAACATCGATTAGTGCCGCTTTCATAATCTCCACAGGTGCGGACTCAAGTCACATGACTTGGACTTGGAGCCATAAATCTGATGACTTCAGACCCAACTTGACAAAATCAAAAAAGACATGCAACGTGTCCCAGATGGCTCATGACTTCACTTGGACTTGAGCAATTTGACTTGAAAATACCTGATACCTTCCACCACACCCCAGAGATGGAAAAGTATGATATTTAGAAGTGTGACATGGATCAGTTAATTTCCCTTTATTTCCTGAATCAACTAACACTCATGCTATTCATTCCTAGCAAGCTGACACTTAACTCCCCAGGTCCACTTTGAACCAACCTGACAGCATCCAATCAAGTTTCAGGAGAGAACTATGAAGAACTAACATTACGTTACTGAGCGCCAGTTAGAAAAAATGATACCAAAGCTAATTTTGTTTGTGTAGAACAACTATGCGGTGGTCCACAAAAAATGAATACCTGTCTGCAAAATGTGGGGGTCGAAAAATTACAGAGGGAGACACAACAACTTCTAACAAACTAGTTTTTACGAATATGTACAAATTAAAAAACATTACTGATTTTTGATAATGTAATATATTAGTGTGTTACATTTGGTGAAGAACACATTATGACTTGTTCAGGACTTGGAACTTGGCAGTCTTGACTTGGAACTTGAGTGCAAAGACTTAAGACTTACTTGTGACTTGCAAAACAACGAGCTGGTCCCACCTCTGATAATCTTTACTTGTACCAATTCCAATTTTAAAAAAAATTGAGCATCTGTTGAATTCGCCACTACAATGAGAAATCCATGCAACTTAATTGTAAATACGCGTAGAACGCATCAAGTCACAGCTGGCTGTCTGTCTCCCGCTGCACACCCAGATACACACTGGATTTCTCTTCTGGGGGCTCTTGGGACCATACGGTCCTTAAAAATCACATTCCATGAGTTCGTAAATCAAAAAATTGCCATAGACAAAGCAACATGAACAAATAAAAGAATAAGCTGACGAACAAACCAATGAACATAAAGCGCTCCACTCTTGTGCGTGCAATGAAGTGTTTAACTGTTTAACCAAATTAGAAGAAACTATGTTTTCTCACATACTCCAAATCGTTCAGATACCTTTGCTTTTACAAGCCCAGATTTTGACATAAATGTCTCCAAGACTCTGCAATCAACCTGATACAACGGACATGAATGAGTTGATTCTCACAGTGTTTAAAAAACAGCGTCTTGTACACAGACATACACAGAATAAAGTCCTACTGTAGAAACAATCTTGATGATCTGACTGAGGTCAGCTGTCACCTCCACTGAAGTGGCGGCAGAAATCTGAGAGACATGTTTCTCAAAATCTGGAGACATTAAAGGGATAGTTCCGATTTTCTGAAGTGGGGTAATATGAGCTAGTTATTCATGGTCAGTGTATTACCTACAGTAGATGACAGTCAATGTGCTCAAAGTTTAAAGAAGCAGACAGGGGAAGACACATAATGTATTTTAGCCACCTAAAAAAAGAAATCAGATCAGTTTAAGTGTACCCTATATTCAGAATATTTTCACTGCCTTACCATGCCCTGAGAAAGTGGTTTCCGATGGGGAGCTGAAGCCGTTCTATTGCTCCCTTTAAAGCCATCAGACTCCATTGACAAAAACTGTAATTTTACCTCACTGAACACAGGAGCTGCTGGTCTACCGCTGCCTCAATCAGTTAAGCCCCGTTTCCACCGAGCAGTACAGTACGGCTCAGTTCAGTTTGGTATGCTTTTTTTCCATTTCCACTGTGAAAAGTTGTGGATGGTACCAAAGCAACCGTTCCGTACTGTCCCCATTTTTGGGGTACCATCCTGTACTAAAAGGTGGAGCTGTGAAGACTGCAGTCTGATTGGTCAATAGCGGACGGTCACTCTGCTCAGGGCTGAGTTGTGGCTGGTTTTGAGGCTCATGTAACCACTGCTTATACTGTGGAGAGTTTTATTAGTAAACTGTGACTATAAAATGAAAGGATGTTTTGCTGCCTCTCACAGCAGCTGGAGTCTGAGAAAGAAAAATTAATTCACTGGGCTGATTGCCAGCGACTTTTAAGGTGGAAAGTTTACTGGTAATGTTACCCAATGTATGAGCTGACAACGTGAATCAATCAACAAACCTTAAATTTCACTGTGACAACTTTGACCATCATTTCAGTTTTTATATGATGTACACTTTTTGTAATGAGTGCATTTCAACCAGGTTATGTAAAGTGCATATACTCTAATCCTTAATCGAAGGGAAAAAAAAAAAGCATCGCAGAGCGTTGTTCCTGTGGACTCCTGCACCACTAAACCCTTGATCTTGCCTTAGAAGGAAAAAATGCACAAACCTGCTATTTTTAAATATCCCATGGAGAGAGACTCTCACTGCAGCCTGTTTTATTTTGTTCTGAAAATGTCGGCATGCAGCCTTGTTCTGTGGACGATAAACAAGGTGCAGACTTCCATCTGTGTCACTGGTGATGAGGAAATACAGTGAGTGCTGGACGAAGCAGTGAGTGACAACAACCCCGCCCACATTTAAGAGTACTGTTTGCAGTGGAAATGCTAGGGTCTAGGTACCATGTCTGAAGGGTTACTGTTGGTTCCAAAGGTACCAAAGTATTTGGTGGAAACAAGGTTTTAGTTAGTTGGTGTTATTGTGAAACTTTGGTGAATCCAAACTAACCTGTTAAAACACCAAAGCCACACAAAACTATGAACAAAATACCTGATCAAGGCAGCAGCACCTGTGTTCAGTGAGGTAAAATTGTCAGTGGAGTCAGGTGGCTTTAAAAAGAACATATATGGTTCACTTTCAGTTTAGTTCCCAATCAGAAGGGGCTGTCTGAAGCAAAGGTAAAGCTGTGAAAATATTCTAAATACAGTGTACACCTAATCTGATATTATTTTTTTAGTTTTAGTTTTAAATTAAGTTTTGCTGCTGTCCCTGTCCACAGCAGTACATTGCTTTGCTTCTGTGGCGGTACACCTGTCTGCTTCTCCAAACCGGGGGCACACTGACTGTCATCTACTGTAGGTAACACACTGACTATGGATAAGTAGCTCATACAACCCCACTTCAAAAAAATCTGTTGTATCCCTTTAAGTGTCGGCGTAATCTGCATTGTTCTTTACCAATAGAAGTAAAAAAATTGTTTTTTGTTCTGATTCTTTAACAAGAATCATCTTTGTCACATGGCATACGCAAATCAGAACAAAGAGAAATCTGTTCTCTTGTTTTGTTTTGATCTGTTGGTGATCTGTATTTTCTGATAGCACATTTGTATCCAGACAAAATATCACACACAAACATAACGCAACATTTACAAGAGTCTGGGCTCAACATCTTGCAAACATGAAATCCTCTGATTTTCTGAAGATGGATGAGTGTTCGACTGTTCCTGCGAACAATATTGTTACTAACTACATTTTCTTGGCACATGTCGAGTATTTCACCAGAATTCCTAGATAAAGAAACAGTTTGAAAATAATGTGCTCAGTGTCTTTTAAGGCCTTGTCAGAGCAGAATTGAACATGCATTTTATTTCCATAACGAGGCCATTTAGGTGGTCCAGAGCTCAGTGCTACGAAAAACCTATTAAAACCCCAAATTCTTTTCTTTACGTCAAATTTACAGGAACTCACCTGCGTCCAGGAAATTGGGGAATGTGATGCTGACCAGTAACTGTTGCAGTATTGACCTAAGAGCAAAAACAAACCCGGGGATGAAAAATGAGTGGATTCATTGGAACATAATCCACAATACATCATCTGAGTAAATGCTAATGCATCAATAAATCAAGGGAAGATTTTGTGGAATGTTGACTGTCCTGGGAACAATTCAGCTATTAAACAGATGCTATATGTCCACTTTGGAGGAACAAATCTGTGCCTGCTTTCCATTAGGATCTGAGTTTACGGACTTGAAATACAGGCTTTTATAGTGTATATTTTTGTTATCAATCACATGGAGAAAAAAAAGGGCTGACAGTAATGCCAACCATATAGAAACAGTTCAGAAAAAGGGACTCACCAGGCTGCAGCTGTCATCCACCATCCTAAATTCAAAATATCTGCGATTGTGGGCTGAGAGGGACAAAAAAAAAAAAAAAGAGAATTAATATCAGAAAGAGACAAAATGAAGACTCTAATAACTTCTGACAAATCATTTTAAGCTCAATCTGAACATCCTGCTTGTGTTTACAGTGGTGGTCCAGTTTTACCAGGCACAAAGACCAAAGGTCCAGCCAGAGTCTTTTTTTATTTTCTTCCCACTCAGAGGAAATTAGAACAGAATCCTCCTCAACAGATGCGAGCATAAATATGTAAACAAAGAGCCAGTGAGAAAACAAAGTAGCACACGGTTTGAATAAAGGAACCAACATGCTGCTTTGATTATGGTTAGCATGCGAGGGTCTTGTTTTGGCGAACGAGCGCTGCATCCTTTCTCTCGAGTTGATGCCGTGTTGAGTCATCAAGGAGTCTTAACTAACCGTGTTAGAGGCGTCACTGCCTGTTCACGGCGTCTTTGATCAGAAAAAAACGGCACCTTTCATCTCACCTTGGTCACTCAGGCGTGGCGTACACATTTGTGGTCGAGGTCGGGAAATTACATGCTTTCAGTTGTCGATGAGTGAGGGGGAATTTTTGCATCTGTGAATACCTACAAACACTTTCATCTCCTTCTTTGGTATCAGCTTAGTACTTCTATCTACCGCTGCCTGTAATCAGCATCTAAGAGAAATTCATCAGCACCGCTCAAACGTCTGCAGACATTTGCATCGCTTTACTGTGCGTTCTGTAAGTGATGAAAAACAGTGCCTCTTTCTACATCACTTGGTGTGTTAGCCAAGCGCGCTAGACCACCTAATCCTGTTACTGTTACTGCAAACTCCCACTCTAACGCTTTCACCATACCCTCTGCTTCCCTTCTCATCTGCTCTATCCAGATTTATGGCTCCCCGGTGAGTGACCGCTTGTATGTGTGTGTGTGTGACCATTCAGAAGTGTGTGAACAAGCAAGTATGGCTCCAAACGGCTGCATGTGTACTTGTCTGTGTGTTCGTGCGGGTAAATGAGTGGATATCAAAATGTGTGAACATGTAAGCGTGGGTGTGTGCATGTGGGTGGCTCTGTGTATGAGTGAGTGGTCTCTGGCTTATGTAACTCACCACGTAGACGGATCGCAGGCCTGCATTCTCCTTGCTGTCTTTTTTGGGGTCACAGAGCGACTGGTAGTCGAAGGTCTTCTTAAAGGTGAACAGGGATGAGTTGACCAGGTTTATCATTAGGATCGGGTCGATACCGCCAAAGAAGCGCCCAATCTAAGGATAGAGGGAGGAAAATGACGATCATTTAGCTTTTTTGTAACTTTATTTTTATTATTTTTTGGCAAAAACAAAACAGACAGACCAAAGGATAACAGACAGAGGCATCGTAGGGAAGGTGGAATGCTTGATATTGTGAGAATATAGCAGGGTTACATTGCAGTATAAAGGTCTGTGGGTGCTTTAGATCCATAATTGACCTTTTGCTAAGCCCTGGCCCTTTGAGATGGTCCAACAAGCTTTCGATCACCACAGAACACAATGAATATAAAGGGAAATTTTGCAGATATTGAACCAGCTGTGTGGCATCGCAGAGTGTGCAGATGAACAGTGTTTGGCTTCGCCCACTTTGACCTTCGCTGCTGGACGTGCAGGGATCTCTGAGGGAAGCCAAACAACGTTCATCTGCGCACACTGTGATGACACACAGCTGGTTGAATATGAGCAAAGTTTCCCTGCTTCCCTTCACTGGTTCCTGTACAGCAGGGTCGGTCTTTGTTTCACTGTTATAATCATTACAAAGCAAAAGCAGCATGTGTATACATTCAGTAGGCTATATCTTCAGTAGCTAGCTAGCTAACCCTACACTTTTCAGGGTTTGATTTTGGTTTTGGAACAGGGAAGAAACGTATATCTTTTTCCAACCTCTCCAGGTAACGAGTATCATTAATACACGACGTGCCCCAGGCACAACATTTAGCTCCAAATCCACCAAACCAGCCTGAAAATGAAGGAAATCTGAAACTATTGTATTAGAGTCAGTTGTGTTGTTGTCGGACCCTGGTCTGAGGGAAGTTCTCCAAATGCAAAAAGTATAAACAGATTGCTTCAGACCCCAAGGCGTTCCCAGGCCATATGATATATGTAATCCCCCCAGCATGTTCTGGGTCTGCCCCAGGGCCTCCTACCAGTGGGACGTGTCCAGAACACCTCTACAGGGAGGCGCCCAGGAGGATCCTGATCAGATGCCCGAACCACCTCAACTGACCCCTTTCGACACAAAGGAGCAGTGGCTCTACTCCGAGCTCCCTCTGGATGTCCGAGCTCCTTACCCTATCTCTAAGGCCCAGCCACCCTTCTCAGGAAACTCATTTCGGACGCTTGAATCCTCGATCTCATTCTTTTGGTCACTACCCAGAGTTCATTACCACAGTCTTAATACAGTGAATTAAATGTAAGCATGCCTACACAGAGCAGACATCATAAACACACTACATTGTACACCAACCCTTTAGCCATTAATATACCAGACCAGTCCTACCTAACCTAGCAATTTCATAGCGGAAATCGTTTCAGCATTTAAGGTCAGAGAAATGTTTAAACGCTCTGTATGAACTAAATAACTTCCATATTCACATTGCAGATGTTACTGAATGGAGTTTTTCCTCAATATTTTTCTTTTACAGAGCACTTTAAAACTCTTATACTGTCAACCCACAATTATTAAATGCATATAAAACACATGCAAAAAGAGTGTGTATACATGTGCGGACAATGTTCACAGTGAATTTACAGACACACAGACAAACTCAGTAAATCAGCCTCAAACCAGGATGATGGACCTCAGTATAATCTGATTAACACAGTCCACCAGGCAGCCATAAATTACTCCTTAGAGGAAGTAGTTTGTCTCTGGCAGGTGTGACATGACCGTGTGCATGGGAGTGTTTAAGTACTTGTGTTTCCAGGGGGGAGTCCGTACAGTAAGTAGTACTCATCTATATGTGTAAGTGTGCTGAAAGACGTGCATGAGTGTGTGTGTGTGAGGAAATGCAAACTATCCCTTTCCTTCCACTTTGTAAGGTCACCGCTAACAAGCCGTCCTCCACATATCCATTCCTCTTTAGTCTCACAGCCAAAGGACATATAAATCTCCCAATCTATAAGGTAACGGGAGCCTTCTCTCCTTTCCCTGTGCAGTAAAACAAATAATGAATTAACAGTCACAGCCCTGTTGGCTGCAGACTCCCCGAGGGTTTTGGTGAAAGAAAAGGAACGAAAGACATAAAGAGGCAGAGCAAGCGAGAAGCTTACAGAGAGGGAGAAACTTTGCTCCTGTAGGAAATATGATTGAGGGCACACAGCCTTCTCCAAACAAGGCCTCAGGTCCCTGGGTTTTAGTGCTGCTGCCAAACTTCAGAGGGCCACTGATTTATCCAGCGCACACCCAGCACTGATTAGGAAGGAGCCGAGGCCGCATGAAAAAACATTTACTCAGACGACAGCAGGGACCCACTGTTAGCATTTAGCATGGGGCAACAGGGAGCGAAGAAAAACCTGTGCTCTTACTGTAAATGTGTTTGTGTGTAAAGATGGGTCATATTGTGTTTGAGAGGCTTCAGCCTTTGTTTAACCAGGTAATAAAGGGCAAAGTGAGACTCTATAAACTCTTCAGGACAAACTGGGTCTCAGAATAAGTATGTATAAGTGCCAAGAGTTCTTCGTGCAGGACAAAAAGTATTTTAAGTGTGAAAGGTCATTGTTAGCTTGGAAAAAAAACACCAGAATTGCTACCTCACCATTGTTTTCCTCTGAAGCCCAGTTCAGACTAAAGATTTGGGACAAGATGAGTAGAAACAGGCAACTACTTGCAACGCACCGTTCTGCAACATTCTCAAAACCTGTCGGATCACACCAATGCAACTAGATGAGATGGTGTATCATCACTATGCAACAATTGTCTGTACTTCTGTTCTGATTTCCAGCTTTTCAGGCTGATTTTGTGGCTGAATATAATTTGTAGCTTCTTAAAATATGAATGAGGATAGTGATAGTGAGATACTGGCTACAGCTGCATTTGTTGTAGTGATGAAACGGCGAAAAACGTAAATAAAACGAGCATCAGATGGACTGTATTCATGAAAAATTTGCCACGTTAATATAAATAACCCACTGTACGACACCGGCACACTGTGAGGACGGAAACAGAGGGCTCGGTGGGGACAGAGCACCTGCTGCAGCAAGTGAACACGTTGTCAACGGTCATTTTGACTTGACCAGCGGACACTACAAGCCGACTGGCTGTTGAGACAGGTGACGAGCTTTACGTTCTAAAACCAGCCACCGGCAATTTGACCAGCTGAGTTGCAGGTGACACCATGAGTTGAGCTCAGACTGGCCAGTTCACCAGTTCACTATCTGACCAAATGTCTTCCCTCTCTGTTTCTGAGATATGATGTTGTATAACCACCAGAAAAGTGTTGAAGCAGAACATTACAATGTCACACTGAAGTTGACCTTTGACCTTTTGGATGTAAAATGTCATCCCTTCATCATTTTAGCCTATTAGATTACATGTGTGTGAAATGATGTCATAACTAGCGTATGAATTCTTGAGTTATGGCTTAAAACCTGTTTTGTGAGGTCACAGTGAACTTTGACCACCAAAATTCAACTATTTAATCTCGAGTCCAAGTGGGGGTTTGTGTCAAATTTGAAAAAAATTCCCTCAAGGCATACTTGAGCTATCACATTTACGAGAATGGGACTGATGGACAAACAGATGTAAGTATGCACATTTGTACAGACAGACAGATGGACGGACAGCCCAAAAAAATGCCTCTGGCCACGGCTGTTGCAGACGCTGAGGCATAAAAATTCAACAACTGTTTCTCTCTCTTTTTTCCCCCAGAGGAAAGTTTTCAGTTTTAGTTAATTTTTTTTTTTGAAGTATTTACAGATGAAAAGAAAGAAAAAAAGAAAGAAATAAAGCCTTATTTGAATTCTACAAAGTTGAATTAAATCATGACATTTTCCTAAAATCTGAATGTAAAAACCACAAATGATAGTTTTTTTCCTCACATAAAGACCTTCATTAATCAATGATGTCATGACATTTGGACCACATTTATAAGCACCCCTGTCTGCTCTCTTCTGCAACAGAGCACCAAAACAAGTTGTAAATAACCTTAAAATACATTTAGCCTCACTTTCTAATAACACATCCTTCTGAACGAGGTTCTAAGTTCTCACTAATAACAATAACTAATATATAACTAATAATCCTGTTAATAGTTATTAAATGATTTACTAATTCTTTACAGATCACTTTTAAATAAGTTATCACTCGAGGCTTTATGATCGAAAGCCTTACTATTAACACGTATTATTGCTGAATTAATGTATTATTAGTAAATTTAAAAAAAATTTGAGAAATGTATTAATGGACCACCAATGTTTATTATTACAAAATAGAACAGATTAACAGCAGACGTGGGTTTTTTAACATACATCCCAGCTGACATTGGGCGAGAGGACACTGGACAGGATGCCAGACTTCCACAGGGCTGAAACATAGAGACAGACAACCATTCACACTCACATTCACACCTACGGCCAATTTAGAGTCACCAGTTGACCTGCATGTCTTTGGACTGTGGGAGGAAACCGGAGCACCCGGATAAAACCCACACTGACATGAGGAGAACATGCAGACTCTGCACCCTGGAGTTCGAATCCCCCATCCTAGGTTCAAACCAGGAGTCCTCTTGCTGGTAGGCGACAATACTAACCACTGCACCACCGTGCCACCATTTTTAACAACCTGACATTTTTCTATAAAGCACAGATGCACTATTTATCAATTAAAGCCAACAGTAACAATTATTAACCCTTTATAAAGTGTGGCTTATATAAAAGTGGTTTGGTGTTTAGTCCTGTGAGTGAGAGTAAAATGCAGAGGCCTACCTGATCAAGATGTTCATCCCGATTGGAAGCCACCAGGAAGCCCCCGTCATCCAGAATGACACAGTCTACATACTGGAAACACAGAGAGATTAAACCAATGTTGCATGACTCCTCTCCAGAATAGTAGCTACAAACGTAAAAATGTTTAATTAACCCTCTTACCATATCGTTTCGCTGACAGCCACAGATCTCATCATTGCACTGAAAACACAGTAGATAAGATAGAGTGATCACAGAGTCACAGTCTGGATCAAAGTGTGTGTCCTTGTGTGCGTGTGTGTCACACAGTTAGAATCCACTCACATTGATCTTCTGTGTGGTGTTGATGAAGCTCGCCATCCAGGCACTAATGTCCAACTTCACGCCGACCACTGGGATCAAACACAAAAGCCAGACATCTTAGATCATGTTGGACCTCTGTGTCAACTTTACTCTCTGAACTCGGAAAATGCAAACTTGGCCAAGGATCACAAGAGACCAGACAACTTGATGTGTGGTTTGTGTGTGTGTGTTTGTGTGTGTATGTCAGAGGGAGAGGGAGAAATAGACAAATGAGGGGTAGCAGTCTGTAAATAATATCTGTGTGTGTGTGTGTGTGTGTGTGTGTGTGTGTCAGAAGATGTGAAGGCATGAATAGGGTTAAGGCAAATGTAAGTGTGTAAATAAGACACATAGCTGTAAGTGTGAATGTGTTTATATGTAGGTGGCAGAGTGTAAGAGACAACTTGAGAAATGAGGAGTGTAAATGTGTAAATACAAGCCCGTCTCTCTTTATGTGTGAGTGTGTGTTCTTACCAGCTGGTTTGAGTAAGATACCATCAATGTTGAGGTTTACTGCTCTGCTCACCAGGACTGAATCGTCACTTTCTGCAAGAACAAGAAGAATAATGGATCACTGTATAAATGTATATACACTGAGACACACACAAACACAAATTTATGCTGGCTTCTACTCACCATTCTCTTTATTGCTGTAGGGTGTTGGAGTGAAGATGTACAGATCGTTGTCCAAACTTCTCTTATAGAAACTTGACTCATACGTTTCTGCTTCTTCTTCCCAGGACAGCCCAGCACTGTCAGATACATTTCGACAAAGAAACACACACAAACACACAAGTGATGCGGTTATCAAACTCTCCTCAGGGAAAACACCACACCCCAGATGTCTTAAAGAACTGCGGGCCATTTACAATCTCCGTTTCTTCGTGAAATACTTAAAATAACTCCTTGCATCACCTGCAGTTACATGGACATTAATCTGATTGAAATCATTCTGACTGGAGGCACCCAGTAGCTCAGTGGTTAGAGCGGACATGCCATGTACAAAGGCAATGTCCCTTTGCTGCCTGTCAGGCCCTTTCTCTCCCCTTTTCACGCTTCACTCTGTCCTATCAAGTAGAGGCATAAGCCAAAACAAAAATCTTCAAAATCACTCTGATTAGAGACTCCAACTTAACGGTTTACATGGACCCTAAATCAATGGTTTCCAACAGGTCCAGCCACAAGATCCAGATTTGTCCTTAGTTATTACTTCAAGGTCCAAAAAGTTTAATATATTCAACATCATACTTGCATTTGGCCATTTTGTCAAACTACATTGCTGTCTCTGTCAAATAGCTCTCCGTTATTCACTCACTCTACAGCATCAAATAGCACTTCAAAATTCACTGTACTTTCGTAAGTACAAGTCACTCGCAGTGTTCACAAGTCACTTGCGGTCCATTCAGAATGGATCCACTACCCACTTGTGGACGATGACCCACCAGTTGGGAACCACTGCCCTAAATCTTACTTCAGTCAGCAACAAAACTTAATTTCCTTTTGCAGTATTATATTTGGCGATGTGGCTCTTTTCTGGGGCCTCTCTGCCTTTCCTAGGCCAACGCAGAAAGCCTCTTCTACACTAAGTGGAAGCCTAAGGCAGAGAGAGCACACCTCCCTGCCCTTCCATGCGCAAACAAGGAAAGCCTAAGTCAGGGAGAGCAGCAGCAAAGACCCCCCTTAGAACAGATCAAAACAACATCAATGACAAACAGAAATGACAACGATAAGTCTGACACAGCATAAAAAGGAGGAGCTGGGGTGGAGGCAGGTTGCAAAGCAGCTTGCAGAGGAAGCAGCAACAGTAGGCAGGCCAGAGCAGTTTAAATAGGGCGCCTTGAATGAGATTCGCCAATTGGCTGCATAGAAAGGAATCATGTGATCTATCAGCTGACTCCCTTCCATCAATCAGCTGCTCCATCAGTTGATTGGGCTGTTTGATCAGCTGATGTAGCTGGGATGTGAGCTGAGCTTGACATCAATGCCGTGCTCAATTTGATTGAGACTCCATAATGCAACCTGTAACAACAGTGCTACACAAGCTTACAATATATCAGTCAGAACATAGCTTTAGCAGAACGATTCTACATGATTGCTTGTCAAAATCAGCAGAGGGAGGCACGTAGAAAATGCAGCATGTTGTGCGTGGCGCACTATGTCACCTGATGTTACCCCACGTGAGGCAAACGTGCAGAAAGAATATATTTATTCCAACCGGAGAAAAACGTTCGGATTAGTTATTCAGCACTAATAACTCCTTATTGAACAGACTCACAAAGGTTTGCACCACCCAGCTCTATCTGATTGAAAGTTACTTCCAGTCAGGCCAGTCTCTCACACTGAGGCGGTTACATGAGACATTTTTATTCTGATCAGGCTATTATTCTGGTAATTAGTGGAATATTAGGCCCCATGTAATGAAACTTAATGAGGTAGTTTACAATCTGCTGATCCCAATAGTCTAGACTGATCAGTGCATTGCCTTCAATATAACAGACCATTACTTTAGATCATCTTGAAACTATAATGGCATCAGTTGTTACATGTTGCAGTAATTCAATTCATCATTACATCATGAGTAATTTTCAATAACAGCAACTTTGACTGTCTCCCCTGGGGTGCCTCAAGGACCTGTATTGGGCCCATTGCACTTTCGCTTTATAAGGTTTCACTTGACGATACCCTTTGAGAATACTGAAGTATATTTTTATGCAGATGATATTCCTTATTTTACATACCTGTCTTTCAAGATGACTCTGCTCAATTCTTTGATCTTGTACAAGTACAAATAGCAAATAATGTTGTTGCTTCCAAGGTATATACTTCTATGTAGTCAAATGCTGTATTTTTCCTTGATGTTTGCAACATATTCCATAACTTGGAAGCTTTGATTTGCCCCACCCTTTCAAAAGCCATGCATGCCCTGTGCAGTAAGATGTCACTGTTTGACACTGTAAAATATCCTTAGCCTTATCAAGATAAGATTAATGTGTCCTGTTCTCAGGACTACTACATTACAGGTCATTGTACTGAAATAGCATTGAGAAGAGGGATGCAAGCATTAAGATTAAGCTTTCAATACACCAGCTAATCCACATTTCAACCCTCACCTATGTTCATAAACTTTGGCTTGTGACTGACCTGCTTTGCTTAGCCGGCTGAGACCATAATTCAGATTCAAACAAGTAGCAATGGATGAAGGGATGAATGTTCAAAATGTTATTTATAAAATATAAAGCACTTCCTGGGTAAGCTGCAGCTTTCTTTGCAGACCACGTCATAATTCTTTATCAGATAATCCTGAACATATTGTCCTTCCCGTGCTTCTAAATCAACTCACGTGCTTCTAAATCAACCCCCCTTCCCCATGAGCTTGACAAGTACCTTTTGGGGTAGACCCGTGTGATACCTCCATCGGTGGCAACAAATCTGGCCACGACACCATGCCTGACAAGCAGAGAAGATAGAGCCGTAAGACATATCGTTACAAAAAAAAATATGAAATTTGCTTGATGCCTGCATGACATTTACTAGTGATGCTGAAATACTTGAACCATCTGTATTGAATTTCCACTTGGACATTCATTACCAAACGCCAAGGAACAAATAATTGATGCCATCTTTGAGTTTACTTGCTGGATCTTGAAAAAGAATTGGTAGTAAAGTGACAACACATTGGTTCGTTACTTACTGCACTTTCGTTCCCTTCCAATGCTTGATCAGAGACGAGGTGATGCCAGCATCTAAGAGCAGTCTGTTCACCAGCTCCACATTACCTAAACGGCAGAACATCACTTAAGCTGAAACATGATGTCTTTGAATACCATTTATATGTCTACTGACTGATCAGAGTAAATATTTATACATCCGGTCTTTAAAATGAAAAAGATGAAGTTATTTTTGTTGTTTTAAACTTACTTATTACTTAGATACATGTGTTTCCAGACACATATGTAGTCAGGGTCACCAATTGTTGTTTTTAATTTTGTAATGTGAATATTTTTGTACATGGACCCCAGGAAGAGTAGTTGCTGCCTTGGCATCAACTAATGGGGATCCAACTGACAAATAAACAAATAAACAAATTCAGTATCTGACCAAATGTCTCCCCTTCTGTTTCTGTCTTCTGGCATTTAATAATGAAAAGTGTTCTTTGCAGAGCATTACTTTTGTGTGACTTTGCATGTCACACTGAAGTTGATCTTCGACCTTTTAGATACAAAATGTTGTTATTTCATCCTTTTTACCTATAAGACATTTGCGTGAAATTTTTCATCATAATTAGCATATGAATTCTTGAGTTATAGCCAAAAACATGTTTTTGAGGTTGCAGTGACCTTGATGTTCGACCTCCAGATTCTAATCAGCTCATCCTTGAGTGCAAGCAGGATGTTTATGACAAATTTGAGGAGATTAGATCAAGATCTTCTTCAGATATTGCATTCGAGAGAATGAGATGGATGCAAGGTCACAGTGACCTTTGACCTCCAAAATCTAATCAGTTTATTGCTGAGTCCAAGTGGACGTTTGTGCTAAATTTGAGGAAATAACCTCAAGGCCTTCTTGAGATATTAAGTTCATGAGAATGAGACAGACGCAAAGTGACAGTGACCTTAACCTTTGACCACCAAATCTAATTAGATCATCCCAGAGTCTAAGGTAATGTTCACGCCAAATTTAAGGAAATACCCTCAAGGCCTTCTTGAGATATACAGTTCACAAGAATGAGACTGACGCAGAGTCACTGTGACCTTGACCTTAGACCACCAAAATCTATTTCGTTTATGTTGAGTTCAAGTGGACATTTGTGCCAAATTTGAGGAAATACCTCAAGGCCTTCTTGAGATATTCAGTTCATGAGAATGAGACAGATGCAAAGTCACAGTGACCTTGACCTTTAACTACAAAATTCTAATCAGTTCATTGTTGAGTCCGAGTGGACTTAAGTGCCAAAACTACAGAAATGCCCTCCAGGTGTTCTTGAGATATAGCTTTCACAAGAAGGAGATGGACAAAAGGTCATAATACCTGGACCTTTGACCGCCAAAGTCTTCATTGTTGAGTCCAAGTGGACATTTGTGCCAAATTTGAGGAAATTCCCTCTAGATGATCTTCAGATATCACATTGACAAGAATAAGATGGACTAGGTGCCAGTGACCTGGGGTCTCATTTATAAACATTGCGCATACACAAATTGAGGCCTGAAAGAGGCATACACTTTGACATATGCTTACGAACATTTTGGAGATGAAAAATTGCCAATGCAGATGGGGAGATGGAAGCTTGGCTGTCGAAATTGTTGAACATTTTTGGCACACATGAGTTTTGGCTTTTGTAGATCCTATGCATTGTTTTATAAATGAGACCCCTGGACCTTTGACCAACAAAATCTTATCAGCTCATCCTTGTGTCAAAGCAAACGTTTGTGCCAAATCTGAGGAAATTCCCTCATGGCGGTCTTGAGGTATTGTGCTGAAGAGAATGGGATGACGGACAACTCAAAAACATACTGCCTCTGGCCGTGGCTGTCGCCAGTGCATAGGCATAAGAGCAGAAAGAAAAATACAGAATCCACAGAGTATACATGATACCAGAAAGACAAAAATAGGGAAAGAGTTGGGAATACTTAAACATTTACATCACTTTTTAGCCATCCAACTTGAATTGCAAATTGAGTGCAATGTGGTAATAAGCTTCAGTTGATATACGGCTAAACTTACAAGCACCTAACAGGTCCAGATGCAAGCACATTCAGACCTTTGGAGAATTTACTTTAGAAAGAAGGTAGGTCTGTGAGGAAAAGGTTGTATCTCAGACACAAAACAGACACAATCTTATAGTTAAACTGAAGCAAGGAAATATTTATTTAAATTCCCCCAAAAAACCCTGTTGTTAAATGTGCCTGCTGCTCAGAGGTGTAGGTGGTGGGTTGGTATAGGTGTAACAAATTACTTTTCGAGACGTCCGACAAGACCACATGACAAACATAACAGGCGATAAAAGCCGCTTGCCCATTTTTTGGCAGTGCCCGCCACTTTGAACTCTCCGACGACCCGCTTCAGTCCATTAACATCGAGGCTCGTCGATATACCCCCACCACCTCCTCCAACCTTTATGACACACCACACACATCAGAGAAAACAGCTGGTGTAACACTTTATCCCCCCACCCACCCCACCTTCCCTCCTTGTGCAGTGGTTTTCATTAGGGGTCCTTTATTGAAGGCAGCCCAGGAATTCCTAATGTACTTCAACTTCTTCGCCACTGCAGTGGCTTAACCAAGTAAAGTGTGTAACGATACTCAAGCCGCCAAAAAGTCCACATGGGCCAGAGTCTCTCTGCCTCTGAACTCCCTGTGGACTCCATTAAACTAGCAGCTAATAACGGTGAAAGTAATATTTCAATTGGGTGAAAACTTTTATTGGATTGATCATATTGAGATGTTTGAACTAAACTGTCAAACCAAACTTAAAGGACATCTTTTATGAATATCAGGGGACCTTTTTTTAACTCAACAGGCCAAAAAAGTGAGCCATGCATATCAATGAGCGTATGCAAGAAATGGCAAGGATGTTAATGCGTTGGTCAGATGTTTGGGAGAAGGTCCACCGGCCCCTGATTTGTGTTTTATTGCTCCTCTCGTGCTCCTGGCTTGACGTGTCCTGCTCTTTCTCACAAACACACAGTAATTGGATGAGGTCGAGCGGCTATAGGTGGGGTGTGGAAGGCGTATTACCGGGCGAGTACTGTGTGTGTGCGAGTGCGCGCGTGTCACATCTAAGCCGACGTGCCTCACACATGTGCACTCAGGCGTGTGATGGTCAGACTTTTAGAGTTAGCATCAAATGGGTAACACGAACACAGGGGTTCCACATCACAAAGCTTTGCCTGGTCATGCACACCAAACCATCCAGCCAGACCTGTATTTCACTGGAAAGAGAGACCTCTGGGAATAGAGTTTCGGTTGGCGTTCTTCCATTAAATGTTCAACGCACACCTTAATGCCAAGCCAGATGGCTCAGATTCATTCACATATACATACTATAGCAAATACTGTAGAGCCTAGAAACTCTTTGACATGTAAATAGGAGTCTGCAGTGAGAATGAGGTCCAAGTGTGCTGCAGAGTGTAAAAAGATCCAGAATAAAAGCTGTGATTGTCAAAATAAATGTCACATTTAATGAGACTCGGAGCATGTCAGTGTGTTTGATACTCACACATGGGGTTGTTTGGAGTCTTTGTGTCGATGTAATTGTTGAACTCAATGAGGAACTCTGTGTTGTTTTTGTTCTCAGGTGGTTTCAAGTCCTTGCAGTACATCCTGTGGGAAACAAAGCATCTTTGAATTATAAGCAGAAAAGCAAGAAATCCACAAAGTTGAAATCTGCCTCCTTACTGAGTCATAGCCGACAAGTTAGAAGTAAAAAATATAAACATATCATATCCATCTTACCTCGGTGCGATAAACGTATAGCCATATTCATCAAACTTGTCCGCCATCAGGCTTTCAGAAACTGTCGAAGGGTATAAAGTGTTATTATTGTTCCTCCCGTGCAGGTTTAATTTCAGCCAGGCTAACATTATACTAAAATAATCATTGTATGCAGATGAGATGGTGCTCCACTGGGCAGAGCGTAACACCTGCTGAATATTTAACAGTGCATCAATAAGAGAGAACTCCTGCAGGGACCAAAAACAGAAATGAGATTCCATCTCTTGACAGACCGAGCAGGGAAACATTAGCGCCGTAGCTTCACATATTCAACATCTCCACATCAGTCTGATTTCAAATCTAATTTCAATCTTTTGCTGAAGGTCCTAACTTTAAGATATTTAGTTGAAATGCAGGGCAGCTTTGTAAAGTGGGGGGTTGGCATTTGACCTGAGTTAACTGAAGCAAATGTTGTGGACAGTTTCACACAACAAAGAAATAAAACACTGTAAAGCAGAAGTTCTCAATTTCTTTTTAGCCAAGGACCCCTAACTGGGGACCCCTCATGCACTGTATTTCCCCTAGAATAATTTGATATAGACTATTTTATTACACTTCTGTAGTCCAGAGCAGCAACGATTACTTGATTAATCGATTAGTCAATGAACAGACATTTAATCAGCAACAATTCTGATAATCAAATAATCCTTTTAGTTATTTTTTTTAAGCAAAAAAAGCCAAAAATGTGCAGGTTTCTTGTTTCTTAAATGTGAGAATTTGATTCTTTTTCTTTGGCAAACATGATGATAGGTTTTGTGACATTAAAGTTAAGTTAAATTATTTTGCTGCAATTCTTTTTTCTTAAATTTACAATTAAATATCTTTTTTTCTAATTTGTCATTTTGTCAAGAACATTGTTACCACAAAAATACCCTGAGATATCATGATGTTATTTTAGGGCCATATCAGCCACCCCTAGTATTAAACATATTTGCAGAATCTAATGGACATAGATTATTGTTTATAAGCTAATATAGATGAAAAAAATCAAAATATTATTCTTTGAACCATCAAACCTTTTGTAAAAAAAAAAACTAAATAAAATGTTATTTTTTGACCATTTAAATGAATTAATCTGAAAACTTCTCACAGACCCCCTGACAGAATGCCATGGACACCTGGGTGTCCCTAAACCCCACTTTGAGAATCACACAGCTGAATATCAGGTATAAATAAGAAGAAGCAGAACAGGCCTGGCCAGACGTGCTGGGCAAAGGACCGACAAGGCTCAAGAACAAGAGGAGAGAGATGAAAGTAAAGGAAAAAATACTTGCCATCTTTCCCTGGAGTGGAAAAAAATCCCAGCAGAGAGAAAGTGAGCGACCGAGAGAATCATCCCCCGGGGAGGTAAAGACGAGAGGGAAAAGAAAGGGGGGGGGAAAAAGACAGGGTAAAACCACAGGGGTCAAAGGTGACACAATATTTTATTCACAGAGCCAGTCCTGAATAGAAATATTGCAGTCCAAACAAAAGGTTTTAGGCCTTTGGATGTAAATGGAGACAGTGCTGATGGACAACACAAAGAGACGCTTAAAATGTGGTCAGACGTTTTTAAAGTTAGGATTTAGATGTGTTTTTAGCATTAATATTAGCATTCTTTTGGTGATACAGTAAATCTGTGGACTGCACTTCAGCGATGTATTTGCATTACAATACAGCACTCAGGAGAAATATCAACCACAGCTCATAACCTTAACGTTCCTCTGACATTCTCCAAAGCATGTCGTGTCGACAGTTGATTATACTGTACAGCGAAATTTCTCATGACGACATGGGCTACTCCTTGTCCGCTTTGGTGGTCATGATTGGGAAATAATTGCACCCATGTGTTTCTTCTTTGATATTCGGTCACCACTTACTAATCCAACAAAGTATCTAGTAATGATGGATAGCAGGGAGATTTGGGGAGTGACGACTGCTTATATTTTCTGCACTCTCGCACGCCTTTTCACACTGACGATGACATTCCTGCCACTTTTGTGAATATACAACTGAATCAGTGCAATAGCTTAGACATGCGGCTACAACCCATCCACAGTGTGAATGGATTTCAGCATAAATCAATCTCACACACAGAGACATGCAAGACGAGAACCCCGCGTTGACTTAATAAATGCATGACAAATAGATGTGGGGATTGGGACATGAATTGTTTTCACTTGAGTTGTAAAAGGCACTGTTAGGATTTTTTAAAGTGGGGTTGTATGAGTTACTTAGACGTCAGTCAGCACAGCCACAGTTTAGAGAAGCAGGCTGGAGTGTGACACGGAAGATAAGCAATCTACTGCTGTGGCAGGGTCAGTAACAAAATGTATTTCAGCCACCTAAAAAAAATGCCTTCCTAAAAAATCTGTCACTCAAAGTGTATGCTATATTTAGAATATTTTCACTGCTTTACTTTAATGTCAGACATCCCTATCCCTTTTTACACAGAGATCACACTATAGAGCTGCTACGAAGTCCGTTCTTCATGCCGCCTTTGCATTTTTACACAGTTTACACAAACAACCTCAGCATCATTCTGCTCTTGTGTGTAATTTTAAACTGGATCCCAGTTTGGTGTGACAAAGTGTGACAGGTGTGACATGTGACACCACTGCATCCGCCTCTAGTGTGGCATATTACTTAAGTGCCAGCAGCGCTTTATAAACAATAACAATGGCATAACACGGCATAGACAATCATTTACCGTCTCTGCTATTTGGTGTCTAACCCTGTCTTCTGCTTGGAGGGTAAGGAGCTCCCGCACCTCACTGATTTCCCGATTTACAAATATTTTCAGCAGCCGTTCTTCTTCTTTGAGTTAGCCACTAACTGCTATCAGCTACTTTTTAAGTCTCCCGAGTGGGTTGCGTGTATAACATGTTGTCACACCCGTGCCGCCCATGATCCCGTCATGCTAGCTTTCCCATTTATACAGACATCGTTTTGGCGCAGTTACTTTAATATTTATCTTGTTCTAATTGGACGACTGTGGCTCAGAGGTAGAGCAGGTTGTCCACCAATCGGAAGATCAGCAGTTTGATCCCCGGCTCCTCCAGTCCGCATGTCGAAGTATCCTTGAGCAAGATACTGATACCCAAATTGCTCCCGATGATGCTTCCATTGGTGTGTGAGTGTGTTCGAAACTGAGTAGCAGGTGGCACCTTGTATGGTAGCCTTGGCCACCAGTGTATGAATGTGTGTGTGAATGGGTGAATGTGACTGTACTCTCGACATCATTGTAAATGAGGGCGGTCCCTCAATGATTTCTCGAGATTCAATAAAGGTTGAATGAAATTAACAAAAAAACTACCTCTGCTCCCAGGCGCCATAACGGAGCAATACTCCTTCCTTGAACAGGCAGTGTAAAAGGGGTTAGTGATTTCCAGTGCAAAAATTGAGCCATTATATTGCTCTCTTCAAAGCCAGACTCCATTGAGGAAAACAACGATTTAATGTTGCTAAACACAGGAGCTGCTGGTCTACCACTGCCTCGATCAGTTAGTTTGTTTGTGTTACTGTGTGACTTTAAAGACTATGACCTAACCCTTTCAAACACCATAACACAAAGTAGCTAACTGATCAAGGCAGTGGTAGACCAGCAGCTCCTGTGTTCAGCAAGCTAAAATTGCTTTTTTTGTCGATGGAGTCTGCTAGCTTTGATGAGAACATAGTTAGGAACTGACGCTGTTAACGACTTCCCCATCAGATTGGGCTGTCTGATGGAACGGTTAAGTTATAAAAATACTCTCAATATAGAGGTGCGCTCTCTCTGCCTTTTGCTTTGTACATAGGCGTTTGGAAGGTTGGAGAGGTGTGCTCTCTCTGTCTCAAACTTTCCTCATTTGCGCATGGAAGGGCAGAAAGGTGTGCTCTCTCTGCCTTAAGGCCTTCCACGTAGACATGTGGAAGGGCAGAGAAGTGTGCCCTATCCGCATTAAGCTTTCCATGTAGGCGCGTGGAAGAGGCTTTCGGCGTAGGCCTGAAGAAAGGCAGAGAAGCCCCAGAACAGAGCCATACCACCAAATATAGTACTGTAAATGGAAATGACGTTTTCTTTAACTAAAGTGTTCCTGACTGAAATAAGTTTTGTTGCTGACCCCCATCCACAGCAGTGCGTTGCTTCGCTTTGGTGTCAAACTCGGAGGCATGCCGACTGACATTGACTGTGTGTAATACACCGACTATGGATAAGTACCCTATACAATCCTTCTTAAAAAAATCTGAACTACTCCTTTAAATAGGCATTTATATTCACCATCAGATAAAGTATAAAGCAGACACAAATGTGGCTCCAGTTTCTGTGAAACCACGGAGCTCAAACATGTTTGTAGAGATTTTTTAATCAATGGCCACAGACAAGACAAAAGTGATGACCAAGCACACAGAAGGACAAACAGAAGAGATGAGACGCAGCGTATTAAGAGGCATCCTGTCTTTCATTAGGAGTTATTTAACAAGGCTGTAAAACTAACTGTGACTCAAAAAGAGAAAACGACAGAAAACAAAAGCGCCGACTCATGTTTTGGGTGCAGACTCACAGCTTTCTCCTTTATGGCTTCACCTTTAAATAATGCAAGCATCCTGTCCTCTGTTCTTCCTGCTACAGCCGGTGAGTGCCAAAACCACATCTGAGGGCCATTGTAACAGGTGGGGGTTAAATACATACATGCGCACACGGACAGACACACACCATCTGCGACGCGCTGTGTGGGCGCGCATTGCATGCAAAGCGCTGTTTCTGAGAGCACACGCCAGCTTGATTCAGTGTTACAGAATTGTCATTATTAATCAGAAGCCACTAAATGAAGGAAAACAGAAAACAAAATGCTTCTGTGTTCGTGAGTCTGCAACACCACAAACGATGAGCCAAGTACAAAGTCAAAAGTGGAGTTACATCCAAAGTCTGCTGGTAGTGTGAGAGTAAGAAGACAAGGGTTAAAGCACAGGAGGAGAATACTTGCCCAAAAACGCTGCAGGGGGGTCCAACACACCAGGAATGGTCAGGAGTTGAGAAGGGCAGGAGAAAAGGAGGAGGGAGGAGGGTTAAAAAGATGAGGAGAGGAAAAGAGGGAAATGGAAAAGAGAGCAGTAAAGGAAGGAAGCCAACAGGGTTACACACAATATTTTATTCAAATGAACATTGAATAAGAATATTGTATACAGAAGTACGAACCAGATTAAGTAAGTTACCAATGGACGGTGTAGGGGGAGTTTAAGGGTATTTAGGGTAAGATGTGCTGTGTGTGTGGTTGTGTGGTAATGATGTTGTGGGGACAGAAATCCCTTCATGCAGCCACATTAGGAGGACTTCCCTCCTACCTGGGGGCAGAAACTGTCTTTACAAGCTTATCCATTGAAATGTATGGTTCAGGTTTGGTTCTGGGTCAAAGTCATAGTCAAGTGTAGGTTAAAGGACTACTTCACTCAGAGAATGACCATTTGTATATCATTAACTCACCCCGTGTTACGTTGAATTTGTGAGGAAAACTTTGTTTTTCTTGCATGCGTCAACGGTGAACAACGAATCCAAAGATGGACAAAATCTTGATAAATTGATGTCATAGGGGGCCGCGTTCAACTTGTGCAGTATAATAATAAATAGTCTCATTTATCAAGTTGTACACTTAGTACCTCCCAAGCAGAAAGCCATTTCCAAAGGGGAACCGAACGGACAGTGAAACTTCAAAGCCAGATTCCATTGACAAAAACAGCAATTTTACCTTGTTAAACATGGGAGCTGCTGGTCTATGACTACTTCTATCAGCAGTTAGTTTGTGTTACTGTGTGACTTTGGTGAATCCTAACTGACCCTTTAAAGAAACAAAATCACACAATAAAACAAAGTAGCTAACTGATGGAGGCAGTGGTAGACCAGCAGCTTCCATGTTAAGCGGAATTTATACTTGTGTCGGCTCTACGTTGAGTCTACACCGTAGCCTACGTCATTGTTAGCACTTATATTTGTGCAGTGGTGTGTCTGTGTCACTCTGAAGTTACAGCTCCAAAACACTAGTCGGAGGTGGGGGTTCTGTGAAGTAGTGTAAAGTTTAGTTGATTGAAAACACACCCAAAACACATTAAACATGGCTTAATAGAGACAATTTCAAACACAAGTACACAAATCAGCTTCACTATAACTCGCAGCATTCACAGACAAACACTTGTCTTTATCTGGACACATTTTCCCACAAACACAACATGCTAATGTTTTTAGCACAAGCTTATAGCACTTTACATTGTATAAATTAGCTCAGCGGCTAGCAGACTTTTCCTCTTCTCATATGAAGCCAGGGACAACAGCAACATTTAACAAAGGTAACGTTACAGAAGTCAGCTCCATTACAACTCACAGGGTTCACTGACAAAACAACTGTCTTATACTAAACATGTTTTCCAAACAAATACAACATGCTAAAATTATTAGCACAAGCCTATGGTATTTTACACTGTATTAATTAGCCTAGCAACTAGCAGAGATTTCCTCTGCTCATATGAAGCCAGGATAAATCACACACAAGACTTAAAATGCTATTTCTGTGGAGGCTTTATTTTCAATTTATTGTTTCTTATCTGTGAAATTAAAGTAAATCAAAGCTTTGTTTCCACTGAGGGAAATGGTTTCAGCTTACAAAAATAGACAGGAGGTCTGCGTCGCCATGATGTGTAGTTACATTTCTGGGGAGGTGCACGTCTGGCTACGGTGTAAGCTCTGCATCGAGAGAGAGCAAGATACCAAGAGAGCATTGGTATGTTTTACTTTTAGTTCAGTCCTCTCTAAATGGACTGTCTGTTTGGGTTGAACTGTGCATACGACTATACTGCACGGGTTGTGTGAGAGTTTGTATACAGATGTTTTGATATAGTTATGCTGTATTTAAATGTGATTCCCTATGACTGAAATTCATTAAGAATACACTGTGTTTTAGCAGTCTGTGTTCACCACACGCTTCCAAGAAAAACAATTTTCTTCACTAATTCAACATAGGGTGACCAATTGATTTACAAAAGATCATTTTGATGGTGAAGTGTTCCTTTAAAATTACTTTCAGAGTTGGGGTTTGGCGCTGTAGTTGTTATGGCTTCAGTTAAGGTAAAACATTTGGGATTAGTCAGTGCAACGTCCTCTTAAATAACGATGCCTTCAAAATAAAAAGGAGCCAATCACTTGGTTTCCTTGTTTTAATAACAACTATTATACACAGTCAGGTTGACTTATTTTATAAGCCACTGTCTGCTATTAGTGTGAAAATCAACTTGCCAAAACTCGCATTTTTGTCATGTTTATATTGTCAAAGTTGTTTACTCTCTGTTGGTGAGTTCACGGATAAGTCAAGAATTCAGCGTCAGCTGCAAAACAACAACCAGTTTGGAGCACAAAATGACCAAATTCATATCCTCTTTTGTTTTTTTTTAAATCCACGTTTGTGTCCTTGGGTCTCCTTTATTTCACAATGTTTTTCATACATTCAGCTGCCAAGCCAACAACTACATCTCATTTCATACAGACATTGGAACAACCTTAAAAAGCACCACCGAGGAGAGTTCTCAAACCGGTTGGTCCCTGCTCACAACTGCATCTAATGGAACTCCGCTAGAAAAAATAAAGGCGATGAAATGTGCGCTGTGATGGATTACCAGTGTCAAGCGAACTTTAAATCTCTGCCAGCTGATTTTCGCAGCTTTCTGGGATAAAGAGTAGCCAATATCTGACTGGGAAGGTGGGAAATTAGACTTATGATGTATGATATACTTTAGAAAACAGTAGGTTATAATATTAAGTTTGTTTAGATCACACAAAACCATTAGTGTGGTTATCAAGGCTGCTTTGTTGTGCATGACAATGTCACCAAAATGTTCTTGAGAGCCCACTCATGGCTACTGAGTGAAGCCAGACAGTCAAGCAAACATACAGACAGACTGACAGACTCTAACCAGGAGCAGCTCCATCTTGCAGTCAACACACACACTCACATACACACTATAAAACTGTCCTTTGAGTAATACTATGAGTCAATGACATCTTTTACTAGTGGGAACCGACAGGGCCCAAAAGAGACATGAGACGACAATGCCACACATATGGAACCTCTGATCCACTGTATGTATCAAATAGGCTTCAGCATGAACACACACACACACACACACACAATGTTTGGGACTGTAAATGAACTGATGAGTACTATATGTGTGAAAGGGGACACTGGAGCCACTCGTCCCGCTGTCTGGCAACAAATACTTTGAACCACGCCACAAGTGTGGGTGTGTGTTGCCATAGCAACACAAAAGGCGAGGGCATGCAGGGGTGGTGTGGATGTATGTGGTCGTGAATGTGTATGTGCATGGGGCATTTTAAGTGATGGATAGGAACCATAAGCTGAGGCAGGAGTGTTTCTCAGCCGTACATGGGGAGCCATAATGTCACTGGAGAACATTAGCAGTCATTTTCCAACCAGTAACATTTATCTACTGTCCGTAGAAATGGAGGGTAAATGTTGCCGAGTGGAAAAATCAAGAATGGCACGAGAGATGGAGCTGATTTAGATGGCACTTACATTTTGCCTGGGTGATCGTGTCGGCGATTTTGGCCTTGATGTAATGCATACTGTAGTCGGGGAGGACCAGGGCCAGACTGAGAGCACACACAAAAATATCATAGCAGTATGTATTTTTACATTAAAGTTTTCTTTTCATATACAGTATCATTTAAAGGGACAGTTCAGCCCCAAATCAAAAATACGTATTTATCATCTTACCTGTAGTGCTATTTATCAGTCCAGATTGTTTTGGTGTGGGTTGCCGAGTGTTGAGAGATATCGGCTGTAGGTCTGCCCTCTCTCCAATATAATTGAACTAGATGACACTCGGCTTGTGGTGCTCAAAGCACCAAAAAAATACATTTGAAAAACTCAGTAGCAGTGTCTCCTTTCAGAAATCATGACCCAGTTACTGAAGATGATCCATAGACCTTGTGTTGAGCAGTTTCATGTAGGAACTATTTTCTTTCTACCAAACTACACCCACGAACTGCCTCACCACACAGAAAGAAGTAGGGCTGCCCCCGACTAAGAATTTTCCTAGTCGAGGAACAGTCGTCATTTAGTCGACTAGTCGCCCACATGTTTACGAAATTAATTGAAGTATTAAATTATATTTTTTAGTGTTTTTTTTAAGGTGGTGCAGTGGTAAGCATTGTCGCCTCACAGCAAGAGGGTTCCCAGCTCTAATCCAGGGTGGGGGTTTCGAACCCTAGGATGGGGGAGCCTGGAGCCTGCATGTTCTCCCATGTCAATGTGGGTTTTCTCCGGGTGCTCCAGTTTCCTCCCACAGTCCAAAGACATGCAGGTTAATTGATGACTCTGAATTGTCCGTAGGTGTAAATGTGAGTGTGAAGGGTTGTCTGTCTCTAAGTGTCAGCCCTGTGATAGTCTGGTGACCTGAATGCATTATATATTTTGGGCGGGGCAACACAATGGTTTGAGTTGAAGGTGTGAGAAAGAATAGTATCAGTAACATTGTTAACACTGTGCTACATTACAGACAAATACAAACCGTACTAATGAACCTTCATTAATATAGGCCTATATTTTATCTACAAGTGCACGTCACACACTGAGCGAGCCGCCTGTTAATGACGCTGTGGGCTAATGGGCATGTAGCTACTTCCATGTTTCACATGATACGTCATGTTTGTAGTCGACCAATGAAGATGAGTTTACATATCACCTTGGGTTGGTCCTTCACCTTCTCAAAATGATCCCACACTTTGGATTTCCTGCCCGACATGTTATTAACTAGCCTGTGGAATAACCGCAGGTACCAGTCCTGTAAATTAACATGACTCTAGTCTGACTGCTGAGCGTGGACACTTCCTGTGTCTGTCCTTTCAAATTATAAAGGTTTTGATTTATTTTGACAAGGCGCAGCTCCTAATCGAGTTTCACATTTGTTTGTTTTTTTCCTTTTTCTGCGAAGAAGCGACCAATAAAATCTTGCCGACTAATGACCTTTCTGGTCGACTAACGTTTGGTCAACTATTAGGGGGCAGCCCTCAAAGGAAGTATGCTCAAAAAAGGTCCTTGGATTATCTTGAGTAGTGGGGTCATGATGTCTTTAAAGAGACATATATTTTTTAAGCTTTAAGCACCACAAGCGGAGTGACGTCTAGCTCAACTACATTGGAGATAGGGCAGACATTGCCAACACTCTGCAGCTCACACCAAAACACAAATCTAGACCGATAAACAGCACTACTGGTAAGAGGAAAAATGTGTGTTTGGGTGAACAGTTCCTTTAGGCTTCTATTCTGCAAGTATTTTGTATTTTTACCAGGGTTTTTGTTGTTGTTGTTGTTGCAATAAATTTGGAACATTCGTATTTTTGTTTCACTGCCTTGTTGAATTAAGCAAACAGAGCAGAGTCTTGCTCAAGCAACTAAAAACACTCAATTGAAACATTGCACTCTAACATCTTTTTCTGAGGAAAAAAACAACTATTAAACATCATAGTCTTGCTAATCATTTTTTAGCTGGAGGAATTTTCCAAATAGCACACATAAATGGTCAACATGGCCCCTCACAGCTTCACCTAGATCACTCTACAGTGTGCCTGGACTTTCTCTTGAATTGAAGACCACAGTCCAGCTCCAGTCCCAAAGAGAACTTAATGGTTTTATGCAATTATAATGAACATTTTGCAAACTCTGTCAGTGCAAAGCATCTGGAGTTCCTCTATTTCTGGCCTGGAGTTTGGTTTCAAGTACTTTACACATGCAATTGATATATCACTTCAATAATAATAATGATGTATAATACTTACCTGTAATCTGTCCCCTTCACTGGTGCAAAGGTGTACGTCCTCTGACCTAAGTCAATGTAGCGCTTTGAGGGCAACAGTTTGGTCAGTACATGATACACTTTCTAAGCAAATGTGTTTATAACTGCCTTGTAATCCAACATGCGTTCAATATAAAGTTACCTCATCTTGGGATTTCACCAGTGTAGATACTGTGTAATTCCCTGTTAGACCATCGATCATTCTTTTTCTTATCTGTTGACCAAATAATCAGACATAAATTAATTGACCAATTTAAAAAGGAAAAAGAAAGAATCAATCATACTGAATTAAAGGAACAGTGTGTTGGATTTAGTGGCATCTAGTGGTGAGGTTGCAGACTGAAACCAGCTGAATAACCCTCTGTTCACCCCTCCCTTTCCAGGCGTGTATAGAACCTAATGGCCTTCGCACAACGTGACTTTGCCTAGTAGGACATGCTCCTGGAACAACATCCCACATCCCATTCCTGGACCAACACCGCAATCAACCAATCACGGCCCTCTGAAAGTAAACGCTTGCTGCGCCTTGTTATTGTTGCCAGGCAAAAACACCAACACTAAGGCCTTACTCTAACTTTCCTGTGTGATAATTCCCCCCCCCCCTAGTAATTAGTATCTAATTATTAACATGTTCAGGCAGAGGGTACTTGCTTTAGCTCTGGTGGAGGGTGAGAGGCTGTCAGGAAATAGTTTGTTGGGCACAGGGAAACAAAGATCTGTGTGGGTACATGAGACTAAAAAAGAGGGTGGATTAAGGGGAGTACCACCTGTTGGTCCAGGAGCTTCACCTCGATGATGGCCATTTCCAGGCATATTTTAGGATGACTGAGGGGAAGTTTGACAACCTACTGTCTATTATCGGGTTGTATAGCTCTGGGTATCCAGCAACCGCTTCCACCAGTCTCTCCTCCATTGTTTACCAACTGTAAAGTTGTTGTCGTGACCCTGACGGTAACAGAGATGACATGGGGTGATTTTCAGCTCTGAGTTGAAGTTTTTTCAACTTGAGGAGTTCAGAGTAGTCCAGCAAAAAAACTACGCTAGAGTACAGAAATGCGCGTCACAATTTAAAAACTGCGAGCGAGATGCTTCATTCTCATTAAAATCAATTACAAAAAGCTGCCTCCGGCTGCTAAAATGCTCTCTGTGTGATCAGGGCCTAAGCTTGCCAACAGGCTAGAATATAAGTGAGTTAGCTTGCTAACTGGGTATGCTATGCTAACAAGTAAGCTTGCCAATAGGCTAAAATATTGTTCATTAACATTAAGAGTAACGATAATATAATTTTTCAGTTGCAAAGACCTGCGAAGGAAACACTTTCCCTCCATTTTCCCTATTCAAAACAATGTTTTGCAAAATTGCAGTGCTTGTGTTGATCCAGGATCATAATAGTCACTTTAGACCCTGGATAATTTGCTTATATTGATCATGCCACGTGACCCTGAATAGGATCAATGATGTTGAACCTGGATCATCACTGCTATGCTAATGTCTATACACAAATTATCCAGAATCAGGGTGATGATGATTATGATCCTGACAATCTATCCAGGGTCAACATGGAAAAAAGGAGGGAAAATGTGTGAATTGCAGGAATTTGCTACTGAAAAATGTTATAATCCTTACTCTTTGTTTGTGAACAGCTTACTTGTTAGCATAGCCTACCTACATAGCAAGCTAGCTCACTAATATCCTTGTACATTGGCAAGTTTACTCATTAGCATAGCCAATCTAGTTAGCAAGCTAACTTGCTAACCCTGCAGTAGCTTACAAGGTTTTTGCTCAGTTGCATCAACCTCAATTTGTAAAACTAGCTTAGCTCTGGAGAAGCACAAAGGAATTTTGAAAGAAGTACAGGAGCAGCACACTGATGATGTCAGAGGGCTGTAATTGGTTGACTGCAGTGTTGGTCCAGGAACATGATGGGATGTTGATCCAGGAGCATGTCCTACTTGGCGAAATCCCGTTGTGCGGTGGCCTTCGGTTAACTTAAAAAAGCAAAAGGTCCTCTCTAGAGACGATGTTCGGTTTGTCTGTTCTGGGCTACTGTAGAAACCCCCATAAATCCTACACTCTGCTCCTTCAACAAAATACAGTGCTATTGTTTCTGACATGAGCTCATGGAATCAGAAGAGTTGGCGTAATCTATTTTCCAAACCTCCACTTTGATCTCATTCTCCAGCTCTGCATCCAGGAAGTCCAGCGTTACAGGTTCATGGAACTTGGTGGTCTAATAGAAATGCAAGTAATTAGTCTGTGGTACATACTATAATTTATAATCTGTGGGCTTTGAGTACAAAGGAGAAAATTAAGCAGTAAACATAAGTTATTGATCTTCTGTATCCAAAACAGATTCTGATTTTTTTGTAGCCTTGAACAGGGAACAAATTATAGACCAATTTGTCTGTTGACACTGACTCGACTGTTGTAGTCATCTGTGACCAATGTGTGCATGCGTTATTTACAAGAAGAGCGCATATCTCAAAGGTCAATGAGAAACATCTTGCTGTGTTTCAACAAACATCATTCTGGACCCATATGATTGGGACATTTTGGGAAAGAAATGAAATGTCAGCCAAGTGATACAAACAATGTCAGTGTAATCAGTCAGGGTAACATTGTATCAGCAGCAGAGATGCTGTGCTATATCAGTTTAATGCTAAAATCACATTTGCTATCTAGGACATGAGAATCGTTCTGCAAAGGTGCATTTTGTAACATGTAACAGTGGGTTGCTGAAATTCAGTTCTTAGCTCCTCAGTCTAAAAGCCTGTTGACAGTCAGGAATGTTAGGTTTAACTTGCCAGACCAATATTAAAGGTAAAGATTGGATTATTTGAAATGCAGTTCTAGTTCTGAGGTTTTTATCCATAGTCAGTGTATAACCCACAGTAGATGGTGGTCGGCATGCCCCCAGTTTGGAGAAGCAGGCAGGAGGGAGCTATAAGCAATGTACTGCTGTGGGATGGTGGCAGCAGTTAAATGTATTTTAGCCACTCCCCATCAAAAAAAAAAATCTATATCGGTTGAAGTGTGCGCTATATTTAGAAGATTTTCACTGCTTTACTTTGCTGTCAGACAGTCTTTTCCAATGGGAAAGTGAACTGGAAGTAAAACTCTTCAAAGCCAGACTCCACTGACAAAAACAGCAATTTTACCTCACTGATCAAGAGCTGCAACGATTAGTCAATTAATCACTTAGTCAATCTAAGGAAAATTAACTATTTTGACTATTTTTTTAGTCATTTTTCAAGCAAAAATGTCAAACATTTGCTGGTTCTACCTTCTTGGATGTGAGGATTTGCTGCTTTTCTTTGTAATTCATGATAGTGAATGAAGAGTCTTTCAGCACAGACTGTTGGCTGGACAAAAGAAGCAAATTGAAGACGTCTCTTTGGGTTCTGGCACATTGTGTTGAGCATTTTTCACAATTTTATTAACATTTCAGACTAAACGATTATTCCATTAATCATAGAAATAATCGGCAGAATAATCGATAACGAAAATAATTGTTAGTTTTAGCTCTCCGCTTAACAGGGAAGTTGTTGGTCTACTGCTGCCTCAAGCGGGATGTATACCATTTGTATACCGCCTTTGTGAGCATTTATACTTGAGTGGTGGTGTGTGTGTGTCAGTCAGTTACACCTCCAAAACACTAATCGGCAGTGGGGTACTGTGAAGTTTCGTTGATTCAAAACACACATTAAACACACATTAAACATGGCTTAATAGAGACAATTTCAAACAAAAGTACACAAATCAGCTTCACTATAACTCACAGCATTCACAGACAAAGCTTTTTTGTCTTTATCTGGACACATTTTCCCCACAAATACAGCAAGCTAATGTTTTTAGCACAAGCCTATGGCATTTCACATTGTATAAATTAGCCTAGCGACAAGCGGAGAGTTCCTCTGCTCATATGAAGCCAGGATAAATCACACACAAGACTTAAAATGCTATTTTTGTGGAGGCTTTATTGTCTTCACAATTTATTGTTTCTTATCTGTGAAATTAAAGTAAATAAAAGTTTTGTTTCCACTGAGGGAAATGGTTTCAGCTTACAGAAATAGACAGGAGGTCTGTGTCTCCATGACGTGTAGTTACATTTCTGGTGAGGTGCATGTCAGGCTACGGCTCTAAGTTGAAGCAGAGCCTACACGGAAGGTAAAGCGTTGATTCAGTGCAGAGGTATAAATCCTGCTTCAGTCAGTTAGTTTGTGTTATTGTGTGACTGTGGGGCTTTAAAGGGTGAGTCGAGATTTACCAAAATCAAACAATGACAAAAACAAACAAAACTTGTTGACTGATGATTATTTGTGGGTGACTGCTGCCCCCTTCCACTGCAGTACATTGCTTATTTTTGTGGTGGTACTCCTGTCTGCTTCTCTAAACTGGGGGCCATGGACTGACTATGGATAAGCACCTCTTACAACCCCACTTCAAAAAAATCTGAACTATCCCTCTAATGAGCAACCACTGGGTTTTAGCCAAGTAACCAGACAGGACTGTCTCTATAAGCAAACATCTGGTTGTTTTCAGTTATAGCTGAGTGATTTGACCTACCTGTGGCTGGAGATTAGGATGGAGCAGCACATATCCGTTGGGGTCAATGGCAAAGTAGTAGCCATTTGGTCCAAACTACAGGAAAAATGAAAGGGAACTGTGGTACCAAATATGACATTTACTGCATATAAAGGCTGGCTTTGGTGTGTGTGTGTTTTCTATGTAGTGTGTGCTCTTACAGTAAAGCGAGGCGTCAGTCTCTTGATATCTTCCAGGGAGACATCAATCGCCATAACCCCCAAGATGAGTGGGTTTTGAGATTTCTGTGAGAAAACCATGGGGGAGGAAAAAAAGATGAGGAAGTCATTGGTAGAAAAGACCTGCTTATGAGTCCTGTTGTTCTTTCTGGATGAGTCAAGTCCCTCTGCGCACTCTGAGAGATTTCAAGGAAATGGGGTGCAATAGAAATCTGGACAGTCTCATTCCCAAAAGCGTCATATGCCGCCATGAGTCACTGACAAGGCATTTCCAGCCTTCATTTTTAGCCATAGTGGAGGTAACCCCCGAGTCCTTCGAGGTAGACATGTAAACTCATCTTGAAGCACTTAGCTACTGGATCATTTGTCTCTCTGATCTGCAGGTTTGATCCCTGTTTGATTTTTGCTTTATGACATCTCTTCCTGTGGAGGCACGTGGGACAGCTCAGAGGGACCTCAGCATCAACAAAGGATATAAGAAAGAGCCACAAGAAAGAGGAGGATGAAAGTAAAGGATGAGACGATAATTGAGAGTATTCATGTTGTGTGTTTTTTGTATTTTAAGTCTGGTAAACATTACGGCGTGTCACGAAACCACAGACTTAAAACTCCCGTGGGGTCAAAGTGTCAGACGTACAGTAAATTTAGTCAGCAAATCAAATGAGTGAATCAAGAAACAGAAATACACGTTTAATATTTAAAAGCTTGTAATTACAATTAATGTGACAATGAAATGAATTAGCAAATTTTTATCTGCATGAAATGAGCAACATGTCTTCAGTGTTACCTTTGAGCCTGTGTTTGTCTTGTTGAAGACAGGCAGAGTGCCAGTGATCACCAGGCCAAGCTCCTGGAAGAGGAAACACACAACATGTTGAATAGACATTAGCTATGGGAGCAAATCAGTCACGTTAATGGCAGAAATTCACAGAATTCTTCATTGTGTCTTATCTATTTCTGTATTATTCCTCTGATTAATACACAAGGGTAATAAGAATTAATAAAAAACTCAGCTTAAAGGAATACTTCACCCACAATATGACTATTTGTGTAACAGCTACTCACCCTGTGTTACAATGAGTTTGTAAAGAAAATGTTGTTTTTTTGGCATGCCTCCACAGTGACAGAAACATTCAAAAACAGAAAATTCTTCATGAATTGAAGTCATAGGGGTCCATGTTTCACAACAGCAAAACTATATCAAAACATCTGTTGACAAGCTTTCACACAACTTCTGCAGAATATTTCAAGACTCATATATTCGGTCATATGTTCACTACTTCCCAAATAGACAGCCCTTTCTGACAAGGAACTTAATTAAAAGTGAAACTTATCTATGCTCTCCTCAAAGCCAGACTCCATTGACAAAAACAGCAATTTTAACCTCACTGAACACAACAGTTGCTGGTCTATCTCTGCCTTGATTGGTCGGTCCGTCCAGGATCTTGTGGCAAAAAAACCCCGTAAATTTGCAGCCCAAAACCCTTGAATTTGCAGCCAAAGTTGTTAAAAATTGTGATAAAAATTGCAGCATTTTTATGTTTTTTTTTTTGCGGGAAATTGCGGTAAATGACAAAAATTGCAAGTTAGGAGAATTTTTTTTTTTTTTTAAACCGCTGCCTCCAAAAAATAAGTCATGTAATCACTTGCTATAAATAATCATACTGAATATTACCAAAACAGCTGCAAATGTTTCAGTTCTCTTCTTTAGTTTTACTTAATTAGTTTCAAAACATGGACTCCAATAATGCGGAAAAATCATGGGACTTTTGAAAAATTGCAAGGCCCCCGCAAATATTGCGGACTTTCATTGAATTTGCGTTAATTATTGCGATCGCAAGATCGTGGTTTTCTGGAGGGACTGATTGATAGTTTATTTGTGTTATTGTGTGTTTGTGACCGTGCACATGCAGCCTGATGCAATTGCTCCTGATAGTTTCTTATTTTTCTTACTTTTTACCATCTTAGCTTTCTTTGTACCTGTACATTTTCTTTTCTCTGGGAAATTATTAAGCTATGCCCTCTAAATATGCAACTAGAGAGAGTTCTGGTTTTCTTTTTCACTGTGGAATTGATACTGTCTCCTCCTGAACGTATATAGTAATTGAACATACAATGCACATAACTGTACATATTTCTTATGTTTACTCTAATTCTATTGTTGTTTATTCTACTTGTAGTTAAATTTTCACACTTACAGCCTCAGCCCAGTGACCATATATATTTTATTTTAGTATTAACATTTTTACATCTTCAGTACTAGTGTTAAACACGGTAGCATAAAGCATGTTTTATTTTTATTTTATTTTAATGCACATTTCATTTCTACTTTATTTTATTTATTGCTTTATATTTACACACTTTTATTTTATACTCTTATTCTTACCTAGTGTAATTCTATATTCTTTACATCGGAGTGATTGTAGTGAATCCCAATTTCCACTGGTGGATCTATAAAGTTTTTCTGATTCTGATTCTGATTCTGATTAAAGGATTAGTTCTGATTCATTCATTCAAAGTCACACAATAATACATACAAAATGGCAATTGAGGCAGCAGAGACCAAAGACTCCTGTACTCAGTGAGATTTGTAAAAGTGGTCACCTATGACTTCAATTCATGAGGAATTTTCTCTGTTTTTGGATTTATCGTTCACATATTTTAGCCACCTAAAAAAGTCCCACTTAAAAATATCAATAGCAGTTTAAGTGTTTGCTGTATTCAGATTATTTTCACGCATATGAGAAAAACTAAGTTTTCTTGATAAATTCAATGTAACACAGTGTGAGAGACTGATATAAAAATGGTCATTTTGGGGGTGAAGTATTCCTTTAAAAACAAGATGCTTACCGTAACAGAAGGCAGAGACATTTCTGCTGGTGACGAGGTCAACACAGTTACAAACGTTGTCAGCGTTTTATCAGTAAACGGATGACAATATCCAAACCATTTGGCTCAGTTTACCAGACTGGTGTCTTATCTACACTGTCGCCTAAAAGTTAACCTTGACAGACCCCAAAAAACTTGATTGATGCAGTGTTTCTGAAATAATGTTAATTTGTCCTTTCACAAACACTGCCGGAACAGGGTTGAAGTCGAGTTTACCGGGATGACAAACAGCTAATGTTTAGCATAATTAAACAAGACTTATCTGGAATTCTTCATCTGACACAAAACAGATTTCTTCTTGTCCTTGAAGAGCTTCACATTTGGCAACAAATGCCAGTTTATTTCCCCCACACTTGCCTCAAAGTGTGTCCTGTCTTTACATAAACTGTGTGTCTGTTCTAACATGTGACATACCAGAGCGTCCCGGTAGACGTTGGTCCACTGAACCTGTTTGGCCCTTCTGTCAGCCTTCACCATAGGCCTGCCCAGAACATCCAGGTACTCCTGCAAAGAAGAAGGCAACACAGACTCAACATGTACATCAGTCACTCCACCACAAGAGGGCACAATACACAACGGGTTCAGTCAACCCAGGAGAGAGCTGGAATGACAGAGAGGTACAGCAGCAGCCATTTACTCATACACAGTGTATTCATGGTAGTATTGTAATGTGAGTTTACCTGAGTGTTGATCCTGATGGCACCTATAGATGGGATCTCATAGTAATACCCTGAGACAAAGACAGAAGTTTATTGTAGCATCCATTATGAAACTTCAGTTCTCTGCTTTGTCATTCACCAACCTCCAATTTCAACCCTGTATTCTTTACTGAGTTTTCTGAATTCTTAGCCAATGTTGTCCTTAAGTGCGATAAAATTTTGATCGCTGATCGACTTCAATTTTCATGTTGACAACTCCTCAAATCATGCGACAACTGACTTTTAAAAAATGACTGATGACTATAATTCTGTCCAACATGTGCATGATCCTACCCACAAGCATGGACACACACTAGACCTAGTGCTTACGATAGGTTTGAATTAAGACAGTCTCTCCATAAGAGATTCGATGATCTCTGACCATATGTGCATCCTAATAAATACATTGCTCCAAGCTAGTATAAAACCTCAAAAGCAAAAGGTATAGTTCTGTGTTTTCACCAAACACACAGCTCAGTCCTTCTCGTCAGTTTTTCACACAGCTTGTGACAAGTTGTCTCCTACTGCTAATACAAATGTTACCAGTCTCTAATCAGTTACGCTCATCTAGCCTGGACATGGTTGCTCCACTCAAAAACAAACTTAAGTCCATTGTCAAAATAGTCCTGTGATGAATGAGGTACTTCATAGCCTTAAAGAACATGTAGAAAAGTGGAATGGAGGTGGAAGTCTGGTAAACTGCAGGTTCATTATGCACTGCTCAAAGAACTGCTAATTTCATACAGTTGTAAGGACCATTATTTCTCACAGCTGATCACTGCCAAGCCAGCATAACCCAGAGTACTGATCAATACCATCAATATGCTTGTAAACTCCCCCTCCAACTGCAGACGATTCCTCTCCAGCCGACTGCGACAAAATTCTAAACAGTAAAGCTATATATATTGTAAGACGCCATATTCATCTAGTAATGTAATGTTGTCTGAAAGCTGACAATAGTACTATACTGAGACAATGTACCAGAGAGATGTCAGATGGCATTCCCATGGACAGGTGCCCCAGGCAGTTGGGGGTTTGGTGCCTTGCTAAGGTGCCCAGGAGGCAAGCTGGCACCTCTCCAGCTACCAGTCCACACTCCATATTTGGTCCAGACGGGGACCTGAACTGGGGACCCTGCGGTTTTCCCAACACAAGTCCCTATGGACTGAGCAACTGCCGCCTGACCTTGCCTACCTATTGCTTCAAACTGACTGAAACAAACTTTGAGATGAGCACCTCAGTGTTGCAGTGGTTAGCATTATTGCCTCACAGCAAGTGGGTTCCTGGCTCAAACCCTGGTGTGGGGGAGCCTTTCTGTGTGGAGTTTGCATGACCTGTGTCAGTGTGGGTTTTCTCCTGGTGCTCCGGCTTCCTCCCACAGTCCAAAGACATGCAGGTTAATTGGTGACTCTAAATTGTAGGTGTGAATGTGAGTGTGAATGGTTGTCTGTCTCTATGTGTCAGCCCTTCCAGGGTGTACCCTGCCTCTCACCCAATGTCTTCTGGGATAGGCTCCAGCCCCCCATGACCCCTAACAGGATAAGCAGTTACGGAAAATCATTAGTGTTTTTGATGATGGAAAATAACGATGTGGACACATCAAATAAACTATTTTGCATTTTGTGTTTGTCAGATGATCATAATCAAATAAATAGACTTATTTTAGATCTAGTTCTCTGATGTCAGTCCTAGTTCTTTTGTCCCCATTTATTGACCAATTAGCGTGTGCACATGTAGACAATATGGACATAATAATAAATGCAATAAATGAAATGAAACAGATGAACAGATGGAATTGATGTCCGAAACATAAAAGGAAACTGATAAGTCAGAGGAGACAGCATGTGAAGAAAGAAGAAAGTTATATATTTAGAAACAAAATAATTTGAAAGGGGAAAAAAAAGATTAAATTAAATGTGATGAAGACAAGGAGGAGGCAAAAAGACAAGAGAGACTGAATTAAAATACATAAACTGAGTGTGTGATCTGTGGGGTTTGAATATATTTCAGGCTGGCTTCGCAGGATGGGTTTGTTTTAGTATCACTAATTCTTTCTGTTCATACATACACGATGCGACTTGGACGAGTTTGAGCAGATTATTTCCTGTGCATATTGAGATAAATTCTCCTGATATATTTAGGAACTTTTGATACAACTATCCAACCACAACTACTTTCAATTCTTCCTAATCCTTGGCCACTGCTCTGTTGGCTATTTTATTGTTTTTACTGCGTATTTTTCTGATACAGGGTAAGACTGTTCAGCAGAGACTGAAGGCTCTGTGAATATAGCTTGTGCTCTGACCTCACATAATCTTGGTACTCGCTCACATAATAGGCTGTTGCTTCACACTCCCTTAATCAGAACTGCACTAGGAAGAACGTCAGTCTCTTATAGTTCACCTTATACATGGAATAATCTAATAAAGACCTTCAACTTGGACACTCTGCTAACCTTATGTCCGTTAAAATACCTTACTTCAGATCTTGTTTTAATTGAGTGTAAATGCTTTTAACTATACATCTACACCATAACATGTTTATCACCC
Organism: Cephalopholis sonnerati; assembly: GCA_019142605.1. NCBI lineage: Eukaryota > Metazoa > Chordata > Actinopteri > Perciformes > Serranidae > Cephalopholis > Cephalopholis sonnerati. Next base: position 13,153,997 of record JAGQAX010000022.1, read on the forward strand.
TGTATCTCTACTTTTCGAGCTCATTTATTGTTATTGTTGTTTGTTGTTTTGTATGATCTCTTCTCTGCTTTAATTGTGCGATGGTTCTTTGCTTGCTTATTGATTGTTTTTAATGTCAGCATCACGGAAAATGAGGGTCTCCATCAATTGATTTCCCGAGCCTTGAATCAAGGTTTGAATGAAATAATTAATTAATGAAAAGAAGCCTTTACGACCCCCACTGAAGCTTTGGTGACCCATGATGATTTACACTGGATGTTTTATGTACTTTTATTGTAAATAAGCTGTCAGAGAGCTTAAAAAAATCAAAACAGAGCTTGTTTATAAAAAGGAAGTGCCAGGGGAGGAGCCCCGTGCCCCCTGACAGAGGTCCAGGCTTAGCCCTGAAGCTCCTCAAATCCTACAAACATCCCTGTGTACACCAGATCTGAGCTATGGCGACTGGATTTCCCTCATTTATTAAAGCAAGTCACAAGGAAGCCACTTTTGCATTCATTCATTTTCTGTAACCGCTTATCATGGTAGGGGTCGTCGAGGGCTAACATTGGGCGAGAGGCGGGGTACACCCTGGACAGGTCTCCAGACTATCACAGGGCTGACACATAGAGACAGACAACCATTCACGCTCACATTCACACCTACGGACAATTTAGAGTCACCAGTTAACCTGCATGTCTTTGGACTGTGGGAGGAAACCGGAGCCCCCGGAGAAAACCAACGCTGACACATGCAGACTCCACATGGAGGGGCTCCCCGACCCCAGGGTTCGAGCCCCCCACCCCAGGTTTGAGCCAGGTACCCTCTGGCTGTGAGGCGACAATGCTAATCCCCAAGTTAAGTATACCTGACTTAATTACATAGCCTGGTAAGACCATCCTGTTGACGTGAGGTCAATATTCTGTTTCGCTGTCTGTGTCAATCTTGACTCGGGTCCACCCCAAACACTTTCCAGAAATTAAAATCCAATCAAGAACAATCAGGGATCTCCACCGTGGTTGACAACCCAAGCAGCAAATCAGGGATTGCACTGTAGTTGATGATGTAAAGGAACAGTAATGGCAGCTCCTGAAGCAGCAAGCGCTCACTCAAACATAAGTAAACACAGCAATAAGTGACGTTATTGCAGAAATAGAGTCAATAAGAACAATCAACAAGAACAAGAGTTTCTTGGAGAAACTGGATTTGGCAAAAGATTGGTTTATCAACTGGCTCCGTTAATGACGCAGAAGATGTTTTGTTATGCTGATTGGCTGAAGGAGTTTGTCTGTCAAGGCAAGTCTTCCCGCCCACTGAAAGTGTTTGAGGCGACACCAAGTCCAGACTGATACAGACAGCGCAACAGAATGTTGAGCTCACACTGTCAGGATGGTCCTACCAGGCTACTAGTTACATGCTTAGCTTATGCTAACAGGCGTTAGCTCAGGGCTGGGCCTAGTCCAACATCACAGACCTGTCAATCATTTTAATTTCTTTTGTTTACATCTGAATCACAGTTGAGCCCTTTAAATGATTTTCTTCATTATCCTACAGAAGACTTGACATCAGATATGTGATGAGCTGTACGCAGCCTCGTACCTTTATTAGCGCAGGCCATCCACTGTATTGGTCCTTTGTCATAGTTGTGTTGACCTACTGAAAATGTAAAGATGCGCACCTGTGAGGAGAAGAAAAACAAAAGTCTGAACATGATGACAAGCAACGACTGCAATACTTTAATCTCCGAACATCTTGTGTTAACAGTCCTACCGCTTGCTTTGGGTTGTACTTTTCAAAGATCTCCTCTGCCCTCTCTTCTCCTCCGTCAGTGAAGAGCATGATAATCTTGTTACAGTTGGCCCTTGACACATTCATCTGGGGGATACAAAAGCAAATGTTTTTTATTTTATCCAAGGAAACACATTCTTAGTGTTAAAGAAGTGGTTGCATAAAGAATTCAAGGCTAATGTCCTTTATGCAGTTACAGAAGACGGCAGGGGAAACATGAAACAATATGTGCAATGTCCATAACCAACCACAAGAGGTCGACACATACTCACACTTTATCAGAGCACCACTGGTATTGAGCTGTCAGTGAATCCTACAGTATGTTCCCACCATTGTTTTAATAAATGAATGAAAATGATAAAGTAAATGAACACTAGTTAAATCAGACCTGTGAAGTAGATTTCACATGGTTTCATCAAGCCTCTGGGCTGGTCTGCATATTCCAGGAGACATTGTTAGATAATCAAACACAACAGATTGTCAGCAACGTCCTCAATGTTGCCATCCCTACACACACACACACACTCCTACGCCCTTATGTTAGCCGGATACCACACTGATATTCCCCCACGCACGCCCACGCTGACACTTTACCTGCGCAAGCTGCTCGAAGGCCAGCTCGAAGCCGCCTCTGTAGTTGGTGATACCCTTGGCTGTGATGCTCTGCACGGCGTCTTTCAGCATCCTCTTGTTGCGGACGTTGGCCTGCACCAGGTTCTCGAAGCACGCAGCGTACGAGGCCTTGTCATTGAACTGGAGGGGAAGAGGGAAGGAGGGATGACGGGAAGTGGAGGGAAGGCACTTGCACATATTTGCGGTTAAATATGTGGCCTGTTTTCCCTTCGTTACGGAGGCATGCGGTGTCCCTTACACACACAGGATTGGCTTAAAATGCGGTATTTTAAGAGACAGATTCCATTTTATATCAAATTGAACAAAACACTGACAACATATTATAAAGTAATCTAGTTTAACAGAACTTTTGGGCTTTGTTGTTGCAAAAATTTGTCATGTGTGAAATGAAATCAGTCTTAATCAAATTCTGCACAGACCGAAGGGAGCTATAGGAGCAGAAGGAAGGATTGGCAGGAGAGCAGGTAGGGATGTGAAAACAGTGGCATAAGGAGGTAAAAAAAACAAAACAAAACAAAGACTTGATTATAGAAGGATTACGCCGTAGAGACAGACATTACTATAACTGGTTAAATTACATTCACACAGCTCTACATGTAAAGAGCCTTCAGATTAATATTGGTGAATAGTTAATGTGGAGGAACAGATGGAACCCTATCAGTTCATGCACACACACACAAATATAAACCTATACACAAACACAGCATCTATGGAGGACTGGGACATGGCTCATTAATACCTAACATCTGTTTTGGCCTTGACTGCAGCCCTCCAATCATGATCATGTGCACAACACACTCGCAAACAAGTCCACACACACACAGGGTGCACAAATACTGCCTTTACAGTGCCTCTATCATTCGTTACAACACAAGTTCGAATATCAGCAGATACTTACCACTGAGCTAATACACTCTACTCCCCCTTTATTAACCATTTGAAACCTGGAATGACATCACTTTTTTGTGCTGCTATCAGGTGCCTTTCGCAAGTGTTTAAGCCTCTGAACACTGAGCTCATTGGTGCAATTTCTTTCAAACACATGGTAAAAAGGGCAATGAGCAACTTGGTGAGAAATGTCCCTTAAATTGCAAAAAAAAAAAAAAAAAAAAATTAATTAATTAATAGATTTAGAAAAATATTTTAAAAATACTAAGGACAAAATAAAAAATATAAAATCTAATATAAAATAAAAATAAAAATAACATAAAATAAAATACAGTAAAATAAAATAAAATAATAATAATAATTATTATTCATTCATTTTCTGTAACTGCTTATCCTGTAGGGGGTTGCGGGGGTGCTTGAGAGGCAGAGTACACCCTGGACAGGTCACCAGACTATCACAGGGCTGACACATAGAGACAGACAACCATTCACACTCACATTCACACCTACAGCCAATTTAGAGTCACCAATAAACCTGCATGTCTTTGGACTGTGGGAGGAAACCGGAGCACCTGGAGAAAACCCATGCAGACACATGGAGAACATGCAAACTCTGCAGGCCGACTCCCCCACCTCGGGTTCGAGCCCTCCACCCTGGGTTTGAATGAGGAACCCTCGTGCTGTGAGGTGACCACGCCCCCCCCCCAAAAAGCTAAAAATATAAAATTTAATACTTAAATTATTTTTTGTAAACATGCAGGCAACTAGTCGACGAATGGTCCTAAATTACAGCTATTGGTCGACTAGAAAAATTCTTAGTCAGGGGCAGTCCTTCTTCGTTCTGCACGGTTCATGGGTGTAGTTTGGTAGAGAGAAAAAAGTTATGATTGCAATTCTTATTGTTATTATTAGTATTATTTTTGCATTTTAAAATGATGTAACAGAATTATTATAATTTTTGAGCACTCCAAGTCATTTCGTTTTTGTTTGTTTTTTATCTTTCTTACTTTCTTTTCTCTTTTTACTTATTTCTTGCTAATGTTTTGGGTGATTTCTTCTCTTGAAGCTTGTTGCTTTCTTCCATGTTTTTAAAAGAAATCAAGCCAATTTGCTCGCGTTTCAAAGACCTAACACCGGCTTAGATCTGCACAGGTGGTTACATGACTGAACCGCACCTTAGCTAAAAGCCTAGGTGGAATTCTCAAGATGAAAAACTGAGTTCTGACTAGGGCTGCATAAAATGTCAAATATGACTGACAGAATAGTGGAGATGGCACTTCAAAGGAACTTAAACTTTCCATTCTGCGAGTACAATGACAAGGTCAGCTACAAAGACAAGTTTTTTTGAGATGACTGGCAGCACTGTCAGCTTTTAAAAGGTAGTCAGCACTTTAAAGTTTGTTGTCAAAGCAGTTGAGTAAAAGAGGCAAAGAAGCCCAAATATTCTACGTGCATTAGCCACACAGTAACAGCAGAGTTATTCACAGAAGCAACAAGACATGTTTCAGAGATCACTGTAACATATGCAAAACACAGAGTGGAGACATGAAAGTGGTTAATACCAAAACGATACGAGATAATAAGGACGACAGAAGCTAGGATCTTTGAGCAAAGAACAAAATTTCACACAATGGATGTGTCGCCTCCTTGCTACCTTCCTCTATTCACATGGGGCTTTGTTTTCAGAACGCCAAAGGATGCTGCAGTTCACAATGACTGCTTCCAACTATTCAACATGTTGGCGGAAGTTTCAGGGCAAATACTGCCAAGATATTTGTCCTCTAAACAGACGCACGCCTACACACACAACAGTAAAAACACGGTGCTTTAGAACTTGATCTGACTTACAATACACATCTTAAAATATCTCAGACACAGTAATAAAAGCTCATACTGTATGTGGGCATGTTTTCATACTGTGTATGTTTTTGTGTATAAAAGATAAGTCAAATTTTCAGTCACGATTGTTGTTGGTTACTTTTCAGTGCGTAGACACGGACACAATCTTGGTCTTTGCATTTACTGAGATAAGAGAATTAGCCTACTCCAAAAATCAACATGAGCTAAACTTGGTGGTATCTTACATAATTTCCTGTTTAAATGGATGTGTTATTGGAGCTTTTATGTACTTCTAAGAAGTTTAAAATGAAATATTAAACCATTTTCTTACATATTTCATCAGTAATGGTTGGTTGTCAATTGTTATTTAACATCAGTAAATAAAAACAAACGATTAAGTTGTGATAGGAGTGATAACACACATTATAGAGGCTATTGTGCACAGATAAAAATACAGGTGTGCCTTGAGATTTTGGCTTGACCTTTAAGCGCAAAAAGTTTGAAAACCTCTGCAGTAGGGACTCGATTACAGCCTATATAAGGTCTAGTTTCTAATTGAGTGGAGGCAAAACTTTTTATTCCATGACAGATAGGTCAAAAACCCTTGAATATAAAAACAACCCTTTAAATTCAGTTAAGGAATATAAACATTAGAGCTTTTTATCCAGAAAAAACGCTGCTCCCTCAATTATTTCCAGTTGTTTACAGGCAAATCTTGCACTCTGCAATATGGTGGCAACACTTATGTATTGCTGCAACGGGTTGACACAGTCAATGCGGCACCGTCAATGCGGCATTCCTTTCTCAATTGGCATTGAGAAAGGAATTAAGAAAAATCATTTACAGACTCAGAGATATTTACTTCATGGGTCAAACAGAGATATTGATTCCACATATTCATTTTAAAAACACACAAAAAACTATCACCTAGGTGACGGATTGAGCCAGAAATACATGAAACCATTAATTACACAATGTGACTATTGAAGGTTGTTACAGACTGTACCTTTAAAAAGCTTCTGGAAGACAAACTGAGCTGCATGCCATCAATACACTTATTACTCTGATGCACCATTTCATTAACTTCAAAAGCCCCTTTACTTAGCTGATTTGAAAATTAAAAAAAAAACAAAAACATAAACCATTGCTTTATTAAGGGAAGTGAAAGAAAATTTAATTAAGGGTTCATTTAAGAAGCCAAGTGAAGAATTCACTTTAATTCCCATTGAGCAGAAGGACAAAGAGAAGTAGAGGTAAATAAGGATTAAGAAGGAGATTTCAGAAAGAGTGTGGGCACATTTAATACATGATGTATACGGTGCCAAAGATGCAATTAAATAGCATCTTTACAACAGTATTAACTTACAACATGAGAAGTTTTTAGTCAGACAGACTCACTGTTGCTGAAGTATGCAAATTAATTCTAATAAGAGAAAAACACAGGTGATTCATGAACACTTTGCACACAAAATAACACAGAAATGCAAGTTTGTGATGTGGCATTTGGTCAGGAGGGAGGCTTTTAGGGATCTGAGATAAAATAGGCCACGAGTGTTTTTAAAAAAAACTAAACACTGACCAACAGGACCAGACTGGCCGACCCGTCTGCTCTCACTCAGTGGATGGATGATGTCACAGGAAGCTTTGTGGTTGATTACTGTGCCAATCTTACAAAGGAGGACGACACTTGAACAGTTTCCGCCAGTTTGTTTTGCTATCAAAGCTAACGTTAGCTAATGCGCTAAAAAGTTAGTGTTACAGAAAAATCAAGTATTCCTCTTAATAGCTCCCCAGTTTCTGATGAGGTGGACATGATAACTCTTAATACACATAACGTTATTCATCCCTACAACAGAAAATACTTTTTCCCTATTGATATGAAGTGTGCGCTGCACATGTGAGCATTTTTGATGATCGCCTCCGTCCAGTTCTTTGGTCTTATCACATTTAAAGTTGTTTTTGTTTTTGTTGACGGGCAGTGGCGGCTGGTATGTGATAAAATTTAAGTCTTGAGCCATGACTCCTTCTATTCTGGCTCCCAGTACCACAACAAGACATTTTCAGACTCCTATGTAGCCTACAGCCCTGTGGTGGAGAGTCATGTTTTGCCTCCAGCTAATAAAATGACACCATTGTGACGTCGGCCCTGAAATTTACTTCAGTGACCTCTGGACGAAAGAATTGGTCATAATTGGTCAGGAACTGAATCTAAAGTGGGCCATCTTGGTTTACCAACCATCTCTAGCTACACACGATACATGACGGACAGTAGCAGTTTGATGGTTGCCTAGCAACAGCATAAATTGGTGCTTCTTAAGGCTCAAAATCAAGGTAAGCTGGTGGTCTTCGTATTTCAGTCCTGGAAATCATTTCCAGTGTGACTGCTCACGATACGTCTACTCAGGAATACCTCCACTACGAGGAAATAACCACTGTAACCACTTAAAAGTGTGTTATTTTTCTTCCCACAACTAATATTGCTCGGAAACATGAATCTGACTTATGCAGCCGGCAATGGAGCTTTAAATGATGATGGATGAATATTTCCTCAATCCCCCTGTCAGTAAATTCTTTGGGGCCTGAGATTCCTACAGAATTTCAAATAGGCCGGCCCCTTTTCCATTTCATGCCACTGATTCAAAGTATGGGTCATAAATACAGCAGCACACATTCATTTGTCAAACTTATCTCGTGGCATTTCAGGGTTTGCTCAAGCTGTGTCATGTGTTCGCTCTATTAGGCACACATACTTGGATTCAGCTCTGATGCTCTTGAGACACGTCGCTCATACACACCCCCGACTCAAACACACACGCACGCTCGCACATTATGAATACACACACGGACACTTTGAGTCAGACAAATGAGCACACAAGCGTGCATGCATACATGCACATATGAAGCCGCAGTAAAGATCCATCCATGTGCGGCAGTCGCACGAAAAGGTCACTGCCATGTTTAAACCAATGACTCAAACTGCAGAAGTAAAGCTACTCAAACAGGCGAGCCACAAATATGTCCACATTAACATTCAGCCTTGTGTGCACCTGGAAATTCAATACACATACAGAATCACAAGAACTGCTTGGACAGGATTATGCGGGAAAAAAGTAAGATGAAGAGACAGAAATTTGAGTATTTCTGAAGCAAATATTAGTGTAAGCTGCATTTACTGCTACTGGGGACGAAATGTATACTCACATAGACCACGTTCACGTAGTCGTCATCAGAGAGGGTCTCCAGCATGTTGCTGACAGACGTTCGGATGAGTTTGAGGGTGTAACCCGAGACACTGCCACTCCTGCAGTTTGGACAAAATAGTGTTTTACCACAAAAATAGATAATATCATAGTGATACAAATATATCTGTGCTCGTCTGCTTCCTGTTGCCACCACAGACGGATAAGAAAATTGATAGATGGATAAATAAACCTAATAAAACAATTTCTGTCTGTCAGTTTGCCTTCTGATATTTTGTGTGAGAGACAACAGGGCCTTTTGCCTGATCAGGGCTCTGAAGGGAGGGTCAGCGGGTCTCTAAAACACGACTATCTGTACCAACCTTTGTAGCAGTATGACTAGATGGTGAGATATTTTAAACTGCAATCCACTGTACTTTGAATTCGAAGAAAAATGACCTGGACTACTGCAATGGAACGGTGATTCAACTCAGAATTTCAAGTTGTAAACACGGGCAAGATCAATCTAGCCCAAGTTCGCCGACATGAACACATCTGACATCCACTGGGCGGATTATGAGACAACGGGCCAGTGGGCAGAGACATGCAGAAGGCCCCACCTCCTCTCCTACACAGACTTCACTGTTGTTTAGACTCTTTTTGTTGTTGTTTTGCGTCTCTTTGTAGTCGCTAAGCATCAAAGTTTTGGGGGTCTTTGTGGTTTTTTTTTTTTGCGTCTCTTTGTGCTTGCGATATGTCGGTCATTTTGTGTTTCTTACTAGTCATTTTGAGTCACTCTGTAGTAGCTGTTTTATGTCTGTTGTAGTTCTTTGTCTCTTTATAGTCTTTTGAGTCTTTGTAGTAATTTTGTGTCTCTTTGTGGTTGTTTCTTGTCTCTTTGTAGTAATTTTGAGTGTCTCTGTAGTCATTTTGTGTCTCTTTGTGGTCGTTTCTTGTCTCTCTAGTAATTTTGAGTGTCTCTGTAGTCATTTTGTGTCTCTTTGTAGTTGTTTCTTGTCTCTTTGTAGTAATTTTGAGTGTCTTTGTAGTCATTTTGTGTCTCTTTGTAGTTGTTTTGCATCTATTGTCGTCATTTTTTGTCTTTTGTGGTCGTTTCTTGTCTCTTTGTAGTAATTTTGCGTCTCTTTATGGTCGTTTCTTGTCTCTTTGTAGTAATTTTGAGTGTCTTTGTAGTAATTTTGTGTCTCTTTATGGTCGTTTCTTGTCTCTTTGTAGTAATTTTGTGTCTCTTTATGGTCATTTCTTGTCTCTTTGTAGTAATTTTGAGTGTCTCTGTAGTCATTTTGTGTCTCTTTGTAGTTGTTTTGCATCTATTGTCGTCATTTTTTGTCTTTTGTGGTCGTTTCTTGTCTCTTTGTAGTAATTTTGTGTCTCTTTATGGTCGTTTCTTGTCTCTTTGTAGTAATTTTGAGTGTCTTTGTAGTAATTTTGTGTCTCTTTATGGTCGTTTCTTGTCTCTTTGTAGTAATTTTGTGTCTCTTTATGGTCATTTCTTGTCTCTGTAGTAATTTTGAGTGTCTCTGTAGTCATTTTGTGTCTCTTTGTAGTTGTTTCTTGTCTCTTTGTAGAAATTTTGAGTGTCTTTGTAGTCATTTTGTGTCTCTTTGTAGTTGTTTTGCATCTATTGTCGTCATTTTTTGTCTTTTGTGGTCATTTCTTGTCTCGTGGTAGTCATTTTGAGTGTCTTTGTAGTAATTCTGTGTCTCTTTGTGGTCGTTTCCTGTCTCTTTGTGGCCATTTTGTGTCTCTTTGTAGTCATTTTGCATGTCTCTATAGACATTTTGTGTCCCATTGTGGTTGTTTCTTGTCTTTTAATAGTCATTTTGAATGTCTTTGCAGTCATTTTGTGTCTCCTCGTGGTTGTTTTGCATCTTTCTTATAGTCATTTTGCGTCACTTTGTAGTATTTCATGTTTCATTGTGGTCATTTTAAGTCTGGTTGGTCCATGTCTCTTGGAGTGACATTTTGAGGGTGAAGTTCCGGGCTCCCCTTGTCACTTTTGGCCCCTGGGCCTGTGCCCAGTAGGCCCGTTCAGTAATCCATCCATGCTGATGTCACAGCAACATGGTGGCACAAACAGTGACCTGAGAATGACCTTTTCATCTATTTTAGCAAATGTAGTGCTTTAAGTTTATGCTGTAACATTCTGTAACAACCTTGTAGCTGCCAATTCTACTCAACTGATTTGGTCTTGATAGAAGTCTTTGTGAGCATGCACGTCTCCATCTGTTGCAAAGATGGTTGACTTATTTCATCAGGGTTTATACAGACATTACAGAATGAAGTTCAAGGACTTTTAAGTACTTTATTAAGTATTATTTTTTCATGTTCATGTACTTCACTCAAAGCAAATAATTCACTTTCAAAGATACATTTCTATAAAACATAAATATATGATGTGATCAATGTCTTTTTTTCAGCGAACAGTGACTCATCACACTCTTTTAAGGCAAAAAATTATGCCAGCGGTAACTATTATATCGGAGCAACACTGAAAAGAGAGGAAAACAAATCACGGCCAAAAGCCAGCTTATTACTTTACGTTAAGTTGTGCCATATCAACGTAGGCCGACTGGATTTGCCAGGGTTATAATAGTGGAGCAAAGTAAAAATAAACTACATGTCCGTCAGGTGAGAAGTCAGAATTACAAAAAAGAAAAAGAAAAATAAAGCCATGCAATTTTTACCTCTGAGCAATTTCATTATAATGACTCAATGAGCAAAACTTTGATCAAAATATGAGACAGCTTTATGTGGTTTATTTGAATTTCAAGGACTTTTTAAGCACTTTAAACGGTCTATTTTCAAAGTATTCCCATGCAAATTTTTTCCTTCAAAATTCAAGCACTTCAGCGTACCGTTACTTTTTCGCTAATGGGGCTGTGTTAGCTGTTTGCTGCGGGCCTCTGGGATGCATTTAAATGGACATCGGACATACTGATTTGGAATTATTAACTTCCAATGTGCAGGGGATTGCAGCATTACTGTGCCCCAAGAAGTTGAACAGCCTGAACAGCTGACATTGCCATCTGTAAAGCCTTCTGCCTTCAGGGCTGAAGACTATTCATGAGCTTTAAGCACATTTCAGACCAACAATTTTCTTTTATTAACAAGAACGCTAGATATAGTTTTATTTATCACAATAACAAAAGTGCTATAATTGGTAATCTTCATTAATGAAACGAGTGCAATCACCATTTCTGAGCTAATGACTTGCACACAAACATGTTAGCATAAAATGATTAATAATAAAATATCAGTGTTCAGTGCTGCCAAGCCTCGACTCCTTTGATAATTTTTCCTATTGCTCTTGTTAAAACGAGATGAAGACCCTGCACCGATGAACCTATAAATTCACGACTTAATTGGTTCCTGCAGGTAAAGAATAGAAAGGAACAGAGAGTGGGAAAAAAAAAGAAAAAACGAGGAGCGGAGTTCTTTTAATGTTCTTTTCACCAAAGCATAACGGAGGCAGCTTTTAATGTCTAATAAGTCTCATCAATTCTCTGTGTGCCAATTACCAGAGCTGTGCAAAGAGCTGCAAGTGGACAAATTTAGTTTTTCATTTATCATACTGCGTTGTCATTTAGCCCTGGTGCTGTGCCATGAGTCCCATTTGTAATAAAACTCCACCTGAGCGGAGAAATCCAGAGAAATCACTTTGATGCTGGCAAGAATACGACACACTCACAATCACATGCATGTATCAAACATTTCTGTTACTGTAGTTTGACTGGTTGTGGTTAACATGAGGGGGTAGAAACTGGTTAAACACCAGAAAGGTATGAAAGGATAAAGCTGGCATTATTCAAAAATGTCCTTATGGTCAACAAATCCCATAAAAAACAGAAACCAACAATGTGTTAACTTTTCGTTAACGTTTAGCAAAGTAGTAGTGCGCATCAAGATGGCCAGCGTTAGCTTTGGAGGAAACATGGGAGAGATCCTGTGTCTGAGCCTCATTTAGACCTAGACTCAGAGGAGGAGTCTGTTATACAATATCAGCAACGAGCAAACATATCAGAATGGTTAGTGTAGTTAGCATTTTTTTTTTTGCTGTTTGTTAGCTTGTTGGCTAACTGGCAGTTGCTGACACAGCGTTAGTGGTTGTGAAACAAGGCAACTACCCCAACATGTCCTTACACTAACCTTCCCATGTAATCAATCTAACGTTGTATTTTTTCTCTCAGTATCTAGTTCCTAAAATGTTCAGGCAGAGGGTACTTGCTGTAGCTCTGGTTGAGGGTGAGAAGCTGTCATTAAATAGTTTGTTGGGCACAGGGAAGCAGAGATCTGTGTGGGTACATGAGACCCTAAAAAAGATGGTGGATCATGAGGAGTACCACCAGTTGGTCCAGGAGCTTCTCCTCAATGATGGCTGTTTCCAGGCATATTTTAGGATGACTCAGGGGCAGCATATCATCGGGCCGTATAGCTCTAGGTATCCAGCAACTGCTACCACCAGTTTCTCCTCCATTGTTTACCAACTGTAAACTTGTTTAGAAGACCCGCCTCTCAAATCATCTGACTGGACAATGGGAAAAAAGATGGTGAAAAAAGAGATGACCTGGGGCACTTTTCCGTTTGAGCTGAAGTTTTTTCAGTTTGAGGAGTTCAGAGTGCCCTCCGGCAAAAACGTCAGGCACCCACGCAGAAACACACAAAAACACAAGCGAATTCTTCATTGTCAATAAAAACAGTTACAAAAAGCCGCCTCAAGCTGCTAAAACGTTTGCTGTGTGATTATGACTTAACTCTGCTTTCTGTACTGACAAGACCGCTCTGTGCTGGAGGTTTCACATTTCTTTGCCGGTGTTGTGTCAAAGTCTGTTAGCCCATTGTTACGTGTTGACAGGAACTGGCTTTTGTAATAGTGACATACCTAAATATCTTACTTGCCCGGTGTACGTTTGAATCTCAGATTTTAGGGAAGTGCACAGACTTCGCCCTCTTCTGTAGAGAAATGTGATAACACCCCTCTAGTGACAAGCTTTGCACGGATACAAGTCTGTATAGTCAAGGTCAGACATTTTGGGGGACATTTAAGTTTGTTTCCTATAACTATTCACTAGATAAATAGTGTGACATCAGAAAATGATCTGTAGTTCTACAATCCGATCAAAGCCTGAGCTGCTGTCGTGACTGATGTTATCAGCTCCTTTAAACCTAAACTTTTAGGGCATAAGTCACTCATCACAGGGAGAAACAACTGGACTGTAAATAATGAAGTCGCCCGATACACTGACTACTTTTTGTTTGTCAGTGTCACATGAGTGCTGAGGCAGCCGTGAGCACGGCGCAGTCACAGAGTTAGCATCAGGGCCTTCTGGCCCGCGAAACAAAATAAAATCTGACTGTAATGGATGAATCATAAGGTCGTCACTCACGCATCCACCAGGATCAGCATGTCCTTGGGTGACGCTGCCCCCTGAATGTACCTGGTGAGTAATAACAGACACATACATGCACAGAAAGGTCACGGATATTGAGCACATAGAGATGTACATGTGCACAGAAGTGGAGGACACAAACACACACACACAAATAGGATATTATTATAATGCAGAAGTCATTTATAAAACTAAACTCTAAGAAACCTACACAACAACAACTTCAGCACATAAAATAGTGATGATGCTGTGCATTTTGTGGTCCCATCACTCGTCGCTCTTTGAGCGAGTAAGCAAATATCACTATCATTTGCATATGAAATCAATCAGAGCTTTGTATTTAATTACATCTCTCCCTCCATTTCTTTGATAAACAAACAGTTGTGTGTCTTTGTTCAGAGTTCGAGTGCTCAGTCGCCGACGGGGCTTTTGAAGCTAATGAAATTTAATAACATGGTTAAAAGAGTATTGGTGGCTTCCAGCCAGATTTTAATCATTTTTAGCAGACTAATGAAGCTTTTGTATCGGTGCCTCTTGATCTGCAGTGGCTTAATCATCATAGTGCTCTGATGTGTTTGTCTGAGTGCGTTTAGCTGCAGTCAGAAAGCTGAATTTCCTTGTTTTAAACTGTGTGTGTATGTGCACAGGTGCTCTTATCAGTTTATGTCACACGCAAATACAGGTTTTGCAGGTTGATGTTTAATATGACGATTACACAGGTGGACTGAAGGAGCCATGTGTCTGCCTTTGACAAACACCAGAGAAATGACCTATCAATGAGATGATTGGAGACACAGAAACAAAACTCCACACCCCATAATGAGCGTCTGCACTCACCACGGTCGCCTCCGCACATCGTAGAGGTCGATCTTATTGGCTGAATTGCTTGAGTCGATCCAAGGGGAGGCTGTGATTTGGGAAGAAGATTACCTCACATTATGCTTGGCTTTAAGATATATGTGCGTCTTGTATGTTACATTTAGTATCTTAATAGATATTACATCTCAAAGGGGCTGTATGTGACATTCAGAGCACATCTATGATTCAGAATCTGGGGCAGGATCATAGACTGTATATAAAGATTGATGACATGTCTCCATTGACCCCCACTGTACAGAAGTGAAGCCAAAATATCACGCATACAGCCACTCTCAACTTGCTCTTGTGACGTCACTCGGAGCCACAGTCTGCACAGTAGTGATCTCTGCGGAATCAAGTTTCTTACCCATAAACCGGTCCGACAAAGCCCTGTGCAGACAATCCCGGCTCAGACTCTAAAGGGGGTTTTATACTTGTGTGGCAGACCCTACGCTGTAGCCTACGCTGTTGTGAGCATTTAAACTTGTGCGGTAGTGTGTCTGTGTCACTCTGCAGTTACACCTACAAAGCACTAGCCAGCGGCAGAGTTTCTAAGTGCTGTAAAGTTTAGTTGATTTAAAACACACCCAAAACACACATTAAACACACATTAAACATGGCTTAATAGAGACAATTTCAAACACAAGTACACCAATCAGCTTCACTATAACTCGCAGCATTCACAGACAAACACTTGTCTTTATCTGGACACATTTTCCCCACAAATACAACATGCTAATGTTTTTAGCACAAGCCTATGGCATTTTACATTGTATAAATTAGCCTAGCAGCTAGTGGACTTTTCCTCTACTCGTAGAAAGCCAGGTACAACAGCAACATTTAACAAAGGTAACGTTACAAAATTCAGCTCCATTATAGCTCACAAGGTTCACTGACAAAACAACTGTCTTACACTAAACATGTTTTCCAAACTTATATAACATACTAACGTTATTAGCACAAGCCTATGGCATTTTACATTGTATAAATTAGCCTAGCGACGAGTGGAGATTTCCTCTGCTCATATGAAGCCAGGATAAGTCCCTGAATGCCATAAGGGGATGTATACTTCGGTGTAGGCTCTACGTCGATGCAGAGCCTATGCATAGATTACATCAAGCATCAATACGACGCAGAAGTATAAATCCTGCATAAGTCATAGATATGCATTGAAAGTTGCATACAGCTCCTTTGACACAGTACAATCTTTGAGGTATAGAGGACAATTCAAAATATACTCTCATGACTTGTGACTGTCAAGGTGATGAGGAGGTGCACGAGTTTGAATTCCAACATTACAAGAGATGGTCATGACTGTATCTACATACACGTATTTCAAAAAGTGATTCATGACTATCGTGCCTCTTCCTCAGCCCAAAGTCACAAGAGAGAGTTGTGACCAAATTTGCCGACAGCTACACAGAGCTTGAAAAGTCTGTGGTTGCATGCGTCTGCCTGCAACATGATGAATGAATTAAGTGGCAACATTTGTCCCTGTCACTGACCACAGGAAGGTCAGCGGGCTAACACAGTAACCTCGTTGGCTGCTGGGCTGCTCACCTGGGTAGTACCGAGCCAATCCGGTGGCAGAGCCAAACACCTGCCAGAGGAGTGACGGATCTTCCTCCTTGTTTTTCCGGAAAACATCCTCCAAGGCCTCAGTCCAATTTAGCTCATTCAGAATGATGGTGGCTGAAACACACACACACACACACACACACACACACACACACACACACACACACACACACACACACACACACACACACACACACACAGAAGGATTAAATGAGTCATATTTGTACAGAAGTACAAAATCATAAAAATCACACAAGCACAAAATGTCAAGGCTTTTCAAAAACCATTTATTCTGAAAAAGCAATTCTGAAGAAGGAGAAACTAGCTAGAAAGCTCACACACACACAGACACACACACTCAGATTTGCCAGTCTTAGGCCACTGACATTGACGGCTGAGAGAAGGCCTCCTCACAGATATTGAAACTGACGTCAATCTGCTACAATGAGATATTTCCATTTCTTATACATTTCTGCTCTGAGAACACACACACACATGCATGCACGCACGTACGCACGCACACACACACACACACACACTAAAATCTACAGCTGTGGTAAGTGAGCAAAGGAGAGGAGAAAGGCGAGAGAGGAAAGAGGGAGGCAATAACAGAATGATTCAATTTGATATTTCTGGAATAAGACAAAATCATCTCCCAGCTGCTCGGGGGACAGACATACAGTAAACGTTTTGTTTACCTGTTTGTCTGCAGGAGCTCTTACTGGCTTAATGCTCCAACAATCTAGTTTGATCAAAAAAGGCAGCGCTTTGCCTGGGAGAGTGGGCTGCATGTCAAACTGATGCTGTGTATGACTCATACTTGTGTGTATGTGTGTGTGTGTGTGCCTCATCTCTGTGTGTGTGTGCTTTTGTGAGAGCTACTGGATTAAAGATAAAACAAAGACCAGAAAAAAGAGACATCAGGGCGAGACGGGGGGACAGCCAGGGGATCCGAGGTTTGCTGAGGCAGAGTCCTGCGTGACAGACAACTAGAAGCTACATGTGTGTGGTTAAAAGTGAGTTATGGTAAGTTAGTGTGAAGCAACAGTACTCAGAGATTATATTCACAACTCAGCAGGAAGAGGCACAGCTGTGCTGCGAGTACTACACTGTTAGGGTGCTTTCACACCTGCCCTGTTTGGTTCGGTTCAATTGAACTCAAGTTCGTTTGCCCCCTAAGTGCGGTTCATTTGGGCAGGTGTGAACACAGCAATCACACTCAGGCATGCACCAAAACAACCAGACCGAGACCTTCTTGAAGAGGTGGTCTTGGTTCGGTTACAAACAAGCTCTGGTGTGGTTCGTTTGTGGTGAGAACGTGTTCCGACCTCGATCTGAACCAACTGCAGTCACATGACACATTGTTTGGGTTAAACATGAGCATGTTACAGTCCTGGAGGATTGTTAACACTTCCCTGCCACTAACAAGATATTCAGGAATCTGTGTTTTCACTGTTATGAGATAGGGGGCGCTGTTACACATCTTGTTAAAAAGAACAGCACTGCCGTGTCCAAAAACAAACAAAGAAGAAGATCTGCTGGAAACCAGAATAAGGTGTTTACTGAAATGTAGCAGCTTGTAAACCGCACAAAAGTATCGGCGCCAACGGAGAAGTTTAAGGTTGTGCAAGGCGTGGGGATGTTGATGGACTCAGACTCTGACAATTCCTGTTTTGTTCAACATTCTGAATCCGATTTGGACGAAGAAGCAAACAAGTTTGGCGGGACGAAAACGGGATATCCATGACAGTGAGAGTGACACACAGGCAGGACGACCACAGAGGAGAGGGAGACAACAAAACACAGAACGATCACTAAACCTGTGTGTTCCACTACACCTCAAAAAGAATATTATTTTCACATCCAATGCATCAAAACATTGTTTTCTAGTTGGAGCCGCGCCTCTTTTTCAAACTGTATGCTTTGACTCAAATGAACAATGACAGCAATATAGTCCACGATGAGCAGCGCTAAAATCAACCCGCGTTTTGTTTACTTCCTGGATTTTTTTCCCCATATGGAAATTCTGACCAATCAAGAGCAGCTTTCTCACACAAGGCATTTGATCTGGTCCACTTGTAAATGCTGCCGTGAGAACACGAACCAACTCTAGGCAATTATACAACTTTGTAACAAAATTAGTCCCTGATTTGGACCAAAGCAAGACAACTCTAGGTCTGAAAGCACCCTTAGAAGTACAGGTGCTAGCTAGAATCATTGAGTGTTCTTTGGTTTATCCCCAACCTTTTACAAAGGTTTCACCTGGGACCCTTTCCACCACTTTTCCACCAACATGGAACTGATTCTGTTTCGGTTCCAGCACCTTACTTTGAAATGTTCAGAGCACTTCAACCAAAAATAAATTTAGAACCAGAAACCAGAACTGTTTTTCCTTTTCAACCTCCCAGCACTGTCCTGTGGCTCTCACGCTCCCTCTGGCTCCTCACTCCTTCCCCTCCTTAAAACCACCTCCTCTACCAAGGCTCTATTTCCATGCTTTGTCGAATAAAGAGAGAGCTTAGGCCCCGGCCTTAAATTGCTCCCTGTGGCATTGTAGAGCAAAGCGTGTCCCAATGATAAGTGGTGACAATTTGTTCAGGCCTCATCTCTCTGCTCCCAGAGGATGGCCCTTAATGGATTAGTCCTGCTGGTTTCTGTGACATCAGTAACAAGAACTCTCAGGGTAACAAGACCTCAAACAGGAACCACTGGTATTTTTCCCCACCCATGCTGCACAAACTGAAGAGTGAACTAACAAGGGAAGATCACGTATAGTTGTATTTCATCTGCCGACTAGCTGCCACAGCAGGAAGTCGATGTAGTGACCGAACCATTAGGTGATTTGTGTGGGTGTAGATACATGATGAGGAGGAGAAAAATAAATGACCGAGACGCAGAGTGTGTCCTTACTCACTGTGTCTGTTGGAGTGTTTCCTTTGTGTAAAATTGACAAAGCCATTATAGTCTCCCTCGGGCATTTAAATGCAGACACACACAACACACATTAAACCCCTCTACCCCCCTAAATGGGCAGGTCAGGAACCGCTGATGAGCCCTCAGCAACAATATCAAAGGCGTGGCAAGGCAGCGTCCTTTAATCGCAGCCAAACACTAGAACAAATCACATTTTCACTGTAAACAGATCCATCTCTGTGGCCATGTGTCTGTTGCTTGCTCGAGGTCACTATGATGAGAGGAAGAAATGAAAAGTATCACTGCAGCTACACAAGTCAGCTCAGCTCTATTTGTCAGGCATGGATTCATGGCCGGAGGGACACTGGAGGGGGGAAGGAGAGCGCATCTGTTTGTGTGTCTGTAAACTTGGAGCAACAAACACAGATATTACCAATACCTAAAAAAATTCCAGTCAAAGTGTTTTTCTTCAGGGGTTGGATAAAACATCCCTATATGATAGTAATAAAGCAACATCTATGAATTTCTGAGTGTTTTATAAATGAGTTTTCTGCATCGAAATTCTGTTTTCAGTCCGATGAGATAAGAGACATGACATGTTGAGTGAACAGAGAAAAAGGGGAGAAGGAAGGAAGCCACTGGCTGTTGATTTCTTTGATAAATTAGTTTGAGTTAGTTACTTACTTTTAGCAAGTTCTGCAGTTGGTGCACAACTTGCTAATGTGTAACCTACATCCATATTTGTATATATACATATGTGTATATATATGGGTTGAAAATTAATTAGCTGTGGGCCCCCATGAGACACGTAAAAACAAAAACAGGCTAAACTAGAGACCATCATGTGATGGGATCGCGCCAACTACGATACAGCAATCTGCAACTTAAAAGGAATTTGGGGTGTAAAGCTGGGGGGCAAATGGCCCCTTCCCTTCTTCCTACACCCCAACCTCCAGCCACCTTGCTCAGACTACACCCACCTTTGAACTCAGCCTTTAATGTGATCTCAACTACACAGCTGTTAAGTTTTGTGGCTGCACCTTAGTGTGCTTTCACACCTGCCCTGTTTGGTTCGGTTCAATCAAACTTAACTTGGTTTGCCCCCTAAGTGCGGTTTGTTTGGGCAGGTGTGAACACAGCAATCACACTCGGGTGCGCACCAAAACAACAGGACCAAGACGTTCTTGAAGAGGTGGTCTTAGTCCGGTTACTCTGGTATGGTTCGTTTGTGGTGAGAACGTGTTCTGACCTCGAGCCGCACCAACTGCAGTCGCAATGCAGCAAAACATTGTTTTCTAGTTGGAGCCGCGCCTAAAATGAACACTGACAGCAATATAGTCCACGATGAGCAGCGCTAAAATCAACCTGCGTAGTTGTCCCTCCATTGTGACATAGGAAAGTGTCACATTTATCTTGCAAGTGTACTCTTCTTCAACGTTTTGTTTACTTCCTGGATTTTTCCCACATGGAAATTCTGACCAATCAAGAGCAGCTTTCTAGTGCAAGCTCTCTTGGCTCACCAACACCGTCTTGGTAAGTCTTGTTGGCCATCTAGTTAGTTCACTGTTCCAACAATCACCAACTGTTTGATATAAATCCTTAATTCACTGAGTTAGATGTGAAAAAAATGCTGTTTTTGCCCGTGGTCTCTTCAGCTGTTGTTGCCGGCCGGCTGGTTACAGTCCTGTAACATTAAACATCCCCACTCTCCACCACTCGGACTTGATCGTGGTGTCTGTCAGCTCAGCAGCCTGTTCCACGAGACTGGAGACTGACCTCTGGTGGAGCGTGATGTGCACCACATATAATGAGATGAATAGAAAGATAAGTGTTGTTGTGTTCTAAATACCCTGGTGTGCTGTAATGCTGTGATACCTCCCAAGCCAACAGCATCTCTCATGTTTGTGTATAGTACTACAGTACTGAGCTTTTTGGGTCTGGTCTTCCAAGCCTGTGTCTGTCCCTGCAAGACTCTAATTGGACTTTGTGCTACACTGAGCGGTCAACATTTAGAACAACTCTGAATGAGGACATCGTTTCAGATGATAATAAATTCAGCAAAGATGCTCAGCCATGCCAAATCCAAAAATCACACTATTTAAATATCAAATGGTTAACAAGTGAAGACGTGAAATAAAAAAAATAAAAATGAATGATTCATGTGGCAAGAAGACATGGGAACTGAATATGGAAACGAAGATACTAAATATTCCCTGTGAGGCATGTAGATGCTTTCAAAAACAAATCAAACTGGATTCTGGCAGTGACTGATGAGGGTGACGGCGGTGGGAGGAGGTGAGGAGGGAAAGCTGCATGGTGCCATGCCAAACAATGCCCCATGGTGTTCCCTGTCATCAGCTAGCTGGTGGCTGAAACCGCCTGTGCATTTGAAAGTAATTATACAGTGGTGGTTGAAGTGTTGAGAACCTGCAATCATCGTATCAGAAGGGGCCCTGTGCTTGATGATGCTTCACCACTCGCTACTTACACTGTGACGTGTGCGTCAGTGCTTCGTTTTTGCTGGCATTCACGGTGCTGCAATAGACTCTTACACATATGTATAGTAATGTATCTGTCCACCAACAAATGCTGATTTTTTTTTTTTTTGTCTTACAGCTGGCATGGGCAGAAACCTGAAAATACACCCTCCTTCTGCAGCTTTCCCTTGTCTGTCCTAACCCCCTCCCACCAGAAGACCATGGGCATATTGCTCCCCACTACTGTGGACTGCTTCTAAGGGAGGAGGGCGGGCAGCAACTTTGGGATGGCCCTTTGGTTGGATGCTGTAGAAAGTGCAAACCCCCAGCAGCAGTGCTTGCCACCGGCACCACTAGGTCCGACCTGTGTAAAAGGCAGAAACAGAAAGTTTACTGATCCAGTAGGGTGTCCAGGCTGTTTGGTCCCCTGGAGCTGGGGTTTGTGCTGGCTGGATTCGGGTTGCTACAGTCACTGACTTGGGGTCAATCTCTGGAGGATGCACTGTGATTCAAGGCTCTAGCTAACGTTAACTACATAAACATGAACATGAAGCCGCAGCCTTGAGCCTTTGACCCGGTTAACATTTTCTCTCCATCGCCATATTCTGTCCATCTTCCTTTTTTGGGTTGCTCTGCAGTGTAGGCAACTGTTGCTAATGCTGGAATAGCAACTTTCCCTGCAGGATTCTACAGCATGGAATCAGGCTTTCACCACCCAGAATGTGCACACACAACTGCATCTGTAGAACAGCCAATAGGGATGCTCTCTCTCTCTGAAATTATCTGTGATTGGCCAAAGTCTCCCATCAAGGTCGAGATTGTGTCTTAGCCTACAGAGCTAAGAGGAGGTGCAGAGGTCTAGTTTTCTCAGTCCACTTCAATAAGAAAAGCTCAAAGTTTATCATGGGATTTTTGCCCAAAGACGCCAAAATTAAACTGCCTACCCCAGCTTTTACAACCAGAAAAGAGACATATTTAATGACGGGACAAAACACACTGGACAACCAGTATTCAGGGCAACACATACCAGTTACTTATGACACACATTGTAACACCTGTTTTCCATAAAAGCCAAAAGGGACACGCCATTTCACTATATCAAAACAGCAACACATATAAACCAAATTTAACCACATTGTGTTGCAATGCGTGTGCTACACTCGTTAAGCAGCTTCAATTCCTCAATAACACAAATTTTCATCATTCATTCATCAAATAAATTAGCCTTTCAAATGAATGCTGCAATTTGCACTGCAAAGAAAAATAAACTGTAACAGCAGTAAATCTGGATGAGTTACTGGATAGAGGGATGTGGGCAGCAGGAACAGTAAACTCTGCAGAGAGCTCTGGGGGTGAGAGGACTTCATAAGAGCCAGCTGAGCTGTGGTTCTGCTGGACACCACACTGCACACCACACTATGCTGGGCTTGCTGTTTTCAGCTGTTTTTGAAAAATCTGATTTCTGTCAGGATGTCGACACAGACTGCATTTTAATTGTGAATTAACATAATGTGTAAAATAATCTTAACGAGAGAGAAGGGCAGCATCTTATTAGAATACCACACAGAGTATGGTTTTTCAACATCCACTTGATCCTGACTGGGATGGACTCAATCCAACTTTCAATTCCATTGATGTAAACATAAGTGTGCGTGAATTGATGGTGGTGTGTGAAGACCATCTGACAAATAGCTAATCATTTGGTGATGCCGTGGGAGTAAAGGCTGAGCGTAGTTATCACGAGTGTGTGTGAAAACCACCCAAGGCAATATGAAAATGTAGAGACATGCAACACACTCATAGCAGCTATGGCCAGGGGGAAGGGAGATATGACACCAGCACACACACATACTTGACTCCCATATTTATTTCTGTAGAAAGGTGTCGAGGTGAGAAAGGTGAGAAAAAACTTATAAAACCTGTTTACACCTGGTTTGAACATGTGTCATGGGTGATCAGAAAGTCTGTCTGTTCTCACCTGGCATTAGAACACTTCTCCACATGCGTCTCTAGTGACCATGTGTGATTGGATCTCACTTCTGCACTTTAAAAGCAGATAAACACGTACAACGTTCCATTTGCAAAGACCAAAGGCGTTGTTTTTTGTTTATCTTGAGACAACCTAGCGCACCTGTGGTCCTTCCACCACTCAGAGACTACTGCGGTGGGAGTGTGAGCTCTGCACTGGGGACAGTTGGTCGCAAGTCGCAAATTGTTAGCATCATACGACTAACGTTACCTAAGGGTTGTTAATAGGTTTAAGAACAAACTTCAGCCATTTCAGTTGGTGTGAGTTTGTTGGGAGCGTTAGCTTGTGCTAACCGGGCAGACGTTGAACTGACCGTCCCTCGAGAGGAGAGCAGCTCCACAGGTGGTCCTTCAGGGCTCTGTCTAACATGTGTAATGCTGGCAACAGACGGTTTGAGTTGGAGTCAGCTGAGTAGGCAGTCCTTCACTGTGGCCAATAACACATTAGCATACACACTGCTGACAGAATGCGGCCATATGTGGCGCAGACCACCTCCGAGCGTGGTCTGTCTGAATGATCAAATCTCAAGATGCATTGAGAATGTATTGGGTGCATTCACACCTGAACTTATAGCTGTCCACGTGTGATTCAGTCACCCAAGACACATGTTAATAATAGTAATTTAAATTTCAAAATTGGGTATTTCAAAACCATACGGTGTGATCCTGATTCCCCAAAATTGGAACGTGGATGTAGTAATCCAATCCTACCCAAAAACCAGATCAAGTGTCACCTTTATGGTATTTCAAGACTCTAAAGGTGAAGATAAGGATGGTTTTGATGCCGACTAGGACTGCCACCTTGCTGTAGCATGCCTCTGCACACCAGTCAAGTTGCATTTACAGTTTGCACACACACCTTCCCACCAACAATACACACAAGATCTATACAGTCAGCACAGTTTCAGGATTAGTGTCACTAAATCAGTATCTGACTAAACCTGTTCTAGAGATATGACGCTGAATAATGGCCAGATAACCTTATGATTCACAGTGAAGTTGACCTTTGACCTTTGGATATAAAATGTCAGCACTTCATCATTTTATCCTGTTAGATACTTCTGTGAAATTTTCTCATTATTAGCTTAGGAATTCAAACATGTTTCGTTATGTCACAGTGACCTTTGACCACCAAATTCTAATCAGTTCATCCTTGAGTCTAAGTGGATGTTTGTGCACAAATTTGGGGGAAACTCCTTCAAGGCCTTCTTGAGATATTGAATTCAAGAGGATGAGATGGATGCAAGTTCACAGTGACCTTTGACCACCACAATCTTATGAGTTCATTGTTAAGTTCAAGTGGACGTTTGTGCCAAATTTAAGGAAATTCCCTCAAGGTGTTCGTGAGATATCACGCTCACAAGAATAAGACAGAAAGGTCACAGTGACCTTGACCATTGACCTATGAACACCAAATTCTAATTGGTTCATTGCTGAGTATGAGAGGACGTTTGTGCCAAATTTGAAGAAATTCCATCAAGGCTTTGTTGAAATATCGCATTCACAAGAACAGGATGGGCAACGCTGTAGGAAGGCATGAAAATTAGGATAATCCTGATCCCACTGGAAAGGTGGACTCTGCATGGATTTGAAGTGGATGTAGAGACAAGTAGGAAACATGGCACATATTCTTTCATATTAAAATAACACAGACCATAGAAAACAATTAACCAATAAAATATTCTCAATCAGTGCACCAAAAAAATCCAAATAAACAAAACCCTGAAGACCCTCCAAGCTGTTGTATGATGCAACATCATTCTTGCCTGCATTGTGCAACACTAATAAATACAGCGATAGTTAGACCAGAGAGATGGTGATAAACAGCCCCGGCTAATTCTGCAGCTCTGGCTTATTATGTACTAATGTAGATGAGTGAATATGAATAATAATGCAAACTGATCTGTGCTAATGAAATGTATTACTTTGACCCTCAGATGGACGAATTCTTGTGACATCTGGATCAGAACGATCCTCAGAGGAAGTTCCTTGAAAACCATGGAATGGCAAATGAGGGCATTACAAAATCTGGATAATTCTGAATGAAATCTTTTTAATTCCTGGGCCCAGGTGTAAACAGGACCTTAGTTATCTCCACTGCCTTAAGATCAAGAGCAACATTTTGTGCCTCACTTGGATCATGAGGTTACAAAGGTTTCAACTTGTTGATATTGGCTCCCATTATCCAGACTGAAAGCAACAACGCAGTATGTGACATTGCAGAAATCTCATTCATTACTGTCAAGGAAGTTTTACGGACGGGTAAAATAGAATTACAAGGAAGAAACTTTGTCTGGGAACATTCTGGCATGGAGGGGAATCCCAATCAGCTGATTAGAACATCCTGGGAAGGTGTCCAACTTGTCGCAAGGACACAGGTCACAGACATAACGACAGTGAGAGGGAGGAAGATGAAGGAAGGAGGGATGAGGAGAGAGAGATGGAGATGAAGACACCTCAGAGTTTGGCAGCCAGCTCCGTAAACTAAACAGGACGTGTATCAAGTGGCACAAGAGTGCAAAAAGAAAAAAAAAAAAAAAAAAATCAATTTCTACGCTGTGAGCTTTGCCACAGGGACCGTGACTTCGATACAAACACGCTCACATACACAGTGTCAGAGTATCTCAGCACGTCACAGTGTGTGTGTGTGTCTCGGGCTGACAGGTGCCACACAGCGTTGATGCAAACGGGCATCAGGCGAGCCTTCGGATCTCCTGCCAAGGCCGCGACGCTCTCCCTTCATCTCCCCTCATCGCATCCACGCCAATCCGCCTAATGAGCGAGAAGACACGCATACGCAGCCATGAGATCCGTACACAGTACAGTAGGCGCATGCGATGTGACACACACACATGCCGAATCTCACACCCCGAGTGTTTCTTCCCCTCTCGCTGAAACACATTCACACACACACAGAAAAACTCTGATTCATCTCCAGTGTGCACGCACATAAACACGATAATGAATCCCAGTCTGACCACCCACACTGGATCAGCAGGGAGAATGGATTCCAATCAGCAGGACTAATGCGGGGGAGAAAGACAGTAGCACATTTGTCTCCACACACCCAACTATTAATATGCTTAATAAAGTGGAGCGAGGGATGAGAGGAGCATGGAGTGGTGGAGGGTGGAGTGAAGGGGTAGAGCTGTAGAAGAAAAGGAAGAGGCAATGAGGAGGGATGAGAAAAAGAGCAAACATGACAAAACAAGTAGGGGAGAAAGGAACTAAAGACAGAAGAATAAAGAGAGGTGGAGGTTGTGGAGAAGGTCTGCTGCAATTAAAACAGAATGAGGATGACACATCTCTCCTTCAGCATCAGTAAAAGCCACAAGGACGCCAGCCTCGTCTAGACAAAGTCCTCTAATCAAGTTACCAGTTCTTCCTCCACACAACAAGATAGAAAACCAGGGCGTGTCAAAGTATGTGTGTCTCCTTCTTCTGCATTCACACAAACACACACACACACACACACACACACACACACACACTTGGATACACATTGCCATGGCAACGCTGACAGTGCTGGCCAGCCGGAGTGGCATCAATGTGGCAGCCCGTCCTTGGAGAGATAGAGATAGAGATAGAGAGAGGAAACACCAGCCTAGCTTTGCGACTTTGTTAACTACAGCTCCACCCAGACCCCACCTTCAACCACCTGCCTGAGAGCTGGAGGAGATCAAACAGAAACCACAGAGCCTACACGCCAAAATCCTGCAGTGGAGGACAGCTAAAATACAAAGTCTTAAATGGTTGGTTAATCAAATAACAAATAAATAACAAAAAATTGGCCGTGGATTTCCTCCCCGGATCGAATGAGCTTAGAGATGCATGGTATCGGAGCCTACTCTGAAGCCTACACCATTGTGAGCATTTATACTTGTGCCGTGGTGTGTCTGTGTCACTCTGCAGTTACACCTCCAAAACACTAGTCTGCGGTGGTGGTGTTTCTGTTACTGTAAAGTTTAGTTGATTCAAAACACTCATTAAACATGGCTTAACAGCGACAATTTCAAACACAAGTACACAAATCAGCTTCACTATAACTCGCAGCATTCACAGACAAACAGACATGTACCAAGGTGCACTTTATCTGGACACATTTTCCCCACAAATACAACATGCTAATATTTTTAGCACAAGCCTATGGCATTTTACATTGTATAAACTAGCCTAGTGGCTAGCCGACTTTTCCTTCACCCATATGAAGCCTGAGACAACAGCAACATTTAACAAAGGTAACGTTACAAAATTTGGCTCCATTACAACTCACAAGGTTCACTGACAAAACAACTGTCTTATACTACGTGTGTTTTCAAAACAACTACATCACATACATACATACATTGTATAAATTAGCCTGGCGATGAGCGAGGATGTCCTCTGCTCATATGATGCTTGTTAAGGCTGCTAAGCAACCTCAGACGCAATCTGCCGCTGCAATTTTGAAAGCTGGCTAAAAAAGGCACAAAAGTAGCACCCAGCATCTGACCTCGCGTTCTCCAGGCGGTTACAGATGCAGCATTTGTATGGACCGAAATAGGCGCTCAGGAACGTGTGTTGCTCTGGCATTTGAGCGCACCTGCCACGCATCTACATTGAAAACAATAAATTTGAGAGCGCAAAAAACGCGGCATGTGTATGGGCCCTTACATATTCAAAAAGATTACCAGCTCATTATCATTCTAGAGAATAGCAAACAAAATGCATGGCTACATACCACTGAAGGTAAAGACAGAGAGAACAAAGAGAGCTGAAAGAAGAAGAAGAAAAGGGCTACAAGGGAAAGTGATGCAAATAAAAGTGAAAACAAGAAAGACATACAGAAAGAAAGAAAAAGAAAGAGGCAATATATAGTTCCAGTAAGAGAACCAGAGAAACTGATAAATCACACCAGGAACAGCCCCCTCCTCCAGCCCACTCCCCTCCCTTTCATCATTATAACTGTTGCTTGTAAAAATAACTGAGTGCATTTGGCCATTTGGCAATGACAAAAATGTCTGCACGGTCAGAGGCCTCAGAGGCCCGTCACTCTGCACATTTATAGTCCAACTTATGTGGAGTGACTCACTGTGTAAGGACATTAGAATCATGTGACTGAGTCCACTGCATTTAGCAAACCCTGTGTGACGATCATTACTGAGATTGATATTGAACGCTCAATCAATGCCAGGGAGGCCATTAAGCTCGTGCCTGGGTATGAGGAAATTGTTTAACTGTTTTGATGCTTGCTGAGTGTGTGTGTTGTTAAATGTAGTGTTTAACATGGGGAATTATAGCACTTTAGTTATAAAGTGTCATTTTAAGCAGTGTGAGAGACTGATGATGTCGCTACGGCAGATTTCCCTCAAGCTTGGGCGCAGTGTCTCTGGATTTATCTAGATTTCATTAGGATTATCTTTTAAGATCACATGTCAATTCTGATTTAATATTCAGTCTTTTGTTGCATCAGAAGCTTCCTTTCATGTTGTCTCCATTTTTCGGATCCTTGTCTGCGTCCTCTTTTACATGAGAGTGTGTACGTTTGGTTTGAGAGTGGAAAGACATGACTGTGCGTCTCAAGATATGTCTGCATCTTGAAATTTATGTGTGTGAGTCTGTCCTTGAATTATACTGATTTGTGTCCTAGAATAAGAGGTTAACCCAGAGGACACATTTGTGTGTGTGTGTGTGTGTGGGCAAGTGCTCAGCTTTGTGTATATAGTCATCCGCCCATACATTAGTCCATTTATCTCTTCCAAGGAGGCTAGTGTCTGTTTAACATATTGCTGTTTTAAAATTACTGGCAAAAGGACAAATTAAGGCGTTTAAAAAAAACACCAGTCACATTTAGATTGGTATCAGTGTTGTCAGAGAAAAAATATACCGTTGCAAAAAATCCATTACCTGACGCTAACATTAATTTTACATTAATGTGTGTCTCACATTTGACACTGTAAGGTCATAATGGATAAAACTGCAATTATTTGGCCCCTGATGACTCAAATTTGTCTAAAAGGATTTAAGGCTGGCCACATTCGGTAACAGCATTCTTTATTGCACCAGATTTAATTACCGTAAACCAAATCTAGTTTGACTGGTGGCCTGTCCGGTGTGTTTTCCTGCTTTATGTCCAGAGCTGGGAGAGGCTCCAGAAGGGAGGGATGGACAATTATCCCTTTGAAGTTATAGCCCTGTATGTGATTAGATCAGGTTGATGTGAGAGAGGTGTAATCACACCACATAGAGCCAGCAGTAAGGGATGCAGAAAGAGTAGCAGAGAGAAGTAATCAGAGAAACATTATAACCTTGTAAATAAGGTTAGTCTGATTCACGTCAACAAGTACTGGAAAGGTGCCAAAGAGCACTTGAACCTCACTTATGAGGGTGATCAGTGCGTCATGGATGTGCAACTTCTAGGGCTGAAAAATAACAGCAGAAGTGCCAAAAACTGCAGTTCCTTGATGGCCACTTGAGGTTTGCTCCTAAGTCCCCATATACCCCCATGTTCAAATGCCCAACGTTAGAGCAGAAATAAACATGTTTACAGCCTGGTACGAAAAATGGTTTTGGTCTTTATAGCCCATTTCCCCTTTCATGACACCCATTTGAGTGCCAAATAGGTGCTATCTATTGACAAGTCGCCACCACCACGTCAACTTTAGAGTACTTTCACACCTGCCCTGTTTGGTTCGGTTACATTGAACTCAAGTTTGTTTGCCCCCTAAGTGCGCTTCATTTGGGCAGGTGTGAAAACAGCAATCACACTCGGGTGTGCACCAAAACAACTGGACTGAGACCCTCTTGAAGGTGGTCTCCATCACCTCCTCCTGTACTGCCTTAATATGCACATTCAGCACATCCAATGCATCAAAACATTGTTTTCTAGTTGGAGCCGCGCCTCGTTTTCAAACTGTATGCTTTGACTCAAATGAACAATGACAGCAATATAGTCCACGATGAGCAGCGCTAAAATCAACCTGCGTAGTTGTCCCTCCATTGTGACATTAGAAAGTGTCACATTTATCTTGCAAGTGTACTCTTCTTCAACGTTTTGTTTACTTCCTGGATTTTTCCCACATGAACTCCAGGCTATTGTGTAGCTTTGAAACAAAATTAGTCCCTGATTCGGACCAAAGCAAGACAACTCTAAGTCTGAAAACACCATTAGTTAGATAATGAAAATGGCGTAACCCCAGATCCAAAATTATAGGAGTAGCTGTAGCTAAAAGACCTTGTAAGGAGTTAGATGTTCAGTTTTTCCAGTGAGTACATTTTGTTTCAATGGTTTTAAGCCAGTTTTTAGCTAGCGAGCATGCTAACCAAGCAGCTAGCATTAGGGTTAGTTCCACCCTCGTCCAAATATAGCAACTTATTGCTCTAAAAAAATGGCAACAGCCAAAATGCCAAAATGGAGCCTTCAAAACAGAAGTCAACACACCAATGAGTAACGTCACGGTGGCTACTTTATTATTTTTATACAGTCTATGATATAGTGTATTAATCCTCCCTCCTTTGCAACGACTACTCCAGGCTGAAAGTCGGAAACATGCGCACATACAGTTCATATTACCCGTCATCAACACTCCTTATTTGAGGTAACTGCTACTGTCACCATGCTAATATGTGTAGCAGGCATCACATTTACCATGTTCATCATCTTAGTTTAGCCTGTTAACATGCTAATATTTGCTAATTATCACTAAACAAGTACAGCTGAGGTTTAGTCTCATTAGTTTTGCCAATATATGTTGTATGCAGAGATACCACCATGGATATTTGTACCAAATTTCATGGCAATCCATCCAAGAGTTGTCATGACGCTGAACTAAAAAACAATTTATCCTCCTGGTAGAAAATCAAAGGGGATCACCAAAGTCATTCGGATTCATCCTCTGGGGAACATGAATGTCTGCAATCTCTTAGTCTCTCAATCAAACAGTAGATCGAGCGACCAATAATACCATCCATATAGCCACTCCACTAATATGGTTAAAATGAAACCACGCACAACACTGTTCACATGAGTCCAGTGACCAAGGCATTTATGTTAACACAGTGAAAGAAGCAGTGACAGATGAAAAGCATGAATATAAGTGTGATAAGCGCACCAAAATAACTGAGAACAGCCTCATGCAAGTACAGAGCACCCATAAAAAGACCTATCATTGGCGGAGGCACTGACGTTCTGTTCAACTGTCCCCAGAGGTCAGCAGGGTGAGCACTGAGCGGGAGGGAAAGGAGCAGCTGGTGACCAGGGTAAAGAGGGGGCTTGGGTGTGCTGGCCATTGGGTTGTTGGCAACTAGGCTATAAATAGACTAGAATGGCCTAGCATTGGTGTGGAAGTGTCTACACTACAGACAGCGCTGGGAGGCTGAGCTCTGCATCAGGGGAACGTACTGTAGATACTGGACATAGTGATGACAGGGATAAGAGAGACAGAAAGCAGGGTGGGAGGTGGTGGTCACTATGTATTACTATTCATAAAAGAAGAAGAGAGATTATGCATTTTTCAACAATACATGTGTGTTTGTTTCAACTTACAGCCTTCATATATATCCGTCGGGATGTGGACGGCGGTGGTGTTGTACGAGACGAGGCGTTTGAAGTCAGGGTCTATCTCGAAATCATCTGGTAGATATCTGTTCTTCCGAATCTTTCCTTCGTCTGTCATATTAAGCTGCACAAAAGGGAAAAAAACAGCAGAACCTGGAGTTTCAAAACAATCCTGCAAAGCATTTTATGGCTTAAAGGGTAAGGGTAACGTGGACCTTATTTTCCCATGTTTTTGTGTCTAAGAGACAAATGGGAACAAACATTTTTTGAACTGGTCTTCAATCTGACAGGCTCAGATTATTATTCTAAGTGCCTGACAAATGTTTTTGTTAAAGAGTCAGGGGCTGGTTGCACAACAACACCTTAAGTTAAGATCTTCCTTAAAGTTCTAGTTAAGGTTCCCTAGAAATAAAATCAGTTGCACAAAACACCCTTAAGTCTTATCCTTACGTTTCCTTGAAATGTTCCCTTAAGTGTTTATGGTTCTATCCTTGTCTTTGTCTTATACTTAAAGAATCCCTAGACTGTTGTACAAAAGACCTTAGCAACCAATGAATCAATTTTCGTTGCGTCTTCCTACAGTTGGGTGTTTTCTGTTTTCTGGTTTTCTGGTATTTAGGGATCAAATTTACTTTGTTTGTGATTGTATTTCTCCAAAAGTATAATCTTTCCTCCTCTGACCAATATGGTTTCCTCGTCTTCCTTTCCTCTGCCATTTATTCATGATCTAACTAGAAGCCAACTTTGTGAGACGAGAACAGGCGTCACAAGCGTGAGTCCAAGCAAACAATCTCTATGGAAACTTTTCCTGCTGTAAAATCTCTTTCAGCGCAGTTAATTAGTTCAGGTTTTTTTAAGTAAGGAAACCTTTTAAGGGATTCTGTGCAACTGTGTAAGTCCCTCAGCTAAGGAGAAACTATGCCTTAAGTCTACATACTTAAGGCGTTATATGCAACCAGTCCGTGATCCTTTTTGTTTAACCAAAAATAGCCCCAAAGATGTTACAGCCAAACCCACCAGATTCCATCTAAATAAACAGTTATTCAATCATTGTAAAACACAATTCATTCAAAGTCGACAGGAACAAAATAAAACTCACAAAAAACATCTTGGTTTGTCATTCTACTATTCCAACAATCACCAGCTCTGGTTTGGTTGAGATGAACCCTTAATTCACCCAGGTAGATGTGAAAATATGCTTCCCTTTATACACACTAAAATTACTGTTCATTTAAATGGAGTCTGGTGGGTTGGCAATGGTGATTTTCCAGCCATTTCTGGGTAAAATAAAGGATCTAACATTTCAACAAAAAGGTCTATCTCTGTGGGGAGCCTTTCCATAATCTTGTCAGACACTTAAAATAACAATCTGAGCCTGCTGGTGGCAAAAACCAGCAGTTTTAGTGGACGTAACTTGATGGAAATGCTCTGAGTTGTTACATCGCAGCCTGTTTTGATGCTGCCAGCTGCAGTGCTCTCTCTCAGTACTGAACTTATTTCAAAATGTGTTGTTCCCATCAGTCACTTAGACATAAAAACATGTGCACACAGGGTCCAGGGTTGAAAAATTCCAAACTGACCCTCTAAGCAGGGTAAGCATGTGTGTACACCCTCGATTTTTACACATACTGTATATGCAGTCTCTTGTTACTGTGAATGACAAGGTGTCAGTGTTGAGTACTCACTGATATGTCACTACTGACAGATAAAGACTGAGAAACTGAAAAGTTTTAGGCAGTGAAACATGAACCCCGGCGTCCAGGGAAAAAGAGGACGAGGAGAGAGGGGCTGTCAGTCAAATACAGAGTGACATCAGTGTGCTGTGGGTGCGGGGTTTTTTCCCACTGGGACCGTGGAAGGGAATTAGATGCTGATCCCTGTTTATGAGAGCAGACAGATGACGTCTGAGGCCAGGGGAGGCATTCAGTGTCTCACGCATACTCATGTGTTTCTGAGTATGGGGCCCAAAATATGTTCTGGTCCTCATGCATTAAAAAAACGTGCATATACACACATGCATACTGAGCAAAGTATGAATATAACATCAATTGTTTCTTAAACACATACGGTGACTTTATTCTTTTAACAGATTCTTACAGGCTTACAGTAAAATCTGCTATCAAAACTGTTGCCATGGTAATAATCTCTAGAGGGCTGGATATGGGTCGCTTGTGGTGTTTAATTTGAGAATTTGCATCTTTAATTACACTGACAGAATATCAAAATAGTGAGATCAAGTTGTACTTACGTCATCTTTGGCATTGTAGTAAACAATGCTGTCCGGCTGCAAAGAGAAACAGAAAAAGATAAGCAATCAATGACCAAACAGAGGAAATATACTCATGCTACAATGTCAAGTGTTCATATTTAAAGTGGCTAAAGATTAAAAAATTGAAGTAGACATATGTTGAATTGATCCCTGTGTGCAAAAACCTCAGGCCTCAGAGCTCTTCCTAATAGTTTTGTCTACTTTCAAGACATCATCTTCTTCTTTGTGGTCATCAGCTCCAGGCACACTACTGCGAGTGTTTACATTATGTGGCCTACATAGCTACATGCTAACGTCAAGGAAACATGTAGACTTGATGATGTTTATTTCTCCCTGATTTCAGACCATATTCCTGCTGGAACATATCTGGTTGTGAAGACTTTTGGTTAAGAGGCTTTTATTTGTGATTTTTCACGGTAGAAAGTGCAGCTATGCTCCCGTCACGGTCATTCCCTAGCTGCGATAATGGCACAGAGACACTAAGGGTGCTTTCAGACCTAGAGTTGTCTTGCTTTTGTCTGAATCAGGGACTAATTTTGTCATAAAGTTGTATAATTGCCTAGAGTTGGTTCGTGTTCTCACTGCGGCATTAACAAGCGGACCAAGAGACAGGCCCTAAAACAGAGCATCTCTGACAGAGGGTAAATACAGGTGTTCCAGCGCAGGAAATTTGAGGAAAGTAAGGTGTTTTTTGAACTTTAAAGCATGTCAACATGTTCCACAGGAAACCCAAAATACAAGCATGAACTTCAAAATGAGCCTAACAGGTCCCCTTTAATAACAGGCCTTTTACCAGCATCACTGATGAGCGCGGTTGGGTGCTTTGTTGCCAGTGTTGCCAACTCCCTAGTAAGGAAAGTAGCTATTGGCTGTCCTGAAAGTCGCTAGAAGTCGCTAGATGACGTCATCGCCTAATTTGCATAATTGGCAATTTGCATGTGGCGGCTTTGCGCATGCGCGATTCATTTGCAGTCTGGACGCGGACTAGTGTGGGTCTCCTCTCTGCTCTGACTGCAGCTGGGAGTGCTGCGTGAGATTGACCGCCGGTGAGTGCTTTGGGACGGGGGAGGGGCTCACAGCAGCACCCGCTGCTCGATCGTTGAGGACAGTAACTGCAGAACGATACGCGCTTTCACATCAGAGTCTCCAAAACACCAGAAAAAGTCGCTAGATTTGTCGCTAGTCGCTTTTGACAAAAAAAGTCACCAAGAGGGTTTGAAAAGTCGCCAGATTTAGCGAGAAAGTCGCCAAGTTGGCAACACTGTTTGTTGCACCTGTAACCACACCCAACTGTGATGTCACAGTGCACAGGCACACTCTAGAGCAGTGATTCCCAACTGGTGAGTCGTGGTCCAAAAGTGGGTCACAGGTCCATTCTGAATGGATCGCAAATGACTTACGAAAGTGACAAGTTTGTAAGAAACACACATTATTTTTAAGTACAGCGAATTTCCAGCACAGAGCTTCTACTATGAAGTGCTGTTTTCTACCGTGGAGTGAATGAATAATGGACAGCTACTTAACAGAGACAGCAAACTAGCTCGTCAACACGCCCAAACTCAAGTAAAACGCTAACTATATTAAACTTTGTGAAATCTGGACCCCATGGCTGGACCAGTTGGGAGCCACTAACCTAGAGTACAACTCTACATCACTGCAGCAAAGTGAGAAGACAAAGAACAGGAGGCAAATTAAGAAAAATAAGATTTCCAGCTGCTGTTAAATTGCTCTTTAAATCCACAACTCTGTGTGTCTTAACATGGCTTTAGTCCAATCCAAAAAAACATAAAGTAAATAAAACTAGACTTGTTTTTCTTTTAAAGTTACATCTGCAACTGTAACTATATTTTTGCAGGGCAGCAGGGTGTGTTTGACACTGAGGATCAGTGAAGTAAGTGGTGTTGTTTTGCTCTCACACCGCTGGGCTGTAAGCACACAGGCTAGCAGGGTGCTAACGAGTTAGCCTAGCTGCTGACATAAGGATGCCCTGGAGCCGCAGAGCTGCTTCACTGACTCCCACCACCTGCCTCCCACTTCTGGAGCTGCGAAAGGGATCTGTGACTCCTCCTGCCACTGCTACTGTTACCTTAACTCAAACAGGTTGCAATTAGCACACAATTAAGCTGTGTCAACTGTGCCGCTAGCATCTGTTCTCAGTTTTGCTATTTTGACGGTTAGTGAGGAGACGTGTAAATTCAACTGGGGGCAAAGAGGAGGCGCAGTGCACACATGTTGATACGCACATGCAAGCAAAAATATACACACAAAAGAGCGGACAACAGGAGACAGTCCCACGATGTTCTGTGTCAGGCCGTGTTATTGCAGATATGTGCACCCTTAGAGGTGACGATAACACTGAAGTCACACCACCACACCCCTGAGGGGAGGCTGCTGTGGGCAGGAACACTGAATGTGTGAGATGGAGAAAGGAGGAAGAGGAGGAGGAGGGTGGACAAATACTGATTTATGCTATACATGGCAGGTTGTGGTGGGTGTGATGTGTACTGCCAAATCAGTGCGTGCTTGTGTGTGTGTGTTTGTGTGTGTGTGTGTGTGTGTGCGATCTGTATCTTGTCTGGAGGATGCTTGTTAACATATTGCGATCCAGTCTCTGCCAGGTGTAACTGCAGTTCAGGTCCACATTTGTAAAAACCTAATGACTCATTCAATATGCCATCCACTCGTTAAAAACTCACAACATGATCTGCTCCCACCAGTTACGGTGCTTTTCCCTCGCATTCATAGCAGCAGCAAACACTGCTCCGTCACTGGAGTCGTAAAAAATGACCTTTTTCTTCTCAAATGAAAAGTTAATACGGGTTTTAAAGTATCACATTTAATGATCTGTGCCTCCAAATCCACTCATACATAAAAATGAGCTCAAATCACAATGCAGACAACAAGAACTAATAAACACTGCATTAAGTGCAAACAGTGTAATTAAACTGATCTGTTTAGAGAAGCTGGATACAGCTTGTGTTTTAATAGCAAGTGTAAATAGGGCCAGAGTCATTATGTTACACTGAGCAGACACACAGCAGTCACAGCTTTTTAAGTGTTTAAAGTCAGCGGGGAGAGGTGCCCAGTAGAATTGACCCACTTATCAAAGGTGACAGAGAACAGACGCATGCTCACATGATTTAGACGCTGATACAAATCCGTCCAATACATGTACATGTTTGAGCAGGCCTACTTTGTACATCAAACTGTGGTGGTGGTATTTCAATGCACAGTATTCTAAATGATATGGAAATTTAAGTGACTTTTTTTTTTGGCACATGCTATTTTGATTTACATCTTCTTTCAAATCTATGTTCAAAATGTGTGAATCATTCGCCAGAAAAATGTTGGTATTGAACCATGTTACGTTTGCACTTTATTATGTAGCAGATACACTGAAACTAGATTTTATCAGCACAGGAAAAGCACTGATATATTGGTAAAAGAAAAACTTTTCATGGCACTATCCCTGTTGACCAGTCATGACAAAACCAACACAATCTCACTACGACCTTGTCACGTATCCAAATTTGGTCATGGGTGTGTTGGTTTTTGATGGTCTTGGACGCCGTGTTGAGTTATGTCTGCTACATGCATTGTCTTCTTTCGATACACTTCCGTTTTCACAGGAAATTTAACGTTACATACAGTCTCTTCCAAAATAAACACACTACGTTGATAAAAGAGTGAACTTACTTTTTTTTGCCTTGATCAACTAACACAAAAGGTTGGGTTTAGGCAACAAAAGCACCTGGTTGGGTTTAGGCAACAAAAACACCTGGTTGGATTTAGGCAACAAAAACACCTGGCTGGGTTTAGGCAACAAAAGCACCTGGTTGGATTTAGGCAACAAAAACACCTGGCTGGGTTTAGGCAACAAAAACACCTGACTGGGTTTAGGCAACAAAAACACCTGGTTGGATTTAGGCAACAAAAACACCTGGTTGGATTTAGGCAACAAAAACACATGGTTGGGGCTGGCCTCTAGCTCAGTGAGTAGAGTATCCGCCCCATGTAGGCTGACCCCCCGCAGTGGCTCGGGCCTGACTCCAGCCCCCCTGTGTGGCATATTAAATATGTGGCTTCACATCACAGAAAAATATAAAATCCCACATCCAGTGTTTAAAGATTTTACTAGAATATATTGGCCAGCAAAAAACCAGGAAGCCTCTGTGGTTTGTAAAAACATACAAACATGTGCACAGCGTTTATTTGCCTTTTAGTCGACACTAAAGTGACACAAAATGATGCACTTGTTCTGTGTTCAAAGAGGGTACATGCAGGTTTATGTGGTGCTAAACTTAGTGTATGCCTGGGCCACACTGTTTATGTGAGCAGCGCGTGATGGTTACTTCACTGTAGTGCTTTGCCTCGCACATCTGCGGTGTTCAGACAGACAGTGTTGCTGCCCCTGGCTGCTGCCTGCCAGCCCTATTTCTAAATGGAGTTTG
This sequence comes from Cephalopholis sonnerati, assembly GCA_019142605.1. NCBI lineage: Eukaryota > Metazoa > Chordata > Actinopteri > Perciformes > Serranidae > Cephalopholis > Cephalopholis sonnerati. Next base: position 13,192,821 of record JAGQAX010000022.1, read on the forward strand.
CCTCATATAAAAAGAAGCATTTCTCTTAACCGAAACACTATAGGGCTTTTAATTTGAAACAAAAAAATGTCTCTGAGATGTTCTACAGATGGAGAAATTAAAACCGTAGTGAAAGGTATAACAATGCTGTAGTATGATGTCAATATGACTATCTACAGATCATGTTCACTGTCTATTTTTGCTGCAAACCCCACATCACATGGAAAAAATAGGCAAGATTCCGAATGTGAGCCACAGCTGAGCCGCAGCCAAGCTATGCCTGAACAGCGCTGCTTATGCAGGCAGTGTGGCTGCTCTAACCTGTTAACACAGGCGCTGAAATAAGAAGCAAGAAGTTCCATGATGCACACGAGCTGCTCATGCAGGTCATGTAGCTTGGCATTAGAGGCTAGCCTGAGGCAAACTCAGCACTGTCAGAAGTTACACATACAAGCCCATTACATCCTCTTTCTGACATAACAATGGTGCTACAGCTGTGCGGTGATGAGATTTTTATCTGTATTGTAGAGGTGACAGACCCTGCAGAGCTCTTATCGCTATCAAAATAACACAATTCTCTGAAGCCACTGAAGGCCTCAGTGCACACTCAGTTACAGCACTAACATGTTCATACTGATGACATAACCATGGGCACAGGAAGGTGGGTGCTGAGGGCGCTGCATATAAGGTGCCTGTCAGAACACACGTGAAAAAAAGATGTTTAAATGTGCTCATATAATTAATTTCTCCAGTCTCACATGACAAGGTCATCATAGCAGGTGAGGTCAAAGTGCAAGGGTCAGGGTCAGCTAAACTTGTGCAGAGATTTGTTGAAGTAGGAGCTGATTATGACCATGGACAGGCTGAACAGGCTGAGGCGGTGGTGTGTCTGTGTCACACTGCAGTTACACCTCCAAAACACTAGTTGGCAGCAGGGTTTCTGCGAAGTGCTGTAAAATTTAGCTGATTCAAAACACACATTAAACACACATTAAACATGGCTTAATAGAGACAATTTCAAACACAAGTACACAAATCAGCTTCACTATAACTCGCAGCATTCACAGACAAACACTTGTCTTTATCTGGACACATTTTCCCCACAAAAACAACATGCTAATGTTTTTAGCACAAGCCTATGGCATTTTACATTGTATAAATTAGCCTAGCAGCTAGCGGACTTTTCCTCTACTCATATGAAGCCAGGGACAACAGCAACATTTAACAAAGGTAACGTTACAAATTTCGGCTCCATTACAACTCACAAGGTTCACCGACAAAACAACTGTCTTACATGTTTCCAAACAAATAGCCTAGCGACAAACGGAGCATTCCTCTACTAAGAGGCCAGGATAAATTACACACAACACATAAAATGCTTTTTTGTGTGGGCTTTTTTTGTCTTCACAATTATATGTTTCTTATCTGTAAAGTAAATCAAAGCTTCCTTTCCACAGAGGGAAATGGTTTCAGCTTACAAAAATGCGTCGCCGCGATGCACGTCAGGCTATGACGTAGACTCTGTGTCGACATAGAGCCAAGGTAAAGTGTCAGTTGGACACAGAAGTACCAATACCGCAGAACAGGATAAGCGGTTAGGGAAATGAATGAATTAATGAATGAATGTACGAGCAGTGTTGGTGTAAAGCAGTAAGGCTGGTAAGAACATGACTTATTATTCAGTCTATCTACCCTCACGTCACCCACCTGTGCCTTTCTACAGTGTTAGGCAGATATGTAATTGACTGTGATGTGGCAGAAATCCTCATAACGTTGACCAAAAATGTATTACGTTTGCTAGCCAAACACCTGAGGCCAAAGGAACATCAAACTCAGTGAGTTATATGACGTATAAATGAATCTGTCCCCAGAGAGGAACTTTCCGTCCCTGTTTCTTCAGTGCAGCACAGCATGCAAGAAGTTGAATAATGGGAACTTTTAATGGAAAAGTATCATTAAGGATTGGCAAACCACACTGAAGAGTTTTTAAAGTTAATAGGCTAAATGGCAAAGTTGAATTTCTTTGAAGTTTTTCCGCCACAGTATGTACACTCGATATCATTTGTCATTTGTTAAACGGCTGCCAAGAGCGTGAGGCTTTTCTTATTGCAGAGCAGGGGCAGGAAATTTGCAATTTGCATTTATTATGAAACGGCTAAAACACAGCATCACTGGCAGCGAGCAGCAGAGAGAGCTGCATTGTGATTCACGTAGAGACTGCCACTGTGGAATGGGGCGTTGACTGGACCTGCAATCTGGTAAAGTAATTGAATGAGTAAAATAATAGTGTGTTCATATTATTTTCTGTGCATTCCCTTAATGTTTTCTTAATACTATGATTAATGGACAATCTCAGAGTGAGCAGTGTGTGTGTATGTGAGTCTGTTCATAATAAGCATGCCTGGTTGTTACTGCCCATTATGTAAAATAATGGAATTCAATCTTGTATAAAGTCATTACAGCACTACTGTCACTGTAATGAGATTTGCCACCCAATTATTACAATCATATTGGATCATGAATAACATGTCCCCTCCCCCCCTGCTCCTCTTATGGAGTTCACGGCACCACTTGATCTGGTTTGTAATTCAGCCAGTGGTAATGAACATATCAGATCAGGCTCCAGCCGCTTGCTCACCTTGCTGTCGTCCCTCCACTCGTGGTCCATCTGAAACTTTTCTGCCTCTGATGCCAGTTTCTGAAAGAAGAGAGAGGAAAATAGAGTATGTTAATCCATGTTTAATGCTCTCGTAAAAAACAAGACATTTTGGCTCCGAGGCTACATTAGTGTCAACGTCATGATAATAGCTTTGGCCCCAGCTCACACTTTGTCCGAGGATGACAGTTTTTGCATTAGCTGATTTAGAGATTTGAAACGCCATGTGCAGGGCAGCTGGAAACACATGCAGTAGGAAATATGGATAGTTAAATGTCAGAGCTGCAAGTCATGGCATATACCTTGCATACACTAGAGGACCTTAAAAAGACTAAATTCTGACACCCCCTTACATCTATAGACAACGTGAGTCTTTAGTCACATACTTTAGTGGCGCTGGCAGTCGTAATCCTGTGCACACCGTACATCTCAATTTCAATGATTTATCATGCTGTCTTGAGAATAAAATTGTGACAAAAGCAGCAGATTGTGTCTTTGGGTTCTTTTTTTTTTATCGATAAATGTGCCTGAGATGCATTTTTTTGGCTGCGTCCCCTCACTATGATGCAAATACATTTGCCGATGAACATTTCTGGTGCTAAATTGTGATGCTAGCAATATTGTGTTATTTATCTTGTGTGTTACCAAACAAAAGTAGTTAGAAATGAGCAAACGAAAGCAAACGAGAGCAGCAGTACGAGCACAGAGTTTGCTAAAGTTATTGCTGCTAGCATTAACGTTACAATGACAGAGGCTAGCTGCTAAATGAGGGAATCTGTTGCCTGTTAAAATCTGTTGTCTGTTAAATGTCTACAAGTGGGCGAGTGGTTCCTGTGCATACTATGAACTATAATCCTGCCAGCGCCAGTGCTTGCAGGTTCACTATTTGCAAGACTGCAACTACACTCCTTTTGAGATGATTGCCATCCTGCTCCTGTTGGAAAATATTACACCAAACTCCCTTGAAGAAATGACATATTAATACTTCCTCACGTGTCCAAAAGAACACAAACAAGAAATATGTTATTATTAATGTGACAAATAAGATAACCAGAACTATACAATAACAGTAATCGATACACTACAGAACACACACACATTCTTGTACTTTTATCTTTGTGAGGACCCTCATCGACATAATGCATTTCCCAGCCCTTTACCCTAACCTTAACCTAAACCTAATTCTATTCTGAACCCTAAAACCAAGCCTTAACCTTCAGGCATCTGAAAAAGTTAGGACTGGCCTCAATGTCCTCACTTTGCAAAAATGTCCTCACTGTGCTGCTAAAATTTATATGTGTTGGTCCTCACTATGTAGCATGTACAAGTACACACACACACACATTGTTAATGTAACCATTAAAGTTGAAATAAATATAAATAAATACTAAGGAAAAAAACTGTCCATTAAGTCATACATAACAGAAGAAAAGTCACAAAACTTTGCAGACAGTATAAATTCCACTCTCAGATTGTATAGAAGATAGAACAGGAATTTTCAGCAGTTGCGGGAGGCTCTGGCACACATGTCTACATTTCCTGGCTGCAAGGTCGTTAATTAGGTCATTACATGACAGCTTCTGACCGAGTTCCGCATTGATGCTGATGACAGCAAAACCACTTAGATGTTCCAGTCCCACTGTTAAATGCAGGTATGTTTTAATGGCCTTAAGTTTAAAAAAAATTCACTCTGCAGAAGCAACTGACTGTAAAAATACCTTGAAGCGTGAGCACACCAGTTTGCTGCAGCTGCACTGTTTGCTGAAACAGGGGCAAGTGCAGCTCTAACTGCGTTGTGTCTGAGAGGAAGAGTTACTGCAGTACATGTGATTCTGATTGATGATGATCATATTGGGCTGTTTTGGTGCCCCCTTCGGCACTGGTGCATGTGACGGGCATGTCCGTAACAGCAATGCTGGGTTTGTGAATCAGATTAAAGCCAAATTAAAAACAGACTCTTGTTTTCCAGAGTCAAAAAGAAACAAGACTTCTTCATGTTCTTGCACTTCCTTGGAGTCCCTTCCATGTTTACTGTCTACCTGGTTTCTTGCTTCTTGTTTAGTGTTACGAAAGCGCAGCTATTGGTTGTTACCCATGTCCGTGTTACTGAACTTCAGTATTTACGTGAGCCAAGACAAAAAACTTCAATATTTACCATGTTTGATTTTTTTGGAGCATCAAGACAAGAAAAAGGCTGACAGTTTGGACTGAGTTTTATGACCACCTACACCAAACAATCAAGATCACAGGGGCGAGCAGCAGCTGAGGTAAAATTGTCATAATTTTATTCCTTTTCATTTTAAAATTGTCCGTGACAGTGAAATCGCTTGAAAAGTCATTCAGTGTAAGGCCGGCATAACTGGATGGTAGCTCAAAAAGACTGTTGCTGACACAGGAACTGTGTGTTCAAGGGAAAATACCTCATTTCCTTTCAGCACCTGCAGGTATAAATTAGGACTAGCTGTGACACAATGCTGCGCTAAAATTAGATAGCCACCTATTCCATCTTTCTACAGATCTGGTCCTAATGACTGGGTTAATGGGTTTATAATGGGCCCAGCTTTTAATCTGTACCTGGTCTAGAAATGCACTGTACTATTAATTTCCCCTGGGAAATATCAAACCCTGCTCTTCCTGCTTATGTGTACGGCGCCAAGGGTTTCAAGTCACACAGAAGGAGCAGAGACTTGATGGGGGCAAAGCAGTAAATTAATTTATGAAATGAGAGGAGGAGGGGCTGAAACAATGAATTATTGAATTAATTCTGCGGCAAAATTAAACAAGACAGTCAGAGAATCTGAGAGTGATGTGGAGTGATACTGGGATATTAGTCGCAGTGTTTGGGTGCAAAATCAGACCTTAAAGATGACACCAACTGTGCGTTTGTCTTTGTTTGCGATTTTGGAATCATTCATCCAAAAGCACTACAAATCTTAAACCACTTGGCTGATATCATTGAAGCGCCAAAACAAGACAAAGTATGCATAATTCATGCGATCAGCTCATCAGAGAGAAAACAGCCTGATGGTTGAGAAAACACAAAAGAAGGAAAAAACCATCAATCATCTATATTGACTCCAAAGTCGTCCATAAAGTAGACATTTCCACAGCATCACTGCCAACGTTTTTTAGCCTCTTGTTCCTGCGCTGCTCTTTTTTTTCCTTTCTCAAAGAAAACCTCCCGTACTGCATAATCAATTGGCACCAAGGCAACATTTTGATAATGAAAACTCCCTCCTGGAGATCTGGCTTCAGATCACTCATTGTGCCTGTACACCATGCCGTCCCATAATGCATGCCGGGGGCTGACACTCTTGCGGTCTGAAACACGGTTACCTCGACAGCCTCTCAGTTGTGTCTCATTAGGGGGGAAATTTAGCAGCAGCTGTCAGAGAGGCTGGGACCTCACGGCTGGCAAAGGAGCAAAGGTGAAATAGAGATGTGTGTGTGTCTGTGTGGTTCAGGCAGGAGAGAGAAGCTTCACTGCATTTTAAATGCTAAACACCTTTGTTTATGTTAGTGTGCACCGGCAAAAATGCATATGTTATTTAAGGGAAAAAATAATTGGGCTCCATTTAAACAGCATTTCTGGTATATATCCTCCAAGTTGGCCATGCACCATTCTATCACTACTTTAGCTTTTTATGTTTGTGAATCTCCACTCGTGTAACCCAAACATTTCTATTTTTCTTTTTGAGGAATATGGCTCTTGATGGGTGGATTACGATCACCATCCTCCACAAAAAACAGCTGTATAGGTTGTCTTTAATAGCACCTTACTTATGTTTATTGTTAGGTGGCACAGAGGGAGTCAGGTGACATAGTATAAAGAGCAAAAAAATCCACATATAAAGGAAGTTGAGGTGGATTGATGGGTTAAACAAACACAGGGCTTTCAACCAGGAGACCCCCGTTCATGTCTGATCTGAAACCATGGTGGACCTATGTACTTACGTTACACTACAAACGTTACTTATGCAGGGGGATGGGGCAAAAGAAAGGAGGCACAATAAGTAATTATTGAAGTACTGGGGAGGGACTTAGGTTTCAATTTTAATTTTGGCTTATAGGGTAGTGACATACAACTTTAAGTGGTTGTCCATCCATCCAACCATCCATTTTCATCTGCTTATCAGGGGACAGGTTGCGGGGGCAGCAGGCCAAGCAAAGCACCCCAGACTTCCCTCTCCCCCACGCGCAACGCTTTCCAGCTCCTCCTAGGGGACCCACAGGCATTCCCAGGCCCTGCCCCGGGGTCTCCTACAAGTGGGACGTGCGCAGAACACCTCCAACGGGAGGTGCCCAGGAGGCATCCTGATCAGATGCCCGAACCACCTCAACTGACCCCTTTCGACACGAAGGAGCAGCAGCTCTACTCCGAGCTCCTTACCCTATTTCTAAGGCTGCGCCCAGCCATCTCACAGAGGAAACTCATTTTGTATCTCCTTCTTTCGGTCACTACAAAGAGCTCATGACCATAGGTGACGATTGGGACATAGATGGACCACTAAATCAAAATCTTTGCCTTCTGGCTCAGCTCCCTCTTCACCACGATGGTCCAGCACAGCGCCCACATCACTGCAGAAGCAGCACCAAACAGCCGATCCACCTCACGCTCCATTCTACCCTCACTCGTGAACAAGACCCCAAAATACTTTGACTCCCTCACCTGGGGCAGTAACTCACTCCCAACCTGGAGAAGGGAGGTCCACTGTTTTCTAGCAGAGAACCACGGCCTCAGATTTGGAGGTGCTGACTCCCAAACACTTCACACTTGTTGTAAATGGTTGTATTTTGAAAGGCGTGTTTCCTTTTTTCTTTTTTTAAATAGCAAAAATTACACTATTTCTCATAGCCAGAAACTAAAAATGAAAAAGAAAAAAGAAAAAAAAAATTACTACCACATTTTCAAATTTCTGAAAGTCCTTGAACATATTATGTGCAACAAACACTTTGGTCACGAAACATAACTAAATGTAAACAAAAATAAAAGTGACATTTCACCATTTTACCAAAAATAAACCGTTTGAATTAACCACATCCTGTAAAAAATAATAATCCTTGTAGGGTTTAAATTTAAAAAAAAAAAAAAAAAAGAAAGTCAACCATAATAAGTAAACCATAATCTTTTCCTTGACCCAACCGAGTAGTTTTGCTGCCTAACCCTAACAAAACTGTGACAGATCCACATTAAATAGAAGTTACTGGATGTAACTCAAGTTCTAAGACTTCATGCACCTGTCACTGATCCAATGGTCATAGTATCTTATTTTGGGGGGTCACAGGCAAACAACCTATTCTGTTGTTTCGGTATGAGGACATGTTGATTATGGTGGTCATTTTACTTAAATTTTACATGTTATTCTGATGGTCTAAGGCAGTTCAAACATGTTAGTTAAAATGATCAACCCTCTCCTAAATCCAAAAACTAGAGTGCTACAAAAAGAAAACAAACATTCTGTAGGTCCAAAAATCACTCTCCAATTCAATGTCTATGAAGCAGTTCAAGACTTTATACCCTATGACATCACAAGTTTAAGACTTCTTTGGTTTCTAGCTTTGACAGAGAGTAGCTTATGTTTAAAACTACTGATTGAACTTTCTTAGGTCATGGAAATAACGTTAAAATTCTTCAGTTAGGTAGTATTTCCCTTTAACATGTACAAACACACAGTGCCTTTGCAGATTTAATTGCCAGTGGCTCCACAGAGCTGCCTTGACTTAATGGAAATATATTGTTGGTTTCCTGTGAGGTCATTATTGATGCAAAGACAAATTGGGTTGTGTGTTTCAATCAATCAAATAAACTACTCATCTGATGCTGTGGTCACAAACCCATCTATGGTGATTTACTCTGGAGGCACTCCTGTATTAAAGCTCAAAGCATCATCACACAAATGAAAAACAATAAGAAGCCAATAGTGTTTTTTCTGAAGTCCAAAAAAAACCAAAGCAATTTGCAAAGAACTGCCACCACATTTATGGGTAAGTGTCGAGATCAGTCATTGCAATCACATGTTTTAACAGATGTTCTACCCAGGGCGCATTTCTGGGGTGCTTTTCAGTTATTTATGTCACATGTTTTCAAGGGAACAGATAGACTTCAGCTTAATAAACAGTGCTGTCCACACTACGTATGTTTACTAATTTCCCCTCCCCTTACACAGAAGGTTAAACTTAGACTACTCTAGAAGTAAGACCACATGCAAGAAACATTCAAATTAAGCACAATTCATCTGTAAGGTTAAACACTGTCCAAAAAAATACTGGATACAAAAGCCATTTCAAATTACACACACAGAAATAGATCGAGTGTGCACTGAGATTTTGGCCTGCCCTTTGGTGTGCCTTGGGCACAAAAAGTTTGAAGACCTCTGGTTTAGTTGACTAATCGCACACATCCTTAGTCCACACTGACCCCTTAGCTGCTGCTTAAGTGTATTTTAAAGTATATTTTTCTAGTTTGTTTTCCTTAGACTCATACATATAACTACACTGATTTTGTATGGGGCCATCAGTGCTTGTTCTCCACTATAAAACATCATACAGGAATTTAGTGGAAATCAACTAATTTTTCATCATGAATGTAATGTACATTCAACTGAAAAAGTCTAGTTGTCATTTCCCGACCACTTCAGACAAGGTTGCCTAGAGCTTTAATTAAAATGATGAGTTGAATGAATGTAATGCTGAGCGTTCACTAAACTCATTAAATCAAGTTTCTAAAGCAAAGGTGAGGCTCTTTAGACCCTCTCCACAGATTTTCACTTGTCATTGTTGTAGGCCTAAAGTTCTATAACTGTAAAATGTGCAGCCTATACATCAAATTAAAAGATGTTTTAATGTTTCAACAGGTAAAATGTGCGTCATGCATCCACAACCTGGTGCCTTCTCCTTTAAATTTTGCCAAACTTTAGTAGGGGTGGCTAGCTTAGAGTTTCTCTAGCAATGCTAGCTATGGATTCCAAATCCAAAAAAGGAGGAAAATAGATGATTTAATAGCATGTGGACAGATTCATTTGCCTTTACTACCAATGCTGCAAAGTTAGGCCATGTTTACACGAAAACGATCCGCCAAAGATAGATTAGTTTCTCATTTTCGTATTGGAAAAAGTTCCATGCTCAGACGACAACGTTTTGATAAAAATGGACGTGCACACAGCAACCGCATGAACGTTTGTCTGGATGGACGACGAGGTGGAGTTTCTACAGTAAATCTACACTTTGCTGGTGAATCGTTGATAATTTCAATAGGGTGTTGTTGTGATGGTCGACTTTCTCACGATGCCTAGTGACTGGAACCGTAATGCACATGTGCGAAAAGTCTCTGTTTTCAGAGGAACTGCATGTTGCAAGTTCACATGACAACAGAGACGGTGCCGTTTCCAAAAAAATGCACTCTGGCACCCATTTTCAAAACGTTGCGTTTTCAGGCACCCAAAATGCCACTGTCATGTAAACAATCAGCCATAATGCAACTAAAGTTTACCGTTATTGGGTGAAATCGTTGTCGTATAAACAGGACCTTAAAGTTCTAAACAGCCAACTGCAGAGTAGCCACCTTGCAGAAACTCATATTAATGAATGCTCATTTAGACCTATTCCTAATGTTGACGGGCTAATTTAGACTTAATAAGTTATTAAATTTATTTAAATATGTTTTGCCACTCCAGACAGATTTCTCTTCTTGTTTTGGCCAATAATTGCTCCTTTAATAGTAAAGGTTGCTGAACCCTGTTCTAAAGATACATGATTAGCAAATTAGCAGACCTCCCAACACGCACTGTTTGAGAGTTAAAACTCTGCAGAGACCTCTTTTATTTGATGCAACATCAATGAAATGATGGAAACTTGATGTTTGTCTTAAATACATGTTGACTTAAGTCATGGTTGTAATTCACTTGCAAGTGGACAATCATAAAAGACCTGCTGACCCTGTTTCTGACTCATCTCAGCCAACGGTTACAGCTTTCAGGGCAGATTTCCAGCAGCTGAGCACGCACACACACACACCTGCCCACACACATCTACACACAGACACACCCACCCACACACACACACAGAGGAACAGGCACTCATTAATGAGGGTCTGTACAGCAGACCAACGGATCACAGAGTCAAAGGTCAGCAGCTGTTGCAGTTTCTTCCCCTTATCTGCTCTTTGATGTTAAAGCCACAGTCTCGCAGAGCGCTCTTGACACACCTTTAAGTGATGTCGGATTTACAGCGTTTCACAAGTCTTACACCTGGACACACGTCCACATGTCAGATAATAAGTCAGAGAAACACGACAAACTCACAAAACTGTGATATATTCCAAACTGAGAAACAGCCTATCAGTAGAAAGTGTGTGAACTAATGAGAATAAATAAGCATGACAAAAATATGGACTTGCTAATGAGCTGGCATAAAATTTTATGAAATCAGCAAGCTGCTATAGAATGACTAATGAGAACATATTGCGCAGTTAGAGAACAGCTAATGAAGATGATCTATGTCTGGTTCATGCTGCGTAGCTTGATGCCTGAGAATAAAAAGTCAGCACTGACGGGGTGTGGAGAACACGGACACATCAAACTCTGGTAACATCTTTTTGTCTTCAGCTGCTGCTGAGAGCAAAACCTTTTCTTTCCTTATTGTTAAATGCTCTTTACATGTGCAGCCACCCGCGTACCTGTAACTAAATATGAGCTTTACTGTTCATGCACTAAAAACATTAAACACTAGAAAGAGCCAGATTGAAACAACAGAGAAAACTGGGCTGTGTGACAAAAAAAAATGAGCAAGTGGGGAGAAAAATGTTTAACAAGCTGCAAGTGACCGCTTCACAACAGATGCCCCATAAATCCACTGTATGCATATGCACAAAGAGAGTGTGTGTGTTGGTGTGTTTGTCTTCTGTTTGGAGAAAATGAATCACGTCCACTGTAATGCCTTAAATCTTCTACTGATGTCACTACATGGAGATCCAAATGGAACATCATGTCATTTTGATACAGAAATATGGGATTTCTGAGGAGTTTCTCACATCAAATGCATAAACAAAGTGAAAGCAAGTATGAACCACGTTACTGTATGTGTAAAATTAAGCCAAAAAGTGCTTGTAAACACACATATAGGTCATTTCATCAGTGTACACCGATCAGCCAAAACATTTAAACCACTGACAGGTGAAGTGAACATTGATCATCTTGTTACAATGCAATGTTCAAATGGGAAACCTTGGGTTCTGACATTCAAGTGGTTGCCACCTGACACACTCCACCCACCTAAACACCAGTGCGGACCAGGTACCCACCCTCATGGCAATAGCACTTGTCGATGCTAGCGCTTAAAAGACCACACAGCGTAACATTAGCTTACCTGCAAGCTAACAAGCCTGAAGCTGCAGCTCCAGTCTTGATGGTCGTTAGCTTGCAACCCCCTGGCAACAAGCCTAAAGCCTTAGCCTAACACCTTCCTAAATTAGTAAATTATATACTGTCCAGTTCCTCCAGGATCTCGTGGCAAAAAAAAAACTTGAATTTGTGGCCCAAAACCCTTGAATTTATGGCCAGTTTTGTCAATAATTGTGATAAAAACTGCTGCATTTTTATGTGATTTTTTGTGAGAAATTGCGGCAAATTACAAAAATTAGGGAGGAAAAATTAATTTTTTTTTTTTTTAATTTAAATTACTGCCTCCAAAAAATAAGTCATGTAATCACTTGCTATAATAATCATACTGAATATTACAAACAGCTTCAAATGTTTCAGTTCTCTTTTTTTAGTTTTATTTAATTAGTTTCAAAACATGGATGCCAATAATGTTTTTAAAAAATCCTGAGTGAATATTGTAGCTCTCAAACCAGACAATGTGACTGTAAAACAACATGTAAGCTACATCTTCTGTAAACATAACATTTGAATCATTTCAACACATATTGTATGCATTTAAACAAACTGACAATTCTTATGTCAATACAGAGCGTTTCTCCATACTGCAATGCCATTAGCACCATTTGATGACGTGACTGATGACGTTTCAAATGGCGTCGCATGCATGCACGCCCCCACAAATATTGCGGACTTTCGTTGAATTTGCGTTAATTATTGCGATCGCAAGATTGTGATTTTCTGGAGGGACTGACTATCTTTAAAGCACTGTGTACACATTTATTGGAATGAAATTGTAAGCAAAACCTCATGGTGGAAAGCACAAAGTCGTGTCTAGATAATTATCAAAAAAACAAAAAGAAAAAAAGCAACAATTCTAATTTTGTGGTGTTTAATAAAAAATATAGTTATAAATACTATATACCATTTCTGCCAATAGATGCCCCTAAATCCTACACACTGGACCTTTAAGTCTCAAACCTTAGTTTAGGCTACACCTATAGATGTACTTTAATTTTATATATATATATACTTAAACTAAAGTTGGTTTTTTTTTTATTATTTTTAATCCAATTCCAATGTCTGAATATTCTTAATAATTTAAAGTTCACTGCTGTTTGAAAGGGTGTACTTGCATTAATATATTATCGTTATAAATCAGTGCCATAAAACGCTCTCAAAATGACAATAATATCATTTATCGCAATTATTAATGGCACAATATATGATCTACCAAAAATAGTTATCATGACAGGGCTGCCAGCATCTGGCGTTGAAGCTTTGACAAAGCTTTTTGGATATATAATGTGAAATTTGTCAGTGTTTTGTTCTCTGTACTTTTGTCAGAGGATGATAGTGGGAGTGCTGCCTTTCCAGTGATCAATCACAGCTCTCACTCAACTTACAATGGGGGACTGATTTGTCTAATTTAGATGAGTCTTCATGTCTAAATGTGCAGGGAACGTTTGACAGGATGGAGAGAAGGGAGGGCGGAAAGCAACGAGACTCACTTTCTCACATGTACAACACACAGATCGCACTCAGCTGTCCAACAGTGTCCTTTATGTCTCTGATCTAACAACACTGGGTAATTGATTTAAAACACCGCGCTCTGCAGCTCCTCTAATTTTGCATTTTGTAAGCAACACACAGACATGTACTGTGTAAACACGCGTGCTTGCTTTTCTGACACACGTTCCTGGCAGTCTGATTAGAGCATCCAGTCCTGCCAGGACACAACACACACACACACACACACACACACACACACACAGACAAACACACACACCTGCCATCTCACTGATGTGCAGGGAGGCACGGGAGAGCTGAGGAAACATGAGCATCTGCTGTTGTGACTGGCAGCACTTTAGTCAGATCTATCCTGCTCAGCCTGTAGGGAGCCAGGAGGAGAGTGGTGAGAAAGAAAAGGGGGGAGACAGAGATACATTTGCACTCACACACACACACACACACACACACACACACACACACACACACACACACACACACACACACACACACACACACACACACACACACACACACACACACGCACGCACAAGCTGACTGGCACAAGAAAGAAAACAACTGTACAGTACAGTAAGTGCATGCAAGTTGACAAGTTAACCCTACTTAATACAACCCTTAGACAGGAAACAGCCCTCACCAACTTCGCAGGAAGTGACTTGTTAGAGACTGGCGCTACGTCTCGCTATCCACTGCTGCGCGCCGGTTTGACAGCTCATCTCTCCTGCAGCAAACTCCTCCAGCCGAGCACGCTATCCGTGCGCCAGCTGGCTGCAAACAACTCCCAATTACAGCTGTACCCGACTGCAACGTTGACACGGCGGTCCTGCACATGCACACACACCTATACACACAGATTCACTGCATGTCACCACGTCTTTAAGGATATCAGTCTTTAATAACTAGAAGATTGACGCGGTCTCCTTTAGCTCCCACTCTAACTGTGAGACAGTGTTTTGGCAACAGTGTTGTTGAGTGGATTTATTGTCAGCAATCATTTCACACTCTGATTTGTTTCAGCGCTCATCACACTGAGCTGGTGTTGATATATCAAGCTGCCAAAAAAAAAAGATATTTCTGAGTTCTAAAGACAAAAAAAAAGTCAACAAAAAAGTGTCAACTATCATTTTGCGTGACGCACGAAGACACGGATCCTGTGGCACAGCTGCTGCTGTCTATGGCTGGATGGGACCGGGTCTGACAGAGGGAGACAGAGAGAGCAGTAATGAGCGGGACACATCAAATGTACACTCCCTCTCTGTATGCATATACTGTACGTCTGCTGAGTTTCATGTAGCAAAACTGAGATGACAAACACAAAGCTGGAGCTGCGGAGACACACAGAGAGTGTGCGACAGCTGGGCTGACTAAAGCAGCCAGACACACACTGTACACACACACACACATACACACACTCCAGGAAGTGGTGGATAATGAGTCACTGGTGGCCAAAATCAGACGCACTCCATCTCTATCTCACTGATTCAACATTTTCTTCAACATTATAGATATCAAATATTCATTGTTTCTGGAGACAGGGACAGAAACATGTTTGCACAATGTTGCATCACACAAAAGATTCCTTTAAAATCTACATTTTTGTGAGCTGGTAAAACTTGCAATATGCTTTGCGTAAGTTTTGTGCATTTGCCAGACTGTCTCTTTTTAGCATCTGTGCACCGCCCCCTCTCTGCTAACTGTGTATACATTGTTGGCTAAGGTTGCTGTTTTTAAATATGTTTCATACTTCTCTGGCACGCAAATATACAGCAAGAAAGCTTTGGCTCAAAGGACAGCGGCCTGAGCTTTACAGCAGACATAGCAGCTATGATTGAGGAGCTATGATTGACACATAGAGGAGTCAGACGTTTTGGCAGCCATAGCAGCTCTGACCACAGAGTAACCTAAATGTGACAGCACCACTCCCACTATTACAGCATATAAGTGCTCAGTGTGATTACACAAGATAAGATAAAGGCCTGGAGCGGGGTCACATGTTACAACAGCAGGGAGAAAAACAGGTAAGACAACAGAATGATCTGAATTTTGATGTGTGAACGTACACTCATTGGCCAGTTTATTAGGTACACCTGTTCAGCTGCTCGTTAATACAAATAGCTGATCAGCAAATCATGTGGCAGCACCTCAATGCATTTAGGCATGTAGACATGTTGAAGATGACCTGCTGAAGTTCAAACTGAGCGTCAGAATGGGGAAGAAAGGTGATTTAAGTGACTTCGAACGTGGCATGGTTGTTGGTGCCAGACGGGCTGGTCTGAGTATTTACTGGGATTTTCACACACAGCCATCTCTAGGGTTTACAGAGGGTGGTCCGACAAAGAGGAAATATCCAGTGAGCAGCAGTTCTCTGGGTGAAAATGCCTTGTTGATGCCAGAGGTCAGAGGTCAGAGGAGAATGGCCAGACTGGTTCAAGATGATAGAAAGGCAACAGTAACTCAAATAACCACTGGTTACAACCAAGGTCTGCAGAAGACCATCTCTGAACCAACAACACGTCCAACCTTGAAGCAGATGGGCTACAGCAGCAGAAGACCACACCAGGTGCCACTCCTGTCAGCTAACAACAGGAAACTGAGGCTACAGTTCACACAGGCTCACCAAAACTGGACAATAGAAGATTGGAAAAACGTTGCCTGGTCTGATGAGTCTGGATTTCTGCTGCCACATTCAGATGGTAGGCTCAGAATGTGGCGTCATGGATCCATCCTGCCTTGTATCAACGGGTCAGGTTGCTGGTGGTGGTGTAATGGTGTGGGGGAGATTTTCTTAGTACCAACTGAGCATGGTTTAAACACCACAGCCTACCTGAGTATTGTTGCTGACCGTGTCCATCCCTTTATGACCACAGTGTACCCATCTTCTGATGGCTACTTCCAGCAGGATAACGCACCATGTCACAAAGCTCAAATCATCTCAAACATGACAATGAGTTCACTGTACTCCAATGGCCTCCACAGTCACCAGATCTCAGTCCAATAGAGCACCTTTGGGATGTGGTGGAACGGGAGAGTTGCATCATGGATATGCGGCTGACAAACTGTGTGATGCTATCATGTCAATATGGACCAAAATCTCTGAGGAATGTTTCCAGCACCTTGTTGAATCTATGACACTAAGAATTAAGGCAGTTCTGAAGGCAAAAGGGGTCCAACCTGGTACTAGCAAGGTGTACCTAATAAAGTGGCTGGTTGGCATATATATATGATAATTATACGCACTGTTATTAAAAAGTTTGGAATTGCCTGCCACAAAAACTTGGCCATGGCCATGCTGTCAAGCTAGTCTGCTACCTCTGTCAAGTAGCTGTCCATTAGGAACTCACTCTACAACACTTCAAAATAAAAGCTCTGTGCTGAAAATTCACTGTACTCTAGAATAAAGTGTGTTTTTTACAAACTTGACATGTTTGTGAGTCACTTGCAGTCCATTCAGAAATGACCCACGACCCACTTTTGGACCGCAACCCACCAGTTGGGAACCACTGGTTTAAGTAACATAATGCAATGTAATGCAAATGTAAGGCGGGTTTTAAAATACTGAATATAATCCACAATCTGTGTAGTATCTTTCATTCTGTGTGTCCCATAAATGCTTCCCAATCCCATAATTGATTATGAGCTCCAATTGTACCGTAGTGCCTTTCAGTCTCCCCCTGCACTCCGCAATTTGACTGTGAGTGAAGGAGGTAATACTCTCAAGACTACTCACAATATTAATCTGCAACAGGCTAGTTACTCTGAGAGGCCCGCTGCAGCCGGGGTTGCCATCAGCGTAAATTACCTGGCAATAATAACGCGTTGGCATGTGACACGAGGACAGAATTTATGTTGTTTATTCAGCAATTTTGAGATAATAAATTTCACCAGCGCTTCAGTGAGAGATATTCTTGGAAACGACATCATTGTGTGAAGTGACTGATTGCATAACGAGCCCTCTTCAGAACGCCATCAGAAACAGAACATAAGTCATTTCAGCATATGATGGCTGAGTAAAAGTGGATGAGCACTCGTGGGGAATTGTGCAGGGGAAACTGTTTTCACTTTATTGTACGACTTAATAAAATAAAGTGTGAGTGAGGAGGCTAATGAGCGTGTGTGTGTGTGTGTGTCGGTGTGAGGATGTGCCTACTCTGTGATTAGGGCTCTAACAGCAGTGTCTAATGACTCACAGCATGTCATCCAGTGTCGTTTTAATAACGCACTTCCAGACACTGGAGATCAGTGACTCCTCTGTAATTACGCACCACTACATAACACAACACTCAAAAGAGCTCTATTCAAGAGCTCATGCTCCTGCTCTCATCCTTCTCAGACAATTTAATGAACGTAAATGCTACTAGAGAGGCGATTTTGTGTTTAATGCGTGCATATTTAAGATTACAGTGAATGAGGGTGCTTGAATGAAAGTTTTCTCATTTTGTTTGCCCAGTGTCGAGTGTAAAAGACGGCGACAGAGAGAGAGAATGGAAAGTGATTCATTTCGGGAGTGTGGAATCTGTTTATGATGCCCACGTTGCCTAGCGACCAGGGTGTCATGGTAACCTGCCGCATCTGTGGTCCATGCACAGTGGAAAGCGAAAGCTCCCATGAGATGGCAACACAAGAGACCCGAAACATTTGGTTCATTATCTTCCCATAGTAGCGCAGGCCATCTTTCTCCTCAGCAATTAAGACTCGACTCGAACCTGCCTCTCTGCGCCGGTGCCAACGGCCCACTCACAATTAAGAGACTTTGGTTTCCCATCGACGGAGACCCACGCGGTGGGTGATTTAGACCAACACAAGGAGCCAAGGTTGAAAAACAACTGTTGTTTTTGTTTCCAAAATGGCCACCAATTGTGTCTCAGATTCTGGTGGGCAGCCAAAGCCTTTTTGGATCTGCTGCCAAAGCGCTAATGCAATCCCAGGCCTGAAATAACCCTCACCAATCAATATTCAAATAGCACAGTCCTCAGCTGTCTGTTCTGTAGTCCTGTATGTCTCTTACCCTTATGCTCTGCTGTTTTCTCTTGGGTGGTCACTTTCTTTGTCTTTAACTTCTGATTCACTCGAGAAAAAAAACCTCTCTTGAAACAAAGAGCCTCACTCTGTCTCGTTCCTTGTTCTTCCTCTTTTCTCTTTCTCTCTTTGATTTTAATCACGACATCTTCTCTGCAGGTCAGTCCGCTCTCCTCTGCGCAGGCAGTCTGTCTGGGTGAGGTCTTGGCAGGCCGCCATGTCCCCCCAAGCAGGTGCTTTTGTCAACAAGCATCCCTCAAGGTGGGTACAAAGCATCGGAGGGAGTTCCTTGAAGGCACTCACACAGAATAACCTTCCCCTTGTCCCAACAAGTCAGTCCTCTGTCTACAGTTTTAGGCTATCTTGAGACCAGCCACAGGCAAGAGTGATCCTCTTTGGCTTTTTGTAATGTCAAAAGCAAAGACTGTAAGGATTTTACGTGTACAAGGACATGCTAAGGACGTGCCACTACTTTTTCAGTCATTTTATATCAAAACAACTGCAGTCACATTTCAGATGATCTGAATAAAAGTGATCCACTGAGGCAGAGAGTGACTAATGTCTTGCTTTCTAGAACAACACATTCTCACTCCGACCTCATCAAATATCAACATTTGGTCACGGACCCTCCACGTCCAGATACGACGTGAAAGGTATCCTGGGTGCGCTGGTTTTTGACACCGTGTCAAGTTCTGTCTGTTACATGCATTGTCTTCTTTCGAGATACACTTCCACTTTCACAGGAAATTTACCGTTTACAAAGAGTCTCTTTCAAAATAAACACACTACATCAGTACAACAACACAAATTGACGTTTATTTTTCCTTCAACAACTAACGCAACAACTATCCTTGCAACTGTGGATAGGTTTTGGAAAAAAGAACAGGGTTTGGCTTTACGAACTTATGGGAAGCAAACACTGGCCTCGTGGGTGAAAGTCGGTGGTTGTTGGACCCATCCACCACCCCTCCCATCCGCCCTGTAATTTTCCCACATGGAAATTCTGACCAATCAAGAGCAGCTTTCTTGTGCAAGGCATTTGATCTGGTCCGCTTGTACATGCTGCCGTGAGAACACGAACCAACTCTAGGCAATTATGAAACTTGCCTTATGAAACAAGCAAACTCCAGGTCTGAAAGCGCCCTTGAACATCATCAGACGATAGTCAGTGGGCTCCGAGATTGCACCAGTTGAAACCTGGAGTGGCTTTTAGGTAATGTGAATCCAGCACAAGGATGGCGGGGTCCGCCACTACCAATAAAAACACCATATACAGAGGTAATTACTGATTTAAATACACTGAATGGCTATTGCAGAAAAATGACGACAACAAATAATATCAAAAATTGGGGTCTGATTTCTTGACAGTCTTTTATGATGATAACTTTAAGATCTAATTCAGGCTACAACAAACTATTTTTTGTGTCAGGGTTTTTGTTACTCAGTAATAATTCAACATGCTGTGAAAAATACATAAAATGCATAAAAATTTAACCACAACACTAAATTTAGTACTGACATTAAGATTATATTTAGACCACATTTTTTGGAAACAATTTTAGCCACCAGCCTGACACTGACACCTGTTTGAGGAGCAATTCCTTTTCCCGAAGCTAGAAACAAGTGCAAATACCTCAATCTATTTGCAGAGCTTCCTCATACATGTTCCTCCTTTTTATGATAAATGAACATATCTAGAGGTCTCTGCCGGCGTCACTGCGTGAAGAGAAATGACCTATTCCACTGGGGGAAGTTAACCACAGGCCCCATCAAAGAGTATTGGTTAAGAGGAGCCGTTCAATAATTGATGAGAACAGAGTCAGAGGAGTCGGGGGTGGCTTGGCTATCAGAGTTATCTACTGTCAAGGCCGGTTAAAAAAAGAAGCTCAGGTCAATGAAATGAACAAATGGATTAAAGGTGTCTGTGAGTGTGTGCTATATGTGTGAGTTAATGCACTATTAATCAACGAGTCACACCTACATGTAAGCTCAGGGTGGATGTAATGATGGAGGCAATTGGAGCGTAGCTCAGTGGAGGAGGATCTGAGTCATAGACACACAAGGAGACAGAAAGTGAGTAAGAGGAGGGAAACTCTGCAGGGCAGCAGTGTGGTGAGAATGTTTAGCCTTCGGTCAGTTTCCTTCATTAAGTCAGTCAACTATGGATTTTATTTACAGCGGACATACATCCGACTGGAACATTCGGTAATTCTCACAATGTCAAGGCTGTGCCCCTTTTCATGTGATCGAAAAACAAAGATCCTATGGATGTCACTGCAACTTGACGTGTGTTTGGATTACAAGTTTGACACGTTTGTATGTATAAAACATTTGTTTTACAGACGTCTGATTATCAGGGTTCCCGCACTTTTCAAGGACTTTTTCATGTCCCATTTGCCCGGCATCTTTAAACACACTGAATTCAAACTCTATTCAAACAAAATCTCAGCTTGCTGGCATACAGGAAGGGAGAGACAAACCTTGGGAGAAAATTACTAAATGTACTCGATGGTAAACAGAACGTCACACAGACGCATATGAGAACTAGGTTATGTCGACAGCTACAGAAAATTAATTTGCCGTTATGCTGCATAACATGGACATCATCCACAGAGGATAATTGTAACAATTACATTACACACAACAAAATCATGATATTAATGATAACATTAAATTATTTGTAGAGCACTTTTTGAGCTGAAAGCACAGTGCTTTCCAAGGTGCAGAAAATACAAAACAAGATCTGTAAAAGGAAGTTTTCAGATGAGATTTAAAGACGTGAACAGAGTCAGCTGAGCTGATGCTCAGTAGGAGGCTGTTCCAAAGCCGAGGAGCAAGAACTGAAACAGGCTCAATCACCCTTTGCCTTTAACCTGGACTCTAGAACAGTCAGAGGACCCAGACTAGCAGACCTGAGGGGCCTGTTTGGATGGTACGGTGTGAGAAGCTTAGTTATATATTCCAATCCCAGATCATTGAGAGCCTTGTATGTAATTAAAAGAACTTTAAAATGGATTCTAATAGAGACTGGGAGCCAAAGCGGGGAAGCCAAAATATGTGAAACAAGTTCCATGACTTATCCAGATCAGGAAAATATAACAGTGAAAATCCATTACTTTTCCAGGTTTTCCATGACCGCAGGAATCCTGAATTGTTTTGCAACCTTGCCTTAACACGTGCATTAGCAATACCTTAGTAAACTAAGGTTGATCGCCATCACGTCTCTTCAGTCCTCCTTTTTCAAAGTGGATTATTGACCCAAATGAGCTGCAATGGTTAGTCAATTAACTGATTAGCTGATCGAGAGAAAATTAATCGCCCATTACTTTTTTGAAAATCAACTAATTGTTTGAGTCAATCTATAAGCAGAAATGTCAAACAGGGATTTCTGGGGGAAGTCAAACAACGTTCATCTGCACACACTGCGATGACACACAGCTGGTTGAATATGAGCAAAGTGTCCCTGCTTCCCTTCACTGGTTCCTGTACAGCAGGGTCGGTCTTTGTTTCACTGTTATGATCATTAAAAAGCAGAAGCAGCATGTGAATACATTCAATAGGCTATATCTTCAGTAGCTAGCTAGCTAACCCTACACTTTTCAGGGTTTGATTTTGGTTTTGGAACAGGGAAGAAACGTGTATCTTTTTCCAACCTCTCCAGGTAACGAGTATCATTAATACACGACGTGCCCCAGGCACAACATTTAGCTCCAAATCCACAAAACCAGCCTGAAAATGAAGGAAATCTAAAACGACTGTATTAGAGTCAGCTGTGTTGTTGTCAGACTCTGGTCTGAGCCGACCTGATGTTACGTTATGATTGGCCAGTCTGTGTCTAAAAACAGGCGAAAGCAAAATGAATACGACATACAGTATCCAAAGAGTACAGTCTGGTTGCTTATATGTGTGGTCAATGGTAAGATATGATTAGAAAAAATAAAAACAACATGCTGCTGGTTTATTTTGAAGACACTGTGTGCAGCTATAATTGATAGAATGACCTGAAGAGGAAAGAGAAGTTAGAGATGGAGACGACAGGCAGGACAGAGAGAGGGTATCAAACTTTAAAGCAAAACATTTCCTTACTTTCAGAAGAATTTATCATCCATATTCAAACTGCGCCACACACACACACACACACACACACACACACACACACACACACACACACACACACACACACACACACACACACACACACACACACACACATACATCCAGAAGGAAAGAAATAAGAAAAGACAGAAAGGGAGAAAAGAGGAACACAGGGCGAGGCAAAAATGGAAAAATGGGAATGAAGAATGACAGAGAATCAGGGTGAAGTTATGGGAGAGGAAGTTAAGAGGGAGTTGTGAGCAATGAGGATGGAAGGACAGGGTTGGAGGGAGGAATGAGAAAGTAAGAGGCAAAAACCAGATGAAATAAAATACCATGAGAGTGGAGAAGGAGAGAGACGATTTTAGGGATGTGAACAAAGGCTCAGAGAGGATGAAAAGGTAGGAGAGGTGATTGCACTTGCGTGTGCGAGCATACAGATCTACAGTTTGGCTACAAGTGGAGCCTGGGTGTCTGTAAAGGTTTAGCGACTAATCTCCAGAGTTGTATCAGCAGTGAAACTAAGCTACGCCAACAGTCACCAAAAGAATCTGACTCATCTTCCAAAGTATCAAAGAGATCTGGGAGACAACTCTCAGTCTGGCACACACACATCCACACACATCGCTATCTCCCTCTAAAAACTAAAATAATCAGCCGCAGTACGTCGCAGATGACAACGAGCCTTTCAGGGTTTTTGACTGAGGTAAAAAAGTTTTGCAGTTCTCTCGGCACTGCGGTGGTTTCTCTCCTGGTGGGAATTCCAGTTTCACTTGACACCCTTTTAAGGACGATGCACACTGAATGCAGAGTATCGCGGCGCAACATGAAAGAGGCAAATTCTTTGATCGCCCATGAGTGGCTTGGAAACAAAATTATTTCCCCAGTCAGATCACCAACGCTTTGGGAACGTTCACTTGGATGGTTGAAACAGATGGGTGAGGAGTGATGTTCCCAACACTGAATAAAAGAGAGAGCTATACATTTGCAGCCTTTTCATGCTGTTACATGAAAACTGAAAAAGGTAGGCGGACTTTAGATCTTACAGAGTCTTTTTAGATACTGGCCAGTAGTGCAGGCTCAAACCTGACAACAGAGCTGATACATGGCAGATACAAATCCATGTTTCTGGGACATCTTTGATGCACTGGAGACAGAACTGACAGTAAACAGACCATAATGTGTTCAGTGATATGAAAACACTCCATTTCGACTGAGAGAAAAATAACAAGTAATAGTAACAAAACAAGACCAAACCCCTTTCTAACTGTGCTGGACTGATCCAAGTCCAGTGTTGCTGCTTGCATCTTTCCCAAGAACCGCTAATCAAAACAACTTCAAACTCGACACTGTGCTTCCTTAGTAGGGTTGGGTACCGCTCACCTTTGAACCGATGCCGCTTTCGGTTCTGGTGCCTGGTTTCAGTACCCAACAGTATTTTTCTGTACATACCTTTCTCTGTAAAAACAAAAATGTAATTTTTTAACAAGCTGTAGGGGTGACAGGGTGGTGCACAGTGACTCAGTGGTTAGCACTGTTGCCCTACAGCAAAAGGGTTCCTGGTTTGTACCCAGGGCCCTTCTGTGCAGAATGCTAACCCAGTGTCATCGTCCGTTTTCTCCAGGTGCTCCGGTTTCCTCCCACAGTCCAAAGACATGCAGGTTAATAGTTTCAAGGCACTTCCGCCTACTGTTTGAAGATGATGGAGAAGATGATGATGATGAACCTGGTGGCTCCAGAGCTCCATTGCTGACCTAGGAGCTCCGTGGCTGACTTCCAGGCTTTAAGGCGATTTGCAGCACCTCTGCCTCTTGTGTAAACCTGACGTTCTTGCCCAGGTGTGCTCTCAAGTAACACAATTTGGCATAAATGAATTTAATGTGTACTGGTACTTTGTAGTAATGATGTAATTCAGTCAGTACCCTTAACAATACCGAGTTTGGTACCCAACCCTATGCCTTAGGTCCTGAACAATGACTGTATAAAGAGGTGAGATGAGGTGAGATGAGACTTTATTTGTCCCACAGTGGGAAAATTTGCAACATTAAGAAATTTGCAAGATTGATGACATCTCTCTACTTCCACCTACTGTACTAAATGAGGCCTATATTCCAGATGCGGGTTCTGCAATCTTGCCCTGGTGACCTCATTACGGGCCAGAGTTTGCGCAGCAGTGATCCGTAAGTGGAGTTTCGGTTTTAAACTCCCCCCCTTGTGAACCAATTTGACCCAATCACGAGCAGCACCATTGATCGGGAGCGCTGACTCACATAGCTGTCAATCGTGATGCCAAGCCCCCTTTACATAGGCTTAAATGACTAATTAAAACCAAACTGATCAGAAAAACATGGACCTAGACATATTTCAAAGACATAAAACATAGAAAGACCAATTTTGAGAAAAATGTATTTGACCTGTACTTTCAATTTTTCGTTCGGCCCATGTCCCATCTGCTTAAATGGAGGGGGTTAGGTTTATGAACTATACTGCAACCAGCCACCAGGGGGCGATCAAGATGTTTTGGTTTCACTTCTGGAGCCATCATGCAGTTGATCTTTGGTCCTGGGCAATACACCTGCGTTCCCCTGCAGTGCTAGAGTATACGCGCCATTTGCTAACAGCTAGCTTTTTGGGACCAGGCTACTTCTTTTATTTCATTTTTATTAAATTTCATGCATAAATCCCCTAAACATGGGAGATTATACAAGGTATGTATGTGGCAGAGCTTCTGCAGTGACACTAGTGTGTACTTTTCCCACATTAACAGTTGCCATGACTAACACCTGGCATTAAACAGCTGAACGACAGTCTTGAGGATTAAGATTCCTGTCTTGTAAACCACCCAAGACAGAGTCAGACCCACTGAGAATGATGATAAACATGATCTGTGCCATGCATGCTTTTGCTATGATGACAGATCTGTCTCCCTCTAAGTAGCCACAGCTGCCAACATTTGAGAGATTGCATGTCAAGGGAGCACCCACGTCAAACGCAGAGACTGAATTGAGGTGACAGGATGGGCAGATGTCAGATTGACAGACAGCAAATCCAAGGGGGGCCCTGATTAAGTTAATGACAGCAGCCATCATTCTAATGGGATTGTGTTCCTTGACAATTGCTGGCAAACACACATACGCCCAGATACACACACACACACACACAAACAAACAAACACTTGCAAAGCATAGCCAGAGGAGACAAGTTGCCCTAGTGTAAAGAGAAATGCCACCAGTCAGGGAGGCGTTGTCTTCCCTGCTTATTGCAAGCACAACACAGCCTCAACTGTACAACTGCAGGGGGTGGAAATACAGATGATTTCAGTGGGTTGTAAAGTGCACTGGCACGAGGTCTTACAGTAGTTATCCAAAATTTCAAATTCAACCCATAAACACTTTGTTTGTGGTGGTGTGATTCACAGTCAATGTGACATTATGGGGAAGATCCAAAGGAAAAAAGAAAGAGATAAAACGAAGTGCTCTATAGTTTAAATTAGGGATGTGAAGTTCTGTTAATTTTGCTTTTGATAGCCTGACACCCACTAACAGGTGTAAAATACAAGAGGCCTTTCCTTTAGTCCGACTATCCATTGACTCTGAGCTTTAGCACCACATTTCAAATCACCATCCATTTAGAGGTGGTTAAATTGTCATGTTCTGTGATGCAATGTCTCGCCTTTTTATTTTATTTTCCCTTCGCTGACAGACAGCCGATTAGTCGCGTTCACATGCAGAAATATAGTGGCCACTGCCCACCATTCGGTCTCCAGCTGGTTAGCTAACGTTAGCCTTGGCCACCCTGCACTGCACACCACCCGGGTCAGATGGGAGCTAGCTAGCGTCACTGCTCATTCTGCAATTACCACTGATAACACTATTCAGGTAGGCCCTAGCCATATACACTACGTATATGTTTATCAGAGGACAATGAAATTTACTCAGAGCATTTTGCTAACAGGAAACATAATAAAATATCTTCCAGTAGCTTAGGCTACATAGCAAGCAAATTTGCGAATCCTAGGATAGCAAAGGAATGGCCGACTTTCTCGGTCGAAACCAATCCCACTAATCTTGCTCAAACCTAACCAGTCAAGCTAATGAAGGCAACGAGTACTAGCCAATCATAGGGAGCGCAGCGCTAGGATTTGCATTTTGCAAAACATGGTGGCCACCCTCTGCCCCCCACAGGTAGCTCTGTTGAGTAAGCAGCTTCATTTTCAGATGTAGAACTCCTTTAGCATGGTTAACAATGTTAGCACCACTAACTGTGCTGACACTGCTAACAGAGCTAACCCATAGTTATCAATGCTTCAGGGCGTTTGCAGCTCAAAGTTGAGCCACTTACTCCCTGGGCCGACCTGGAAGGAGACTGAAGGGTGGGCTCGATGTTTCCATTGCAATGCTGTTTGATTGGTATGGTGTTACTAGCAATAACTGCTGAATGAACGGCACCACTGGCTAGCCACCACTAAACCTCAATGGTGCGCAGTGCAGAGCAGCAAAATGAATGAACAGATTAACAGCTAACGATTGATATCCCTTATTTAAAATGCAAGTTGGTTGCATTTTGACCAGGGGCTGTGATCAGTTTGAGAAATTGGTCTCACTTCCTACAAAATAAAACGGTGGAAATGGGTTTGGGGACAAATCCAGGACAATTCATTTCACCAAGGCAATGACAAATGAAAAAAGTTTGTGCTTTTAGCAGTGAATAACATGATAATATGACCATAGGTCCGTGACTCTGCTCCTGAGTCGGCTTCACACAGGTCTCACACTGCTTGACTATGATATTAAAAGTAAGTATGAGTACTATGAAACTAGACTACTATGAACTAGTTGATAATGATTTCTAGAAAGATACTCAGCTTTGTTTAGACAATGTTGACCAAAGTTTTCATCCAATGTACTACTTCAATGTTGCTACTAGTAATTGGAAAACTATGATGCAGTACCAAGTCTTACAGCTTTGGCTTTTTATTTGGATTAACCATCCTTGTAATATATGGTCTAGGCCAATAACCAGACACGCCAGATGGTTTGTTACACAGAGCCAAGTTGCTATTGGAAACAGTTTGGAAAAGGGCAGGCACTTTCAAAAAATACTTGGCAGGTGATTGGATGAACCATCTGTCGATCACCTGTCTATCAGGGGCCAGTCGGGAAAACATCTTTTCCATCAGTGCCGTTCTTTGCTCTCCTTTCAATTAAGAGATGCTCTTCATGTATAACTGATGCTAGTGCAGCATCTGAGCTAACCTTGTTAGGAGCCGCCATCGCTGTTTGTTGTGTCATCACACACCGAGACCACGCCAGTAGCTGCTAGTATCTCCTCACAGGAGGCTGATTGGTCCGCACCACTGGTGGTTCAGACAAAGGCGGTACAAGGGACTTGGGAACCTGAGGGTCGCCTGTTCAAGTTCTCGTACAGACCAAGTATGAAGCGTGGACTGGAGGCTGGAGGTGCCAGTTCACCTCCTGGGCACTGCCAAGGTGCCCTTGAGCGGGGCACTGAACCTCCAACTGCTCGGGGCACCTCACCAAGGCAGCCCTCTCACTCTGACATCTCCATTTAATGCATGTATAGGTCCTGTTTGTACATGTATGCTTATTTCAAGCCTGTGTGTGTATGACAACAGAGTGGGAAAGAAAAATTGAAATTCCCCTCTGGGATTAATAAAGTATATCTTCTTCTTAAACACATTACTTGAAGCCTGACAAGATGGATTTTTGTATAATCTCATGATGGTGTTTGAGCTGTTTCGTTTGTAGGATGTTTTTAACCCTGAGAAGGGTTAAAGCATTCAGTAATTTCCAAAAAGAAAAAAAAGTGTGAATTAAAATTATTTTGTGTAGATTTTCTTTCTTATCACTTTAATCATCAGGTGATCCCTTAGATTTTTCTAGAGATACATTTGGAGGTCCTAACTCAAGGCGTGGAACTACTGGCCAAGGTTATAGGGACAGCTCGCCCCAAAATCAAGTATATATGCTTCCTCTTACCTGTAGTGCTTTTTTAGCAGTCTAGATTGTTTTGGTGTGAGTTGCCAAGTGCTGGAGATATCAGCTGTAGAGATGTCTGCCTTCTCTTGAATATAATGGAACTAAATGGCTCTCGGCTTGTGGGGCTCAAAGCACCAACCAGATCACCGTGCAGAAACAAGCATGCATCAACTGCTGGACAGAGGCTCGTGCTCATGCCAGCATGAGGTGTAAATATTAATGGCGTCCTCTTTGGCTGAGCTTACACATCAGCTAGCTGAGTGGTAAATGTTTACAGCCACATCAAATCCGTAACTTCATCTGCCTACTTCCATTTAAAAGACATTGCTCGAGTCAGAGGAATAATATCAAAGCAAGACCTTGAAAGGCTCACCCACGCCTTTATTTCCTGCAATGGTCTGTTTGTAGACCTTTCAAAACAAACTGTTCAGCAGCTTCAGCGTATTCAGAATGCCACAGCTAGGGTCCTGACAAAAACTAGGACATATGACCACATTACACCAGTTCTAAAAACCTTACACTCAGATAACTGATCTCAAAGTCTTGCTTGTTTATAAATCATTTTGTGGCTCAGCACACAAATATCTTTCTGAAATACTTGTGACATGTGAAGCTACTAGGACCCTGAGGACACCTGGGGCGTCTGAAGTGATGCAGTGACTGTGCAGGACCGTTATGGTGAAGAGGGAGCTGAACCTGGAAGGCAAAGCTTTCGATTTACTGGTCCATCTACGTCCCAACCCTCACCTATGGTCATGAGCTCTGGGTAGTGACCGAAAGAATGAGATCAGGGATACAAGCGGCCGAAATTAGTTTCCTCAGTGGGGTGGCTGGGCTCAGCCTTAGAGATAGGGTAAGGAGCTCAGACATCTGGAGGGAGATCGGAGTAGAGCCGCTGCTCCTTCGCATCGAAAGGGGTCAGCTGAGGTGGTTCGGATATCTGATCAGGATGCCTCCTGGGCGTGCCCCAATAGAGGTGTTTTGGGCACATCCAACTGGTAGGAGGCCCCGGAGCAGACCCAGAACACACTGGAGGGATTACATATCTCATCTGGCTTGGGAACACCTTGGGGTCCCCAAGGAGGAGCTGGAAAGTGATGCTGGGGAAAGGGGCTGAGTGCCATCTAGTTCCATTATATTTGAGAGAAGGCAGACATCTCTACGGCCGATATCTCCAACAATCAGCAACTCACACCAACACCACCTACACTGATCAATTGCACTGCATGTGAGAGGAAAAATATATATTTCTGACTTGAGGATGAACTGTCCCTTTAAAGAGTATGGACTTGTTAGCATGGTTTATCAAGATAAACAGATATGAAACAGGAAAAGGAAAGGTGGAGTTAATAACATTAATAATGGCTGCATTCCTTTAGGTGAGCCACTTCCACGGCTCTGGTTTGGTGCGTGCTCACTCACTGACATTGCTCACTGTGACACTTAATTGAATGGAGCCATTCTTGATGGTATTATATACACCTGCGCTTTTCCTGCTTTGGCATGTTAAAATGTAGCCTACACCGTGAAAGGGGCCTACAGGCAACTATTTCTTTGGTGGCTGAGATAATGCCATACCTCTGCTGCTTCAATGCCAAATGGGTCTATTATTCAAATGTTTATTCCTGCGGTGTTCAGCTGGATGTCATGATACAGATCACAATATCAATGTGTTATTGTATATCTACAGTAAATGGGCAGGTTAAGGGAAAAAGGCCTTCCAAAAATGCCATTAGCAGTATCTGTTCACAAAATAGCTAGAATTCAGTGTCAGAGTATGTGGAGGTGGAAACTTTTTTATGTACCGTGGCACATAGCAGTGCTGTGTGAAAAGGATGAGAGTGCTGCCTGTTGAATTGTGTACTAAAAGGCCAAGATCTTAATGGACGGGGGGTCTGTAATAGGCTTCTAGTCTTTTGTACGCTGCCTCATGGGAGGTGTGGCTTAGTGCACTCATGGACTTCCTACCACTCTCCCTCTACTCATCATCATTTCTCTCTCATACACATCAGGCCATTCAATTTCTCTCAGACAGAAAGCTATAACCTCTCACACAATGATCACTTCATCCTGTGTGTAATCAGCCCTTCCAAATGGAACAAGGGATGGACAGAGAAAAGGAGGGAGGGATGAAAGAAAGTGAAGGATGATGGGAAACGAAAGAACAAGGAGGCGGTGAGTCAAAGGGAGGGGTTCATTACCGCATAGATTGAAACCTGTGCGGAGAAATATTAGATTAGTGTAGGTCAGGTCAGGCACATTACAGATGCTGCACTCGTCCTTTCCCTCCCTCCATTTCAATTTGTGATTCAGCTAAGTGGACACACCAACTATTTATGGTCCCTTACGTAAATTGATGGCCATAAAGTTGGCTCAACTCCACTTCATTATACAGAACACCATTTACAGTAGCTACCACGGGCCATGTCCTCTTCAGTGCTAATGCAGTGACAAGTAAACATGCAGTACTTTTTGAGCGGAACAAAGAACATCAGCATATGGTGTTTAGCTTTAAAAAAAAAAAAAAAAAAAAAAAAAATCATCCCTGCCTCCCTCGCTGTTTTCACACTTCCAGCAAAGAGCCTTACAACTGCCTTTAACTCGCGCAGGTGAAATACACAGCAGATGGTGTTGATAAAATGTAAGAACAGAGCCTGTAGTTTAACATCTCTATTCCGCTGCCATCAATTCACTGAGCAGTCGTGTTTCTCTCCCAAGGTGCGACACAACAACACCAAAAACTAATTGTCCCTCATCCCCTGGCAATTATTGGGATGTAAGGAAAACAAAATGCTTGGCTGGATTGATGGAGTAATCAATGAGTGTGTAACTATGGCAACAGGCTGTCAGGACTTAATTGGATATTTCTGGCTCTCGGAGTTGGATTGATCGAGACCGGCGAACGCCCCGAGATCCTAATTTAGTTGGCCAAATACTGCTGTGTTTAAACTAAGGAGCAGTGAAAGGTTGTACGGATCAATTTAGCTTGTTGTCCTTTGTAACTACATGGAAACAAGACAGAGAGTCTGTAACCACATGAGCAACTCTGTCAAACTTTACCTAAGCTCCAGCTGGACAAAAGACCTGTTAACACCCACTAACATTTGGCTTTTGTGTTGGGGGGGAAGGAAACTAATTGGCATTCATTCTTGCACCACCACAGATTCTGTCTGTCTTTGTCCAAGAAGCACTCACACATTGTTCAAAAATAGTCTGCATAAATAACAGATATAAAAGAAGAAGTAACCACCTAAACATTTTCACTGGCTTCCATGCTGCTTTATACTGTATATTATTTTAGCACGGTTTACAAAAATTACATGTATGCACTAATTTTGTGGAAAGGCTGCTAACATCAGCATGCTAACGTGCCCACAATAACAATGCTGCCATGCTGATGTTAAGCAGGTGATGTCTTTATGTCCACTATCTTGGTTTAGCAAGTTAGCATGCTAACGTTGGCTGATAAGCACTAAACACAGAATACAGATAAGGCTGATGGGAATGATATTAGTTTTGTAGGTATTTAATAATAAACCAAAGTTATTACAGCTCATCTTGAGGGGGACATAAGTGTGTAAAGCAAAGTTCATGGCAAACAATTGTTGACACGCCTTACGAAAAATCACAAGTGTAAACCTTAAGTGGCGCTAAAGTAGTCAATGCGATAAAACTTCATTTAACCATGTATTTCTGCCCACAATTGCGTGCCAATTTACATAGTAGATGATGGTAAAGTGACCTGCAGGTGGCGCTAGATAAAAAGTCAGGGGATCACCAAAATCACTAGGAGCCCGTTTATAACTGGAATTAACATGCATGTCAGTGATCCGCACAGACACATGTCTATTGTGTTGTGTCGGTACAGCTGGACATATCACTGCCAGCAGAATTCGATACGTCTCCTTTCATAGGGCAAAACAATGGAAAATCACCAACACTTCGTCCATCTGGTCATAAAATGGGCAAGTTATAGAGTGTTAGAGCATTGTCACCAAAACAATCACCACGCCCTGCATTGATGATATAATCTTTGTTGGGGATGCATCAGGGTGCATTTGCATTTACACTACAAAAGATGTCTGGTTGAATGCCTCTCAGATCACCTTGCCAAGTGGTTTGAGTGATTAGATCACAATGCATGTTGGTGTTCATTCACGCTTGTTTTTAGCACCGTCAACCTGTGATTGAATCACAAAGACGCATGTTATTTCTGGGTATAAACAGGCTCTAAGATTTCTCCTCTGTCTTTACAAAATTTTCTGGCAATCTTTTCAAAAGTTTTCAAGACATTTCACCAAATGTTAAAAGTATCAAATTCTCTGGCAGTCAATCAAATAGTTGACATTTCAGTGTGGACCAAAGTGGTGCACCCACATGACTGATCAATATTGTTATCCATCCATCCATTTTCTAACCTCTTTCTGCTTTCTAATCTCTTGAGGGTCGCGGGGGAGCTGGAGCCTATCCCAGCTGACACCCTGGTACACCCTGGACAGGCTGCCAGACTATCACAGGGCTGACACATAGAGACAGACAACCATTCACACTCACATTCACACCTACGGACAATTTAGAGTCACCAATTAACCTGCATGTCTTTGGACTGTAGGAGGAAGCCGGAGTACCCAGAGAAAACCCACACTGACAACATGCAAACTCCGCACAGAAGGGCGCCTGCACCCAGGATCGACAGTGCTAACCACCACACCACCATGCCACTCTCAACATTGTTATCCCTAGAGCAATTCAGCCAGCATGGCTATGTTATGTTGTAGTTAATATGTTCTACGGCTTCCTAAAAGGTTGTGCAGTATAAACTGTTATAGGTGTGCTGTGTGGTTTACCCAGAAACTCTGACACAACCTCACAGCTCTATCAAGGTCTTTGAGTTGTCTCATCAGCCATTCAACAAGAAGAGTTCAGCCACTTGTGGTGAACAGTGTCAGGAACACTTTACTACAGAATGAAACTGTTTGCCAAGCGCAGTCTTTATAGCACTTTCTTTCCGTCTGGCTCAGACAGTGCCCTGTGAAAGCAGCAGGTATGGATTGTGGGCAGCCTCAGTCGTCACAGGGAAGACGAAGGATTCCTTAAAGTTGAAACTAAACAGGGTCATCTGTTTTTTTCAACACAGCAAAAAATGATACAACAAATACACGTACAATGAAATAGTATCATTTTTTGGCAGTTTTCAACCCAGACTGGTAACTTTGAATTAAGTCATCTAGCTGGAGGATGTCTGCTTATATTGGATCAGTGTATGGCCTGAAGCGGTGGCTGTGTTCCAGTGTCTGCTCTGACATGAAATGAGGAGGAGCAGATTGTTTCTGTGTTTCCTTGGGCTCTGGGCACTGTGCTAGGAGAGATAAACTGGATCTGGTGTCACAAACACACTAGAATTTGCATTTTTTGTTTGTATCATAAACAAAAAAATTAATAGCTTTTAATGGTCATGTTGAGAAAATAGAAGAAACCCAAACCAAATTTCTCTCTCCCAAGAAGCAGATTTGACACAAGGGGATCACACTTACCCTCAGGGCGTGGGAGCGGTTAGCCGAGCAGTTTCTCTATATTCCCAGCAGCCGTCACCACCAGTTCCTTTGCATTGTTGGATTCCACGCTGAAGTGAGATCTGTGTTTTTTATATATCTGAGACAATCAGAGGTAAAAAAAAAAAATCAGGGGTCAGAGATGATAAGAACATTAACTGAACAAACCTATACATCCATGATGTCAAGTCTTATTCAGTAAGTAGGAGTTCAGACTGAAAACATACCTGCATTAAAAAAGGCCACAGGCTGTTTTGGTGTAGAATTAGATTTTTCAGGCACTAATAAGACAATTTAATACAACCCAAGAAGGCCACTTAGAGTTAGAGATTTATGAGTTTAAAGGCTTATCAGTCATCAAAATGCTGCACAGGCGGTTCACGGTTGGCACCTTGACCCTTAACCCACCAGGGAACATTATACAACTACATGTCTTTAATTAGGCCATTCACTGGCTGCTTCGAGTTACATCAAAAATTAAGCCCAAAATTGAGCATAACGTTAGTTCAGGCAGGACACGATGTCAAGCTCAACTCACATCCCAGCTACATCAGCTGATCTCAAACAGCCCAATCAACTGATGGAGCAGCTGATTGATGGAAGGGAGTCAGCTGATAGATCACATGATTCCTTTCTATGCAACCAATTGGCGAATCTCATTCAGGGTGCCCTATTTAAACTGCTCTGGCCTGCCTACTGTTGCTGCTTCCTCTGCAAGGCTGCTTTGCAACCTGCCTCCACCCCAGCTCCTCCTTTTCATGCTGTGTCTGACTCATCAATGTCATTTCTGTTTGTCATTGATGCTGCTCTGTTCTGTTCCTGGGGGGTCTTTGCTGCTGCTCTCCTTAGGCTTTCCATGTAGGCTGCATGGAAGGGCAGGGAGGTTTGCTCTCTCTGCCTCAGGCTTTTCATGCAGGTGCATGGAGAAGGCTCTCTGCGTAGGCCTAGGAAAAGCAGAGAGGCCCCAGAACAGAGCCATACCACCAAATATACTACTGTAAATGGAAATAAAGCTTTCTTTGACTAAAGTGTTCCTGACTGAAGTAAGTAAGCATGTAGAAGAAGTGTATTTAATGTACCACCTTTCACAAAGCAAGGTCACAGAGTGCTTAACTGGAATAAAATGGTTAAAAATATAGTATAGAGTATGGATATGATGATGGGGAAAGGAGAAACAGTCAAAAGGGCTTTCACAAAAAAAACAAAAAAAAAAACAGAGAGGGTGTGGAGACAGGCCTAATTCCTACAAACCTCCATCTCCAAAATCATGATCTCAACCACCAGTTGGCCTTAAATAGCCAACATTTTCACATAAAGCTCAGAAAACAAACACGTACCTCCAAATTATGAGTGGCATGTACATACTTTCCTAGCATTAAAACCAAAGTTTCTCAGGGTGCTTCACACCTGCCCTGTTTAGTTCAGTTTAATGGCACTCGAGTTCGTTTGCCCCCTAAGTGCGGTTTGTTTGGGCAGGTGTGAACACAGCAATCGCATTTGGGTGCGCACCAAAACAACCAGACTGAGACCTTCTTGAAGAGGTGGTCTCAGTCAGGTTACAAATGAACTCTGGTGCGGTTTGTTTGTGGTGAGAACGTGTTCCGACCTGGATCTGAACCAACTGCAGTCACATGACACATTGTTTGGGTTAAACATGAGCATGTTACAGTCCTGGAGGATTATTAATGTGCGCCTCCTCCTGTACTGCCTTAATATGCACATTCAGCACATCCAATGCATCAAAACATTGTTTTCTAGTTGGAGCCGCGCCTCGTTTTCAAACTGTATGGTTTGACTCAAATGAACAATGACAGCAATATAGTCCACGATGAGCCAGCGCTAAAATCAACCTGCGTAGTTGTCCCTCCATTGTGACATTAGAAAGTGTCACATTTATCTTGCAAGTGTACTCTTCTTCAACGTTTTGTTTACTTCCTGGATTTTTCCCACATGGAAATTCTGACCAATCAAGAGCAGCTTTCACGCGCAAGGTATTTTATGATAAAATATGTTCCTGATTCGGACCAAACCAAGAGAACTCTAGGTCTGAAGGCACCCTCAGTCTTAAGATATTTTCTATCCACAGTATACTGTACTGTATCTGAGGCTGAGAATGTTACTCTGCAGCAGTGGTCATCCTCTACTCTTCATCAGTCCTCACTGACCAAAGCACAGTGATTTAAAAAAAAGAAGCTACATGTCCACTGATTAAATTGCAATGTCAGGTTATGTAACAAGACCATTTACTGCGCTATGGAATATGCTCCAGTAAAAGAAATAAGAAACACAAATGCCAAACAGCCAATTATTTAGCAGCCTAGAGGGAATTCGTTGTCCGACATTCAAACCACAGAACTCACGCGCGTGCATGTATTTGTCTTCATCCTCCAGGCGTCCGATGTTTTTTTTTTTTGCTTTCGTGCAAGAGCAATATTAAAGAGTAATACTCCTGACTTTCAGATGTGCATCAAGTTATTGCAAAGTATCCAGGAGGATTTTCTTGGAATTTCTATATTTAATCTGTGCGTTGAAACTGGAGGCACTGTCCATTATATTGTGTCTTAAATAACAAAAGATAGGCTACAACTGTGAGCATAAAAGTCTAGCAATTGTGTTTACCGCTAACAGCATTCGAGGGTGCTCCAGTTGTAATTTACAGGATGAACTGCACAGGCAATCTGGATAATTTCTCCACATGTATTATTAACTCACAAGCTTCATAACACTTCCTTTTAAATTGTGCATGCTGTGTACAGTACACTTGGTTTAAACGAGGGCGTCCCCAAAAGCATCAGCTTCTGTTACAGCAACAGTCTGAGAGGCTTCAGTTACACAAAATATCGCCAGATATGTTTAATTCTCATTTCTGCTGACAAGTCATGCCACCACATCAAATAAAAATGTGTTTTGTAATGATTTCGGTGATGCTTTGAAGCCGACTGATTATATTCTCGGAGGGAGCGCGGAGCAAAAGTGCCAGATGCATTATGTCAATCAATGTGGATCTAAAAAGCTTCTTCTCCCTTTCGTCAGATGTGGGCTTGTGTGTGTGGGTGTGTGTGCAAGGACTACGGCCGTCACTGTATAGTCGTGACGCTGATCTTATCTGAGCGTGTACATTGGGCTGGCAGAATGAAATGATGCAGCGTTATGTCTAATGAGAAGATTCTATATATAGACCGCTGATGTGTTGTGACAGCTGAGGTCGTACAAGGAGGGTCAGAGAGAGTAAGGAAAGCAATGACTTTAAGTGCATACGATAATTCTTGTCGATACTCAATCTGTGTAATGGGTTTTATTTAAAGAAAATTTAATTAAGCTCATAATCATTATATATAGCCATGGTGTTTTTATTTTATTTTATTGTATTTTATTTCACTTATTTAGTTATTTTATTTTGGTATTTTTGTATCTTATTTTATTTTACATTTTTTATTTTATTTATTTATTTATTTTTTTAACTTGTGTACTTATGTGGTCTAAACTGTAATAACCAAAAAGGAGATATTTAAGACTTAATCTTTTTTTTTTAATTTATTTTGCAGTGTCAGTGTGGGCACTAAAAATGTAATTCAAAAAACATATTACTTATATTCCAACAGGCATGAGGGCAGTTAACCAGCTTAGAGGCCGATGTTAGCCGTCGTTTAGTCCCATTAGTCCCATTTGACCAGTCTCTACTGTACATTTCTCTGTGACTGCCGTCATGAGTTACTTCAGGTTGCGTTTCATATCAGAGGGTAACATAGCCTTCTAAAGCTGAGGTTGCAGAACATGTATGAGTGCTGACAGTTTGTTCAGTTGCCTTCACCACAACCTGACACATGGAAGAGAGACAGCAAGAAGCTGGAATCTCATTTATAAACACTGCATATGCACAGAACGAGGCCTGAAAGAGGCGTACGCTGCTTCCCACACAAAAGTTGTGAACTATAAAAACAGACTTGATGGGAGAAACTTTGACCCATGCTTACAAACATTTGGAGAAGCAGATGGTGAGGTGGAAGCCTGATTGTCAGAAATTGCTGATTATTTTTTTAGTGCACGCCATTTTTGGCTTTTGTCCGTATGAACATTTTGAGTATGGATCCTATGCATTGTTTTATGAATGAGATACCTGGTCATACAGAAAGGCGTGAAATGGCGATGACCTTTTAATGCTGCATGGTGCGGTGGCAAATATTGCCTTGACATTATGTGCCAGCACCACAAAAACATTACCAATGGAAAGTCAGTTAGGTTCAGGCCCCCAGGAACACTGCTTAGCCTTACAGCTAATTTCCCCCCCCAGTGGCCACTCACGGCATTGCAGTGAAAAAAATTCCCTGTGGCCCAAAAAGCATTTTTTTAGACCATCATTATAAAAAGAGACGTCTGTAAAACTGTTGATGTTGTTCTGAAGCTATACAGGATTATGGTGTACCCCAGACAGTGGCAAGCCCTGGAATTTGACAGTGCGTCCGCTCCCACAGGAAGCCCATTGACTATAAATATAAAGACGGACCATGCCTCTCCACTTCCTGACACTAAATGATGCCAAAATATCCCGGACACCGTCACCGCCATCTTGCAATGCGTGGTGCTAATGTTATTATAAGAGGATATTTACTAGGGCTGCCCCCTAACAGTCGACCAAACGTTAGTCGACCACAAAGGTCATTGGTCCGCAAGATTTCATTGGTCGCTTAGTCGCAAAAAAAAAAACCAAGTAAACCAACGTGAAACTCTATTAGGAGCTGCACATTGTCAAAAGAAATCAAATTCTATGTGACTGGCCCATGTGGGAATTTAATTTGAAGGGACAGACACAGGAAGTGACCACACTCTGTAAATATTCAGTCTGATAAATACGGAAAAGTTGATCATGTTAGTGCAGGGCTACCCAGAGCTTTACATCTGTCCCACAGACGATAGGCCTACACACTTATAAACAGCTCCTGGAAGAAGATCAGCTCTGCACTCAGGATTTCAGGTAAGTAGGCTATACGATGCTTTTTAAGGTTGCTTAGCAACCTCAGACGCAATCTCCCGCCGTGCTCTTGAAAGCTGGCGCAAAAAAGGCACAAGAGTAGTGCCCAGCGCCTGACCTAGCGTTTTTCTAGGTGTTTAAAGACGCAGCATGTGTACAGCTCTAATTTCCAGGGCTGGTACCTGCAGTTATTCCACAGGCTAGTTAATAACATGTCGGGCAGGAAATCCAAAGTGTGGGATCATTTTGAGAAGGTGAAGGACCAACCCAAGGTGATATGTAAACTCATCTTCATTGGTCGACTACAAACATGACGTATCATCTGAAACATGGAAGTAGCTACATGCCCATTAGCCCACAGCGTCATTAACAGGCGGCTCGCTCAGTGTGTGACGTGCACTTGTAGATAAAATATAGGCCTATATTAATGAAGGTTCATTAGTACGGTTTTGTATTTCTCTGTAATGTAGCACAGTGTTAACAATGTTACTGAGACTGTTCTTTCTCACACCTTCAACTCAAACCACCAAAATATATAATTTAATAACTACATTATTTTAAACATGCAGGTGACTAGATGACTAATGGCCCTATTATTTATATCACCTTACATCAAAAGTGAGGAGAATTCAAATTTCAGTTCAACTTTAAAATACAACGGTTATGAACTTTTTTTAATCAGTCTGAAAAAGAGACAAAAACATAGAGTCATGCTTACCATTATTAGGTTGTCCATACCAGTGGCTGTGTCTGTTAATGTGATCAACTCTTTTTGCATCTGGTCCACCCATTCCTTTATCCTGGAACACAAAAAATAATCACTTAGCCAATCAATCCTCGTTTAATGGAAAGCTTCCCACTGGCCTGCACAGTCTAATCAAATCTGCTGAGCGGCTCCGATCTCCTTCAGGTTGAACACACATGATCACATGACCTGAGCTTTATTGCTTACTATCACAATATGCTAAAAAAGCTGTATAGATTCAGGGAGGGGAAGCATGAAATAATAATGTTTAGTCAAGTGAATACATTGCTCTACTCCACATGAGCTGTGCAATAAGGCGAGAGCTATTCATGGTTGTCAGCGTGAGTGTCCCATCCTCGGGGGCGAGATGCTGGTTAATGTATTCTTCTGATGAGACAGAGGACAGAAAGGGAAGAGCTGGAGACAGAGGAGAGCATGACAGACACAAATGTTCATTTATTAGAGTTTTGACTTTGTTTTACTTTAAATAAAGGCTGAATGATTAAATCACGATGTAACAGAACACAAATTTCAAATCACAAGAGCTGCATTTAAAGAAACAAAACCTAAACTAAAGGGTTGGAAACATCTGGCCCTGTGCCCAGATCAGATAGGTGTTGGTGATTGGAGCAGAAGAGAAATTAGCAGTGGCTAAGATCATGGTCTGAGGCCAAAACAGCAACAGTACAGGGATGGTTCGTTATTTATAACGGGGGAGGGGGGTACAAAAAGGGGGAGGCGTAGCAAATAGTTTTTTTAAGCATGGGAGAGGGATGTATGTTTTTTATTTTGGCTTAGGGAAGAGCAAATGAATTTAAATGTCTGTATTTTGTATTTATTTTATTGCCAATTGTTAGCATGTTTTCTTTAAAATGCTAAAATTACACCATTTATTTTATAATGGCCAGAAACTGTAAAAACAGAAGTGGAGTTTGCATGTTCTTCCCCGTGTCAGTGTGGGTTTTCTCCGGGTGCTCCAGGTTTACTCTCACAGTCAAAAGACATGCAGGTTAACTGGTGACTCTAAACTTGCCCGTAGGTGTGAATGTGAGTGTGAATGGTTGTCTGTCTCTATGTGTCAGCCCTGTGATAGTCTGGTGACCTGTCCAGGGTGTACCCCGCCTCTCACCCAGTGTCAGCTGGGATAGGCTCCAGCCCCCCTACAACCCCCAACAGGATAAGCGGTTACGGAAAATGAATGAAGGAATACATTTTAAATTTCTGACGTTTCTTGGACAATTCATGTGTGACAAATGTTTCTATCAGAAAAAAAATCAACCAAATCCAACCTTAAAATAGTGGTATTTCATCAAAATTGCTTTATTCTACATGTCATGTAAAATTTTGTTTAAAATTTAAAGAAAAATAAACCAGCTTTTTTCATCTCCAGGATTTCAACTTTAAACTGTAAGTGTTAAACACCAAGGGGTGAGTGAATGGACTTCTGGTTGCCTCGTCTCCGTACACATATGTCAGTGGAAACGAGGCATTAATGATCCGAGTCAACTACCAGGGTGCTAGTAGGGCGCCCTATATCTGTCAAAAGGTTAATTCATGATGATAATACTATATGTGTACAAGTCTTGAAGGTACAAGTTATAATATTCTGCTGTGTTTTTACACGTCAGTTCATGCATCATTTCATCTCATTTCATCATAACAAGCAGGGCCTGACTTAGATGAAAGAGCAGTTTATACTGTACGATGTATGTTGACTGTATCCACACTGCAGGCCACACTAATAATACAGAAGATAACAAACCTTTTTAAAGACTGCAATCTCAATATTGGCCTGATTAATAAAAATTAGATTTTTGTCCCAAGAAGTTGAGCCTTAACTTTAACACAGGGGTTAGAACATGTCTAAGATTTCTTTACTCAAGTGAAAAATAATTTCACTGCTGTTTTATTTCAGCTGAGCATTAGTACAACCAGTGCTATTCTGTGACCCCTCTGTGTCTGGATGTGTCCGTGAACACATCTAAACAGTAATTAAAAGCATGTCTAAACTGTTATAAATCAACTTTATGCCCTGTAACTTAGACATGGGGATTTCAAGGACATCGATTCCTTATATGGAACTCCTGATATTCAGTTCAGTTCAGGTTATGTGTGTGTGTGCGTGAGTGTACATGATGTCTACGTGAAACCATATCCAAGTCCTCACTGTCAAAACACTAATGAATCATTTTACTTAGCAGGTGAAAGATGACCCGACGTGCACTGTACAGAGTTATTTATGTTTACCTCTAAAATGTAAAAGGTAGACTGAGGCTACTGTGCTAAGCTTGTTTTTTTACAAGCCTTCTTATCACGCATTAATTTGGTTGATATTTTGGAGAATACAATTTTCACTCCCATCACATATTAACATTTGGTCATGGACTTCCCACGTCCAGATATGACATGAAAGGTACCCTGGACACGTTAGTTGCTGACGTTCTGGGACGCCTTGCCAAGTTCTGCCTGTTACATGCATTGTCTTCTTTCAAAATACACTTCCCTTTTCACAAGAAATTTAACATTTACATACAATCTCATTCAAAATAAACGCACTACGTCGGTAAAACATCGAGAATTGCTTTCTTTTTTTGGTCCAACAAGTAACGCACATGGTTGGGTTTAGGAAAAACGAACAGGGTTTGGCTTTATAATCTTACATGATGCGAACACCAGTCTCCAAGGTGAAAGTCGGTGTTTGTTGGACCCATCCGCCACCTCTCCCTCCCGCCTGTCCTACTCAGACTGTCACCACCTTAACTTTCGTTCATGTCCTGCCCTGTATCCCCAGACGGCACCAAGTGCCATTAAACAATAACAGCACCAGGCCGCTTATCATGCCAACGTTAAGACGACTTTTTCATCAGTGTCCAACGCTGCAAGTCACTGCCCAAGCGCCAGATTTCAACGTCTTCAGAGTGAGACCAGGTTGTTATTGCCGAGAGTTAAATGAGAGGATCAGTAGAACTCTAATGTCTGTAGATATGAAACACCCAGGAGCCGCGTGACGTTTAGCTTATCAAAAAGAGTGGAAACGGTGGAATCAGCTAGCCTGGCTCTGTCACAATCTGCCTAACAGCACTTCTAAAGTTCACTAAGAGAGTGCTGCAGCACAGAGTTAGCATTTTAACACTCCCAGTTCTCTTGTCTTGAAGTC
Organism: Cephalopholis sonnerati; assembly: GCA_019142605.1. Taxonomy (NCBI): domain Eukaryota; kingdom Metazoa; phylum Chordata; class Actinopteri; order Perciformes; family Serranidae; genus Cephalopholis; species Cephalopholis sonnerati. Next base: position 13,235,893 of record JAGQAX010000022.1, read on the forward strand.
AACAGGTTTTACGAATGAGTTTTGATAGTCTGTAGTTACCACAAGCTTAAGAGACTTTTACGTTTTGTTCTACGACATAAAATACATCAGTAAATACACTTCTGGTGAATTTAGAAGCTTTTAGGCGTCTTAAAAAAGGCCGTTGCTAACAAGCGGCTAAATGAGTCTACAGAATACCATCACGCTGAACACTGCTTTACAGCCTTGTCATGGTGCTAACGTTAAAGTTATGCCACCCTAACATAGTTCATTTAGAGTCTAACATTAGCTTTTTACTTACACCAAATTACATTTCTGTTTTAAATATTATAAAGGTGGTGTTTATTTGTTAAGATTATTTTGCTGAACAAAATGTGTAAGCACCATGAACTCTTGTTTGCCACAGTTAATTTTCTGCAATAATCCAAAATCCATTTGCTTTTTGTCGAGGGAACCACGGCGATGCTAACTTCTGCGTAGTAATACAAAAAAAATCCCCACCATCCCTGTAGCACTCTATTCACACATGAACTTTTGTTTGTTCAAGCTGTACAAAAACAAAAGTGTGAAAACGTCACATTGTGGTTTTGTAGAGGGCAACGCACCAAAACGTGGCATTTTTATTTTTGGTTCCAGTGTTTGAGCTACGCTAAGCTAACTGATTCCTAACAGTTCCTTCATATTTACCACACAGATAATGGTATCAATCTTATCTCATGCTCAGCAAGAAAGCTAATAAGAGTATTTCCCAAAATGTCAAACTATTCCTTGAAACTAAGTTGAAATCATTGGAAAGTATTTTTCTCTAGTTCAAGTGCTGATGGAGCAAAGACATATCCACAGGTAATAAAATCCCCTTTGTCAACCTGCTGCTGCTCAACTGCAAATAACAGTTGAAAACAATACACTGTACACCTGCGAGCCCTCCCCCCGGCTCCTTTACTACAGCCAATAAAAAATACATGACATAATCCATAAAGAAAATGACCCTTTCTCCCCCACAGTGTGAATTAACCTCTTCACCTCCCACACTGCTGAGGGGCCTTTGACACATGAACCCTGTCTATGTTATCTTATTTAAAAAATACAGTGTAATGTGAGCAGGGTTAGCTCACGCTGGAGACGTGTTGCATAGCTGCCACATAGTATATTTAGCCTTCTGAGAGACAGCTGCTGGTGGCTGAGGGCAGATATAGGATGTGCGTACTGTCAGCACATAGCTCTTTTATCCCTGCCATCACACTCATGTCTGAATGTATCCACACACACAGGTATATGTAATAATAAGAGCATATAATCTTCTGCAAATGACTTCAAAGTGGATTTGCACTGAGGATTGTTGTCTGCTGACTACTGTACATGGAGCCAGCTCCAGGGTTGAGATAAGGTCCACTGGCCAAAGCGAGCAGGTGTGTATTAGGGTTGTTACGCACGTGACTTTTTCAAATAAGCCCACTTGGCCTTAAGCAAGAGGGGTGGGCCGTTACAACAGGTGTCTAATGCGAAAACAGTGAGTGCGTGTGTGGGTGTATGGTTATGCTCCATCAAAGCAGAGATGCTCAATGCCACATTCCGTTAATAATTCATTAATTTAATGTCATTTTTAGAGAGCTCTTTGAGCAAGCCTTCAGCTTATTCTCATCATACCTACTGTAAGTGTGGGACATTTAGTGTTGCAGATCATACATGGGCAGACTACAGAAGAGGACTACTGGGCACAGGTCCAGGAGCCCGAAGTGTCAGGCCTTCACCTGCAAAATGTCTATCAAACACATACTGACCAGGGAGAGACTCAAAATGCTGACAAAGAGACACAAAAACACCACACAGAGATGCAAAGGAACTGCAAAGAGACACAAAATTACTACAATAATGGGCAAAACAACCAGGAGATACAAAATGGCTTCAGAGAAACATAAATGACACAAAACAAAATGACCAAATAAGACCAAACTACCCAAAACGACCCCAAAAACTACAAAAAGACACAAACAACAAAGACTACAAATACACACAAACTGACCATAAAGACACAAAAGTATTGCAGAGATGCACATAATTTCCTCATTAAGACACAAGATTACCTCAAAAGAGACACAAAATGACCAAAAAAGAAAAACAAAACAAACAACCAATCAACCAATCAATCAATCAATCAATCAATCAATCAATCAATCAATCAATCAATCAATTTTATTTATAAAGCCCAATATCACAAATCACCTCAGAATTGCCTCAGAGGGCTTTACAGCATACAACATCCCTCTGTCTTTTGGACCACAAGAACAACCACAAGAAGACACAAAATGACCACAAAAAGACAAAAAAAAGACAACAAAGACATGCAAAAAACACAAAATAACTACAAAATGGGCAAAACAATGACAGAGACACAAAATGACTTCAAAAAGACACAAAATGATGACACAGAGACACAAAACAACCTCACAGAGACACAAAACAAGTGCACAGAGACACAAAATGATGACACAGAGACACAAAACAATGACACAAAGACACAAAATGACTACACAGAGACACAAAATGATGCAGAGACACAAAATGACTACACAGACACAAAACAATGACACAGAGACACAAAATGATGACACAAAGACACAAAACAACCATAAAGAGACATAAAACAACCACAAAGAGACACAAGACAACTGCATGAAGACACAAAACAACCACAAAGGACACAAAATGACTGAAAAAAGACACAAAATTATGACACAGAGACACAAAACAACCACAAACAGACACAAAACAACTACACAGAGACAAAACAACTACACAAAGACACAAAATGACTGAAAAAAGACACAAAACAACCACAAAGAGACACAAAATGACTGAAAAAAGACACAAAACAACCACAAAGAGACACAAAATGACTGCAAAGAGACGCAAAACCACCACAAAGTCTGTGTGTCTTGCACCTATGTAGGAGAGGTGGCCCTTTGCATACGCCAGGCCCACTGCCTCATCAGAACACACATCGTAAGCTGCTGATCCAAGTTAAGTTGCATTTCTTGATATGAACAGCTGTGGCCATGAACTCTCAGACACTAAACCTGTGTTGGCAGAGCGTCTCTGCAGCACACTCATGAGGAGATTATAGTTACAATAAAACATGATCCAGGGAAAGTGCCTAACTACACTGGTTATGGTAAGCAGTGATTAGTTCTCTCACTGGTCTGCAGCAGCTTGGAGGTTTCAACATGAGGTCAGCTTCTAATGTGATAAAACTCACTGCTAATTCTGCTCAGTTTGTGCTGCAATTTTGAAATCTCTCTGATCTTGGTTTAATAAAATCTCCTGGGTAAAAACAGAAAGGATAAGCAGCATCCTGATTAGCCACTTCCACAAACAACCATCTTCCTCTTCCTCCAGAAAAAGGGCAAACATTCCCTACATAGCACCAGGGTGTGTGGCTTTCACATAAGTGCAGAGAGAGTTTACTGTATGTTTCTTTATAAACAGAAGCAGATCAAGGAAATGTCTTTTAATGAAGAAAGTCCCCCCAAAAAATACAATGAGGGGACGGAAACTTGGAGCACGATATGGAAAAACGAGATAGCATCATTATCCCCGCCCATCCTCAGCTCCTATTCTGCCCCCACCTCTCACGCTCTCTCTGTCCCTCTCCTTGGGGAAATTGGAGAGGGGGGCAATGAGGAGAGGAAGGAAGCCTCCAAAATGGCTGGTGAGCCATGTAGAGCCACTCAGCTATACAGCGGTTGCAGACTGCAGGGCTGGAAAGGAGAGGAGCCTTGTGAAACTCAGCCAAGTGTGAGACCTACTGGCATCACAGACCTCTTTTCTCTCACACTTGTCTCATTGAGTCATTACTATCGCCCACTTATGGAGCAGACTGGTTTTTCTGACAGGCAATAGTTGAGGACCCCTCCTTTTGTCCTTGTTGCCAGTTGTGGTTACTCATTCATTCACCTGCTTACTGGGCCTTGTACAAACTTTTACTGCAGCCTACTTGTGATTCTACTGCACCTCAACAACCCTGATTAGCAGGCATATCAGACCAATAAGACACCGCATGAGATGACCACAAAATCACTGTGTTGCTACTTTGATGGGGGAATTTAAAGGGACAGTTCACCCCAAAATCAGAAGTACATATTCTTCCTCTTAGCTGTAGTGCTATTTATCAGCCTACATTGTTTTGGTGTGAGGTGATGTCTGCCTTCTCTTCAGTACAATGGAACTAGATGTCACTTTGTTTGTGGCAGCAGTCATGAATCCAGAAATCATGACCCTGTTACTCAAGATAATCCACAGACCTTGTTATGGGCAGTTTCATATAGGAACTATTTTCTTTCAGCCACACTTGAAATTACTGTTTGTATGGCCCTTTGAGGTATGCATTGTGATTGGGCTACAATGAACCTTGGAGTGACTAAACTGTTAAACACTTTGGGTATGAAACGTGCTATATAAATAAATTTGCCTTGCCTACAGCCCAGTCATAGAGGACGCCATTAATGTTTCCATCTTGCACTGTCACGAGCACAAGCCTCTTGTTCATAAGCAGATGTCACTTCCTTCTGCTCGGTGATACAGTTGGTAGGCGTAGTTAAGTAGAAATGAAATACTTCCTTCATGAAATTGCTGAAAATAGTGTTACCTAGATCAATATATTCGGGAGTAGGCAGACATCTGTACAGCTGATATCTGCAACACTAAGCAACTCACACCACAGCACTACAGGTAAGAGTTAAAATATGTTTTTAATTTTGGGGTAAACTGTCCCTTTGAGCAGCACTTAATCGATGTCATACACCAAGTTCATCTTTTTTCTTTATTGCATTTTGTGGCTCTGGCTACCAGTTTGCCAAGTCTAACAGCATTTACCTGGCAGGAAAGGTATGAAAGGTCACTACTGCGCTAGTTGTATTATGGGATCTAGTGTTGTGTACTTAAGACTAAAAAACTGAAAACTAAAAAGGTCTTTGCTGCTGCTCTCCCTGCCTTGGGCTTTCCATGTGGGCGCATGGAAGGGCAGAAGGGTTTGCTCTCTCCGCCTCAGGCTTTCCTCATTTGCATGTGGAAGGGCAGAGAGGTGTGCTCTCTCTGCCTTGGGCTGTCTTCGTTTGCATGTGGAAGGGCAGAGAGGTGTGCTCTCTCTGCCTTGGGCTGTCTTCGTTTGCATGTGGAAGGGCAGAGAGGTGTGCTCTCTCTGCCTTGGGCTTTCTTCGTTTGTGTGTGGAAGGGCAGAGAGGTGTGGTCTCTCTGCCTTGAGGCTTTCTTCGCTTGTGTGTGGAAGGGCAGAGAGGTGTGCTCTCTCTGCCTTGGGGCTTTCTGCATAGGCCTAGGAAAGGCGGAGAGGCCCCAGAACAGAGCCATACTGCCAAGGATAATACTGCAAATGGAAAAGTTTTCTTTGACCAAAGTGGTCCTGACTGAACGCCACTATATCTTTACAAGCAATTATTCTGTCAGTGTCGTGTAAATATAGAACCTTTGAAAAGGTCAGCATAGTCTGAATGAATGCCCACATGTTGCAGCAGCAGTGCAGTTTGTGTTTGACCAGTTGGTGACATCTAGTACTCCAAACTCCACTGTGATAGCTCAAGCCCGCAGTGACTCTCAGGATGGAATACAATTAAACAGAAGTACTTTTAAGGGAGGCAGGTCATGCTGCCAGGTGGGAAATGTCTCCTAAAGGGGACTAGCAAATGTGCATGAAACTACAGTAGTTACTTTAGAAAACAGGAAAGCTGAGAGTGATACAAATAGGCTTTAAAGATAGGTAACTCATTCATCACATTATCACTACAGTATGTGATACCACACATTCTTCTGTGCTGAGCTGGTCTTAAACACACATACACACACACTCTCAGCCTGGACCAGTTTTATACTTGTAAGAGTTGAGATGAGAAGCTGTGATACCTGTCTACCTCAGCATGTCATTTGGGATAGTAAAATGTGACTCAAGGTTCACGCAGCACAGATCATCACAGGTTCACTGCCTACAGAGAGTCGGAGACACACTTGGTTGGAGTTTAGACGAACAGATCGTCTGATATGAGGGCTCCAAACGCTGAAAAGATGACATTAAAATTTCATCAAGTTCTTTCCATGTCCTCAGTCACAGGCACAAATGTGCCAGTGAGTTAAATGGTGTGAAATTAGATGAGGTGCTGGTGAGCGCTGTCAATATAACCACAGATAGTGCCACACCACATCTCTGCAGACCACACAAACACACGCACGAGGCAAAATATATGTCAGAAAGTACATGAGACTGCTCATTCAGCTCATTCCTCATCTAGATGAGTGAGCATGTATCTTCATTTGTGCTTGACCCATGAAGCTGACAGGTAGCCAGAGTAGCCCCTCTCCTGCCCCCTCCACTCCTCTAATGACAGGAAGAGAAGCTGCCTCTGTTAGGACAGCTGTCACGTGTGTGACTGTGTGTGTGTACATTCATGTGTTTCTTCTGTATGTAACCAGAGCAGTGGGTCTTTCAGAGGGCAGTGGGGGGTTGCCCGGGGTCAAAGGTCACCAGGACAGGTGCAGCTCTTAATGTAATGAAGTGGGTGTGACCCATTTGTGCATGTGTGTTATACAACCCACCACTCAGAGTGATGGACCAGTGCATGACAAAGCACTGGATGGCAATTTAGAGTATGAACAATTAGCAGAGGCTGAGACTCTCAAGTTAAAGATGCACTAATCAATATTTCGCTTCAACAATGAGTCAAAGAACTGTGTCACTTTTTCCGTTTTAGCGTCTTTCAGTTCATTGTTTTGGTTTTGCAGCCGTTAACTTTACTGTAGTGGCTTAGTTTCAGCGCTCACATCAACTTTTCCAGCAGCAGCAAGCAGCTGCTCAAAAATATTTAGACATACAGCCTATAGATTGTCCAGTTTACAAGGTGATAGTGTTCAGGAGCTTGTTTAGATTCGGACCCTGTCTACAAGATATTTTGAAAGCGAAGTGTTTTAACCTCTTGTCCACATGTAAACCTAAGTGCGGTTCGCTTGGCCAGGTGTGAACACAGCAATCACACTCAGGTGTGCACCAAAACAACCAGACCAAGACCTTCTTGAAGGGGTGGTCTCGGTCTGGTTACAAACAAACTCTGGTGCGGTTTGTTTGTGGTGAGAACGTGTTCTGACCTGGATCTGAACCGACTGCAGTCACATGACACATTGTTTGGGTTAAACATGAGCATGTTACAGTCCTGGAGGATTATTAATGTGCGCCTCCTCCTGTACTGCCTTAATATGCACATTCAGCACATCCAATGCATCAAAACATTGTTTTCTAGTTGGAGCCGCGCCTCGTTTTCAAACTGTATGCTTTGACTCAAATGAACAATGACAGCAATATAGTCCACGATGAGCAGTGCTAAAATCAACCTGCGTAGTTGTCCCTCCATTGTGACATTAGAAAGTGTCACATTTATCTTATTTATCTTAGGTAGAATTTAAGTTGTTTGGACAGAATTTTTTGGAGGGAAAATACAAATATAGCCTTAAAATGTTTGAACTTTAAAGCAATCGAATTGAAATGAACACACCTGGGCGTACAATCCTACACATATAATGATTTATTTAGCATTATTTGCCGCTTTAGAGAGGTCAGAGAAACAGAAAAACTTTTACAGAACACTCTGACTCACCATGAGAAGGAAACCAAATGGCCTCGCTCTGCCAGTTAGGAGCAGCCTATCCAATCCGAGGGGCGAACACGAGGAAGTGGACACAGTCCCAGAATAGAGAGTATGACTCAGCATTAAAGCAGCACTGTCTTACCTCTGACCACATTTACCCCTCCGGCCCAGCTGTGTGCGACTGTTTCTACACTTTAAAACCACAGCCTCTGGCCTGTAGCTGTTGTGCAGCAGTTTAATATACTTCAGCGGGGTTAATACAGTTGTAGGATGATCTGGCTCAGGAAGGGAAAATGCTTCAACACTTAAAAACTATAAATATCACAGCCTCTTGGGCCTCATTTATCAGCAAACCACTGAAATAATCAAGATTGTTAAAGCAGCTACAACTCACTCTGGATTGAAGATAATTCTGGTTTATTACAGTTTGGGTCTTATCTTCATTGTTTTGGCCATCATGTCTATTCCACCTAAAAAAGTCAGACAGGGTAAGAGACACAAGAGTCTTGCACAGATTTGAGTTTTAACACCTCCTAAACTGGCACCGCAACGTGCAATACCACTCCTCCACCACCGCCGCACATATGACCAAGTAGCTCTGCAACCGCACCCAATCCACTGACACAAGATCCTGACCCCAAACTGCAAATCCTATAGTAATCCTACAATGTGCTGTTCAAATAATTTGGTTAAGATAAAAACACACTGGCCACCATGCAAAGATATTACTGCTTTTACTGAAAGATCTGTACAGCCCCTAACTGAACTTGATTTCTCACCTGAAGAGCTGATCTCCAGAGCTATGACTCGCCAGGAAGTATCGTTTTGGCCATTGTCTTTATAATGACAAGATTGAGGGTCGTTAAGCTCAGCATATTTCTTGACCTCGACAATGAGTCTCTCTTCATCCATTCGTCATCACACGTGAGACACAGCAACAGCTACAGAGTTCGCTTTACACATCTAAAGTGAGGAGAGGAGTCAAGCTGCCATAGGAACACAGAAAAGGAGCTGCTACAGGAGTGAGTATGTACAAGCAAAGAGCAAGTGGGGGAAATATGCATTTAATTTCAGGAACAATGAGGCTGGAAATAAGACAGTGGTGTGAAGTGCTGTGAGGTAGCACGTCCAGGAACACCCACATGTATCGAGCCGCTGCCGGTGTGGGGCTTTACACTGAAAATAATAGGGGCATACAGTATGTATTAACACGCCACCTTTGCCGCAGGTGTGTTTTAGCCTTTAAACTGCACATTTAAAGTAATCATTCGGGGGCATTTCATACATGTGAAGCTAAGACAATATAGCTAAGACCTGTCTGATTCTCTGGCTGCTCGTTTCTTGCCCGCTTAAATGTCATCATGTTTGTAGAATTAATAACTTAGGTGATTCCAGTCTTATTATCACTGACAGAAATAACAAAATTACGAAAACAGGACCAAAGTTGTGATAAACTGAAATATTTTTCTGGGTATACACTAAGAGCTGACCTCAAACTGTCCTTGACTAATACTTCACTTTTACTTTTACCTCCATTCAAGGTTTAGATGAAAAGCTCACAGTTGGGATGTTACAAGGAGTTTGGAAGAGTTTGTAATCCAACTTTAAAAGGCATTTCCCAGGTGGAGTTCATGGAGAGAAGATTGGGAAGATTTTACCTTTAAGCTTTTTCTGCAGAGTCCTGTCTCTACTTTCATATCAAACTTGCGTCTGTGTTCTTTCTAGAAAGAAAAGCAGCGAGGGAACTTTAAATAAATACCCTGTAGACTGTATGCTTTGGGTTGTCAAAGTATTGGAACAGTTTGTCATAAAACACTTCTTCACGTCTCGCTGGTTAGCAGGCAGTAGCTGCATCAAGTCCTCTCATCTCAGCTGAAACTCTCAGTATTAATAGTCAAATGTCATGCAGCCTGCATGCCATACCCTTGATCAATAGGGGAAGAGAAAGAATAACACCTGAGGAGAAGTATATCAGGTTTTTTTTCTACAACGACCTTACTTGTCATTCAGCAACAGAGGATTTCAAGCACAGCCGTATTGTTTCTATAGCTTTAGAATAAATCTGTTTATTTTCTGTATCCTTTTGTTTTTTCCGAGGGATAAACTTGACATCATGTAAACACCCCAAGTGGAGTGAAAGTCCAGAAAATTGATCCAGCAATGTTGGACGCTACATCATTTCGACTGAAACACCAAAGAGTCGGCCTCACGCCGGCTCTGGGGCCCAGCACGCCTGTGTGCGAGCAGCTGCGAGAATCCAGGGCTCAATATCCAATCTCGGAGTTTCCACTCCAGCGCCCTCTCGTCTTGTAAACATCCTCGTGTTTTTATACTCAGAACCCAGTCTGCGGATCCACATTTGATCTCTTAATACCACCGAAACCGTCAAGAAGGAGGCATCCGACAGCAAACACTTTTTGCTTTATTTTTTTTTCCCCTCCTCCCTGTCTCATCACGTTGTGAAGTCATGGTTTCCAGCACTGGGAGACAGCCTGAAACCTTAAATCCTCCTCTGATAGTAGTAATTTGGGCTTCTAATCTGTTCTTAGAGAGAGACAAGGCTGACACCATTACAGGAAGCAGAGGGGATGCAAAAAAAAAAGCTGGGGATGTTTGAGGATGGGAGCGTGGATGTAATTGAGCCACTGGGGGGATAGCTCTGACGATGAAGCAGGCATCTAATAAGCAGCCAGCCTGACAGAGCTTTGTGGAAGACAAACAGTCACTTTCTGTCCTTTTAATCTTTCTGCCTTTGCTCCTTTCTCATAGTCCCTTTATCCTTCTTGTGTAAGGCGTTTGCCCAAAAATGAACACCCATTGCTGCAAAGTCCCGAATCTCTGAAAATGCACCCTTCCTTACACAACTCAACTGCCAAAAAATGTTTGCATTGCATGTTTTTGACAACAGATAAGTTATATTTCTCAACGATGTTATGGTGAATGTGCGGTTAGGTTTCGTAACAAAAACTGCTTGGTTATTGTTAGGAAAAGATTGGGTTTTGGCCTAAAACATCCATGTTTGGTACCACAAAAGCCACTAGAAAAAACACATGGGTTTGGTGGCTCGAACACCACTGACAAATGCCACGAGAGGTTTGTAAAACCCCCCGGGATTGGTGGCTCAGATGTCGCTGGGAAACACCACAAAGGGCTGGTAAAAACAGCAGGAACTGGGTGGTTCAAATGCTGCTGAGACACGCTGCGAAGAGTTGTTAAAGCACCTGAGACTGGTGACACAAACGCCGTTGGGAAAAGCCACAATGGGTTGGTATAAAAACACCAGAGATCAGAGGCTCAAATACAGCTGGGAAACGCTGCAAAGGTTTGCTAAAAACACCTGGGATTACAGTCTCAAATGCTGCTGGGAAAGTCTGCAAGGGGTTGGTAAAAAACACCAGGGATAGTGTAGTTCAAAAGCTGCTGAGAAACACCATAAAGGTTTGGTAAAAACACCCAGGATCGGTGGCTCAAACACTGCGGAGAAATGCTTCAAAGGGCGGTAAAAAGATATGGGATCCTTGGCTCAAATGCTGCTAAGAAATGATGTGATTAATGGGTAAAACCCCTGGGGTCAGTGGCTCAAACTCCGCTGAGAAACGCTGTGAAAAGTGGGTGAAAAGGACCCAGAATTGGGGGCTTAAATATAGTTGGGACACACTGCGAAGGCTTGATAAACACACTTGGGATTGCTGTCTCAAATGCAGCTGGGAAAGTCTGCAAAAAGTTGGTCAAAAACACCAGGGATTGTGTGGTTCAAAGCTGCTGAGAAACACCATGAGGGTTTGGTAAAAACACCCAGGATTGGTGACTCAAACATCGCTGAGAAACGCTGCAAAGGGTGGGTAAAAAGACCTGGGCTCAGTAGCTCAAACGTCACTGGGAAAAGCCGTGATGGGTTGATAAAAACACCTGGGATCCTTGGCTCAAACACTGCCAAGACATGTCGCGATTAATGAGTAAAAACACCTGTGGTCAGTGGCTAAAATTCTGCTTAGAAATGCTGCAAAGGATTGGCGAAAACACCTGGGATCAGCAGCTAAAATGTTGCAGGGAAATGCCACGAAGGTTAGGTAAAAACACCTGGGATCAATGGCTCAAACACCAGTGAGAAACACCATGAAAAGTGGGTGAAAAAGACCCAGGATTGGGGGCTCAAATACTGCTGGGAAATGCTGCAAAAGTTGGATAAAAACAACTGGCATTGCTGTCTCAAATGCAGCTGGGAAAGTCTGAAAAGGGTTGGTGAAAAACACCAGGGATTGGGTGATCCAAAGGCTGCTGAGAAACATCATAAAGGTTTGGTAAAACACCCAGGATTGGTGGCTCAAATGCTACTGAGAAACGTTGCGAAGGGTGGGTAACACGACCTGAGATCAGTGGCTCAAACACCTCTGAGAATTGGTGGCATAAATGCCATTGGGAAAAGCTGTGAAGGGTTGTAAAAACACCAGGGATTGAGGGCATTTCCCAGTACAACTGGGAAACGCTGCAAAGGTTTGATAAAAACACCTGGCATGGCTGTCTCAAATGCTGCTACAAAGGTCTGCTAAGGACAGGTAAAAAAACACCAGGGATTGGGTGGTTCAAAGCTGCTGAGAAATACCATGAGGGTTTGGTAAAAACACCCAGGATTGGCGACTCAAACATCGCTGAGAAATGCTGCAAAGGGCGGTAAAAACACCTGGGATCAGTGGCTCAAACGTCACTGGGAAAAGCTGTGATGGGTCAATAAAAACGCCTGATATTGGGGGCTCAAATGCTGCAGAGAGAAACACCAAGATTGGTATGTAAAAACATCCGGGATCTCTGGCTCAAACACCTGGGTAACTGAAACTAACTGAAGGGGAGTGTGTACTTTTGGAGAAACAGGGGGCGTATGCTTTTCAGATAACGAGCTGTTGGAGAAATGGGCATTTGGTCCAATGGAACATTTTTCTAACTAATGGGGCTTTGAAATTTTGAGCCATTGGAACAATGGCACAACACCTCAGTGCTTAGGTTGTTCTTTTCATCTCCATGCTCTCCTATGTAGTTCCTCTGTCCCTCCACCTCTCCGCCTCGACTATCTATTTGTGGTTGTGTACAATGTTGTAATATTACAATATTATATACAATATTACATTGTATTTTCTTCTCTACTTCGACAGCGTACATTTTAATCTTACAAACTCCACATAATTAATAGCTTTATTTGCTACCTAATACATATTTTCTCTCCCAGTGAACTCATAATGCTGGAAAAGTCTTTCCTTTGTCCTCCTCCCCTCTCCCTCCCCTCACATGTATCACTGCGGAGCACAAAAGGAGACAAGTGATGATATCTTCCCCCTTTATTGAGGTCAATAACACCATAATTGCAGGCTTTGTAAATGTCTCGCGGCCTCATTATCTCCTATGGCAAGACGTTATTGATATTTCTGCCTCTCTTCTACCATTTTCCTCTTAGCAAGTCAGTCAGAGCCTTTTACCGCAGCCCCCTGCCTGGATCTGAAGAGCCGGGTTTAAGTGAAGCCTTGACAACAGTATTTGCTATTGAGCACTTATGTTCGGGTGTATTACAGCTGTGGAAGAGCTGACAAGACATTGTATGAGATCATTACCAAATGATGGGGTGGAGCTGGTGGGCAATCATGCCCCGATAAAGCAGGTGTAGGTTACAGGAAGCTGACTGCAATGAGGTTAATTAATCAGGTGAACTTATGGCCAAAGACAAACAGCTTTGTGTTATTGACCTGTCTGAAGCTGCACCACAGGCATTGACTATATAAGACAAGAAGCCAAACTACAGATTTAATCAGTTTTAAAGGCTGTTACTGAATTGAATTCTCAATTAACCGCCATAGTTAGCCGCCCAAACATACTGGTTAGTTAGCTTTACCTTTATATGGCCTAGATGCAGTGACACAGAGCTGGTTGAAAATCGGCAAAGCATCCCTTTCCCTTTCTGGCTCGGGCCCTTTGTTGCATGTCATCCCCTGTGTCTTCCCTGCCTTTCCTTTCTGTCTAAAGCATAAAATGCCTAAAAATAATCTTAGTTAGCTTTATATGGCAGGATGAGTTGACATTGAGTGTTGCAGAAGTATTTCACTGGTGGAAAGATGGTCTTTTTACATCTCTTCACAAAACTGGGCTAACTATGCAGAAACACAACAAGCCGATGGTCAGCTGTTGGTCACTGTCAGGCCATCAGTGAGTGAAATCACCGATCTGTGGTTTAGCTCAGTGCACGAGAAGGGAAACAGAAATGAGGAAAGAAAACAAACAGCTTAAGTCAAGAGGGTGTAACGTCAAAACAAACTTGTTATAAAAGGTAAGATTATGTTTTTAGTCATTGATCTTTTCAGAAAAAAGGCTTCGTAACTGTTTGTCTTTTTGTTCGCTAGCGCACAGTCTTTTAACATCTGGTTGACTTGTTCATATGCTAACCGGCTAACTAGCGTCTTGAATCCGTCCTCTCAGTCTTTCTGTTTCCCTTTTTGAATAACAAATACAGACTACTGCCACCTGCTGGTATGGAGAGTTATTTCCTCTCACACAGTTGCAGAACGTATGTGCTAGTTGGCTGTTAGCTTTGCAATGTGCTCAAGTGCAACTTTTTGGCCGAGATACAGGCGAAGTGTGGTGACGCAACAGTTGGCCTTTGTTGCCACTTGTTCTTTGATGTCCATTTGCTGCGTTCAGGCCACTCTGGGCCAATATGATGGCCAGCTGGTAATAAACAATCTTGTGTAGCAGTTAAACAGTAAGCGAGAATATGTTTCTGAAAACATTTGAGCGATAAATACGCAATGCAGTAACAGTGTCTTTGTTTATATTTGATCAGCACTGCCTAATAGAGCCAGCTCCACAGGTCAAGACCCGGGACCAGACTGACATTCTTTCCAGGACAGCAATGTTAACATCTTGGCCAGAGAAAACAGATGGTTGAAAGAAACCATCTACATCAACCTGGAACGACCATCCTTAAACTGAGGAGGTGGCCTATGACACCACTTATCACCCACCTACAATGCAGTCTTGGGATCCCACCCCAGACGACTTAACACCCATTCACAGCTGGACCCATCTAACCCTACTGACACACAAGATGGCCAGGTGGGTCAACAACTCACGTGTGACCTCAACAACTCTGTAAGGGTTCACACCCACACAGAGTTTAAAGCCTGTGACGAAACGTCTTCAAGAAACTCACGCAAGTCCAGTTGCCTACGATATAGCACTTATAACTAGTTTCACGGTTTTATCTGAGTTTGGTCTAAATTTGATATAAATTCTAATTGACCTTTCACTGAGCCCCGCCCCTTTGTGATGGTCCGACAAGCTGTCGCAGCAAGCATGGAGCCCACACTGTAACTAACTGCACCCCCTGAAGAAATATTATCATATTTTAGGAGAAATGAAACAGTGATTCCAGAGAGAAGCAGACAGAGGGGTCTACAGTCTGTGTTTGAAGGATATATCCAGGATGTCAAACTGACTCAGCAGCAACAACAGGTTAAAAAGACAAAGATAGCTAGAAGCTAAAGCCCAACTATAGGCTACAGATCACAGTGTAAAAGTGAACCACCACATCACTGCTGATCGCCACAGAAGACAATGAATATAAAGGGAAACTTTGCTGATATTGAACCAGCTGTGTGGCATCACAGTGTGTGCAGATGAACACTGTTTGGCAGGATCATTCTTCATTTCACTGTTATAATCATTACAAAGCAAAAGCATCATGTGTATACATTCAGTAGGCTATATCTTCAGTAGCTAGCTAGCTAAACCTACACTTTTCAGGGTTTGATTTTGGTTTTGGAACAGGGAAGAAATGTTTATCTTTTTTCCAACCTCTCCAGGTAACGAGTATCATTAATACACGACGTGTCCCAGGCACAACATTTAGCTCCAAATCCACAGAACCAGCCTGAAAATGAAGGAAATCTAAAACGACTGCATTAGAGTCAATGGAGCACAGCTGTGTTGTTGTCGGACCCTGGTCTAGGCTGGCCCGATGCTACGTTATGATTGGCGAGTCTGCGTCTGGGGGCGGGACTAAGCGAAGGGTCAATTACGAAAGCCCTGAGAAGTAAGTGAGATAATTTTCTTTCTTGTGTTTATGACTTAAGAACAGGTCAACAGTTTTGCCACCTTAATCTTTATAAGTTCCCTTTTTGTTTTATCTGTAAAACAGGGAGGCAAAAAAGTTTTTCTAGGATCACACAAAACTTTTTCCCCCATCTGTTGAACAGTTGAAAACTGCAAATCAGTTTTTTTCATCTGTTCTTTAGTCATAAACACAAAGGAGAAAACAATATAGATGAGGCTTAAATAGTGGATCACCAGAAACTATTTTTCTCACTTGCCTCTCGGAGCTTCCGTACCTAATTGAATTTTTCTTGAAGTTTTATTTTTCATCACAGCAGCAGTGGCACAAAGAAGCAAGCGACCAACCTAGAACCTGTTGGAACTTCTGATCTCTCTGCAGAGCAGCACAAAAGAGTACAAAATTACCTTACCGGAACAAAATTAATTTAATAATGTAGCTTTTTCGTACTGGTGCCATGCTGTGGAACAGATTTCCAATAAAGGTCAAGATGACAAAAACAAGAGTGACTCAGATCTGTTTTTTTATGGAACAAGGTGTAAATGAGGTGGCTTTCAATGAGACTCTGTTTGAGCTATCGGTATGTATTCATAGATTTTGGTATGATTTTTTTTCTTTTTTGGTTAGTTTGTAATGTCACTTTGTTTTTTAAGACTTTTTTTATGACCAATTTATTGATTTATTGACTTACAATAATTCCCATTCCAACAAATGTCCATTAACGAAGTCAAACCAGGCCATTTGGTTATCTACAGTCTGTCCACTGGCAACATGAGACTGCCACAAAGAGCCGGGGGTCGGACTCTCTTCCTACCCTTGCCCACGTTTGACCTCACACTCTCAGACCGCGGCTAGCTGGGACTGACTCGCCGTCCCCCTAGCGCCAAGTCTGCCTCGTCCACACCCTCCATGTCAAAAGGCATATACGTCCTGACAGAACTAACAGCTCCCATTGTATCACCTCTCCCAGCAGGTGTCTGGACACATTAAATCGGAGGAGGCGGAATTGTTGTGACACCTGCAAGTGTTTGTCATCGCTGCAGAGCAATCGCACCTGCTGGTGAGATTCCAGCACAATGCTAGACTGATGAACAACAACAGCGGCTAATTGATATTATACTTCTCGTCTGCATGCATGAATGTGGGTCAGGTTGTGTCTGGAAACTACAATCTTGTAAATATAAAGAAGCTTATGTAGATGCATGGCACCCCACGTAGAATTACAGGGATTTATTTGCAGAACAAGATTCTTCCTCACACCATAACATCATTTAAGTATTGTCTTTTCAATCCCTTAGTTTTTAAAATTATTATAGAACATACAATCAGGAATTTTAATCCTCCTCTTGCTCATCCTCACCCCTCCAGCTGTCTTCCTCTCTGCTTCATGTCATTTTGAACTCTGCTCAAATGACTAAACCTCCACATCCCTGTCACCTTCACACTTTCTGAGCAAACTCTCTACCCATCCATCCATACATCAACCCTAACCTTTTGCCTCACTACACACACACATACACAATTCTCGGACGATGGGTATAAATAGAGAGATTAGAGAGACCCCCCCCCCGGCCAAAATGTCCAATTAACGTCAATCTAGACGCCTACACGAGCAGACTACTGTTAGTGCTGTACTGAGTACTAGTCTCCCTGATGGCTGCGCACACCGTCCACTGTAGTGTAGTAGTGTAGTGTAGTCTGGCGTTAACAGCTCTTACGCGCCGATACGACTCCATTAAGGGGCTCAAGAGAAGCCATCATCAGGCCATCATGGGTCCACTTTCCTCCACGTCGCTCTCAAAATATTACACATCAGATGGGCTCGTAGTGTCTCACTCCAGATATTACAAGCACTTAGCGCCTCTAGCGTGATTATTATAAGTTGGCTTATTATGAAGCCTTTTTCCACATTTCTAGTTATAACTTTTATTTCAAAATTAGCTAATGGAGGCTCTTCAACTATTACTGCTGGTTATTGGCTGCACAGTGAGCTTCATGCGAAGAACAGTCCCATTATTCTGAGAAATGTATTAATATTAAAAAATCAGGGCTGAAAAGGAATAGTTTTGGAACAGTTTTGAGGTCATCGCCTTCATCAACACTTCTTTTGTGGAGCAGATATAAAAAATGGGGTGGGTTTATTTTTCATCTTGACACCCCCAGAAGCTACAAATATTTTTCCACAAGTGTTTCGGAGTGACTAGGGGAAAATGCATCACCCTCCCTCCACCATAAATACGTCATAACCATTTTTAAAAACATATATTCAAGCCAAATGTTGGTTTTGGAGCCAATATAACAAGCAAACAGCACAGGAGCGGGAGTTATCATCAAAACAAACAGCTCATTTCTTAAGCAAAATGCAAATCGTGCCTATAAATCGCATCATCATTATCACACAAGCTGTGTGTGCACCTCAGCAGAAGATGGGTGCATGACAGCCGACCATCCTACCACACAAAACCATCAAAATTTAATAAGCCTACACATCACACACACGCATCACAGCGTGCGCACAGCCAGCATTAGCAACGTGGGCATAACGGCCGGTTTCCCACATAAACTGTACACAACAGTGGCAGCAGCAGATGGACAGAATACTATCAGTAACTTGGCATGACAGACATAATTAGATTTTAATACCTCATCCTTTGATATTTGAAAGTTTAAAAAGGTAAAAGCTGAAAACTACAAACATTCTGGGATAGGATTATTCTGATTCTTGAGAGAGTTTTAGGTTACAAGATCCTGAGGGACCCACAGATTGTGTATTTAGAATTAATACCTGAGGACAGTATTCATAAGAAGGACACTTGTCTGTTCAAAATCCTTACTGGCATCCAAAAATGCCATTATTAACGTGACCCTCCAACTCCAGGACAGTGGATAGACATTGTAGAGGAACTTTATTCCATGGAAAAACTGACCTTTCACCTGAGGACTAAAGCAAGGACACATGCAACGCAGGGACAAATGGACAGACTAAGAGATATTAGGTGTTATTTAGTCAGCTGGTCCAAAGACATGTATCAAAAAGTTCTGAATTCAAGGCAGTGGTCCCCTCGCAATGCTTTGTTGATTGAATAATTGAAAAAAAGGTAAAGTTGAAACCAAAATCCTGGAGTTGGTTTTCACTATTTTCACGCATGCAGGAGTACAGAATTATTATTGTTTTTTTTACATAATCTAAAAATGAGCTGTAACTTCTGTTTTTAGCTAAGATAAATGGTAAGATTTTGGTGATTTTTTTTTTTTTATAATTCAAGATTATATTGGTTTGAAAGCCTCTGTACATGGCATACATACATATTTTTTGGGCATACCTGAATACAAGGCACATATTTTTTATCATATGGAGGTGGACTAGAAGTAGGGGTGTAAATCACCAGTTTCATCACGATACGATATCATATCGATACTATGAACAACGATACGATATTTTCCAATATAACAAAGTGTGCCACGATACGATTTCAATATGATATGATTCAGGGGTCTGCGATCGATATTAGGCGATATTAAATGCCCATTTAACACAGTCTGTTGCAGAAGAAGCTGACACCCCTTTCTTTTTTACTTGTGGCCATAAAACACATAAACACATAAATAATAAGTTCAGTAAAGTGCACTTTAAACTGACTCCACTGACACAAAGGGCTTTCTGACAGAGAAGCCTTTCTGGAAGAAAAAAACATCATCTTTTTCATCAAACTTCAGGAATATCTGGCTTAAAGCCCTGAAGGAAAACTTCTCCCAACAGCCATAAAACAGATTAACAACAGGACCATTCAAGAAAAAGTGTAACATTAGAGATACTCGTCCAGGCAGGTGACGTCATGTTGTGTTTTAGCTCGTGACGTCATTGTTTACATGCGCCATGTGCTGTCTGTTGATCCTTTTTTTCTCCGAAATCCAGAATATTTCCACTATGCTGATTTATTCCCGAGTAAATAACGTTATCCTCATCGTCTTTCTCTTGGCTGCTAACCATCTGCCTGCTGCTGTTTGACAGTGACACAAACCTTCAAAATAAAAGCCTATGCTAAAGATGACGATATGATCGATGTCTCCACTTTGCATCGATGTGACTGGATCGTTGATCATTAAATCGATGTATCGATCCAGATCGATGGATCGTTACACCCCTAATAGAAGGAAAGAGAAGGAAACAAACTAACAAACATTAATTTGACACGCGTATGTCCTCATACATCACTCTGTAGGGTCACATTACTATATAGCAAATTCATAATTATGTAGGCGTGTCTTCCATTTTGACATGAGTCCACAACCGGTCCCAAAGAGATACTCCTTTCTCCTGATCGCCATTTATTCTACTGAGCATACATTCATATGATTATGGAGAGAATTTTGTTTCTTTATTATTCAATCAAAAAGAATAGATTTGCAACCAAAAAAGAGATTTGTAAGCAAAAGAGAACAAGTGGGCAATGAAAAAAAAAACATTTGAGATCAAAACAGAAGAGGTTGCAATTGAAAAAAAAAAGTTGAGATCAAAACAGAAGGGGTTGCAAATGAAAAAAAAAAATTGAGAACATATTTCTTCAACTTTAATCAGAACCAATGCAGCCATTTTGCTTATAAATCAGTCCTCTTTGCTTTCAAGTTGAAAACCTTCTCTTGAAAATCAGTCCTCTTTGTTTGCAAAGTCAAAAGTTTTGCTTGCAAATTCTACTGCTCTTAATGGGCGGGGCCTACGCTGGTGGATGAGAGAAGAGTTTCTATTGGTTGGTATGACCTGGCTAGGGCTCTGGCCATACCGAGCACGAGCGCCATCTACCACTTCCCTACAATGCCTGGAGGTAAGTTGATAGCCTCTGGCTATAGTCCGCCGTACACTCACAACAACTACAACTACAATTACAACAACATAATATAATGAAATGAATTATAATGGGTCAGGGTATCAAAGTATAATCCGTTTTTCTGTCAAAACGAAGAAACGGAAAAACGGAAATAGCGCCCTTTTTCCGTTTTTCGTTTTGAGACACAAAACCAAATAATGGAAGTACTTCCGTTTTGTGTCTCAAAACGAAAAACGGAAAAACCAAATCGAAAAAACGGCCCAATTTTGATCTCTGCGAATTCATTTTTCTTTTTTCTATTCTTTTTGATATAACCGTGACAACGACGGACAGGAAGCGGAAGTTACGTGTACAACTTCAAAATAAAACTTTAGCGTGCTAACTGCTAACTTCTTATATTACAGCCTATCGCTCTCTTTCTACACTAAAATGACCTGCGATCATTTCATTTCAACCGAGAGGTGTGTGGAGGTCGATTCAATGGAGAGCTGCAAGGAATACAAATTGTGTTTTATTAGTCCTTTGGCGATAACTTTATCCGACTGCTATTATTTCTCCTCGCTTTGCACCGGGCGTCATTGGTTGCCATAACGACGGCGGCCGGCGGAGACTCCTTTCCCGAGTCAAAATCCTTGAGGCCAGCTGGCCGTGATGACTTCTGTATTTTAACTGCTACACTACTCAGCCTTTATAAGCAATGTAAACTGTAATGTGACCTCAATTGAACTGACAGTAAACGTGTATTCCAAAAATGTACAGCCCGGACCTATTTCACCGACGGACAGCCACCACTAGTGGCAACTATAAACTCATTAAGTTTACCCTGGCATCTTTATATGACGCGGTTGACTGATGCTGGTTCAAAGAAAACGTAGTAGAACTTCTAGACGTGTGTGTATTAAATTATAATCATTCATTTATCAATCATACGATAGGATACATATGATGTCAATACCCTGGCGCCAGCGCTGGACACAACAGCGCCACCCCGAGTGTCTACAACGCCTGTGTTACCATGTTGTCAGTCTACTGTCTGTGCTGACTGTGACCACGAGGAGTGGAAAAACCATGTTGATTTAATTCAACAAAATGTGTCTACCAACAAGAATAAACACTGAGGAATCTTTAATTAATAAGGAATATTAATTATTATTATTATTATTATTTGTTTGATAGATAGATGACAATAGAATAACCTTTATAAACTGTATGTATAAAGATCATGAGACAAGTTTGATTTGCAATTAATGCATAAACCACCACATCTAGAAATATAAATGTACATGACACAAAACTATTAGGTCAGTATTTCCAATTTCTTATTTGATAAGTTCATATTTTCAGTATAAAGCTTAATTCTATGAATGTATTACTTATGCATTTCTGGAGGTTTTAAAGTGCAAAAACACAAATACAAAGCAATAAACCTCACTCAGACATCATTTTAGCAGCATTCACAGTTCAATATATTGCATGTGTGTGTCAGTGCATATTGGAGTTGACGGTGATTATAGCTCTGGGGAAGAAACTGTTTTTAAGTGTGTCCCCCTAACCCCTAACCCTAACCATTGAAATGATACTCTACTTTGTCAATACACCTGCAACCTTTTGGCTGTTTTCAAATTGGCACAATGTAAGGTAACATTACAGAGTCAGACATGTCCACTTTTAACAGTATGTCAGGGTGCATTTAACTGTAATCTCCAGTGATCCAGATATGGACCCAGCCGTGAGGAGGACCACCACATCGTCCGTCCAGGGTCCTCAGGAAGAACAATCTAGACACCAAACTGATGAAGACCTTCTACCACTCTTGTATCGAGAGCCTTCTGTCATATTGCATCACAGTATGGTATAGGACCTGCACTGAGGCCAACAGGAAGAGGCAATCAAAGCTGCACAGAAGATTGTTGGGTAGCCTTGCCCCTCCCTGTCAGCCTTTTGCACCTCCCACTGCCTCAGCAGGGCACAGAATATCATCTAGGACAGACAGATCACATCCAGGTTCTGAAATGTTTGACCTGTTGCCCTCTGGCAGGTGCTGCAGGTGCATGAAAGCACTCACAAACACACTTAAAAACAGTTTCTTCCCCAGAGCTATAATCACCGTCAACTCCAATATGCACTGACACACACATGCAATATATTGAACTGTGAATGCTGCTAAAATGATGTCTGAGTGAGGTTTATTGCTTTGTATTTGTGTTTTTGCACTTTAAAACCTCCAGAAATGCATAAGTAATACATTCATAGAATTAAGCTTTATACTGAAAATATGAACTTATCAAATAAGAAATTGGAAATACTGACCTAATAGTTTTGTGTCATGTACATTTATATTTCTAGATGTGGTGGTTTATGCATTAATTGCAAATCAAACTTGTCTCATGATCTTTATACATACAGTTTATAAAGGTTATTCTATTGTCATCTATCTATCAAACAAATAATAATAATAATAATAATTAATATTCCTTATTAATTAAAGATTCCTCAGTGTTTATTCTTGTTGGTAGACACATTTTGTTGAATTAAATCAACATGGTTTTTCCACTCCTCGTGGTCACAGTCAGCACAGACAGTAGACTGACAACATGGTAACACAGGCGTTGTAGACACTCGGGGTGGCGCTGTTGTGTCCAGCGCTGGCGCCAGGGTATTGACATCATATGTATCCTATCGTATGATTGATAAATGAATGATTATAATTTAATACACACACGTCTAGAAGTTCTACTACGTTTTCTTTGAACCAGCATCAGTCAACCGCGTCATATAAAGATGCCAGGGTAAAATTAATGAGTTTATAGTTGCCACTAGTGGTGGCTGTCCGTCGGTGAAATAGGTCCGGGCTGTACATATTTGGAATACACGTTTACTGTCAGTTCAGTTGAGGTCACATTACAGTTTACATTGCTTATAAAGGCTGAGTAGTGTAGCAGTTAAAATACAGAAGTCATCACGGCCAGCTGGCCTCAAGGATTTTGACTCGGGAAAGGAGTCTCCGCCGGCCGCCGTCGTTATGGCAACCAATGACGCCCCGTGCAAAGCGAGGAGAAATAATAGCAGTCGGATAAAGTTATCGCCAAAGGACTAATAAAACACAATTTGTATTCCTTGCAGCTCTCCATTGAATCGACCTCCACACACCTCTCGGTTGAAATGAAATGATCGCAGGTCATTTTAGTGTAGAAAGAGAGCGATAGGCTGTAATATAAGAAGTTAGCAGTTAGCACGCTAAAGTTTTATTTTGAAGTTGTACACGTAACTTCCGCTTCCTGTCCGTCGTTGTCACGGTTATATCAAAAAGAATAGAAAAAAGAAAAATGAATTCGCAGAGATCAAAATTGGGCCGTTTTTTCGATTTGGTTTTTCCGTTTTTCGTTTTGAGACACAAAACGGAAGTACTTCCATTATTTGGTTTTGTGTCTCAAAACGAAAAACGGAAAAAGGGCGCTATTTCCGTTTTTCCGTTTCTTCGTTTTGACAGAAAAACGGATTATACTTTGATACCCTGACCCATTATAATTCATTTCATTATATTATGTTGTTGTAATTGTAGTTGTAGTTGTTGTGAGTGTACGGCGGACTATAGCCAGAGGCTATCAACTTACCTCCAGGCATTGTAGGGAAGTGGTAGATGGCGCTCGTGCTCGGTATGGCCAGAGCCCTAGCCAGGTCATACCAACCAATAGAAACTCTTCTCTCATCCACCAGCGTAGGCCCCGCCCATTAAGAGCAGTAGAATTTGCAAGCAAAACTTTTGACTTTGCAAACAAAGAGGACTGATTTTCAAGAGAAGGTTTTCAACTTGAAAGCAAAGAGGACTGATTTATAAGCAAAATGGCTGCATTGGTTCTGATTAAAGTTGAAGAAATATGTTCTCAATTTTTTTTTTCATTTGCAACCCCTTCTGTTTTGATCTCAACTTTTTTTTTTCAATTGCAACCTCTTCTGTTTTGATCTCAAATGTTTTTTTTTTCATTGCCCACTTGTTCTCTTTTGCTTACAAATCTCTTTTTTGGTTGCAAATCTATTCTTTTTGATTGAATAATAAAGAAACAAAATTCTCTCCATATATGATGCTATTTCCACCATTGCATTAACCCATTCTTTCATATCTTCCACTGCACCAGACAGTTATTAGACCCACAATAACAACAAAAAATGCACACTTGCATACTTGCGTTTGGTACTTGCGTTCGATCCCCTGGTGAACACAACTTTGGACCAATCCAGAGTGATCTGACCAAGATACATTGCCAGAAAAGTTCCTATTTCAGTTTTACATTTCCAACAGCTGTTGTTATTTCACAGCGTATAACAATATCTATGCAGTACTTTATATTGTGTGGGCTTCTTTCATATATTCACCACATCCTGACACAATTTTAGACCATCTGTCACCATCACTGTCTTCCCTGAGGTCCCTTAGCCAAATCAACTGTGAAGCCTTGAGGTTTTGCGGTGATAATTTGACAATTATGTTATTAGCTATATTGTAGGACTTTGACATGATACAACTTCCTATCTGTCAGTACTTCCAAAAATGTCCTTTTCCTACCAAATTAAGATGTTAGGGACCAATTAAGTCCCTCACTCTCTGCAAGAACAGAATAAGCGAACAGCCGAACCATATTTATCTGCATAATAAACTTTGATTAGCTTTTTTCAGATGAATATACTTTGTTGACATGAAGAGCTTAAGTGGTTCAGTAACACTGCACACTTTTAACAAGGTAATTAGTTTATACTGTTCTTGTCAGGTATGCCTTGTTTTTAGCTTAATCATCCATTTCTGATGTATTCAACAGGTTATAAAAAAAAGTCTCTGAGCCCCACCGGCGGCAATATTTTCTCCACTAACAAACAAATATGTGATTATGAACTCAGAAGACAAGAAAGGAAAGCCACAAAAACTTGGCATGACAACAGGCAAGATGAGCCACAGGGTCTGAGGTTGAACTTTGAGTCACACACAACACTCTCTGCTCTTATATCTCTCCTACTTTCTCTTCTGTATCTTCTCTGTTTCTACCTCACTGTCTTTTACACTGTTTTACTTTACTGATTATTGATTAGTTTGGTAGCTTCTTTCTTAACGCCCCTTGAGACATATAAAAGGCTTATAAATAAATAAACAATGAAATAAGGAAGCACCTGATTTACAACACTGCCTTAAAGCTCCCCTCCCCTGGCTTTACATTACTGTATACAGATGTGCTTCCTGTGTGGGGAGAGGGCTCCCGACCAAACAGCTGTTAGCTATTCCCAAGGTTACCCGGGCAACGCTGCAATGGAAAATTCTTGGGAATTTCCATGTGGCAAAGGATTGTGTGGAAGCAATACAGACCCGGGGTTGCTTTGTTAGTCCCGAATTTTCTTTTCACATACAGGGCAGAGGGATATATGATTATGTGAGAGACTTTAACCAGACACTAAAGCAACACTCAGAGGCCACACATAAACAAGGGGTTCACAAAATATCAGCCGGGGGAGTGGGGGGAAATTTATGGGCAGTCCATGCCACTCTACACCCCTCTGTCCTGTGTCTTTACCTACGTCTCAGCGTCCGTTTCCCAAAGACAGAGGCTTGCCTAAATATAGCCAGGGCTCAGATGGGGGCAAAGGGGAGTGAGTGGGAGAGAAGGAGGGAGAGAGAGAGTGAGAATGAGTGAGAAAAAGGCAGAAAAGTGCGAGAAAAGGGCAAAAGAAAAACTGTGAGAGAGGCTGAAAGAAAATAAAGTGAGAGTAGAGAGCAAACCCATGGGCATTATCCACGGGCACAGATCTTGCACCCTTGCATGTATGTTTGTAACAGATATAGCCCGCCAGCTGCTTGACTCCAGGCAAGAGCATGCCTCCTGAAATATACCTGCTAGCACCAACTCTCTTGTGGCTGAGAGGTGCAAATCACAGCCAAGGAAACCCTAGACGAGCCTGAGCCGATCATTTCCATCTGCTCATTACATTTGATTCATCCTCCTCAAACCTTCCCGTATTATCAGTGTCATAATCCAAGTTAGATTTGACACCATCAAAGTCGAAGGGAAATCTAATTTATCAACAGGTTTTTTTTTTTATTCATTCACTGATTTTATTAGATGAGACATTTTAAATCTCTCTCCCAAAGCAAGAAACAAGATCAAGGCTCTGTGATTCAATCAAAACACAATGCCTGCAGCTTTCCCATTGACAAAAATAAAACAGAATTTGTATAAAATATAATGTTTTGGACACCCTGATTGTAGCCAGCGTGATTTTCCAGGGATATAGGCGCATTTTCTGGTTCAAATCCTCAAGCGTCACAATGGCAATTTAACAAGTTTTCTTTGCTTCGAGCCAACTTTTAAATCACGACTCCATTATTCGTCTGATCACGGCATCGCAGATTAAAGTCATGATTATCTTCTTTATCTTCATATTCCTATATAGTTTTTATGGGTGCAATACATCACATTTTATGAGCAAACTGTTCAGTAGCAAAGCATCCAAGCATCTGGGATCCACAGGAAGTTTGGCCATGAAATAAGATGCATATGGCCAAGTGGCCTCAAGTGGGAACTGAGCCATATTCATTACAGGCCACTGTCAGTGTCAGGCTGCTGGGATGTAACAAGTGTCAGGACTGAGACCAAGACATAATGCAGGAAAAGTAAACAACCATCAAGGGAATGACACCTAATTCGATAGCATCTTGGCTCAGCAGATTGTCTCACTTGTTTTAAGAATAAAACTTCTAATGTGTAGGAGGTAGGGGCGTCTATTGGCAGACATGGTATATAATATCCATAACTATGTTTTTATTAGTTTGTAATGTCTGATAATGAGAATCGTTCAGTTTTTGTTTCCTTAGAATGAGCAGTTAAAAATAGAGGGGGGGCTCTTCCACAGAGTCCATCATGTTGCTTCAACAGCAGCCCAGAACGGACAAATCATAGGGCCATTCATGCCTTCACATTTTTGCATCGGCCACCATGGTTCTCCTACACGCTTGGCACACATGAGAAGTTTCAGTTCTGCAACCTTACTGTTAGATGCCACTAAATCCTAGCCACTGGACCTTTAAAGGAATCAGGGCTGCCCCCTAATTGTCGAGCAAACGTTAGTCCACAGAAAGGTCATTAGTTGGCAAGATTTTATTGGTCATTTTGTCTCAGAAAAACAAACAAACAAACAAATAAGAAACTCTATTACGAGCTGCGGCTTGTCAAAATAAATCAAAACCTATATGACTGGTCACGTTACAAACCAGTCACATCCCTTCTACTGTAAATATTCAGTCTGATAAATGGGGGGTTAGAGTTAGGGCTGGTATCTGCGGTTATTCCACAGGCTAGTTAATAACATGTCGGGCAGGAAATCCAAAGTGTGGGATCATTTTGAGAAGGTGAAGGACCAACCCAAGGTGATAACTCATCTTCATTGGTCGACTACAAACATGACGTATCATGTGAAACATGGAAGTAGCTACATGTCCATTAGCCCACAGCGTCATTGACAGGCGGCTCGCTCAGTGTGTGACGTGCACTTGTAGATAAAATATAGGCCTATATTAATGAAGGTTCATTAGTACGGTTTGTATTTCTCTGTAATGTAGCACAGTGTTAACAATGTTACTGAGACTATTCTTTCTCACACCTTCAACTCAAAACATTGTGTTGCCCCGCCCAAAATATATTATTTAATAATTACATTAATATCGTAAATATGCGGGCACCTAGTCAACTAATGGCCCTAAATGACAACTATTGGTCGACTAGGAATATACTTAGTCGGGGGCAGCCCTACTCCTTTACTACCCTTTTCCCCAACATGGAACAGGTTCCAAAAATACATTGAATAGGAGCCCAAAAATTGGTTCTTAACTGGAACCAGAAAACAGCAGGTTTTCTAAGTGGGCATGTCATGTGCTACAGGTTGGAAAGTGAGGATGGAGAAGGCAACAATGAAGAAGTGAGCATGCAGTGGTTTCATTGCTTTTTTTTGGATAAAACAAATTTGTGTAACGACAGAACAAAAGCTTGTAAGTAATCAATGTGATCTGCTATCTTGCTGCTACTGTTGACATTCGATGTGCATTGTGCAATGGCCTCCATTGATGACATACCCTTGATTACAGTGGTTCCAACCAAAACTGGGGATAAGGCTGGTTTGCCAGATAGCTTAAAAGTTCTGAGGGACTTGAACAGAACTGATTCAAGAGCCGGAGCTAATTTGGTGGAAAAGGAGTATGAGTTTCCTGAAAGCTCTCGATGTCTTGTTTTCCACGCAAACCCTGACCTTGTTTGATCAGAATTCATACCTCTGGAACCTACTGAATATTAATACATACAGTACATATCTTTACAGTCTCTGTGCTCACAGCTGCCCATGTTGCTGCCTCTGTTCAGATGAAGTGCCTCCTCACATTATGCCCACTGATCGCCAGAGACGAGGAGAACACGAGAAGCATGGCTCTTTAGCTGGTTGAGCATGAAATCAAGTTAGCCTTTAAAAAAAAAGAAAGTAAGTGAGAGCGGGAGAAATGGAGCAGAGGGTGACAGAAACTGTGGAAAAAGGGAGGATGGAGACAAAATATGTCTGTCGACGGTGACTAAGGCGTAAGCCAGAAAGAAGCATATGATCAAGTCTTGGCCTGGGTGGCTGAATTCAACACAATGCGTTGGCACGTGATGGCACAGAGATTTGGACGTGTCTTGTGTTTTTGGCTGTGAGGGTGGGAACAGTAAACATGCAGAATTCAAGCAGAAAAACATCATGTACAATAGACGCTCGAGATCAAGAAGGCCAAGTCGTCTGGATTTCCTTGGCGTCTCTTTTTCTCTCCGTCTCTATCTTTTCTTTTTATCTCCCCTGATCTCTCAATGTGCTAGCTGGCGCCGAGATCTCTGGGGCACAAGTCTATGACATCAGACTTTGCATTTCAGATTCGATGATGTTAATCATCCGCCTTCAGGCAATGAAGAAAAGGAGAGAGAGACGGAGAGATACACGGAGAGACGGACGGAAAGAAGATGGATAAGGGCGTGAGCAAGACGGAAAGGGAGAACGATGAGGAAGATAGTGAGAAGGGATGGAGGGAGGGCTGAGAGAAAGAGAGGGGACATGAAGATCTGAAGCAGACAGATGCTGGCATGTGAGGTTAGAGATGGAGCCCAGAGATACAGTCACACTTCAAGCCATGAGACAGGGAGGTGAGAAAGAAAGGAAGACAGAAGGAAAGAAAGGAGGAACATGGCAATGTCAGTGTAAACATAGATAGTCACAAAACAATGAGCTACTTAGGACTTATACAAATTTCTTAATTCCCCGGAGGAGAACACACTTCAGTCTCTCCATCCCTGCCCTTCTAGTTTCCCCGCTTCTCTGGGATTTTCACCTTGAGGAGTCAACGTGAAGCTTGTCACTCAAAATCACCATCACGACAAGAGTACACCGAGAGTACGACTGGCTGCGGTTAAACACAGGGACGAGAAAATTCGGATATTTTTTGCACTGAGCCTTTCCTTCACTGCAAGAATTTGTCATTATTGCTGATGGCCAAGAAGCAGATGTCAAAATACAGACTCCGTGAGATGACTGAGTGTTTTCTCGTTTGATTCTGGCATCGTCTCTTCCTCCAAATGAAGTTTTCCTAATTCAAACGAAGAGCTCCTGCCAATCTTGTTGTGAATTTTAATATTGTTTTTCCGGCACAGATTGCCAGTTCCACTCAGTAAGTCAACTATGTCAGTGAAAGTGGGTCTGCAGCTCGCCAAGCCTGTGTGAATATCATGTACGCAACCCACAGATCAATCCACTTAGTGCCCATGAAATATAGGGAGTGGGCAGGCCACTCTGCTAGTCTGACATCATTGTGCTCTGCCATTAGGCTGAGTGCCATCATGGCTCACCACCTCTCCTGGGGACCGTACTTGGGCTGCATTCAAAACCAAAAACGCTGTAGTCCAGCCTCCGGTAGAACCATCTGGAATATCTTAAACCTGTTGATTAAGTGTGAGGTGCAGCATGGTAGCTTAAACCGGCTCGCACGCCTACATGTTGGTTTAATTTAGAAACTGTGGATATATCATCTGTTAGATCTATTAATGCTGCGCTACAAATATAGAGGTTGGGAGTCAGATTTAGACGGAATGAGTGATACATCTACCTTATCTCAAGTTCATAACCCAGCTTGCAGGTCAAGTGACGAGTTCTTAGCTCATAGTTGGAGGGAAAAATAGTGTGATAATAAATAACAACTACTAGCCTGTATGTTGGAAATAATAAGTACTTATAAATATGTCCACATGGACATGGGTAAAGAAACAAATAAGACAGATACTGCGTGCATATAGATTAATGTGAACTGGTAGACAACTGCACCTTCAAAGAAACCAGTAGGTTAGGTCTGAGTGTGAGTCATAAGGCTCTGACACTTGTTGGTCACAGTCAGGTCATTGGTGAGCATCTATCGCCCTAATTTTTGCGCTTTGTCCCAAACTGTTGGCACTTGTCGGCCCCGGTCAGCCCATGTCGGCTTTTTGATTTTGACCAATTCAGCATGTTGAATCAGCGTCAAAGAAGGCAAAGACCATTGATGAATCAAATTACTCTGATTAGCATTTCACCTCAGTGGACAAGAGAGAAATGAAGGTAAGGAAAGGAAAGAAAGGAATAAAGTCAAGAGGGCTTGAGATCGAAACAAACTTGGAACATTACGCAAGTTATCTTTAAGCCAATGAGCTCTTAGGAAGAACCAGTTTGTGTTGTTGTTTACTAGCCCACGGTATATATTATTTGTTCTTTAAACATCGGGTTGTGTTGTTAATGTGCTAACAGGCTAACTAGAATCTTGAATCCGTCCTGTCAGCCTTCTGGTTTCCGTTTTCGGATGACGAATGCAGACTACTGCCACCTGCTGGTATGGACAACACATGTGTACTCCGACCTCATCAGGTATCAACGTTTGGTCATGGACCTTCCACGTCCAGGTACAACATGAAAGATACCCTGGGTGCGTTAGCTGTTGACGTTCTGGGGCGCCGTGTCAAGTTCTGCCTGTTACATGGATTGTCTTTAACGTTTACATACAGTCTCTTTCAAAATAAACACAACAACGTGAATTGATGTTATTTTCCCTTCGACAACTAGTGCATATGGTTAGGTTTAGGAAAAAAGACCAGGGTTTGGCTTTAGAATCTTACGGGACCGCTAACGCCTCTCTCCCAGGTGAAAGTTGGTGTTTGTTGGACCCATCCACCACCCATCCCGCCTGCCCTACTTGGACTTTCGTCGCTTTAACTTTAATTTGCATCCCGCCGCGTTTCCCTCTGATGCCTCCAAGTGCCATTAAACTATACAGCGACCAGCTGTGTATCATGCCGACGTTAAAGAATGTCTTTTTTTTTATCTATGTCTGATGCCATAAGTCACTGCCCAAGCGCCAGATTTCAACAACTGCGGAGTAAGGCCTGGATGGTATTGAGAGTTATTTCCTCTCATGCAGACACAGCTTTTGGCTGTAATCTTTGCAGTGTGTTTAAGTGCAAATTTTTGGCCGAGACACAGGTGATGTGAAGAAACACAACAGTCGGCCTTCATTGCCACTAGTTCTCTGATATCCATTTGGTGTCTGGGCCGTTATAAAACACTAGTTTCTCAAGTGAAGTCTGGCCACAGGTCTCACAAGTTGCCCACATGGTCTGCAACAATATGAGAAATACTAGTTTCAGTCCTCTAGAATTATCTTTTTGACTGATCACTTAATCATTTGGTCGATGACATGTCAGAAAGTAGAGAAAAATCAAGTTCAGAGCCACAGGTGACCTCTTCATATCCTCCTGAGACCCTGTGTCCTCATATGACGACATCACATTTTGGGTTTACTTGACCTTATACTTCATTCTACTTAGCTTAGACCTGTTGTCCTCGTTTGTGGACACTTTGTGTGCCATCTAGTGGTAGTAAGAGCACAATACACTAATCCATGTAAAAACAAGATGGCAGCCATCTCTGCCAAGTCAGTCTGCAGCCGACTCCGATACAAAAGTGGACAAGGTCCAAAACCTGATCACATTTTATGGTTGAAACTTGTTTATTTGGGATCAATAATGTTTGTAGTTTGAAATGGCAACAAATTTGACCAATTTTAGCAACAGGAACAGGATGAGACGCTGTTAATTAGGAAGTACTTGTTTGAGGTCCTACTGATCCCAAATAGCTAGGAGAAATTAAAAATGCATACCAAACAAAAGTTCAGGTCTCAGAAGGGTATGGTTTGCCTTGTTGGACCAACAGTCCAAAATCCTAAAGCTGAACTCAGTAAATGTTGCTTGAAAACAGTTACATAATACACCTATAGTGTCCAATGGATCAGATTTATTTACATACAGTATGTACCGTCTCAGAGTCCTCAGACAAACTGTGGTGTAATATGCGTGTGTGTGGAGATGCTAGAGGAAAAGTTTGGGGACGCCACATTCAGACCTCAGCCTGCCTCCCTGGGGTGATTCATTTGACAGGAAGCCACATGTCACACCGCTGCAAGCTGGCAACAAATGGACAGTAGCTTTGGATCTCATGTTTCACGGGGTAAAGTTGTATCCGAAGTAATGTGCTTTCATCATCATCATCATCAGATGGTGAGAAGGAAGCGCTTTCTGCTTCTGCTCAGACGCTTCGAGGATTATGCTCCAAAAACTGCATTTTACACTTTAAAATGAAGATTTTTAATGTAAGTTTTGCCTTTTAATGACAAACAAACACGTCTTAGAGAATAAATATTGACTGTGAGAAATAAAACAGTGTCGTTTCTGCCGCACGGCACTTTGAAAAGCCAACAGGCTGTTATGAAGCTGTACTCACATCTGCGCTGTTGGGAATTGTCCGGTCGACACAGACGAAACGGTTGACAGGAGTAAAAGTAGGCAGACTGAGTAATCCATAGCTTTGTTTTATTTCCCCGTCACCAGGATCCAGACAGGAAGAAGATGCACAAGAAAAGGGTTTTCACAAATCCACAACGCCGTGCGTACTTCTCAGCCAAACGCCTCACACCGCCATCGGTGCGCGTTTGGAAACAAATCTCATCTGGTATCTGTGTCCCCCCCACCGGTGGAGTTGAGGAGTGTGCTTTTTTTGGGTTCAGCCGCGCGCGTGTGTGTATGTGTGTGTGTGTATGTGTGTGACTGTTAAGTGAGTGTCTCAAACTGCGATAGGCTATTAGAGCGGATCTACGGCGTGTGTCAAAAAATAAAAGGAGAAAAGGGGAGGGCGCATTTGGAGCTTCAGCTTGGCCGGCAGAGCGGTGCCTCTCCGCACACTGCAAAAAACATCCTCACATCATTCAACAGAGAGGCTCTGTCTGTGAAACACGTGGGAAAGTGTCTCAAAGTGGGGGAAATCTTTAAATCAGTCATGCATTTTATTTATGATCTGGATTTTTTTTCTGAATGACTCTGGAGAGATCTGTCACTGAATTCTGCTGTAATTCAGCAGAGATTTAAACAAATATTTCTGTGAATATTCTCACAAAAAGTGGGGGAAAGTGGAGCAAATTTAATCCACAGTTCACAAGAAAAATTAAAATGACACTTGATGCTATGCTTTGAAAACTTTTGAGGTGTGGATGGCGTTAATGATATTTTTTACAGTGTTTCTGTGTTTGTGTTTCTGACGCACAAATGGGTTTCCGGGCGCCCTCTCTACCCACTACGCGCAGCAACAATTACGCATGGTTTTCTCGGCTTATCAAGCACCGGACACTTGGCACAAACACCGCCTCGCCACCATTCAGCCACCTTCCTGTCTCCTGCCTACACTTGTCATTTAGACTAATGGGCAGGTCTCCCTTTGTATTAGTCTTAGATGACAACCAGCTGATGATGGTCACAGGGGAAACAACAGCTTATATAACGAGGAACTGTATGTCTTGTTTCCTTTCTATAGCCTACAAAAAAGTCCTGTCTTTTTTGACAATATATTTATTTATTATTATTTTTTTTATCTTTACAACTACTGTAAGATAAATCCATTTTGAAAAAGGAAAAAGGTTACCCAATAACAAACCAAAAACACCAGAGGTTAAAAAAAAAAGGTCTGTATGCCCTTGCTTACATGTAATATACATGCAAGCAAGGGCGTAGATTCCATTTCAACATTGGGGGGTGTAGTAGATTTCCTCTGAATAATAAAAAAGCCAGTCATGAGCTGTGGGCAGAGTAACTTAAGTCTGACGCCACTGACTGGAAATGTAATCTAGTTTAAAACATTTATGGAAATGTTGAAATTATACACAATCACACGGTAGGAAAACAATGTGCTCCCATGCTTAATGCAGCTCTGCTCAGCTGCAGTGCACATGATGTAAATTACAAAATTAAAGGGAGCATCATCATCAAAATTCCACATACATGCATTTTAGTTCTTTCACATTTTTATACATTATCTAAGTTTTATATGATGTCTGGAAATTAATTTTGTATGATATTTCAGTTAACTTATATATTACTCAAACATTGTGGCTCTTACAGGAGGGACCAAGCTGCAACCTCCGGGGCTGAAAAATGAAGCCAATGCAGAAATCTCCAGAACTGCAGTTCCTCTAATGGCCACGTGAGGGAGGCTCCAAGAGTGAGAGAATCCTCATAGACCCCCATGTTAAAATGCGAAAAACAAACAAACAAACAAAAAAAGAGCAGAAATAAACAAGTTTACAGACTGGTATAAAGATGTCTTTTGGTCTCTATTGTTTATTTCAACATTCATTACAAATGTCCGGGGGTGAATTTTTATATAACTTATATAACCCCTCCTTTTTACATTTTATTAAAGCTTTAAGTTATGTAAAATGAAGGGCGTGGCGGCTTTAAGTGACAGGCTGTCTGCTGATAGTGCGTCGAATTGATGCCGTGCTTAAGGTGTATCACAAGTGTGTGTCACATTTGACATCATGGACAGGTCGGAAAACAGGTAAGTAAACAGTGGAAAGCATCATGGAGGCCTGTAAAATCGTTATTTGTTTTTGTATATCTCTTACTTATTCAGTCTCTCTTTCAAAGTCAGAGCAGACTAATTTGTGTCGATGTTTGAGTGATGTTTGAGCAAAGACGGATGGTATTTTGTGGTGGCACGTCACTGCATCTCGCAGGTAAGCAAGATTTATACTGCACCTCCCCAGAAATGTAACTACACGTCGCGTCAACGCAGACCTCCTTTCTATTTTTGTAAGCTGAAACCATTTCCCTCAGTGGAAACAAAGCTTTTATTTACTTTAATTTCACAGATATGAAACAATACATTGTGAAGACAATAAAGCCTCCACAAAATGACATTTTAAGTCTTGTGTGTGATTTATCCTGGCTTCATATGAGCAGAGGAAATCTCCACTTGTTGCTAGGCTAATTTATACATTGTAAAATTCCACAGGCTTGTGCTAATAACATTAGCATGTTGTATTTGTTTGAAAACATGTTTATTATAAGACAGTTGTTTTGTCGGTGAATATTGTCAGTTGTAATGGAACTAAATTTTGTAACGTTACCTTTGTTAAGTGTTGCTGTTGTACCTGGCTTCATATGTGTAGAGAAAATGTTTGCTAGCCGCTAGGCTAATTTATACAATGTAAAATGCCATAGGCTTGTGCTAAAAACATTAGCATGTTGTATTTGTGGGGAAAATGTGTCAGATAAAGACAAGTGTTTGTCTGTGAATGCTGCGAGTTATAGTGAAGCTGATTTGTGTATTTGTGTTTGAAATTGTCTTTATTAAGCCATGTTTAATGTGTGTTTTACGTATGTTTTAATTAAACTAAACTTTACAGCACTTCACAGAAACACTGTTGCTGACTAGTGTTTCGGAGGTGTAACTGCAGAGTGACACAGACACACCACCGCACAAGTATAAATGCTCACAATGACCAAGGCTACGTGCATAGGCTCTATGTAGAGCTGATGCACAAGTATAAATTCCGCATAAGTCAGTTTCACCCTTCACTCCTCCACAGCTCCAGCCTCTCACCCAAATCTGGTCATTTCTGACTACAAAAAAACAAGATTGCGCTGGCTAAAATGCCTAAATAAAGACTTCAAAATGGGTGATCACAAAGCAATGGTTGATGTCACTTTGGATAAACACATACATAAAACACAAAATGCACATGTTCTACATATTGGGGTGGGCGTGGCCCTTGTGTACCTGCTCCATCCTTCTATGCCTATGCTTGCAGGATATTCTAATGGCACTAAATCCAACAGCACTCTCTGACAGCCTTTCACAGTCGATAAGTTTTCATGAACCCACTGCAATAAAATGTTTTTCCTTGCAGCATGAGACTACAGAGGAGTCTCTAATTGGTTTTGATGTTGTATATCTGCTGCACACTTAGCCTTTCCTCTGCTACAAAACTGCATTTCCTATCATGAAGCATAAATTTACCTCCTAGAATGAGCTTTGTTCTCCAAACTAAACCTGCTGAAACTGACTTTTGAAGGGCTTTGTTCTCTGTCCTCTTCATCCATGACAACAGGAACTCGCCACAAACCAGGTGGGATTCAAGTGCAGATGAGGACAACTTTGCTCACGTGGTGCCCTCACCCTAACTACTGTCCATATTAGAGTCAGCCAAACATCACAAGGAAAACTAACAATTCCCATCTAATAAAGGTTCTCTGTTTTATTATGTATATCATTATGAGTCTTCATTTAATTTGCGACAGCGCGGTGCATCCGCTTATGCAGAAATGTGATAATAAATTCCGCTTGCTCCGAGGGATGTGGCAAATTTAATATGAAGTGACATTTTTCTTTTGCTGGGACAATCACCAAGGTAAATACCAAAAGAATACACTGTACTTTCTAATGAGTTTTCTCTCCAAAGCCCCTTGTCAGAGACAAAACTAATCTCTGACTAATTTCCTCAGAGCTCCCCACTTATTATGGAACCCCAAAGTTATTATTTCTGATCTTAGTTTTGTTGTTTTGTCTACTTCTTTGTGTGGATGTGGATGTTTGAGGAGTTCACTGTTTGCCAATGAGGGTCAGCGTAGACAAACAAGGCTAAGTGTTGCTCACCTGCTATTATATGAATCACACAAATAGATTTACTGTGCAAATAGCTGACCATGTCCCCCCACTCAGGTTTCACTATAACTCATATAAAAGCTGCTCCTGTGGGACCTCTTGCCGGGCAGAGCTCAGAGGTGGGGAAGAGGAGTGTATTTACAGAGAAACACTGAGGAGGCGCGACAGGTTAGGAGGGAGAGAGTTGGGCAGACAGAAAGAGGAGAGATGGTTTGGAAATGTATCATATACAGATATACAAGAACACTAAGAGATTTAATTGAAGGAATAATCAGTTGATATACAACAAAATGCCAGAAGCCTGTTTTTAAAACATTATAAATTCAGAAGACACTAGTCTGGAAGAGAAGCAAGAGACACCATGTGCTGCCACAAAATCCAACAGCAAGCCCTCATGCTGCTTCTGTCTCCGAACGAGGCAAGCAAATGCAACACTCTCCTAAATAGGATTATATGGGATTTTCACAGGGATTAGTTTGTTGTACAAAAGCCTCTCAAAAGCAACAAATTCAGTTTGACTAAATACATCCTATTCCCATAATCGATCAGATTACTGACACCCAGCGTGGTTTTATGTTGTGTTCTTCTTTAAAGCTGCTATAATCAATATTTGTTATGTAGATATAGGTCAGATGATAGTGTGTAATGGTACAGGGGTTACTAGTAGTTACAAACCCATTGAGATGTATTGGTTGATAATGTTTTAGCATCTTTTAGCTCATTGTTTTGGTTTACAGCCCACAATTTAACTGCTTAGGTTTACTCATAAGGCCTTTACACACTAATGTGTGTGACACGAAAAAATGACATGAAAATACAAACTACCGGCCTGTGAATATTTTGAAACAAAACTGTTCATACCAGCAGTGATGCAAATTTGCCAAAGTTGCAACAAGATTTCTATGCAAATACATTCACTGGCAGTGATGTGAGTTTCCAAAACTACCAGGATCTTAACAACCAGGTCTAACTACAAACTCTTCCAAATCTGGCACTTGGGCAGTGACTTGCGGCTTCAGACACAGACGGAAAAAGCTGCCATTCAAAGTTGGCATGATATGCGGCTGGTTACAGTTATAGTTTAATGACAGTCGGTTGTGTCAGGGGGAAATGCGGCGGGACAAGAACAAAAGTTAATGCGGTGGCGGGGTGGTGGATGGGTCCAACAAACACCGACTTTCACCCAGGAGAGTGGTGTTTGTGTCCCGTAAGAGTATAAAGCCAAACCGTGTTCTTTTTTCCTAAACCTAACCAGGTGCATCAGTTGTTGGAGGGAAAAGAAAGCGTTTATTTTGAAAGAGACTGTATGAAAACGTTAAAGTTCCTGTAAAAACCAAAGTGTATTTTGAAAGAAGCAAAATGCATGTAACAAGCTAAACTTAACACAGCGTCCCGGAATGTCAACAACCAACACACCTTGGGTACCTTTCACGTTGTATCTGGACATGGAAGGTCAATGACCAAACGTCGATATGTGACAAAGTCAGAGTTAGAAAGTGTTGTCCATGCCAGCAGGTGGCAGTATTCTGTATTCATCATTCAAAAACGGAAACCAGAAGACTGACAGGACGGATTCAAGATGCTAGTTAGCCTGTTAGCACATTAACAACACAGCCAGATGTTGAAAGAACAAATGATATCTGCCATGGGCTAGTGAACAACACAAACAATTACGAACTATTTCTGCTTAAGAGCTCATAGGCTAAAAGATATTTTACCAAACATAACAAGTTTGCTGTGATCTCACGCCATCAACTTTAGTCCTTTGTTTCCTTTCCTTACCTCCATTTCTCCTCTTATCCACCAAGGTGAAATGCTAATCAGAGTATTTTGATTCATCAATGGGCTCTGCTGTCTCCGACACCAATTCAACAAGCTAAATTGGCCCCCAAAAAAAGCTCACAGGGGCCAAATAGTGCCAACGGTTAGGGACAACAGAGCTTCGCCCCGATGATGGCCATTTCCAGGCATATTTTAGGATGACTTGGGGGCGGTTTGTTAACCTGCTGTCTAACGTTGAGGTATATAGCTCTGGCTATCCAGCAACTGCTACCACCAGTCTTGACCACCACAGAAGATCCGCCTCTTAAACCATCCGATTGGACAATGGGAAAAAAGATAGCAAAAAAAGAGATGATGTGGGACATTTTTCTGCTTTAAGTTGAAGTTTTTCAACTTGAGGAGTTCAGAGCACTCTGGTAAAAACGCCAGGCGCATAGAGTGCAGAAACATGAGGTGCGTCCCAACGCAAAACCCCCCGACCAAAGCGCTTCAATTTCAATAAAAACAAATACAAAAGGCGCCTCCAGCTGCTAAAAATTCTTTGGCTTTCTCGCGACTAAACCTTCACATGTCCAATCCTGTGTTTCTAGTCTTTTTCTTCTACAACAGTTGCTAAAAGAAGAATGAGCACTGGACTTACACTCATCAGGTGGCCAAAAGGAAAGGAAAAGCGGACATTTTGACTTATCATAGCAGGAAAAGCACAGGTGAGACTAATGTTGTTAAAGATGTCTCAGTTAAAGTGTCCCAGCGAGTCATTACAGTGAGCAACATGCAAAATATCAGGACCCTGGAACTATTTTTTAATGTTAGCAGTTGCAACAGTTGACTTAAAGGGAAAAGGCTTTAAACCCTAAAGGTTCAGACTTGCTGAAAATGAATAACAAAACTAGTTACTTGGTCAAAAACTGGCTACAACTGGACACAGACACCAAAACTTTTTTTTTTTTGCTAGGCATTTAAGATTGAACTCTGTGTAAAGGTTGTGTTATTCTCAGTTATGCGGCTCACTGCTCTTTTATTTGAACCTGTGGAGGTACAGTTTGCTTCAGGTCATGTTTCCACAAAAGAGCAGCAAAAGAGGTCAAATCAAGAGTGCAAGTGTGTGTGTAACAGAAAGCGACAGAGGGGTTGATGTAAAGGTTGTGCTTCTGAGTGAATTAGGAATGTGTGTGTGTGTGTTTGTGTGTGTGTGTGTGTGTGCGCCTAGCAGGCAGCAGGTGTGGCCTCCATCACCGGCTCCCGACCCCACCCACCTGTCCAGGGAATTGCCCGGCTGCCGTCGCCTAGCAACCCCTTCGCTGTCTCCACGCCGGCTCCTCACGACAGAGCCACAAGGCTGTTGTTTTCCCAACCAGTGAGCGCACGTCGCTGTGCGAGTGTTCACAATGGGAGCAGCACAGAGAGGGCAAAACAGGAGAGATAAATACTCTGTGTGATAAAGAAGAAGAAGAAAAAGAAGAGGAACAAGGCATAAGCTATTCTCAGAACGCTGCTGTGGAAATAAAGATGAACTACAAGAAGGCATTTTCAACCGAAAACCTACATTTTAATGTCGTCAGTATTGGTTGCTGTTTAAGAAACTATAAAAACATGCCTTTTAGTTTTAACCTCATCCGTTAAGATATTAATAATCAGTTCCAACCAGCTCTCCAAAACTCTCATTTTTAATATGAGAGCTGAGATGAGGAAGTGGTGCCTAGTAATAAGGTTTAATTTTAAAAATGTAGCAGCTCATTAAAACACATTTGCGGGGCAAAAGCCTTTGCATTTTATTCAAATGACATTTGAAATGCACCCACGGCCATTTTTCACATCAAATTACACTTAAAAGTCAAGTAGAGAAGACACAGAGTGTTTTCTTCTCCTACATTATCTTCAGTTTTGTGGTTACTTCTCTTATTGCTGACATCTGTGGAAAAGCATTCGGGGAGCAGCTCATGCTTCGTGATATGATACAATATGATGAAGGATCTGTCAAATCTGACTCCTGTCTGTAGAGTTGATATGTCACTGTCACTTCCTGTCATATTTTTCACTATCTTGCAAGACAACAAATTGATGCATACACAGCTGAGCCTCCACTAAAGACGAAAATTGAAGAAAATGCAATCAGTCAAAAAGCTTGCATTATACTGTATGACACCCCCCTCCTCTTCCCCACAGGCTGCCGAGCACAGTTCATTTATTAATTCTGAGTTACCATGGCAACAAATTATTTCCGAGTTTAAAGTTTAATGGGCATCTCCCCCGCACTGTGCCTTTCTTGGCAAAGATGATCGGACATGTGTTTTATCTCCACATCAGCACTCTTGTAACTGTCTGCTAAATATGTAACCACAGCCAGGAGGCAGTTAGCTTAGCTTAGCATAAAGACGGTCAATTTGTGAGCTCTGGAGGTGATGGTAGACTTACTTTTTTTAAATAAACTTTCAGACTGCTGGCCTTTGCTTCATATTTAGCTGACAGGTATGAAAAATACAAACCACTCTCTTCAGGTTTAACTGTTCTCCAATGATGAATATGAAGCAGCCCCCAGCAGCTGGTTAGCATAACTTAGCATAAAGACTGATAACAGGGGAAAACAGCCTGGCTTTGTCCAAGGGTATCAAAATCTACCAACCAGCTCCTCTTAAGCTCACTAATTAACACTTTGTATGTTAAATAGCTCTGCACATAACCTCTGTGAAGCTGCTGTTTTTACATATAAGCTTTGGTTTCGTAACAAATGAGATGTAAATACATATAAATTAGTGAGCTTTGGAGGCGTGTATTTTGTTACCTTTTGGACAGAGCTAGGCTAACTGTTTCTTTTTGCCTCCTTAATGCTAAGCTAACCAGCTGCTTGTGACGGCTTTATATTTACCTAAACTAAACATATGTCTAGATTCTTGCACTGGGTGGGGGGTTTCCATGCAGGAAAAATCAGGAAGTAAACAAAACATTGAAGAAGAGTACACTTGCAAGATAAATGTGACACTTTCTAATGTCACAATGGAGGGACAACTACGCAGGTTGATTTTAGCGCTGCTCATCGTGGACTATATTGCTGTCATTGTTCATTTGAGTCAAAGCATACAGTTTGAAAACGAGGCGCGGCTCCAACTAGAAAACAATGTTTTGATGCATTGGATGTGCTGAATGTGCATATTAAGGCAGTACAGGAGGAGGCGCACATTAATAATCCTCCAGGACTGTAACATGCTCATGTTTAACCCAAACAATGTGTCATGTGACTGCAGTTGGTTCAGATCCAGGTCGGAATGCGTTCTCACAACAAATGAACCGCACCAGAGTTTGTTTGTAACCGGACTGAGACCACCTCTTCAAGAAGGTCTCAGGTCTGGTTGTTTGGTGCGCACCTGAGTGCGATTGCTGTGTTCACACCTGCCCAAACGAACCGCCAATAGCGCTTCTAATAAGCGGTCCAGCTCCAAAGTTAAAATGGGAAACCGTCATTCAAGGGGTGCCCACGAGTCTCCCCTAAGGCTTGTTCTCAGTAAATGTTTTGTTCTTTACAATCAGTGTACTCTTGTCTTTTGAAGGAAAAGGACAACCAGTCTATTTGAAGAACAGTGATTCACCCTAACACAGTGGTTCCCAACTAGTCCAGTCACAGGGTCCAGATTTGTCCTTAGTCATTAGTTCAACATCCACACATTTTAATATATTCAGTGTCATAATTGTGTTTGCCATGTCATCGAGCTACTTTGCTGTCTCTGTCAAGTAGCTGTCTGTTAGTCACTCACTCTACAGCAGGAAACAACATTTCAAAACAAAGTCTCTGTGCCGAAAATTCACTGGATTTCAAAATAAAGATTGATTTTTACAAGCTTGACACCTTCATGAATCACCCAGTTTTGGGCCGCAACCCACCAGCTGGGAACCACTGGCCTAACACATGTATGTACAATACATAACACATTAAAGGTCCCATATTGTCAAAAGTCAGATTTACATGTCTTTTTAAGAATAAAGCAGGTATAGGTGCTGAATAAATACTGTAGTCCACAGAGCAATGCACACACTCCATATTCAGAAACTGTGCCTAAAACGAGTCATCAGGATTTCTATAAATTTGTGATGTCACACTTACACTATATAAACCATTTGAAACATACATATTCTAAATGTTTTGTTTTGTATTTCATGTTGGAATGGTTTGCAGTGTATGTGAATGATGACAGCTGACAGGAAGCGAACATGGACCCAAGCTGTTGCCTCGCTGTAATTCCAGCTTAACTTCCTATAAAGATAGAAAAATGGAGTGTTTCAGACAGAGGGTGATTGCAGGTATATTCAGGAAGACAGTATTAGAAAAATTGTGTGTTTTTTGTACATTAAAGCATGTGAATGTGTTGTAGTAGAGACCCAAAACACAACTATGAACCTAAATATAAGCATATATGGGACCTTTAAAACAGATTTTGGTAGCTGTGGTTAGCCTTTATATTTCAGCAGCATAATCAAGTCCCTAGAAATTCAGTTATGGCTTTTGGTTTTGATGGTGGTGGGCCCTCTGGCCACCCCTAGAAAAACCCTCTGAGGGCGCTGCTGCGTCCTTCATGACTGCATCATTGCAAATTCCTAGTCACTGTTGGACATCCCCGCGTTCGTCCCTGGCTGACCATCAGTAATGACACATAAAGCTTTTCTAGGTCACCATACAAAAAAACCCCATCTGTTTCCTTGCGCCAAAGTCTCCTCCTTGGTGACAGTCGGCATGGTTGCGCCTTGTTGACTCAGTGAAAGAGAAGTGATGGCGAATGTGTGTGATATGATGTCTCACTCAGGACATGGGGAGCCTCAGTCCCCTCTGTGCACTGACTGATCACATTACTATTAGCGAAAGCTATTCTGTCAGGAGGA
Organism: Cephalopholis sonnerati; assembly: GCA_019142605.1. Classification (NCBI taxonomy): domain Eukaryota; kingdom Metazoa; phylum Chordata; class Actinopteri; order Perciformes; family Serranidae; genus Cephalopholis; species Cephalopholis sonnerati. Next base: position 13,280,148 of record JAGQAX010000022.1, read on the forward strand.
GAAGTTATGGCCCAGCGAAGGAGGGCCTCAGGGTGAAACAGGAATCCAGTGACAGGAAGTAGGCTTAAGGGGTGATCCAAGGTGATTGGACATGAAGGGTCTTGGCTGTCCTGTTCAATTCCTTTTTACTTATAAAATCTTGTTTCCTTCTTCCAAAATTAAGTTTTTGCTTTTGTACTTATCGGTGTTGTCATTTGATACTTTGGATAATTCTCAGTGAAGTGAATAGTGCCAAGACACAAAATATGGCCTGTGCCTTAGCTGCACGTACGGCAGTAAACTGTCACGTACGTAACAGGTGGACCTGATGAATGTTTATCCTACTTTATATGTTACCAAATGCACTGCCTGCCTCAGATGTATCCTCTGCCCAATCTTCATGATATACAGCTTTATCTTTTGATACCTGCCAGGCTGTCCTGCAGGCTTAATTCACATTTATGTTTCCAGACGATGGCCTCATCTAATATCAAGACACTAACATTAGTCATTGGTATAGTGACAGCACATCCCTGTCTGTGTGTCATCTGGACATTTAGACTTTTACAGATGTCCACTTTGGAGCAACAGAACAAATTTAGCCCGACAGGAAAAAGGCTCTGGTCCTTAAATCAAAGTCCAGATGGTTTTTACTCTCCTGCTTTAGACTATCAGATCTCTGTAATTGTATTAGGATGTCAAATAGTTTGGTACATGAGGCACTGGAGAGGAAAAATAATTTTTAAGATTTCCCGTGGTATCTGGGATTTATCTGTCAGTTTTATAATTCAGCAATTTAATTATTACCAAATGTAAGGAGGCACAGACATCCTGGTGGATTTGTAATGTTGTACATGGGCAGCTTTGGGCTAAATGCTAATGTTAGAATATTAATATAATCATTATGACAATGCAAATGCAATGTTTAGTAGGTATAATCTTATTGTTTTCCTGTTCGCTTTTGGAGCCAGCCTCAAGTGGCCATTCAAAGAGCTGCAGTTTTGGGCACTTCGTGTTGACTTCATTTTTCAGCCCCGGAGGTTGCTGTTGCACTTAACACAAAGTAGCCTACAGCCGAGGCTGATGGGAATGTTTTGCCAGTATTAAACTTGGTGATGGCGCTAGATGAAAAGTTTCATGTGGCTATACCTATCTCTGTAGCATTGTGTCAGTGCTAGAGGTCTAGAAGCATCCATTATCATTCTGTTATGGGGGAAACAACTCTGTGGGTTTTAGTGTATTTTTCTACACCAATCACAGTCGTCTTGGGCGGGGTCGAGAGCGTAGGTTTAATTTCAGATAGGCTGGGGTGGGGTGGGTGTTCTTCTACCAGAAAATTTTAGCATTAAAGATTGAATTTCCTGCATTCTGGTGATTTTCATGCACATATTTGAGCCCTTTTGTGCATCAATTTATGGTGTAAATGTCTTTTTGTCAAAAAAGTTTTTATTAGTAGGGACAAACACACATATTCTAGAAGTTAAGGGGGAAGTGTCCTCTGCATCCGTCCCTGAAATCTACACCCATGGGCAGTGTTAAGACTAGGATGCAGCAACAGTGCCCTTACAAAATGGTAGCATGCAGATAGCAAAAGTCCTGGCTGAAATAGTCGTCCAATGGCAGGCTTATACCTTAAGTCTACACCCAGTGAGTCAGACTAGAGGACCCTCAAAGTGATGACAATTATTCTGAAATGGAAAATGAACATCTGCACCAACTTTAATGACATTTCATTAAATACTTGCTGACTTGTTGAGACATTTGACCTAAAACATGTATTCCTCCTTCTGTTTACATCCTGTAACACTGCTGGCTGTATCCTGTCTTTTTATTAGTCAGTTAGAGGTAACGTCAAGTTGCTAAGTTACTGATTGGACTACGGGTGGGCCAGTGACAAGGTAGAGGGTGAGTTGTGTGTGAGAGGGTGAGGCACGCTTTCTTCTGCCTGCATGCCGTTTCGGAGAGAAATCGAGGAAATGGACCGTTACTGTTCCCAGAACAGTATAATGTGCTTAAGCAAGACAGTGAGTTATGTATGCTGCCATTTTGAGTTACTAGCAGTGTTTTGCATCGAAGAGTGAGAGTGAGAGTGATGGTGATGCTAATAGCTAAGCTAACAGCCGCTAAGCTAACACAGCTAAGTTGCCGCAATGGATTGTTACCTGTATTAGTGGTGGTGTTAATGCTGCGTTCCATTTACCTCGGAAGTCGGAAGTCGGAGCTGGGAATGACGTCACAGCCGAGTTATCAGCGTTCCAGTTACAAAGTCGGAAAAAAGTTGCCAAACGGGTAGAAGAAGTCGGAAAACAAGATGGCAACGTCTACGAAAGCTATTCTCGCACAAGCCTTGTCCCAATATTAGTGCGACAAACACCAGTCAGAAGTGCTAATAAACTGAATATTACAGGAGCTTCTACTTAACTGTTTACACCCGGGGCAGCCATCTTCGATTGTCAGCTCGGGGGTGGTGAGGATTCTCTGATTTTCCACCTCGGAATTCCGACTTCAGGGGGCGTTTCAGTTGAAATTTCCCACTCAGAACTCGGAAATCCCGACTTCCCAGTACAACTGGAAGGCACCATAACAGCCTGCCAGCACCCAAAAAGTGACTCATCAGCCATGCCACCGACGAAAGGGCGACGAGAGGAACCTGGAGAGTATCCTGAGTTCGAGCCAGGCCCAGCTGAACCACGGCGGGGAGTTGGTAAAAGAAGCCACCTTTTCTGTTCACGGACGACAGATACGGTAGACTTGTGTGCTCGTGGGATAGTAACCCTATTGTCACGGTCACGTTCAATGGCCGTCATCTTAAAGTAGCCCAACGCACTCTAGCCACGATAAGGCCTGCATCGGAGGGGTTAATTAAAGTGACTTTGTCGGCCATTTTTGTTTTCTTTTATTAAAAGGTGGGCCCACTATTACCTAAAGTGCACTTAAATACTGTTAAAAGATGCGAATACGTTTGGTGACCTTTGTTGAGATGTAGAGAGTCTAGTAGAGCAGAACAGTGTTACATGTACAACATCTCATGGCAATCCATCAAATACTTGAGGTTTTTCGGACCAAAGTGGTGGACAGACTGTCCTACAAACCGGCATTACCATCCATAGAGCCATACCGCTACATCACAAACTAAACCTCACTAACTCTAACATTATATCTGTTTGGTCACATTATTTATCCACCATCATCCCCTCTGATACAAGAAACAAAAGCCTCAAAGAACAAATTTTTCCAAATGACCTCTCAATTGAATGATTCGACTGCTCTTTGGAGATCAAGCCATGTTCCATGGGTGCGTGAACCCTATCCGACCTTGGATAAGCTGATGCATCCGGCGACGTCGCCTGATGTGGCCTCGCCAAATCTCTGTCGTTTTGATCAGCCTCACTGCTCAGTGAATCACACACGCAGGACGTTTCCAGGCCCCTGTCTGACGCAGACCACATCTTTGAAGGCAAAAGAGGGGAACAAACGCATCCTTAGAAGTGAAGGATCTGAGGGATCCATCAGAAAGAGAAAGGGAGAGAACAGGAGGGGGGGTTATTGAGACGAGGGATGGAGATGGTGAATATGAAAGACAACACAGGGAACATAAAACGAGAGGGGGAGACAGAGAGGGTATAATGTAGACAACAGTGGGATCTGGCTTCCTTTGATCAAATTGTGAACGTTTTTAGCAGCACATTAGAAGTCAAACGAGTCATTTCCTTAAACACTGCTGAAAAGAAATGATAGGGAGGACTGTAGGTGTAATAAGTAAGATGTTTTATCACAATACACCATTAGAAGATGGGTGAAAGTGGCAAATTAATACCCTAATTTATCAGTTTTATCAACTTAAAGGAATTGCTTTGTATCTTTTGTATCTGCCGAGTAAATATAGAGTTACAGCCAGCAGTCACTTGGCTTCGTCACACCCCTTGGCGTGTGATACGGATGCCAAAAGAACCCATTGGGCTTTCAATGAACTCCAATGTTATCCCGTCACTGGATATATTTGACGCCCAGAACAGCTGACATAGTATAGGGAGTGAGAAAGACAGAGTTTCGCCCAGGAGACCGCTGTTTGTGTCCCATGTGAAACTCAAAGTGTTGCAATGTTATTTTAGGTTTATAGGGTAACACATGTCTTCTCCATCTCAATAAACAAAGTGATGGACATGACAGTTGTAGAAAGTGAGCATAGCATTAGTTCAGGCAGGACACGATGTCAAGCTCAGCTCACATCCCAGCTACATCAGCTGATCTCAAACAGTCCAATCAGCTGATGGAGCAGCTGATAGATCACATGATTCTTTTCTATACAACCAGTGGTGAGTCTCATTCAGGGCGCCCTATTTAAACTGCTCTGGCCTGCCTACTGTTGCTGCTTCCTCTGCAAGCTGCTTTGCAACCTGCCTCCACCCCAGCTCCTCCTTTTCATGCTATGTCTGACTTATCAATGTCATTTCTGTTTGTCATTGATGCTGCTCTGTTCTGTTCCTGGGGGTCTTTGCTGCTGCTTTCCCTGCCTTAGGCTTTCCATGTAGGTGCATGGAAGGGCAGGGAGGTGTGCTCTCTCTGCCTCAGGCTTTCCTCATTTGCACGTGGAAGGGCAGAGAGGTGTGCTCTCTTCGCCTTTGGCTGTTCATGTAGCCACATGGAAGAGGCTTTCTGTGAACGCCCGAGGAAAGGCAGAGGGGCCCCAGAACAGAGCCATACCGCCAAATATAATACTGCAAATGGAAATAAAGTTTTCTTTGACAAAAGTGTTCCTGACTGAATTTATATCTGTTCTTTACATGAATTTGTCACTCATGTGACATGTTAGTCATTTTATGTTCATATTTTAACATGACTGTAACCAAGTGGGCCTAGTTTTGTTGCCTAAATCTAACCACGACCACATTACAACATGTTTCACCCTGGAGACAGCAGTGTGTCACATACAGACACCAAAGGGTGCTTTCAGTGCCAGTAAAGGGTGCTTTTCAGTATCGCACGTCAAGGGGCATAAGAAAGCATCGGTATTTCACAATCTGGGATGAGAACATGTTTTCAGGTTAGCTCAGCACAGAGGCTGAAAACAGTGGAGAACAGCTAACCTGGCTCTGGCTGAAGGTGAAAAAAATCCACCTACCAGCACCTCAAAATCTCCCAAATTTCCTTTTGTGTTCAGTCAGCGAACTGTAGCTTCATATCAGAGTGCTATCTTTCTATCTGACTCCTAGCAAGAAGGCCAGTACACATGTTTTCCAAAATGTCAGACTATTCTGTTAAAGACTGTTTTTCAATATGCAGAATTTTAAATCTGTTCATTTTAATGGACTGTAGGTCTGTAAATATCTGACTACAGCCAGATGTCAAACTGTCTGAAAACAGCTTGTGGCAAGACCTCAGCGCTCTTCTATATTTAAAATGTTTTCTCTATTTTAAAGTAGAGTTGAGACTCCCTGTTGATTACTGAGCCCCATACAGCTATCACAGCCGTTTATGGTGTGTGCAACAGGTGTCCATGCAAAGATTATAATTACACCAGATCATCTACCATGATGATGAGTCCCGACTTAGCCATCACACGGCCCCATACATGAAATAAGGGTCTGAACACCACTGAAAAGCAGGCAAAGTGAATCACCCAAAGGAACTGAATTACATGACTCAATGAAATGGTGAAAGTAGATCCACGCTCCAGTCTAAGGCTTTTTTAAAGGTGCAGATAAAACACTGAGGATCTTTTCGATCTTTGGTTTGGGCTTGGTGTTATTGGGTAAACCAAACAGATGATTAATTCTCACTAGAATTAGTATTGCAGTTCAAGACAAGTATCATGTAATTACATAATACATATATGATTTAAAGTTTGCTAATCACCATTGTCACATCATCCTCCTTTCTGTTTTGCCATTTTTGTTTTCTCTATATTGTGAAATTATCCAGAAAAAGCAAAATGCTGAACATACACACCGATTTGGACATGTAAGAACATAATTTTTGGTGTCATTTCTTCTGTACACCAGCAGTGTTGTTGTTACTGTTCATCTAAACAGGAACCATTTACTGTTTATGTGCATCAGCTCTACGTGGCCTACGCTATTGTGAGCATTCACACTTTTGCGGTGGTGTGTTTTTGTCACTTTGCAGTTACACCTCCAAAACACTAGTCTGTGGCAAGGTTTCTGTGAAGTTTAGCTGATTCAAAACACACATTAAACATGGCTTAATAGTGACAATTTCAAACACAAGTACACAAATCAGCTTCACTATAACTCGCAGCATTCACAGACAAACACTTGTCTTTATCTGGACACATTTTCCCCACAAATACAACATGCTAATGTTTTTAGCACCAGTCTATGGCATTTTACATTGTATAAATTAGCCTAGCAGCTAGCGGACTTTTTCCTATACTCATATGAAGCCAGGGACAACAGCAACACTTAACAAAGGTAACGTTACAAAATTCAGCGACATTACAACTCACAAGGTTCACTGACAAAACAACTGTCTTATACTAAACACGTTTTCCAAACAGATATTACATGCTAACATTATTAGCACAAGCCTATGGCATTTTACATTGTATAAATTAGCCTAGTGACGAGCAGAGATTTCCTCTGCTCATATGAAGCCAGGATAAATCACACACAAGACTTAAAATGCTATTTTTGTGGAGGCTTTATTGTCGTCACAATTTATTGTTTCTTATCTGTGAAATTAAAGCAAATAAAAGCTTTGTTTCCACTGAGGGAAATGGTTTCAGCTTACAAAAACAAACAGGAGGTCTGTGTCACTGCAATGTGTAATTACATTTCTGGGGAGGTGTACGTCAGGCTATGGCGTAGGCTCTACAATGATGCGTATGGCGTCCATTTGATGCAGAAGTATAATATGAGATTTGTATATGGGCTCTGGGATTAATGCTAGCTTTTGTTTTTGTGTGCAAGTATGTTCCAGAATGAGAACAAACTGTAAGTTGTTGGTTGATGAATATTGTGCTTTAAGTTATTTGGATGTCTGATGAAAAGGTTTTCATGGTGGTTGAGGTGGTGTGTTTGAAAAAAATCTCTCCAACTCATTTTTATTTTGTAACACACTCAGCAGGCAGAAGCAGGTGGTTTGTAGCTGCAGCTGCAGAGTCACCGCCCAGCAGGTGCTGACACACATAATCCATCCACAGGCTGTCTGTAAACACACACACACACACACACACACACACACACACACACACACACACACACACACACACACACACACGCGCGCGCACTATCACTCTCACTGTCTGTTTTTAAAATGAGGAGCAACACAGGAAATTGTGTCGAAGCATTCAGTGTATTATTTTCCTTGTGAACTCTGACCTCATGTTTGTGACAGAAGAAGTCAAAGGTCCAAAAGAAATCATCTCAGAAAGAGACCATAGGGTGACTCTGCAAAATGGGTTTCTCACGCCCCCTGCAGGAAGACTTGTATAACTGTGGGCACTCATATTTTACACCCAAACTTTAAACTCAAGCGTGCACAAACACTGTATGTATGTAGAATGTGGGCAGATTATGAGACAATGGACCCCTGGGCACAGACGTGTAAAAGGTCCCCACCACCTCTCTTACATAGGACTGAAAACACACAGACTTTGTGATGATTTTGCCTCTCTTTTGTGTTGTCATTTTTAGTGTGATTTGGTCATTTTGTGTCTATTTTTGGTTGTTTTGCTCCCTTTGTATTTAGTTTTTATCTCTTTGTAGGTATTTTCTTTGAGGTAGAACGGTTGTGCTGGGTTTTATTAGGTCATTTTTGTTGGTTTTTTTGTGTCTCTTCAGTACATCTTTTAAACATTTTGTGTATCTTTGTAGCTATTTGTGTCTCTTTTTGGTTGTTTTGTTCATTTTTTTTAATGTTATTTTTGTGTCTCTTTTTTGTTATATTGTCCCTTTTGTAGTTAATGAGGTTAAATTTCAAATGTTTGGTGTCTCTGTAGCATTTTCTATCTCTTTTGGGTCATTTTGTGTCTCTTTGTAGTTATTTTATGTCTCTTTTTGTTTGTTTTGTCTATTTTTATTGATGTTTTGGATCTCTTTTTGTTTGTTTTGTTGCTTTTGTTGTTATTTTCTGTGTCTTTGTGGTTATTTTGTGTCCTTTTTGATAGTTTTGTGTCTCTTCATAGATATTTTATGTCTCTTTTTGGTTGTTTTGTTAGCTTTTAATGTTTCTTTGTGTCTCTTTATCATTATATTACCCCCTTTATAGTGTTTTGTGTCTCTTTTGGTCTTTTCCCCTTTCTCTTTTTGATTGTTTTGTCCATTGTTGTTGTCATTGTGTGTCTCTTTTTGGTTGTATTCACCCTTTTGCACATCTGTGTTTCTTAGGATAATTTTGTGTGTGTTTTTTTTTTTAATTTTGTCTTTTTTTTTGGTTGTTTTGTGCCTCTTTGAGGTAATTTTGTGTGGGTTATTTTAGGTAAAAAATGGTTGTTTTGCCACTTCAGTAGTTATTTTGTGTCCCTTTCCAGTTTTTTTTCCCCATTTTTGTGGTTATTTTGAGTACGTTTAAGGTAATTTTGTGTCTTTTTTTTATGTCTGTTTTGCTCTTTTTTTAGTTATTTTGTGTCTCATTGCAGTTCCTTTGAATCTCTTTGTGATCTTTTTGTATCTCTTTCTTGTCGGTACATGTTAATATGAGTGACATTTTGTAGGTGAATCCCAGTGGGGGCCCTGACACTTTGGTCCTCTTCGCCTCCTGTGCCTGTTCAGTAATCCATCCATGATGTAGAATATACAAATTGTCCATAAGTGTGAATTCAGGAGTGTAAAATGAGCAGTTAATCAATCAGTTTTAAAAAAATACCTGCTCAAAATGAGGACTACAGATGGAAATTAGCGTCTCTGTTAAATCTGGTGCACACATCTTTTATTCTTATGAATAACTAATGTAAGTGCACACTGTCCTTTATAAACTAAATAAAACTAAAAAAAAAAAAAAAAGTGAACTATTTCACAATCAGTAAAGGATGTTAGTATTTAAAATACACAGTTTTTAAACTTGTACAATATGATGACAGCTGAGAAGCCAGAAGGAACGACAGTAGAATAAGCAAATGATTAAGAAACACAAAACTGTGATGTTGAGAAAGAATAAACAAATGTTCTCAGTGCAATGTGCAAATTATAAATACTGGCTGGTAACATTTGTACAAATCAAAGAAGTAAGTATGTTTTAAGCCAGCAGATCGTTATCAGGCACAGAACAATCCAGAAATACTTCATTTAAACACATGACAAACTCATGAAGTAAACAACACATGTCCAGTCTTTCAAGCAACTGGCTGCAACTCAAAGTACTTAATTCCTTTTCATCAGCGTCATTGTATTTCATCAGCGTTCTTCAACTGCTGCTGCACCCGGCTGCAGGCACATTCTTCACGTCTTTATGATTTGACACAAGTGTAAGCTCGCCGTGGCTCCATCTCTGATAAAGTCCCGATCACACACGCTGCGAGCCAGCACTCTGCAACTGCTGTTTATCTTTCAGAGCCCCTCTCTATCCAATGGAGGCTGGCTCTCAAAATAAAGATTGACTTCTAAGATTTGAACAGAGGACAGGACGGTACTCAGCTGCTCGTTTCTACAAACTTTGAAACGTCCCTTCGCACCAACTCGCAGCACACAAATCTGCCCTGCCACGTTAGCACTGCCAGGGACCAATAACACTCAAGATTTATGAGACCACTTAAAAAAGTACACACAAGGAGGAGGGTATATATTCTCTGGCTCATTGTGCCTGTGATTTACTGGAGGCAACAAAGAGGGCATTTTTCATTAGGACGGAGTGAGTGAGCGGCATATGATCTTACGCCTTTGGAAACAAGCATGGAAGAATAGTGTGACTGTTGTTTTAACCGAGCTCGAGGGAAGAAGAGGACAAGGAAGAGGAGGAGACCACCCGTGAGTTGTAGCTACGAAAACAAAGAAAAGATGCATTTTTTTACCTAGTTAAACAGGAAATTAGAAAACTATTAACGTGGAAACGTGACCAATGGACTGATGGAACATTTAAGGTTTTTTCTTTTTTTGGTGATGCATGCACAAACGAACAAATCCAAAATATTTTGCAGCAAGTCTTGGACCAGCTGTGCTGCATCTCCCTGATTAATTGACTTTGCCCTTCATTCTCTATCAAAGAGATTAAAGGAGGAAGGCTGTCCACAGAATGTGTCACATCACAGTAGGAAAGCTCAGGTGTAAATACAAACATCAGCACTGGCTGAATTCCATTTACCTTCAGTTTCAGGGTCCTGGTGGCTCTCTTGGCCCACTCTCATGGCTCGTATTGACACACCTGAGTACAGCAGAGCCTTTGTTAATGTTATTAGTAACACCTGTGCTCTCTCTTTATGAGAAAAGCATCTAAAACCAAACCAATCACAAGAATAAATGCTGGCATTGTACGTTTCTGCTGCCCACGAATACCTTACATTCATGTTATTATGTCGTGGATATGCTGAAACTTTACATTGAAATGAAACTGTAGTTAACGTGTGGTCTCCCACCCACCCTACTTGGACTTTCGCCACCTTAACTTGTGTTCTTATCCTGCCACGTTTCCCCCTGATGCCGCTGGGCACCGTTAAACTATAATGGCAACCAGCCGCATATCATGCCAACGTGAAAGGACGGCTTTTTTGTTTGCAAGTCACTGCTCAGTTGCTCTTCCTGAGGTTTCTACCATTTTTTTAAATCCCCATTAAAGGTTTTTTTGGGGGAGTTATTCCTTATCCGCTGTGAGGGTCCAAGGACAGAGGGATGTTGTATGCTGTGTAGCCCTCTGAGGCAAATTTCATTTAATTATTACAGTTAATTGTAGCTGTACCAAGCTAGAAGGTAGTGTCAGGGTTAGCTCCACCCTCTTGTCCAAATATGGCCACTTCTGGCTCCAAATATCCAAGATGGTGATGGCCAACTTAAGGCTCTCAAACCAATGGGTGATGTCAGTAGCTATGTTCTTTATTTTATACAGTCTAATACGTGCAAATGCAACGTTTCCATGATTTTATTTTTTAAATAACACAGACCATTTTAGTGGGATGCGGGAAATATAAGGAAGTGATGCAGCGAGAGACACAGCGTCCAAAAGATCTACAAAGCTTCCAGTGCGGGTAATAGTGTGTAGCTGCTCTATAGGAGTCCAACAATCAATACAAAGGCCCGAAAATGAGCATAATAGGTCCTCTTTAACAGAGTAGTCCCATTGACGTCAATGCGTGCCGGACTTACTTATATGGGCAGTAAATGAAACAGACCTTTTCGTGGGATGCCGGAAATATAAGGAAGTGAAGGCCTGAAAATGAGCATAATAGGTCCTCTTTAAAGTTGGAGACATGCAGCAGGAGAGAGGAACTGTCAGTCAGACACACCCCTCACAGCCTTAAGAGGAGCTCTAATCAACCAGTGAGTGAAAACACCTGTGTGGATGAACCACAGCTGTGCAGCCTCCATGGGGAGTCATGCTCAATAGAAAGCACATGGCGCCATCTTGTGGTTGTATGCTGGTACTCCACATCACTGGTGACATCATCTGCACATCAGCTATAGCAGTAACCCAAAATAACCCCCTATTTTTCAAAATAAAAGAATAATGCGATGCACAATGTTTCATTTGTACTGATATTTAATATTTAGACATGGGGCAACAGCCATTTTTACAGCACAATTTGCATAATTTATCAATACCTCCTGTATACAATCACAAAACCATGACAGTATATTTTTTTCAGTTTACTTACAAGTGAAAAACCAGACAGGTTTTACAAGCATAATCTTTGTACAGTCAGCATACATCATCAATAATTTTAATAGGTTTTTATTCATAATTTCCCCCTCTATAACATTTTGTACTATATCTTTCTCTACCTCATTCTTTTTTTTTTGTTTGTTTACTTTAATAATATCTGGACACAAAAATAGTATGAACCACCAACAAAACATGCAACATCCAGTGTGAGCACATTTAAATTCTCCTGCAACTGCTCGAGTTGTTACGATAGACTTCTGTGTAGTTAGACTCTGGTAAACCTTTAGTGTTTGGTGCGAAGGGGTCGGGTAAATCTGGGTCCCTATAGACAGACGTAAGGTCGTTTCTCAGTCTATCCGCTGTACATTGATCGAGAGAAAAACAACTTCCTTTTACTTCTATCATCACACACCTTTTTTTTTGTCTGCTAAAAGACCTATTGCTCCCCAAATCCCAGTATAAAAAGCTATGTATTTACAAGGTTGGAAATAGAGAGATGGCATCAGTGTGTGTGTATGTGTGCGTGTGTGTGTTTCTCTGTGTGTTATTTTAAAGTTGATATTTTTAGACAGACAACACTTAAAAGAAGAGATATGCATTAGAGCCAATGACATGCATGGACTTGATATGGAGATGCTACACACAAGCACGTGGGTATAAAAAGAAGGAAACAAAAAAACACACACTGACCTTAAAACTACCATTTCAGGCAAACGTCCAGTGATTATAATGAAGTCTTTTTTTGGTAATTTCTCATACACAACTGTTCAAACAGGGGGTGCAGAAAAAGAATAGGAATGCTATTTTTTCTTCTCTTGATCCACAACTATGTGAAATTTGGGATCTATGCATGTTAATTTAGCTATGTGAGTGTGTTCGTGCACAAGGACGATTAGAAAGTTGGTTCTCTGAGTTTCAGGCTCTCTAAACCTTGTAAACAAGCACTACATTGTGTATAAAAACAAAAAATTTCTCCTTTTTTTATGTACACCTGATATGTACTGTAAACAAATATAATACAACATGTGAAATAGTCTCACAGGCAATAAATAAAAAATACAAAATAACACACAAAAGTCACATTAAAGCAGTAGTCGTTTCATGGAGGACATGAAAACAGTAGTGCAAAGAAAATATAAATGCTTCCTTTCGTCTCACGTTTCTGGCAAGTCAAGATGCAGTTGTCGCCTTTGTATGGTAGATGTTGCATAGAAATCACTCAGATATTAAGTTTCACTGCTAAGTTGGACTGGAAATGTTGAATGAACCAGATGATCTGCCTCTTGACCCCCGTACGAGCACACGTAATGACCTTTATCAAGACGTAATGGACAGATTCTTAAAGACGTTGATGGTTCGGACTAGAAGTGCTAAAAGAAAACACATATATGTCAAAACAAAACATCAGCATGCTGCTGTAGTAGCATTGACGTGTCTTAGAATGGTTATAGTCAGTGGTGTAGTGGAGGGTATACGTCGGAGGATATACAGGGTATAGCCACCTCCTTTTCTGGCCATTTACTGCAGTGGTTCCCAACCTTTTTTCTTAAGGCATGCCTTTACTATCATTGAGTAAACTGACAACACCTGACTAAGTGACATCAGCAACACATTTTCATCCCCACTGGTCAAATTCAGCCGTTTTCTCAGTGGTAAAGTGCGATGCACTAGCTAGCCACTTAGCTAGCATCAGTTTTAGACGTTCTTGGACGTCGTGTCAATTTACGTTTGTTACATGCATTGTGTCTTTTCAATATATACTTCAGTTCTCACGGGAAACGTACAGTTTCTGCTCCTTAGATGCATGAAGACTTTTTCTGAATAAACTTACAGTGTAGGTGAAACACCTCGTTTTTACATTGATGTCCTTAAGAGTGCCTTCAGACCTAGAGTTCTCTTGCTTTGGTCCGAATCAGGGACTAATTTTGTTACAAAGTTGTATAATTGCCTAGAGTAGAGTACACTTGCAAGATAAATGTGACACTTTCTAATGTCACAATGGAGGGACAACTACGCAGGTTGATTTTAGCGCTGCTCATCGTGGACTATATTGCTGTCATTGTTCATTTGAGTCAAAGCATACAGTTTGAAAACGAGGCGCGGCTCCAACTAGAAAACAATGTTTTGATGCATTGGATGTGCTGAATGTGCATATTAAGGCAGTACAGGAGGAGGCGCACATTAATAATCCTCCAGGACTGTAACATGCTCATGTTTAACCCAAACAATGTGTCATGTGACTGCAGTTGGTTCAGATCCAGGTCGCAACACGTTCTCACCACAAATGAAACACATGAGAGTTCGTCTCTAACCGGACCGAGACGTTCTTGAAGAGGTGGTCTCTGTCTGGTTGTTTTGGTGCTCATCCGAGTGCGATTGCAGTGTTCACACCTGCCCAAACGAACCGCACTTAGGGGGCAAACGAACCTGAGTGCGATTGAACCGAACCAAACAATACAGGTGTGATAGCACACTAGTTTCAGCAACAGAAGCACGTGGTTAGGTTTAGAAAAAAACATCATGGCTTGGCTTAGAGTAAGAATGGTTGTTACTTACATCATGTAATGTCACATGACATGCCATGTGACATATGTCATTTGACATACATCACTACCGTGACATGGTACACATATTAGCACACAGCTTTCTTAGAATAACTCGCATGGCTGCCCTTCCTACTGGGACTTTCTCGCTCTTTGTACTACATTATTATTATTATTTTTTAAATTGTCTTACACTTTTAAATATTAAGAAGGCTTTGTTACCCCCATGAAGCTATATCAACCCCTAGTGAGCGTTGGGACCCCCAGGTTGGGAACCATTGGCTGATACCCATCTATCTGCCAAAAAGCCAGTGGAATGTATAGGAGACTATACCCACTTCCTCCTCTGTAATCTGCCCATCTACTTATGCAGGATTTATACTTTTGCATTGAACCGACGCCGTACCTATGGCATAGCCTGATGGACACCTCCCCAGAAATGTCTCAACACATCGCGGAGATGCAGACCTGTCTTATTCTGTAAGCTGAAACCATGTAAGCTAGGCTAATTTATACAATGTAAAATTCCACAGGCTCTTGCTAATAATGTTAGCATGTTATATTTGTTTGGAAAACGTGTTTAGTATAAGACAGTTGTTTTGTCAGTGAACCTTGTGAGTTGTAATGGAGCCAAATTTTGTGACACTACCTTTGTTAAATGTTGCTGTTGTCCCTGGCTTCTTATGAGTAGAGGAAAAGTCTGCTAGCCACTAGGCTAATTTATACAATGTAAAATGCCATAGGCTTGTGCTAAAAATATTAGCATGTTGCATTTGTGGGGAAAATGTGTCAGATAAAGACAAGTGTTTGTCTGTGAATGCTGTGAGTTATAGTGAAGCTGATTTGTGTACTTGTGTTTGAAATTGTCTCTATTAAGCCATGTTTAATGTGTGTTTAATGTGTGTTTAATGTGCGTTTAATGTGTGTCTTGAATCAACGAAACTTTACAGCACAGACACACCACCGCACAAGTATAAATGCTCGCAAAGGCGTCGGCCACTTGTGTAGGCTACAGCGTACGCTCTGCATAGTGCTGACGCATAAGTATAAATCCTGCTTTAGTCGTACACCCACCTCATCGTCTCCCACTACACCACTGCTTTTTCATGGATGGTTTCCGGCACATTTGTCTCTTGTTCGCTGCAAAATCTCCTGATATTGTCGTCACTCTCCTTCCCCTCTCTACTTCCTCCCCTTGGACAGAAAAAAAAAAAACTCTCGCTATCTCACTTTTAGCAGGATGATGACGTCAGTTTTACATTCTACGCAGAAAAAGTGCAAAATACCACATAAGCGTGCTCCTACGAACAAAAGCAGGACTGATATGGGACTCGTCGTGTGCCTGGATCTCACAAAGAAAAACAAAAAATACTTAAATCTCATCTGGTAAATGTGTCACATTCTAAAGGGGCATCGTGGGTAAATAAAACCTCTATGTCACAATCATCAAGACTCGATTGTCCGTGATAAAGATATCTATATATCTATCTATATATGTTATAATTAATTTCCAGCTATGACACTTCACTATATACAAAGTGAACCTTGGAGGTGATTTTTTTTTCTCTGTGCTGAACATGTGGCACTGCATACCAAATAGATAAACTCATGCGCACAATATATAGTGTCCAATTTGATATATATCAATATCGATCCGTTATCAAACAATAATAATCATTTGATAGTTTACACGTACGGAGAGAAAAGATGTCAACGAGGAGATGTTTTTCATAAATTCATGCTTGCTGAGATTTCTTTTTTCCTCTGGAACTGGAATGCTAGGTAGTGTGTTATAAAATATACTATGCTTCCTGCCCAGGATAGATTTTTAAATAATTAAAGAGGAGACAAATGATAGAACTCTACGCTAGTTTAATAATACAAAAATAAATAGGAGGTCTCCGTAGCGGAGTCTTCAATATTTCATTCCCAAAATGCTTTGTAAATCAATAAAACTCTGCGCTCATAATAAAGCAATGAGGAAAATCTTTCATGGATAAAACATCTTAATAAATAAATTTGAATCCACAAGTGTGTCCATTCCCTGTAGAATTAAAATGTCTCTTCTGCGTGAATGAGTGTGCAAAGTTGTCGTGGATAATTGTGTGCATGTATGTGTGTGTGTGTGTGTGTTGTGATTGAAAGTGTGTAATACCTGGTTGACTCCGTGTCTGACCTCTGAACTCAGCACCTGTGTTCTCCTCAGCCCCGGCTTCACTACTGTACACTGTACGTCCTGTAAACTTGTGTTCATTTCCTGTAAACGCAAAACTACTTCCTCAAAACTTCCTGCACGACAGAAATCATCGTCACAGCTGCTCTTACGAACGAAAGCGTCTTCCAAAACTCTGAGCCCTGAAATAAAGATTGAAGAAAGAGATATTTTTGCCCCCTCCCGTACCCACACCACCCTCGCCCCCACCCATCCAGAGTGGATCACAGACACCTCTTCGTGCCCTCTCAGGCTTAGTTTTTTGAGATTGAGTCTCCTTCTATGAGTGAATCTGGGCGGTGCTGGCGAGCAGCTTGTGCCAGCTCACCACTCGCTTGCGTAGGTCGACTTTGTCCAGCCACACGTAGGCCTCCCCGATCAGGGTCTTCTTCACAAACTTTCCACCATTGGACACCAGGAAGAGCTTGTGTGAAAAAATAAAACACAACAGAAAGCAGTTTGTCATATGACTGAGTCTTTAAAGGAATCCACCAGGTGTACAATTGATTGTTGGATACTTAAAGCGACTTTTGAATCTAGATGTTTTCCCTGTTTCCAGTCTTTATGCTAAGCTAAGCTAACTCTCTCCTGGTTCTAGCATCGTGCATTTAGCACAGCGCTAAATGTGTGAACGGTGTGAACAACAGCAACAGTGCTGACAGAGGCCCTGATCATACAGAAAATGTTTTCGCTGCTGGAGGCAGCTTTTTCTAATTGTTATGAAAGAGAAAGAAGCTTTTTGCATGTGGTTTTTGTGTTGTGAGGCTCCTCGTGTTTCTACGCTCTAGGTGCCTGGTGTTTTTGCCAAAGTGCTCTGACCTCCTTTAACTCAGACTGGAAAAATGCCCCACATCATCTATTTTTTTGTCATATTTTTCCCATTGTCCAGTCAGATGATTTTAGAGGCGGGCCTTCTGTGGTGGTCATGACAACAAGTTTATAGTTGGTAAACAATGGAGGAGAAACAGGTGGTAGCAGTTGCTGGATACCCAGAGCTATACAGCCTGACGATAGACAGCAGGTTGTCAAACTGCCCCCAAATCATCCTAAAATATTCCTGGAAATGGCCATCATCGAGGAGAAGCTCCTGGACCAACTGGTGGTACTCCCCATGATCCAGCCTCTTTTTTAGGGTCTCATCTACCCACACAGATCTCTGTTTCCCTGTGCCCAACAAACTATTTACTGACAGCCAGAGCTACAGCAAGTACCCTCTGCCTCAACATTAAAATATGTAGCTATCCTCCTGTGTGTGTGTCTGTGTGTGTGTGTGTGTGTGTGTAACAGATTGGATTAGGATTACCTGTAGAGAGTGTCCTGCGGGGTTCATGCCGAAGCGGAAGGTTTCATTAAAAGATGGCTCGCGGTCATGACGACACACTCTGGTCTTCTTCTTGATGATCCTTTTCTGGGTGGCGATGTTCACCACGTAGAGCTTCACATAAAGATCTGCGTACACACACACACACACACACACACACACACACACACACACACACACAAATACACATCAATGTAAAGCTGACATCACACTGAATGAATGTGATTCTGGCCTGAGTGAAGCCCAGGGGCAAGAAGAGCTGTCCCTGTTATAGCGTTCAGTGTCCTTATTTAAGGTATCATGTTTCAACTTTAAATATATAAGAGATATAAACAGATTGTTATTGTTTCATGATATTTTTTCATTTTGTGTGTTGTCTGTGTATAAATTTAACCAACTGTAAAATCTGTGTGGATGCTTTTGCTGTTATATGTTGAGTTTATAGTGTTTAACAACAGAATGAAAACACAGAAAGCTGAACCAAATCATTGGACATGAAACTCAAAGCTCTGAATTATGCAAACACACAACCTACATCTAGACACTAATGGTCGTTCTCCTTTAAATGAGTTAGTATAAGATAAGTTAACCATGCAGGGAAACACTGGTGACTGAAGTTGCAAATTTGTAATTGCACCTATGCATAAAAAAAGGGGGAAAAGTGAATATAAGATTACTCAGATGGCTTATTAAGGTCATTGCAGGTTAAAAACAAAAATAAATAAATAATATTAGTAATAATTATATATATGTTAATAAAGATAAATAAATAAAAACAATACAGGGACAGGGGTAATATTCAAGGAAAAAAATGTCATTTCCTGAACAAAAACAAAAGCACAAAAAAAAGAAACACCCAACACAAAACAAACAAAGCATAAAAACAAAATATAAAAAACAAAACAAACAAACAAAATGAAACCAACACAACACAAAGCAAACAGACAAACAAACAAACAAAAAAAAATCAAACATAAAACCGCCCAACAACAACTATTTTTCCGAAAATTCCCAGAACATTTGTGAGGCCACAGGTAGAGACTCTAATGTGCTGGTTATGGGTGGAGTTTATTTCTCTTCCACAGCCAGCCACTAGAGGGCAATAAGAAGGCTGCAACTCCCGTCAAGGCCACTTCACATGTAGAGAAGAAACTCTCAGGATAAATACAAACAGCGCTTTATAAATAGCCACAGATGCATTCTGTACTTTCTACATACTGTCAAAGGAAATAAACCTTTGTGTGCATCTTCCATCTGGAAGCAAAAGCAGATCAAACAAGTGGTCGGCAGCTTGGGTTTTAGGATGTAAATATGAGTGGAGGAGGCGACGTGGGTGGCAAGCTGCGCTCTGCCGAGGGAAGATAAGTCTGATTGTACTGTGTGCACCAGAGACACTACTGTGCAGTGCTCATAGTCGGGTTCACATGTAACTCTGGTTACGTAGTAGACCTTGTTACTCAGGGTGCTGCTGATTTTCTAAAGATTAGAGTTAAGATTAATTTTTCATCAGGGCATTATTCGCACTTTTGAACTGTAAATAGTGATAAACTCAATAAAATAACAACTAATATAATAATATAATGGAAATTATTTTTTCATGTCTTTATGAAATTAAAAACTGAATTAACTTAAATTGTAGTTTTTCTAAAAATTAAATTGAATTAATAAAAAATATAACATATAATTAATCTAAAAAAATGAATTTAAATTAATACAAAAATAATAATTCAAATTAATTAAATTAATTAATTCTTTCAGAGATGCTTTATTTGGGGACTTTTTATGCCTTTATTTGATAGAACAGACCAAGCATGACGAAGGCAAGCACAGTGCCTTTATACATGTGGTGCCTGCACTACACACTGAGCGACAGGGCACTGCTAATATTGTTGGGTAATATTGGGAGTTTTTATTGTCTGCAATTGGTTTTACACCCACTTTTCTCAGCATTGTCTCTTTGCATTTTTATATATTCACTGATAGATATTCACTGCTGGTGATAGTTGCAGTTCTTGTCCACATGCACACACAGTGACACATCAGACCTCTGCTACTGCATCTCCTGGGTGGCTGTGACTCAGGAGGTAGAGTGGAAGATTGGCGGTTCGATCCCCGGCTCCTCCAGCATCCTCGGGTGAGATACTGAACCCCAAATTGTTCCCAATGGCTGTTCCATCAGCGTGTGACTGCATGTGAATGGTTACTGAGTGGCAGGTGGCTCCATGTATGGTAGCCATGACATGTAGTGTAAAAGCGCTTTGAGCGGTCAGAAGACTAGAAAAGCACTACACCAGTGCAGCCCATTACTCCTGTCTCTGTGGTGTTTTTAACCCCGCACCAATACATCATTGTAGACGAGGTTAAGTGAATGCCTAATGCTGCTTTCAAAGAGAATGTTGGCGGGAGAACACTATCTCGACACCTGTGGTTCTGCATCGAGACAAACTGGCAGGGATTTTGTGGTTATGTCAGATGCCAGTTTTTCTAAACAGTGTGGGCTGTGTGGGCCTCCCAGCTGTCAAATATTCAAATTATGAAAATGATATGTATCACATATAATTGTCTCTGAATGCTGTGAAGAGATGGTGAGGAGTTTGGACAGAAGTGGTGAACAAAAGTGAAAATAATTAAGTGTTTCTGAGAAGTTGAAAGTTTTTTAATGAAGTTAGGTTGAGGAACAATATCATCCTGCTCTCACTCACTAATTCAACCACCTGCGTGTTGCTAAATCAGCCAACTGTGATTAACTAAATTCCATTTCTGTCAGTCCCGTCATCCATCAGTCTTTTATCGAGAGCCTCCTGTGTTTTTCATTTATCTGCTGGTTTCACAGCCTCACACTTGAAGACAGAAACAGTCTAAACAGCTTTGTTAAAATCTGCTCTAAGATCACAGGAGTGACACAACAGGACTTGACTGGTTTTTATAATCAAGAAATCCTCCAGAAAGCCAAAGCTACTTGTGTTTTACCTTCCTCTGGACATGTTCTTGCACGCAAATTTTTTCTGTTGCCATCAGGGCATCATTACGCTTCACCTGCTCGTGAAACTAATAGGTATTCAAAAATCTTTTAAAATATTTTTTTATGTCTTTTTTTTTTATTTTTTACTCATTAATTTATGTGTCTACATGTTACTGTATGTTTATGTTATAGTATGTGTGCAAGGCAAGCTGTTTAAACAAATTTCCCCAGGTGAGATTAATATAGTTGTCTGAACCTGAATCTAAATTCATTCATTCAATCACCTGCTCGGTCAACACATTCTCATTTTGTTGAACCCATCCATCACCCCTCCCGCCTGCCCTACTTGGACTTTTGCTGCCTTAACTTTCATCCTCATCCCGCAGCGTTCCCCCGATGCCACCTGGCACCGTTCAACTATAAGGGCAACAGGCCACGTATCGTGCCGACGTTAAAGGACGCCTTTTTTCGTTGGCTTCTGACGCGACAAGTCTCTGCAAAGCGACGACTTCGGAGTGAGACCAGGCTCGCTCAGGCCAACATTTTCTCTCCTGTCTGTCTCTTTTCCCATGAACCTCCCCTCTAAACCCCGTTCTTCTCCTCTCTTCCTTCTCAGCAGGGCGGCACGGTGGCCCAGCTACTACCACCGTTGCCTCACAACAAGACAGTCCTGGATATGAAGCACGGTGGAGATGGTGAAGCCCAAAACTCATCGAGGCGTGTCCCCAGCCTGAGTCTTGACCCCAGGGTTCATAAACGTCCAAGCCACGACTCTTAAGCCTCTCCTCGACTCCACCTACAACATCCAACCATAAATTACCCCGACCAACCTTTGGGTCATGTTTATCCCCCAGCAGACAACCCCCTTCTCATCCCTCCCCTCGACCCCCATCATCCCATCCAACACACTCCTCACCCCCTCTTTCCCTAATCCTCTAGTCATACTTTCATACTGTGCATATGGTGTGGTCTTTGTTAGTGAGTGTGTGTAAGCATCAACAGAAAGGTGTGCATGCTGTGTGTGTAGTTATATTAAATTACCAGGCAGGTGGTCTGGAGTCTTGAACTTGTAGGTGATGTTGCGACATTGAAGAATCTCAAGGACCAGTTGCTCACCCTCCGTCTTCACCTCCTTCTTCAGAGCGATCTTGATCTCCCCCATCACCTGGGACTTACCTGAACACACACACACACGCACGCACGCACACACACACACACACACACACACACACACACACACACACACACACACACACACACACACACACACACACACACACACACATAAATTGGATCAGCTTGGCACAGTTACATACACACTGCACGTGGGTTTGAGTATCTCAGCTGCAAATATTCAATGCCATGAATGTCTGTCAATGTGTGTCTCTCACTCCCTCTTGTGTTTGTGACCGCCCTCTGCTGGAGACAAAGCATACTGCCGTGATGAGTAATATCAAACATGGCCTGCGAGCAATCACATTTATTTGTTTAACAAGGATGGTGAGAAGTTATGAGGAGCTCTGCCTGGCTTCTGGTTGCCTTGGAAACTGAATGGAAATTACAGTTTTGAAAGCTGGGTCAACAAGACCCTGGCGAACGGCGAGGGTGGCCTCCGTGTGTGTGTGTGTGTGTGTGTGTCTGTGATACCAGAGGAGAGACAGTGACACACAAAGAGTCAGAGGGAACAGAGAGCAAATGATAAAGAGATGAAAAAGCCATGTGGATAAGAATAACTGTGTTAATGTGTTCATCAGTGTGTGTGTGTGTGTGTGTGTGTGTGTTAAGCTTCCGTCTCACACTTTGTTGTAAATGTGAAAGTGAGATAAACCTCTTTCTAGCTTTTAAAGGTCATCTTTGCACATTTGCATTAGTCATAACTACTTGACTCGAAACTTAACAGGCAGGAAGAAGTTATAAAAATCAGCAAGGATAGACTGATGAAAATAATCAGTAAACTAATTAGTTAATAGCTCTAAATATGATGTGAATGATGCATATGAATATTTTATTACTTCCAATTTAAAACCGGCAAGTAAACATTCAAAGAGTTTTTTTTTTTTAAGCTAAAAAAGCAGGTTAAAATATCTGAAATGACAAAAGAGGGAAAAAAACAACCATTTAATCAATTAATAAGTAATTTAATTTCATTATATTCACTATTTCTTGTGGTGGCACATTTGAATGCAAATGTTGTATGGGACAATGGGAAAAGTTGACATTACTTTGTTAGGAAGGTTTTCAGAGTTACACATTAAAATCCTGATCACTTATTCAGCCCTAAAATGTTACAAACACATGGCAGTATAAAGTTTTTATTACTTTGAGGCATCAAGACGAACAAGCAGGGGCGGAGCTCGACATTGTAAACATTCAGGGTGCAGCCCAAGCCTGAGGGGCTCCGGGGGGGCACCCTCCCCAAGGAGAATTTTTTCCCCATTTACAGCAGGCAAATACATTGTTTTTCAAGCGATTTAAGATAGTGGAATATTAACGAATCTGTACATCATTTAGGAAAAACATGATAGCTGCCAAGGAAAAAAAATCTCCCTGTTGAGCCAACACCCCGTCTTGTATCTAATGATTCTCCAACATCACTCTGAGTCCATAGCAAAGCAAACGTTGAGGGCCAATTTTCACTCCTGCCACCTAAAAAGAGGCAAAAAGTTGTCCGACGTCACTGTTTTAGTTATTTTACAGAGGCATCTCCATGCCATAATAATCTGGGCTGCTCTAAGAGACCCTTCCTAAGTCCCGCCCCCTGACGCAGACTGGCCAATCATAGTGTAGCATCAGGCCGGCTCAGACCAGGGTCGGACAACAACACAGCTGTGCTCCATTGTTTCAGATTTCCTTCATTTTCAGGCTGGTTTTGTGGATTTGGAGCTAAATGTTGTGCCTGGGGCACGTCATGTATTAATGATACTCGTTACCTGGAGAGGTTGGAAAAAGATATACGTTTCTTCCCTGTTCCAAAACCAAAATCAAACCCTGAAAAGTGTAGGGTTAGCTAGCTAGCTGCTGAAGATATAGCCTACTGAATGTATACACATGCTGCTTTTGCTTTGGAATGATTATAACAGTGAAACAAAGACCGACCCTGCTGTACAGGAACCACTGAAGGGAGGCAGGGAAACTTTGCTGATATTCAACCAGCTGTGTGTCATCGCATAAATTTTGTTTGACTGCCCCAGGCAATCCCTGCCCATCCAGCAGCGGAGGTCTGGTTCTGGCAAGCCAAACACCGTTCATCTGCACACACTGTGATGCCACACAGCTGGTTCAATATCAGCAATGTTTCCCTTTATATTCATTGTCTTCTGTGGCGATCAGCAGTGATGTGGTGGTTCACTTTAACACTGTGATCTGTAGCCTATAGTTGGGCTTTAGATTCTAACTATCTTTGTCTGTAGCTTGTCGTAAAAGGGGCGGGGCTTAGTGAAATTTGTGGTTTCATAATTTATGTAAACTAAACATATAAATCAACTGTAGAATAGATTGCTACTGACTCTTCCACAGAAAAAAACATGATGGCATATGACAGCATACACAGTTGGCCCCACTTAATGTAACATGAGTTCTTTGAACATGGGTGCATTTCTGAGGTGGCCATCTGTAAGAGTTACAAGAGTCTGATCTCTGGCCAACATGCTGGTAGAGGGCCTGCTCTCCCCATGGGCCCCCACGTCCCATGGGCTCCAGTGCAATCACACTGTCTATATTTACGCCCCTGCCTTCCACTCAGCCTCTGCAAACAGTGTGTGTGTGTATGAATGTATAAACACAGATGCATGTATGGTGTATCTAACCTTCAGCGTCACCATGTCCCATTGATGATTTCATCACGTCTGTGCCATTTGGGATCTTTCCACTAAAGAGAGGGGAAACAAAATCCTGGAAATTACAAACCTGCACAACAGTTTAAGTCACACTCTGTATCTTCTGGGGGGGTAAGTGTGTGGGCATAGTGATAGTTTAGCATTAATAAACATTAACACGTCTAAAATGTGAAACTGTTTCAGGATAAAAGAATTTACTCACAATCGGGGCACCTGGAAGATGGCACTGTCCACCTCGTTCGTCTCTCCTTCTTCGTCCAGCAGGCTGTAGGCGCTGCCGCTCAGGCCGCTGTCTAACGAGGCCGCTGTGACCGGGGCATCGCTGGATCTGTAGCTCGACCGAGCTGTGCAGAGATACGACCACACCCATCACGACAAAGAGACAGGAAGAAAAATTGCACCTCTGCCGGATCCAAGATTGTAAAAACTAGGGCCAAGAAGCATTAGTTAATATCTGCAGCAACTAAAATCCATCATAATCATCTTCATCCTTCATTTATGTCGCAGTCAGAAGAGGAGCTTTATCGGAGCACAGAAGACTGGATTGTAATGAATAGCACACAAACACTGCGGACTAGTGAGAAGCATGTGAACAAACAGAGTACTTAGAGTCTTTCTCTCAGACAAAGACAGGACAGTAACACCTCACATGTAAAGCTATAACATGACACAGACAAATACATCCAGAGAACATCACATATATATGTTTATGCAAAAGTAGACCAAACAAGAGGCACGTAGACCCTACTGACATTGTTAGTTATCTATATGGACTATCAATAATCATCTCAGTCTCAGCATTAGTTTAATTTAAAATTACATAAACATAGTTCCTGTTTAAAGGCTGTTTATGAGTGTACCTTTTTTAAATTAATATATTTTAAAAACCTGTTTATATGCAACATTTTATTCTTTAAAAAGTCTTTAAATGTCAACATTTATTCTCAAACAGCTGACCAGGCAGTGTGATAGAGTATGAATGATGTGAGATGCGTGGATGTGGTGCAGAACAGGATCCATGCCGACGCGTTTTTCTCTCAGGCCTCTCAACACATCGTCACTGGCTGACTGCTAAAGCTCACTAATACCAGTTCAATGAAGCACTGGGGGAGTCGTGACCACGGGCGGATTATGAGATAATGGCTCCCTGGGCACAGATATGCAAAAGGCCCCCACCACCTCTCCCACACAGGATCAAGTCACATTAACTTGGTGGTTTTGACTCTTTTATTATGTGTCTCTTTGTAGTTGTTTTGTGTCTCTTTGTAGTTGTTTTGTGTCTCTTTGTAGTTGTTTTGTGTATCTCTGTTGTTGTGTAACCTGTTTTTGTGGCTATTTTGTGTCTCATTGTAGTCATTCTGCACATTTCTATAGTTGTTTTGCCCATTTATGTTGTTATTTTGTGTCTCTTTGTAGTTGTTTTGTATATCTCTGTAATTATTTGCCCATATTTGTAGTTATTTTATGTCTCTTTGTAGTAATATGTTTTACTTTGTAGTTGTTTTGTGTCTCTTTGTAGTTGTTTTGTGTATTTCTGTGGTTGTTTTGCCTGTTTTTGTTGTTAATTTGTGTCTCCTTGTAGTTGTAGAGTGTCTTTCTGCAGTTGTCCTGCTTATTTTTGTAGTAATTTGGTGTCTTTTTGTCGTCAATTTGTTTTTCTTTGTCATTGTTTTGTGTCTCTTTGTAGTCATTTTTTGTGTCTCTGTGGTTGTTTTGCCTGTTTTTGCAGTTATTTTGTGTCTCTTTGTGGTTAATTTGAGTCACTTTGTACTTGTTTTGTGTCTGTCTGTGGTTTTGCCCATTTTTGTAGTTATTTTGTGTCTATTTGTAGTCAGTTTGTGTCTCTATCTTGTATTGTGTCTCTTTGCAGCTGTGTAACCTATTTTTGTAGTTATTTTGTGTCTGTTTAGCCCGAATTGGTAGTTATTTTGTGTCTCTAGTCATTTTGTACCATTTCTGTAGTTATTTTACATCTCTTTGTAGTCAATTTGTGGATCTTTGTAGTTGTTTTTTGTATCTCTTAGGTTTTTTTGCCCGTTTTTGTAGTGATTTTGTGTCTCTGTGTAGTTAATTTGTGGCTTTTTGTAGTTGTATTGTGTCTTTCTGTTGTTGCCCTGCCCATATTTGTAGTAATTTTGTAACTGTTTATAGTCGTTTGTGCCTCTTTGTGGTTGTGTAACCCATTTTGTAGTTATTTTGTGTCTCTCTCTAGTTGTTTTGTGTCTCTTTGTAGTCATTTTGCATACTTCTGTGGTTGTTTTGCCAGTAACTGTAGTTATTTTATGTCTCTGTGTAGTTAACTTGTGTCTCTTTCTTGCTGTTTTGTGTCTCTCAGTGGTTATTTTGCCAGTGTTTGCAGTTATTTTGTGTCTCTTTGTAGTCATTTTGCGTACTCTCTGCGGTTGTTTTGCTTGCTTTTGTATTTATTTTGTGTCTGTGTGGTTAATTTGTGTCTGTCTGTGGTTGCCCATATTTGCAGTCTCTTTGTGTTCCTGTGTAGTCGTTTTAAGTCTCCTCCTGGTCGGTACTTGTTAATTTGAGTGACATTTTGCCAATGAAAGCCGGAGGGCAGGGCTGTGACAATTTGGGCCCTTGGCTCTGGACCTGGTAGGCCTGTTCACTAATCCATCCACGGTCATGACGCAGCAGACGAGGCAGCAGCACGGTGTTAACTCTCAGTGAATCACACCACACTTTGAGACATTGATTTCCTGGTATTAGTGAGCTGTGTTGGTGGCCGTTAAGAAAAGCGTGTCTCGCTGCATGAATCCCTGGTGATGTGGTGCAACTTTCTGTCTTCCTGGCTCTTTTTTTTTTTTTTAGCTTGTAAGACTCCCCTCTCTCTTTCTGCAGGTGTGCGTTAGTAGCATCGCATCCTCTCTTTCTTTCACTCTCTCTCTCTCTCCGTGCTCCATCTGTGCTTCAGTCACACGACAGAGAGGAGACTCTTGGGCAAACTCTCACCTCCGGTGCTCTGCGGCCTCTCTTCTGACACAGCTTTCCTGAGGGTCAGGTGTCGGCCGTCTGCTCTGCTCCCTTTGGCCGACACAACCGATGGCAGGGCAGGCAGCCAATCAGACTGGGCTCTCTGTATGGTGAGCACGCCCACTACGCTGTGTCTCTGGTGCCTCAGCGAGAGGCGGCCTCTTTGGCCTGGTTTGTTTTCGCAGGTCAGGTGTCAGAGGGGTCAACGCCAGGAAACAAAGGTCATGGGGGTCGAAGTTTTTTAAGATGGAAGGAGGGAGGAGCGAGATGGAGATTCAGAGAGCGGTTTATCTTCACCATGGCAACCAGCTTGACTGTCAATCACATGCAGCCACAGTGTGCAGTGCACATTCGCCCCCTCCTGCATGTCACTAAGAGGCGGGCTGTGCAGCATCGACTGAGGTGCATCGTGAGTCCGATAGTTGTTCAAACAAAAAAGGGGGGTGTTAGCGGACTGCATGCACAGCCATCTCAGTGGAGGAGCTTCAGAAAAGCTGGTCGTTGTTTGTTAACAAAAAAAAGGAAATAAAACAGAAGTCCAAAAAATAAAATGAAAACAAAACTACCAAAAGAGGTTAATGATATTTCGGGGAGGCGGGGTGGGATTGCAACTTTCTTCTGTTTCACTGTTTGGATCAATCAGTCCAAAATATTTAACTGCTAGCTGGCGGCAGAAACATCTTTCCGGCGAACTCGGCTTCATTAACTGAACTTGTAGCAACAAAATTTGCTAGTGTTGTCATTTGAGAGAGCTGGGTGTCACTGTGCACTGACAGTAATTGACAGATTTTGCTGATTTGTTCCTTCAGAATATATCGTGTAACTCTGCTGTCACTGTCTCAGACATGACTTTTTGTCCTCCTACTGTCACCGTATGTAAAGTTACTATATTTAAAACACTATTAAAAACAGAAAAGAAATACTTCAACTTAGGTGAAAGCAATTATTTCTGTTTACCTTCATATTAAAGTAGTATTAGAGAATACATTTTTGCCTGTTTAGTTTTTTAAGTGGTTAAACTGGCCTTCATAAGCAACCATTACGCCTCTTTGGGTTCTTTAAAAAAGGAAAACTTAAGAAGGTCAAAGACAGTGTGCTACAGTACAGGTGAGGGCTCTACACACTTGTGAGTACATACAGAAGAGAAGCGGTGAGAGGTCGACACACTGTGAATACAACGGGGGAGAGGACCAGAGGGTGTAAAGGGTGAAGGGAAACCAAGAATAGAAGAAAGGAAACTAAAGGAACAGAAAAAAAAAATAACAGAAGGTAGAACAGATGAGTGCGAGGAGGCCATGCTGCGTGGGCTTTATTTGCGTCTTGGTTTACTTGGTTGGAGGCGTTGCGGCGGCGGCTGCTGCTGTGACTGCTGTGGGGCATCGCCCGTTGCTACGGCAGCGCCTCCGCTGCTTCCTGTGCCGCCGTCCTGATGGTGTTGCCGTGCGGCACTTTTGCTGGAGCGTGAAGCGCCGTGCGAGCGAGAGTGTTGGCTGTGTCCGTGGCTGTGGCTTTGGCTCTGGCCCTCGGACGGGGAAGGCTTCGATGTGCCAGGGCTACTGTGAGATTTCTCGATAGTGGGCACCTGCGTGTCTAAAACAACCAGATTCACCAAATTACCAAAAAAAAGCTGCTTTTACTTTCGTTAACTTAGAGGCTGCTACCTTTTGTGTACCACAAGTAGCTGGCTAATTCAGCCATGGTAACTGTCTTATTTAAGTCTATGATCTTAAAGCATCCTCATTAAATTTGATGGTTATTTTTTCTAAAGTAGGGGAGCATTCAAAGCCTTCCACGGCCCTGTTACCCTCTGTGTTAGAAGAAAGATAGAGGGAAGCTAAGGCTAGGCCTCTGAGCTGGGTGACATCATGGCAACCAAGAAAACAGACCATGAGAAAGCAAAAAGCATGAAGCTGAAGCTACGATGGGGGCGCAAAAATGTGCATAGGAAGGTGCTGGTAGAAAGAAAGGACTGTGAGAGAGAAACAGGCGGACAGACACCGAGATAGTGGGGAGAAACAGACGAGAGAAGCAGTGACAGGAAGAGAGCACAGAGTAAGAGAAGTGCGAGGAGGAAAGAAAAACAAGAAGACAAGGAGAGAAGAGGGAAACAGCAGAAGCAGCAGAGTACAGACGGTTGTTAGGGGATGATGGTGAGAAAGTCAAGCAGGTGAGGGAATTTCAGCGTGTCCTACCCTTGGCCGGATCTGGAAAGATCCCGTGGCTTCGGCTCTTGATGACAGATGATTTTGGGGAATCCTGATTGTCATGTGCGGAGCCAGTGGTTTTAGGGGATGAATGCTGCGACGAGGGTTTAGAGGAACCGTGTCGGCCCTGTCCTGAGTGGGAGCGCCGGTGGTGGTCCCCCTCGCTCTGCTCCTTCAGGGGGAGCCACCGTGGGACATTGTCCAGCTGGGCTGTGTTGGACAGGTCAATAAGAACCTGGGAACAAACACAGCACTTTAATAGTTTAATATATGCATAAAAATATATGTGTACACCACTGAACTGAATATATTGTTGAAGTGTTTTACCTCTCCTAAGAAATCGTTAGAGGAGCCCTTGTCGTAGTCCCACACGCTCACCTCCAGGGTCTTCTTCCTCAGCTGATGCACACACAAACAGTCAAAGAGTTCATCTTTATAATGACTAACTATCTTGGCTGGGTGCATAATGAAATAGCAAAAATAAACCTTAAAGACGGAAACATATGATCGGGGCTTAAAGTGGGAGCAGACATTCAGCAGCTTAAAACAACAGACAACAGAAGTCCACAGATTTGCTATGACTGATATGGGTCCAATGCATCTAAAATGGGATCTAAAATGATATAATTAAATCCCAGTGGCATATCCATCTGCTCCACTAAAACCAATGGCCACAATGCTAGAAAGCATGCCAGCAGAGGAAAGGCAATATCATCACTTTAACATGGACATTGTGAGCTCTCTTGCTTGTGCCTTAAATACACTGACTATTGTAGAGTTAAAGGAAGTACACAACACAATGTTCACATTCTTTTGTCAGGTTATTTGTACAAATATTCAAAGTTCCTCTCCTGGTATTGATTAACCCCCTAAAAACTCATCTCTGTTCATCAAAATTACATATTCAGATGTTTTTCCCATGAAAAACATCCCTTCACACCTTAAAATGTCTTAGATGTAACTCTTCAGTTTTGCCTCATTGAATATGTGTGAATATATTCATTCATTCATCCATTTTCTGTAACTGCTTATCTCATTGGGGGTTGCGGGGGGCTGGAGCCTATCCCAGCTGACATTGGGCTAGACTATCACAGGGCTGACACATAAGCCCCTTTTACACTGCCAGATTTTCCGTGAATGTTCGGCCGATTTGCCGGCAAACTGCGAGCGTTTAGACACACAGAGCCGGATTGGCGAGTTGATCCGAGGTGCCCAATTTTCCGCCTCGTAGGGTAGTCATATTGGCGGAACGGTTTTGATCTAACAGAGCGAGGCAGCTTTCCGCCTCGGGAGGGTCTGTTGATGACTTGTGGGAGGGGCTGTTGATGACGCCGCACGTTCGACCCACTGGCGTGGACTTCAAACCAGGAAACAGCTATTAGCAGGAATGAGTATCTAGCAGCACTAAGGAGACGCAAAGCAGAAGATGAGCAACTGGGGAGATAAAGAATGGCGCGCCCTCCTTGCCCTCGCTAACAAGAAGGCCATTAACCATCAGATGATGGGAACCTTGAAGGACGGGCCGATGTATGAGCGAATCGCCGAAGGACTGACCAGCCGCGGCTTTCCTCGGTACGTCACCGTTTACGTCACACGCTGAGCTGCACGTTCTGTTACTTGCTCACGCCCCCCATTGCCTCGAAAAAGGCGCATTCTGTATAAACAAAAGTAGGCAGGCGGCAATTTGCCGCACTCCCCTGTTTTGTTTTTATACTGCCAATGCGGAAAGAAGAGGGATTGGGCTTTCCTGCAAATTTGCACAATTCCTGTGTAATAGAGGCTATAGAGACAGACAACCATTCACACCTCTGGGCAATTTAGAGTCATCAATTAACCTAACTTGCATGTCTTTGGACTGTGGGGGAAACCAGAGCACCCGGAGTAAACCCACGCTGACACGGGGAGAACATGCAAACTCCACACAGAAAGGCAGAGCTTTTATTTTGTAGTGCTGTTTTCTATTGAAGAGGGAGTGACTAATAGACAGCTACTTGACAGACACGGAAAATTAGCTCGAACCTCGAACTAAGGACTCAGGAGAAGTCTGGATCCCGTGGCTGGACCAGTTGGGAACCACTGTGTTACACACTGGCATACATGTTCAAACTGGAAATGCTTCCGAAGTGGAGTGAACTGCACAGGCTCATCTACAATTCAGTATATCAGATTGAGGTGTGGTTAATTTAGCTTTCAATAGCCTGACACTAACTGCTAACTAACCCATTATTTTTTTTAAGAAAACAAAATGCAAAATGATGTGAAATATAAGAGGCCTTTTCTTTTGGTCCAACGCTTTTGAGCTTTTGTGCCGCATTTCAAAGTGCTATCCAACTAGGAGGTGTTTAGGAGAAAACAGTTTCATCTCATTGCGAATCATGGGTCTGAACTGAGCTTAAGGTGTGTGATGTCACAAACCCTGGCTTTCGGAATCAGTGTTTTTAAGATGGTCGTCGATACACTGCAGTTCCAAGGCAGAAATGCTCAGCCACTGAATTGACCACTTGTTTTATTTATGATATGTCTTATAGCATATACAAAACACCATATGGACATGTTAGATCAAAAACTTGATTTTCACTGGAGGGGGTCTTTAAGATGATACGAACCAGGTCTGTGACATCAGCTGTGCCTGTAAGGAATGTGTGTATGACCACATACTTGCTCCAGGTGGATGTTTTTATAGATGACAGTCTGGTTCCACTCGGGGTTGAGACTCTTTCCCGCGTGTTTGGACCTCCTCTTGTTCTCAGCACTGGGGGAACACATCACAACAAGACACGCTTGGTAACAGACACACAAAAGCCCTGGAGGAAAGCGGACCACCACAATGCAGTGAGCACAATATATTGGGCACAATGTCAGACAGTAGAAGGGAGAGAATGAATGTGATGCACATTGTTTGAACGGCAACAATGTATGGGCCTACGTGCATGGACGGCAGGGTACGATGTCAGGGCGGGCTGCAAAAAAGTCCACTTTGATGTCCATCAAGTCATTTAGTCTCAGATAATTTTGATGTCCTCAAACAGGTGAATGTGTTGACCTAATTCTTGTTTTGTTAAGTGCCAATTCAAAACCCTTGAAGATGTAAATTTGCATATGAAACAAAAGCACAGTCTGACTTCACCTGTTTCAGGAGAAAATACTTCACATCGCAGCGACTCACTGGAACATAATGACTTGTTAAGGTGGATGTTTTTTGCAGTGTGTGAGGTTTGAGTTAAGATTGTAGGATATGAGTACGTCTGTCAGAGTTAGTTTGGTAAAGACAAGGACAGTTACTGTATATTGGAAAATAATGGGATGGATAAGGACTGCATAGCAAAATAATGGGAGTGTGTACTGAATGTGACGGGGCATCGAGGGTACAGTATGATGTCAGGGCACGATGTAGGACATTACTGAGGGGTTTTAAATCACAAAACAGGGACAAACTAAAGAGTGTCAGATTCGATGTTAGGATATCAAATTACAATGGGAACAAAAACAGACCATCTACCAGGAAAACACAACAGTTAGCCGGGAAAATGTTAATCATCAGCACAGGGGGAATATATACGTTTACTAATGTTATATTAATAGATGAGAAGAAGTTAATATTTAGGGATTCAACTAGGCCTAAAGGTGGGTGGAACATCATGAGAATATGGGGACCAGGGGAAAAATGCACAGTTTAAGGGAGTTAGTGGAACTTAACAAACTGATTTGTATCAACAAGCTTCCGAAAACAATTTTGGGCGTTTTGTTACCTTCACCAAACTGTCAACCAAATTTCAACCAAAACAGAACCAAAGTGGTCAAGTCACATACCTGGCATTCTGGACAACCATGACCTGACTGAGAGGGTCCAGCATGCATTAAATATAGAGAACAACATACAGAAACAATTGTCAGAGGGAGGGAGGGTGGTCAAAGAGTGTCTGTGGACTGTGAGTGTGTGTGTGTGGGAAGGGGAGATCACTGTAGATTTGGGTTCAGATTGTGATTCATTAAGTGCGTGTTTAGGATAGGGGCAAGAGCGGGGGACTGTGGTGTGCTGGTGTCAGCGGTGGGTTGAATTTGTGCTTGAGTGTCTCATGAGTTGTGTTGAGAGGGCTTTCAGGTGATGTAACGCATCCATTGGCAACCGTGGTGGAGATCTGCTGCTCGTGGAACAGCTGTGGACAGCTGGTTGCATTTATAAATCTTCTTCGGTATTCCGACTGGGGCTGCATCCTTTTGTGTGTAAACACAAAATCTAATTTAATTTGTGTTTACATAGTTTGTTAGCTATAAAATCATCATTACTTTCCATAGCACTACTGTGTAGAGCTGAGAGACTGTTTTCTCAAAATGTGAAAATCACAGCAATTAACACTTTACCTCGGCTGATATACCACATGCTATAGTGCGACAGATTCCTGCAGAACAACAACCCAAATTTGGACACCAGTGTATGGTAATTTATAAAACTTTGCTCTTTCCGCAGGAGTTATGCTTCTGTAGAGACACGCGGAAATGTCTTTGTTATTGGTAACTGAAGGTTGAAGAGGCTTGCAGAGAAGCAGGTGTAAAGCTGAGGTAGTTACACTCCGATAGGAAGTGTAACCCTCGCCATGGGAGCGTGCATGCATTCAGTGAAGGTGGACCTACTTTACTACGCTTCAATTTCACCTAAGTAAATGAAAAATAGCAACATGTGGATTGTTTTATTTATCATTTTAGGACTGTTGTTTTATCAACAAGGCTTTGTACAGTAACACAGCTCATCTATAAGAGCAGATGCTTTTATTCTTCTATTCTGTAGGTGTTTACGAACTTTGTCTATGACAAACCAAGTCAATCGTATATTTCCTCATAAAGCAAACGTTTATGTCATGATCATTTCAAAATGTTATATTGTGAAAAAAGCGAAAGACTGAATATGACACAAAATAATTGAATAATTGAGTTATCGCTGTATTACTGTTGACACATGACGACCGTTATCGCGGCCAACCAGTATTGTTTTAAACGATCTCATGGTATCACCTGAGCCTTGTCAGGGGTTGTATGTGTTTGTGGATCAGCAGCTGCATTCGTAAAGTACTGTAGCGTAAAATGAGTAGCGGCAGACTGGAAGTGTGATGGAATGTATTAATCAATATATTAATCAATATGCATTTATCCATATACCTAGTAAGTACAAATCAATGTACTCATCCAAATAACTGATCTGATCACATTCACATATCTAGTTTGATCACATTTAATGTTTGTATTGAATATATGTCACCTCTGATCTGATCACATTTAGTAGAAACACTATGATTAAATGTTTTTAAAAAACAGGGTAGGATTAGGCCCGAACATATTGGAAGGACAAGCTGGACCATAACTTTGCATGTCCAACTTGTCCAGGGCACTACACCATTATGAAGAGAGTCATGTCCAAACATGCCTGGACAATACACCGTTAGGTTCTGGGTTAAGAGGGAAGGTTTAAGGAAAAGGGGTGGAGACTCAGTAGAATCTTCACGAGCATAAAGGAGAGAGCACCGAAAGTGAATCTTCAGTCTGGTTCCTGAGCCTGACTCATGAGTTGTATGTGTTGTTGCTTGTGAACACATTAAACTCAATTGCACCTGATTCTAAGTGTTTCCAGTGACTTTTTGAGTACTATCCTCTTGACTCCAAAATACATTTAAGAGAAGAAGACGAGTATTGAATAAAGTGTTGGGGGCAAGGTTCAGGGTCATCTGGCCCTATTCTGGACATCGATTACTCGATAGTATCGTACACATTTATAAATCTTGTCTTTTTGAGATATATATTTATACTTTTTATAAATGTTGTATTTACCATACCGTCGATTACTTGGTTATCTTGTAACTGTTTGGGAGCCAGACCCAGACATGCTGTCATTCAACCTATTGAAAGGATTTTGTTTAGGATTTCTGTGTGGTTGATTCTTCAAATTCAGTGTCTTTAATCAGTTGAGACATTACTCACCTCAATTACATCTACTTTACTCAAAATGTACATTAAACTGAATGCAGAATTATAAAGAAAATTTCTCCCTGTAATCCACATTACCATCACAAATGGTAGTCTACCTTAGGATATTTAGGTAAATTAAAGGGCAAATATTATCGATCAATGATCGTCATGTTAATAATGCATTGTGTTTATATAGCACTTGAACATGGACATGCAGTCTGCCAAAATATGCAACCCCCTCCTTATGCACAGTCTCTGCCCTACGATCAAGTGTTTTGTATAAACTTCAGATCATGCCTAATAATCTTGATGAATATGGAAAAGTTTCTTCTGTCCTTGCAAAAGTTATAGGAATACATACATTATTTCAGACTGCATTTTCAGCCATCACAAACTGTATCCCCTCACTATAATGCACGAATAACACCCCATGACACACTGTTTTATTTGACTTCAGATCATGTTCAATAACCTGACAAGTTTCTGCTTTCCCATTAGGTGATACAGATTCTTTCATGTTTGTCTCACAGATAAAGACGTTTGTTTACACTGTCTCCAAGGTGAAACTGATTTCCTGATTTCTCCTATGTTTTCTTCTATGTTGTTGTTGTTTGCTAAACCTGATAATCCGTGCAGGTATGACAGAAACACACACACAAACATGTCTGAATTAGACCTACGTGCAGTCTGGAGAAGCATAACTCCGCTTTATACATGCTGACATGTATTCATTTTGCCAAATCACGACTTTTTCCCTTCTGTCCTTGTTGCTATGTGTTAAATTATTATCAATAACCACCCGTTTCACTGCAGCAGCTCCATGTAGTTGCCAGGAGATCTGTGATGCAACTGAAAAGCCTCTGTATGGATTGCAGTCGGTGCTCTGACAGCTGTGAGCATGTCCATGTATACACACATGTAGCATATACACGGGTATTTGCACACATGTGCTTATAAGTGTGCATGTTTCCGTAACAACTTCCACTATGGCGGCTGCGGGGCTTGTGGGTGCCACTCTCCCAAAACCTTTAGCATAACTCTATGCCTGTCTAAAACCCACAGTTGTGTTTGCATCTGCACGTCAAACTGAAGGCCTGTGAGAGTGGCGGCTGCAAAGCCCACAGACGTATATTACTGCTTTTATCTGAAACAATCCCAGGAAAAAAAAAACACTCTCAAGGGACCTCAAACAGCAGAGGAGGTGGGAGTCAATTACATTACAGTGCTATCACAGTGGGAAAGGGAGCCCTGGACTTATGAGAGAGTGTGGATCGTATTGCAAGTAAATATGAGAGCTATTGATTTTGACTGCACTCACACCTACAGTACAGCTCCCATCAACGAGGGCAACACAAGTACATAAGCAACTTCATATCATTTACATAATGTTTATGTCATTCAAGGGCTGATGAGTCCCGTAACAGGAAGTTCATATCACATACTACTGGAACTACATTATATGATGGACCTGATGTGCAGTGTACAGGTGCTATGGAACTGATACCAAAGAAAGGCCATGTGCTGCACATTGAAAGATGTCATGGTAAGCCAAAATCAATAGTAAATCGATTTTAAAATGAATGAAAATTAGGTTTGAGCTTAACGAACTGGCTATCTTTGGAGCCTGGATGCTAAGTGGGGATATCTAAGCAGGTGTATCACTCAAACTGCTTCTCTAAAAGTGGCTGAAAAAGACAGTAAACTATGAGAACAGTCACATTTTATACACTCGTTTCTTATTCTGTATCATGTATCCTAAACTGGCCCTGTTCCTGTTCTGAACTACTGAAGGTGTGCTTGCAGGCTCCAAGCCCTTGACTCACCCTCTCCCTGGCAGGAGATACACTTTAACAAACGGGTCAGAGTAGCCATTGTTGTCCCGCGGGGAGAGGTTTCTAGCCTGCAGGACGTGAACGATCAAGTTGCCAAGCTGCTTGTCGTAGTGGATTTGAAGCTGCAGAAAGAAACACATTGAATTACAATGGATTCCGACTGTGTGAAACTCACTTTACTCTCTATATTTATTTAATCTAATGTGTTTTGAAATGCTGAAAGACACAGTAAAACTAACAGTGATCACATTCTGTACTCCTACGTCCAAAATATCAACTAAATTTAAACGTGACAGAGCTCATCCTTTTGTTCCACAGACCTGGATCTCTCCCGAGATGGGGTGGGACTGGGTTTTCGTTCCCTCTGCAGTCTGTAAGAAATAAAAGCAACATGCTTAGATACCGCTGTAGGTGGATACTGGTGGGTGTTCATACTGTACACTATGTACTATAGCTACTGTGCTGTGCTTTATGCAGTGCTTGAGGCTAATCAAGTTCAACTCTTGATGCATGTTTTACTCACATTTTATTCCTTGCTGACATTGTGACAATTCTTCGCTGAATGTTATATTGATAATAAAAGAAGAGCTGTCCAATGAGGTGCATTTTAAAGGAGCTCTATTTGATTTTCAGAGTGTATTTATGATTCAGAGGCTGTCTGCACATGGCTGCTAGCAGCTAACAGTGCTAACAACACTAACAACGGCAACAGTGCCGACAGAGCCAATAGTGTTAACAGGAAGGAAACCAGAGGTCAATTTTTTTTGCCTTGGATGGCAAACACATGACCCGCCCTACTCTCCCTTTAATTGGCTAGTGCTTGTTGCTTTCGCCAGTTGGGTTGGTTAGGTTTAGTTGTGAGGAGTGAAGCGGGATTTATACTTCTGCGTTGAACTGACACTGTATCTATAGTGTAGGCTCTGCATCAACCTAAAGCCTACACCGTAGCCTAACGTGCACCTCCCCAGAAATGTAACTACACATCACAGCGACGCAGACCTCCTGTCTATTTTTGTAAGCTGAAACCATTTCCCTCAGTGGAAACAAAGCTTTTATTTACTTTAATTTCACAGATAAGAAACAATAAATTGTGACAATAAAGCCTCCACAAAAATAACATTTTAAGTCTTGTGTGTGATTTATCCTGGCTTCATATGAGCAGAGGAAATCTCTGCTGGTTGCTAGGCTAATTTATACAATGTAAAATGCCATAGGCTTGTGCTAATAACGTTAGTATGTTGTATTTGTGGGGAAAACGTGTTTAGTATAAGACAGTTGTTTTGTCAGTGAACCTTGTGAGTTGTAATGGAGCAGAATTTTGTAACGTTACCTTTGTTAAATGTTGCTGTTGTCCCTGGCTTCATATGAGTAGAGGAAAAGTCCACTGGTCACTAGGCTAATTTATACAATGTAAAATGCCATAGGCTTGTGCTAAAAACATTAGCATGTTGTATTTGTGGGGAAAATGTGTCCAGATAAAGACAAGTGTTTGTCTGTGAATGCTGCGAGTTATAGTGAAGCTGATTTGTGTACTTGTGTTTGAAATTGTCGCTATTAAGCCATGTTTAATGTGTGTTTAATGTGTGTTTAATGTGTGTTTTGAATCAATAAACTTAACAGCACTTCACAGAATCACCACCACTGAATAGTGCTTTGCACAAGTATAAATCCTGCTGAAAGGGACTAAAATTTGTGGGTTGTGTTTCCATCAGTGCCGATAAATACCTGTTCCTACTGCAGAGTCATTTGACCCAGGTTTGAATGTTGATTGTAACCTTTCCCATAACATTAAACAGCCAGATGTTAGCGGGTGTTAGCAGGGTTTTGTGTAGTGGAAAGGGGCTATATTGTTAAAACTGCACATATTTTTCTTTGGACATCTCAGGGTGTTTATCATCTGTTTTGTGAATGGATGAACATTTTCAGATGTACTTCTTTACACTAAAAAAAAGGAGGTGTTGCTATTTATAGGTCATTATGCAGTGGTTTTACTAGTCCAGCCCACTTGAGATCAAATTGGGCTGAATGTGGCCCATTCACTAAATGAGTCCGAAACTCCTGGTATAAAGCTCCTTTAATAAACTTGGTATAAACAAAATATGTTCCCCAGATTTTATGTTTGAACTGGGAAAACAGGAAACTATAAATAGGAAATTATTTTTAAGAGTGATAATGCCTGCCAAAACTCCCTGGGAACTGGGAAGTTAACAGTGTTGTAAGGGAAAAATAGAGACTGCAGATGAATGAATAATGAGAGATAATGATACTGCACTTCAGGGATGAACTGCAACGTGTGACAAAAACTATTAATTCTTAAAAATATATTCTCAGCTGAACATGACAAACAGACTCGCCTTGCTGCTGTGGCGTTTCTTGCTTACGGACGGTGATCCTGGCTGACCGGGGCTGGAGGTCGCTGAGGTGGTGGGGGGCAGACCGGAGGAAGAGGTGGAGGTGGGAGCCTGCTGCTGGGACACCTTCTGCAGCTCAGCCGCCAGCTGCTTGGGGTCAACACCTGGAGACCTGGGAGGTCTGTCACCTAGAGGGAGTCACACCAGACACACAAGATCATCATTACGCACCCACAGGGAGAGGGCGACAGCAAACCTTTACAGGGTGGGAGCTCTTTTAAAAACAATCTAATACTCTTAGTGTAATGCAGACAGAAAGAGGAAATAGGCCACCAGTAATACATGGCTGAGCTCGAGAAAAAAGAGAATTGTAGATGAAAGCAGTATGACAAGACAGTCTAAAAATTGCAAGAGACAAAAGTTAATTGGGAAATACTGAGAAGGCAGAGACGGTGGTGGGGAGAAAGTGAGAAGCAGCGATCGCATGCTGGGGTTGGAGTTATAAAAATACTTTAGCTTACTTTTGCTGTGCTCCTGGAAATCTAGGTGCTCAGAACCATCAGACTCAGCCAGCATGTTGAGATCACTGAAACACAGGAAGTGATTGTGACATATAATTCTGAGATTAAAACTCAAATACGGAGGAGAAAAAGAAAGTAGAGGGAAAACTGAGGAACAACATACAGTAGATAAGCAGGCTGTTCTCATGTCGTATATCACCCAGGTAATCATGAGCCAGTAATTTGTGTGCGACCCATGTTATCAGGAAGGCTGCGATCATGTCTCTGTCCCCCAGGACTTTCCCCCAGGAGACTGGTGTTCGGGATTGTGCTTCGGTCTGAATTGAGGACTCATTTTGTTACAAAGCTGCCTAGAGTTGGCAGCATTTACAAGTGGACCAGTGAAACACCTTGCACGAGAAAGCTGCTCTTGATTGGTCAGAATTTCCATGTGGGAAAAATCCAGGAAGTAAACAAAACATTGAAGAAGAGTACACTTGCAAGATAAATGTGACACTTTCTAATGTGACTGCAGTTGGTTCGGATCGAGGTCGGAACACGTTCTCACCACAAACGAACCGCACCAGAGTTCGTTTGTAACCAGACCAAGACCACCTCTTCAAGAAGGTCTCAGTCCGGTTGTTTTGGTGCGCACCTGAGTGCGATTGCTGTGTTCACACCTGCCCAAACGAACCTCACTTAACAGGCAAACGAACCTGAGTTCAGTTGAGCCGAACCAAACAAGGCAGGTGTGAAAGCACCCTTAGGGTACCT
The DNA here is from genome assembly GCA_019142605.1 of Cephalopholis sonnerati. Lineage (NCBI taxonomy): Eukaryota > Metazoa > Chordata > Actinopteri > Perciformes > Serranidae > Cephalopholis > Cephalopholis sonnerati. Next base: position 13,321,374 of record JAGQAX010000022.1, read on the forward strand.
TGTCCCCATGTCTCTTTACCCTACTTATCTTAACTTGCCAGATGCCTCATTTACAGCTTTGTTTTGTGTCCATATTTCCGTAGAGTAAACAGAGTCCAACCCTAGTGTTCAGTGAAAGGAAATGCATCTCTTCATGAATGGATAAAAACGAGGAATAAACTAGACATAAACCAAACCTACACATGTACACTGAGTAGCCTAAGTAACTTTACAATTAGTGCGTAATGTCGTTCAAGGGGTGGTAATACGTTTGAGATCATATGAATTATTGAGATAAGATAAAGGTTCGATGGATGAAGATGAAGATGAAGATGAAGAATATAGGACTGATTACTTAACTTAATCAGTTTTTTAGAATTGAATGTGTAATTTGGAATATTAAGCTTTTCCAAGTCATGATAATGAATGGAAAAAAGAAAAAATAGTACAGTGAGACATCAGGGAGATAAAGAGGCAGGATATGTTAAATAAAAAAGGAAGCAATAATTAGATTAGGAAGATGATGGACTCAAGGTACATTTGAGGGTGATGATTACAGTGAAGGAGTGATGCGGGAGAAAATAAAGAAATAACCGGGGGATGAGTACGGCCTACTAAAAATAGAACGCGGGAGAGAAAGATAGAAAGTGACAAAGATTATACTCACAGTCTGACACACACTTCTGCTTCATTGCACGGCTGCCCGACGAGGCCTTGCACCTCTTCGTAGGTTTTCCCCGTCAGAAGAACACCATTCCACTCCAGGACTTGCATTCCTACACACAAGTATTTGCACACACAAGGAAGCAATCAAAAATACAGTACACTGGATGCCTGAAGCAAACATTTCACCTCAAAACAAAAGCAAAGCCTTGAAGTGAGCAGACAGGGATCGGTTCACGAGGATGGGGATCAGATCAGGGTCTAACATCCATCCTTTGATTAGATTCACAGGGAAAAAACAAGTCTTGATTTCTGCACTCAAATGTCGTGTGTATCAGACTGCATGCCAAAACTGGAGCAATAAATGCTGCTGACAGCCCAAACAGCAGCTGTGTGACAAAGCTGCTCGTGGAGCGTTCGGGCACAGAACTGGGTTAAAACGAACGTGGAATTGGCCTCATGTTATTTCAGCTATAAAACTATAATTTACAGGCCAACATTTTAAACGTGATGCATTATGGCCTGGAAAGAACACTCAGATACTAGTTTCTCTAGTCGAGCAAAAGAAAAACTGAACATTTATTTATATTTAATACAGCAGTGAAAGCTCATATGAATCCACACAGCACTGCAAACACACTGCATCCTCCAGAACACACCCTGCACCCTGGCAGGACTTACACGGATTGAAACAGCTCATCAGGAGGGTCCGTTTGCGACGATATTCTCGAGCTGCATGTGTGAGTGACAAGGGAAGCTACTGTAGTTTCTCCATGATATCATTCATCAGATTATTTAAAGTCAACCCAGTCGTCAGAAGAAATGTTGGCATTGTACGTTTCTACAGACCATGGATACGTTACATTTGTATGTTAATATGTAGCAGATACGGTCAACAACCTTGTGGTTCAACACATTCTCACTCCGACCTCGAGACATATCTGCGTTTGGTCATGAACCTTCCACGTCCAGATATGACGTGAAAGGTATCCGTCAACTTCTGCCTGTTACATGCATCGTCTTCCTTCAAAATACACTTTAGTTTTCACATGAAATCTACCATTTACATACAGTCTCTTTCAAAATAAATGCACTATATCAGTACAACAACGCAACGTTTTTTGTTTTCCCTAACGACTAACGTATGTGGTTGGGTTTAGGCAACAAGAGCATGTGATTAGGTTTAAGAAAAAAGAGCAGGGTTTGGCTTTATAATCTTAAGGATGCTAACACCACTCTCTTCATTCGGACATTCGCCGCATTAACTAGAATTCCTGTCCTGCTGCATTTAACCCGACATCGCCCAGCCTCATGAAAAGGTCTATGGTTGACATTTAAATGGGCGAAAGTCTGTGTTTATTGGACACACCACTCGGACTTTCGCCACCTTAACTTTTGTTTTTGTCCTGCCGCATTTCCCCCGATACCACTGAGCTGCCTGTTAAACTATAACGGCGACTGGCCGCATATCATGCCAACGATAAAGGGCGGCTTTTTTTCTTCAGTGTCTGACACCACAAGTCACTACCCAAGTGCAGGATTTTGATGACTCCGGAGTGAGACCGGGCTCTGTGATTAATGTGTGGTTAGGTTTAGGCACAGAAACCACTTGGTTTTGGTCAGGAAAAGATCATGTCTTGGCTAAAAATACCAAGTTCGGAGGTCACTATCCCAGCAGGACAAGCAGCAATGTCACGGCAAAAAGCAACAGCTTATTGTGCCACTATTTTGGCAGGAAATGCTACAATGCATTGTTAAAAACAAACACTTTTTGTGCCACTATTCCAGCAAAAAAGCAGCAAGGCCTTTTAAAAAAACGACTGCTTTTCACGCCACTATTCTGGCAAGAAAAGCAACATTTTCCACATAAAGAACAACCGCTTTTCATGCCTTAAAAGCTGCTGGTAACAGCAATGGCTCACTATAAAACACCCACGTTTAGTGTCTAAAAAGCCACAGGGACCAAAGCAATCACTTGCTTAATCACAGCCTGTTTTGTTGTTTGTTGGCCTCGAACAATGTTCTGCAGTAATCTACAGCTTGATCTGCATCTCGCCTAGGTGTCATTCCATCGAACGTCCCCTCCAACTCCACGTGACGAAGTCAGCTTAAATATTACATCACTTTTGAAACATTGATGTGATACATGTAATGTATTCATGGTTTGGAGAAACATACAATGCTTACATTTTCCCCTGGCAGCTGAACTGTCACACTTTATGGCGTGCCTGTGTGTTTCAATTTGCACACATTTAAAGAGACTTGAACTCTGGTGATCAGACAAACAGGCATGTATTCATACACTTAGTGTCCCTCTGTGACAGTAAGCCTCTGACAACATTTCTCCATATTCACACCACGGAGGGTGAGGCGCCGTGTTCCCACTGGCGGAACCAAAGTACTTTGCAGCCATTCTGCTCAGTGTTGATGACAGGGTTACGGCTGTTGTCATGGTTGAGCTGTCCTCGCGGCTAACAACGCCGCAGATGCATCTTGACTCTTGGACTGCAGCAATCATGAACAGCTTCAGCCTATACCTTTGACTCGTGTCTGTACGTAGAATGATAATGCGAGAGACAAGCACAGAGAGGGCCTGGACGACAATGGCAGAGACAGAATAAGATTACAGTAAGACGTGGCGAAGGATTATAGCAGGAAGCAGGGCAGAGACGCATATAAAACTTTACTGACCCAAATGTTTCCTGGAGGTAGGGTGAATTGAGGGTGACTGGGACAGTTATTGAATTTCCTCCTTCTATAAGCTTTCTTGCCATGACTCAAAAAAAGCCTAACAGATACTGAAGATGTTACCTATCTATTTGAGGAGGAAAGATCTTATTTCAAGGAGGTGGGACATTCTCTTGTGTATATGTATTTTATTTTACTAGTAATGGTAAGGTCCTAGGACTTGTTTTTTTGTCTCTCTCTACCAGTGAAGATTTGTGACTGAGTCGTTAAAATGATTTACTGAGCATTTGTTTTAAGTTGAAAATCCTAAAATAAAGGTTAAAAAAATGTTCAAATACGGACAAAATAAATGCACAAAATGTCAATACAAAAAAAAAAATAAATAAATAAAATAAAATAAAATAAAATAAAAATAAATAAATAAATAAATAAAATAAAATAAAATAAAATAAAATAAAATAAAATAAAATAAAATACAATAAATAAATAAATAAACAAATAAATAAATAAAAAAAATAAAATAAAATAAAATAAAATAAAATTAAATTAAAAATAACCTTTAATAATATCCACAACCACAACAGCAGCAATAATAAGATGCAGAGGACGGAATAATGACGGAATACAGAGACAGGAAAAAATTTGACTGGAAGTCATTAATCCTCATTAAGTGATATGAAGCTAATTTCTCTTATTTATTTTAAAAGATTTGCTCTGCATTGAGTTTCTTTGACACTCTGGCAGTGTGGCTCTTGGGATGGTAATGTTGAACAGGTGTGGATTGCTGTGAAATTTGCTACAGATTGCTGTGAAAACTATTGCACATATTTCAGGTCCTGAGAGAACAAATTCTAATAACTTTTGGGATCCTCAGACTGTTCATCTGGCACCATCATGATGCCCGAATTTGAATCTGCAATACCTGCAAAACTAATAACGTTCCTGCCAGCCTCAGCTGCACTTTGTGTTTGGCGCTAATTAGCAAATGGCAAATGTTAATATGACGAACACGGTGAATAATACCTGCTAAACATCTGCATGTTAAAGCAAAGCTATTGTGAGCATTTTAGCATGCTTGTGTTAGCATTCAGCTCAAAGCACTGCTGTGTTTAATTAGTAGATGTATCATTTTACAATGGGGATCTAGTGACTTTCACTACGTTGTAAAAAGCTATTGTTCCCAGCTGGATTTGTTTTATTTGTATTTTTTCATTAAGCATTTTTTACTGGAAACATTTTCAAATGTCCTGATACAGACATAGAGGGAGAAAAAAAAAGAGAAAGGCAATGTAAAACGGAGGGAGACACAAACAAGAACAGAAAGTGCGAGGAGAATTGCCCACGCTCACACACACACACACACACACACACACACACACACACACACACACACACACATCCACAGAGCGCAGACAGATGGATAGCACACTACCCAGGTCCAAACCAAGCCGTATTTCTCCCTCTCCCCTATCTCACCATCCATAGATCACCAGCATGGCGGCTTCAAAAAAGCGCGGGGCACAGCTTTACCAATTGTCCGACCACTCTGTGTGGCTCAACACGGAGATTAAAGGGGACTGTGAGCAGACAGATGGACTGGGAGGGTGAGAGAGGGTTAACTGCTCCCAGACTCCCCCATGTGAAATCAATACCACCTCATGAAATGTGTTCCTGTTAATATACCACACAGCAATTTATCCTGGGGTGGCGTCAGTGAGAGGTGTGTAAGGGTGAAATCACAGGTCATACATCTGAGGGTTAGTGCGCAATGGGCACATGGTGAAATAGCTAACTGTAGCAGCTGGAGTTTCGATCGTCTGTATATGAAACAGAAGTAGAAAGGCCGAGAATAGTCTGGCACATAACCTCATGTAAAACCTCAATGTGATGTTTTTAAGTTTGGGTTTTGTATGAATCAAATAAAGGAGAAATACCACATCAATCAATGAGCTTTGGAGGTGGAGGCAGGCAGGTTTTGATATGTTACCTTTGGACAGATCCAGGCTAGCTTCCACCTGTTTGCAGTCTGTGCTAAGTACAGACAGGAGAGTGGTATTTATTCATTTAATTCATTTTCTGTAACCGCTTGGGGGCTGGAGCCAATCCCAGCTGGCACTGAGCAAGAGGAGGGCTACGCTCTGGACAGGTCGCAAGACTGTTGCAGACAGACAACCATACCTTTTACACTGCCAGATTTTCAGCGAATGTTCGGCCGATTTGCCGGCAAACTGCGAGCGTTTAGACACACAGAGCCGGATTGGCGAGTTGATCCGAGGTGCCCAATATTCCGCCTCGTAGGGTAGTCATATTGGCGGAACGTTTTTGATCTAAACAGAGCGAGGCAGCTTTCCGCCTCAGGAGGGTCTATTGATGACTTGTGGGAGGGGCTGTTGATGACGCCACACGTTCGACCCACTGGCGTGGACTTCAAAACAGGAAACAGCTGATAGCAGGAATGAGTATCTAGCAGCACTAAGGAGACGCAAAGCAGAAGATGAGCAACTGGGGAGATAAAGAATAGCGCGCCCTCCTTGCCCTCGCTAACGAGGAGGCTATTAACCGTCAGATGACGGAAACCGTGAAGGACGGGCCGATGTATGAGAGAATCGCCGAAGGACTGACCAGCCGCGGCTTTCCTCGGTACGTCACTGTTTACGTCACACGCTGAGCAGCACGTTCTGTTACTAGCTCACACCCCCCCCATTGCCTCGAAAAAGGCGCATTCTGTATAAACAAAAGTAGGCAGGCGGCATTTTGCCGCACTCCCCGATTTTATTTTTATACTGCCAATGCTGAAAGAAGACGGATTGGGCTTTCCTGCAAATTTGCACAATTCCTGTGTAAAAGAGGCTATAGAGACAGACAACCTGGCTCACATTCACACATATGGACAATTTAGTCATTAATTAACTGTGACTGTGGGAGGAAGCCGGAGAAAACTCCACACCCTGGGGTTCTAACCAGGAACCATCTTGCTGTAAGGCGACAATGCTGACCACTGCACCGCCATGGCGCCTGTGAGTGGTATTAATCTTCATGTCACTCTAAGCAAATGAACATTTTCCGCATAAATCACCCAATCGCCAGAATAATTTAGTTCATTTTCTTTATATCTAGCCCACAAATTAAGTTGATCTTTTAATTTATTATTTTTATTTTATTTATTTTTTTGCACAAGGGGAAGTGTAATTTGGTAACAGATCTTACCTTCAAGAATCTTCCCTGTTTGTTCTGCAGCTCCTCCTGGTAGCACTTTGGCAACGTAGGCTCCGATGTCTCCATTACTGCCTGGGACCTCTTTCCCTCCAACTACACGAATACCCAGACCATTTCCTGTTTAGGACCAACAACAAAGACGTGGCATTATTAATCAGTCTGTTGCCTCAGTAACATTTAGGAAAGAAATATAGCATGGACACATATACCCTGCCCTATGAAGCCAAAATACACTGACTACAAATAATCCACAGCCAATCCCTGTATCTATGGACTGTATATAATCAAATGAAGTCTATTTTTGTTTTTTAAAACGTGTTTAAATGGAACATTTTGTTAGTAAATAGTGTCCAAAGGCATTTTTGGGGTGTCTTGTTGGTTATATGGCAGCTATATAGATACTGGGTCAGCCTAAATAGGCATTTCTGTTACTTAATTTGGTGGCCCCCCGATGCTTTGGTGGCCTTGACAACTTTCCCCCCTTAATTGAGTTATTTAGTGTCTTTGTAGAACAGTTAGACAACAGCATACATGCAAAACCTTTGACTGATTATCCAACACATTCTCACTCCGACCTTGTCACATATCAGTGTTTGGTCATGGACTTTCCACGTCTACATACGACATGAAAGGTACCCTGGGTGTGTTGGTTGTTGACGTTCTGGGACGCCATGTCAAGTTCTGCCTGTTACATACATTGTCTTTTTCCAAAATAAGCTTCATTTTTCACAGGAAATTTACCGTTTACATACAGTCTTTTTCAAAATAAAAGCACTACGTCTGTGTAACAATGTGAATTCACATTTTTTTTCCTTCAACAGCAAACGCATATGGTTGGGTTTAGGCAAAAGAACAGGGCTTGATTTTAGAATCTTACGGGACACGAACACCACTCTTTCAGGTGAAAGTTGGTGTTATTTGGACCCATCTACCGCCCCTCCTGCCCGCCCCAGTCAGCCTTAACTTTCGTCCTCGTACCCCCAAATTTCCCCTGATGCTGCCAGGCGCCATTAAACTATAATGGCAACAAGCTGCGTATCAAGCCGACATTTAAGGACGCCTTTCTTCATTGGTTTCTGACACAACAAGCGCCAGATTTCGACAACTTCAGAGACCAGCCTCGATTTTCAGGCTCACTGTCGGGGGGGGGTCAAAGGGTACAGATGACCACGACCCAAAGCCAAGGGGGGCCCATGAGAGGGTCTATGGTTGACCCTTAACTGGGACCAAGTACAGCAACTGACTAACTGACTTATATCAATGACAAAACAAGTTCTATGTATTTACATGATAAATAAATGTATTTCTATAGTGAAACACATTTCAGTATGCCATCTGATGCTTTTGCATAGTCATATGTACAGTAATTTCACCCCCACCCTTGCACTGGGTGTGGATTAGGGGCCCACTTCCGAAAAAGTTGTCTCCCTGCCCATATTTCCTAACACTGGCCTGCCTATTATTCACAAATCCCTCCACAGGTCACGCATAAAGAACTTCACCTACACACAAACAGAACCCCTCCTTCAGTTTTTACAGTATTTAACACGCTTGTGGAAGCAAGAACAGAACGACTGAGGCAAAATGACTCAGTTCAGCAGCGGGTCCTCGTAAACAAAACGCTTCCTTTGTGGGCTGTCTGTTAATTGCGTAAGATAATCCTGAGTGTGAGGGATACGCCATTTTGAGCATTGCAATGACTGATGAGCGTGGAAAAGAGCCAAATCAAAAGGGAAGCCAGGAAATGAAATGTCTGCCTGCTTTGAGCCTGGAGGAATGGTGTGATGGAACGTAATGGCAGGGGAAGTGACTCGCCAGTTTGTTGAGATCTGGCATGAATATCAAGCAAATAGAATGCATGATGCACACTAGTCATGCTCTGTGAAGCTAATGGGACGTTATGATCCATATTAATGTGTAGATTTTACTGTCTTCATCCTTATTTTGAATGTTTCATGATCATTTAAATTCAATCAAGGGAAACAATGCGCATGCTGTAAACAGTGCATATTTGATGCAGTCAGTAAGCAATGGGGTCAATAAAATCTGATGCATGCATCACTGTCAATAATGCATTAGCCTGTAATACATGCCTCTTTAAATCCACATTATCCCACTCTTTGCATGCTGCCTTTGTGGTCACTGGATGAAAAGTAGTAAACTGTGGTACTGTACCTGAGACACTGCGATCTTTGGGATCCCTCTGCAGTTTGACCCTGAGGTGAGGGAAGGGGTAGTACGGGCCTTTTCCCTGTGGCCCATACACAATGGTGAGATGTCATGTATGTACAAGGTAAATGGGAAACAGTTGGAAGCTTTGCAACATGGACATATATGCAGCATTTAAGTGCCTCGCCTTATCATGAGTGTACATACCACATATAGATATCCAGGTGACTGAGTGTGGATGCATGCATTTTGTTACCGCTGGGACTTGGTAAACAGTACATGTAGGAACTTGACATCAGTATATGTGTGTGTGTGTTTTTTTTTGTTTTCCTGTTTCACCTGTCTCTTCTCTTGTCCGTTCTCTGGCCGTCCGTCTCTTGGTTTGTCAAACCAGTCTGTCTCCTCTCGTCTAAGGTGGTAGGCTTCAGGGATAAAAACAAGCACTACTTTAGAACCAATCGGAGGAGACAATCCATCAGACTATATAGGATTTCTTCACTTCATACTAAGGCTAATAACTGCTGTTAAGCGAAATTATAGTCATGAAAAGTTTAGTATAGTAATTAGTGATTTGGTTAAAAAATAAAAATCAAAAAAAAAGAGGGAAAAAAGGGTATTTCATTTTCTTGTGAAAAGGGGGGAAGGATGCCAAGCAACACATTTGCACAGGTATTATAAAATAAGCAGAAAAAGATGCAGTTTGAGAGTAAATAAAAACAGTATTAGTACAGTAAGTATAGTAGCATAATCTAAACCTATAGTGCAGTAATTTTCTATGAATGTAAGTGTTGGGTATGTCCATATTTAACATTTTTATAGCCTTTAACTGTTAGCAAAGTTAGTGTTTATTCATTGCAATTTGTTTAACAATTGCAAATTAAAGTGGTATTGATTCGCTGTTTTACGTGTGTGTTAACCCTTCCCAACATTTGGTCATCATTTCATGGTGATTATGGTGCGTTTGTGTGGTGCAGGTTAATGTGTTAATATCTAATGCATGACTAGAGAACTGAACTAATACTCTACCATTGGTCGCATCGTCTCTGTTCAAAGCCACCAGGGAATCACTTAGGGCTGGAATCAAGGCAAATGGGTTTATATTGCAAAATGATGGGTTCCAAATTTCTTAACAAATACTTATGCTGCATTCAAGAGTCCTCTAGAACACTTTGTCAAACAATGGTTCCTCTGTTAGAATCTGAGCTTACTAAAACTGTCACTTTGCATCCCTTGTCAGGACTGAAAACACTGCTCTCAGTTTGGGAACTGATCAGCTCGCTGCTGCATAAGTGCCCCATAAAACACATTAAATAGTGTGATGAAATGATTTTAGTAATAACTGGAAGAGAGCGCATCAACAGTTTATTGCATATAAATTTAATTGATGCTATCTGGTTTTTACCAGGCAAAACAGAATGTTTGTTCTTGTTAAATTAAAAAAAAATATATTACAAAAAATATGTTTTATATATATAGAAAATCAGTGTCCTATTAAAAAAAAAAAGAAAAAAGACACTGTTCAGCACATTTTACAAACTGGGTCCACTTAGTGACAACAACTCAGAATATTGTATGCTTTCAGCATGTGTAGAAAAAAAATAAATGGAAAATCTAAGTGAATGTTTGCTCAGCAAATTATCGTTTAAATAGTATTCTTGCAATATTTATCAAATTGTTTTCAAATCAAAAATACAAAAAATGCACTGAAATGCAGTTTAAACAAACCGCTCAAATGTATTTCATGCAACACAAAGTAAAAATAAGTGTTCCACAACACATACAGGCAAGTATTCACAACAAGACATGCAAGTTAAAGTTGTATATTTATTACACACATATACCAGATATCATGCATTTCAAAAATAACAACAGTATCCTGATTTAAAGGTCCAGTTTGTAGGATTGAGGGGTATACATTGACAAATATGGGATATAATATTCATATCTTCGTTTTCATTAGTGTATAATCACCCAAAACTAAGAAATGTTGTGTATTTGTTGCCTTAGAATGAGTCGTTTATATCTACATAGGTAGCGGGTCCTCTTCCATGGAGTCCACCATGTTGTTTCTACAGTAACCCAGAAAGGACAAACCAAACACTTGCTCTAGATAGGGGCATTTAGCTTCTGCATTGGCCACAGTAGATCTCCACATGCTTGGCACACAGGAGAAGTTTCAGTTGGTTGCAATGTGTAACCTCACCACTAGATACCACTAAATCCTGCATACTAGACCTTTAAACTATTATCTTTTAGTAACGTCATTTTGCCTATCATAATAACTCCAAAATATATTGATACACTTTAATATTATGATGAAGTAAAGCAACACTGATCACATTACACATCGACTACTGTAGAATCCAAAAATAAAATTCATATAATATTGGCTTTGTTATTACAGTATATTGTTATTTTGAAGAGTAATTGAAAAAGGACTGTTTCAACTGAGAGATATCTGTACCAATTATGTAAATTTTGTAACTGGGGGAGGCACTTTTTCAGTTTATCATTTGTGTGGGGGAAAAGTTTCCAAAACCTGACCTAAACTGTGAAGGATTTTTTTTAAGCCTTATATGCTTAACAAGCAGAAAATGAAAGACTGTGAAAATCTTTAAGTGTTAAAACAGCTTCAAATGACAGCATGCAGACTACCACAAGTGAGCAATTGCTATTTGAGGAGGGGAACCTCCCACACAATGTAGCCGTAACAGAAAGTTAGACTGTGCGGTGTCATGCAGTGCACTAATATAGGAAAGTGTTACACAATATCTGGAATGCAGACGGAAACACAGTACATGCATTAAGATACATTCAAGCAAACCCTATAAGACATAGAGCAAAGTGTACAAAGGCATGCATGCACACCAAATCTCAAGTAATTGACCACAAGTACTGACACCAGAAAACAAAAAGAGGATACATTCACCAAAGTTAAGGTTAGACACATGCAGACTTTCAATGAACACACAAAACCTAAGTATTATACGCATTAGTACTGAATGCAAGCAAGACAAACCATAACCAGACACTCTCAAGGATGAAATATTAAAAAGGAAAAGAGCGACAGAGTGACAAGTCTGTTTTTTACCTTCACTATCTGACATGGTGCCCTGAAGGTCATCCAGTAGCACATAACCCCTACCCCTGGTTGGCTCTTCCCTGATATGTTGCTGCTGGGAGTCCTGCAACGATAAGCAGGAACCAAACTGGTCCCTTGAATCAGCTGAGATGGGCGGCAGAGGTCCTGCAGATGCACGGGCCATGCCCATAGGCTGCCCAACAGGGCTCAATGGACTCTCCTCCTCCGAGTTTTGGGCCACTATGGGTATTCGGCCACGACCACTTTGCACAATGGGAAGGCTGGTGGGTTTGGTGCGACCAGATGGGGTTTGATAGCTGGGTACGTCCCCAGATGTTTCGCCGTCCCCTTTAAGCCTCAGTGAAGAGCTTGAGGGGTCTCTTTTGATAGACAAGTCCAAGCCATAGCAGGATGTGGGCCTGGATGAGGGTCTTGAGCGACTACCACTAGGATAGGCAGAGTCCAAACCTAAGCTCTGGCCCAAGTTCAGTGACCCAGCCAAGTTGGCACCCAAGGTGGAGCCTAGGTATTTTTGTTGCTCAGCGATATTCTTCCTAAGGCCGAAGGTAATCTCATCTTGCGAGAGACGGCTAGATCTTGCTGATGCACTGGTAGACCCAAGATAACTGGTATAGTCTGTCTCCAAAGCTCTACTGTCTGTCATAGAGGAATACTTTGACGAGATCTTAGGATCTAACAATGGAGTCTTGTGTTTTTGGTACAGCATAGACGCTGGGAGTTGTTTAGCCGCCTGTTTCTCTAGAGTAAGTCGACTGATGCTGTACTTGTCTGACTTTGGATAGTGTCTTTGGGAGTAACTTGACAAGCTTGAGCTTGGGGTATAGTAGTGTTGGGAAAGGCCTGTCAGTTGTTCTAAGTTTTCTGTCCCACCTGTACTTCTCCTAAACTCTTGCTTAAGCTGCTGCTTCAGGAGTTTCAGCTCATAAGGTTCCTCCATTGTATCCTCTTCATCAGGGGTCTTTCCAAAAGTATGGAGTCTAGAGGTGGATCCCAGATAGTCAGTAGACCCCAGATCTGCAGCACTCCTGCGCAGCAGCTTCTCTGCCTTGGCCAGCTCCCTCTCAGCCAGACTGTAAGATGAGGACAGACCTGTGGAGCCCTTAGCCAGTTCTGCAGCATCTTCCAGCAGCATGTAACTCCGGGGCGTATGGTGATCTACATCTGTGTAATAGGAATCAGAGACAGCTGATATGGGGCTACGTGCTATACTGCCCACTTCCAAGGCTCTGAGGTCAAGGTGGTTGCCATATTTGTCATACTTGACTCCCAGGTAAGCTGATGATGTTGGATCAGGCTGGCGGCTAATGACATCATACTTGGTTGCATCCAGCTCTGAGAGGAGGGCGGCTTGTCTGGCGGCTTTCTGCTGCAACAGGAGCATCTGGTGGTAACTCTGCTGCTGGGAGCTAGTGAGCGACGGGACAGAGGAGTAAAGGGAATGAGATTGGTAGGACTGGGTAGGTTGGTAGAGAGACTGCTGGTATTGGCTTTGATTGTATTGGTACTGGGAGTATTTTCCATACTCATGCTTGGTTTGAGGTGGGACAAAGTCATCCAGTTCTGACTGCGGAGCTGTCCTGGGACGTTCAAGACCATGACTTTCAATCTCCTCATCTTCACCACCTCCAAGCCCACCTCTTGTCTCTCGGATGTTACTAACCTCACTGTCCGACATGTAGTCTCTGTCCTCAGCGACACTCTGTAAATAGGCTCTTTCCCTCTTCTCTCTCTCCTTCAGCAGCACATCTTTTCTACGATTGATACCCATCTCCAAGTACCTAAGCTTGGCATCAATCTCCTTCTCCTCCTCATCTAACTCTGCTTGTCTTTTGCGGAGCTTGGAAGACTCACGCTCCACCAGATCTAGCTCACGATCAATGTCTTGCAGGATCTTGGCACGTGCCATGTTGGAGTTGCGGCACATTCTTCTGCGGGCTGAACCAGTGCTGTACGCTGTCTGGCCACTCGTTGTTGACTCATCCTCTGATGGTGGATTGGGGAGAGTCCTCTTCACCTTCTTTTGAGTGCCTGTTGGTGTGCCACCTGAGCTTTTCCCCTGTAGAAGGAGTAAACACAAAACTGATTAGAGCTGTAGGAATTCAAACAGTTTGCTTAATCCCCAAATTAAATGAGGCAGCTGGTTATGTATTCCAGTATAATTTGAAAAATGACTTCCTCATAACCATATTACACAGAAAAAATTAACCTGATGTAACTGCTAAGGGCATCAACAAAAGTCACGACTCTAAATTAGGATGTGACCATGGTGTTTTTGAGTGTATGAAAGGTTATTGCAAAACACACCTTTTGTGCATACCAGTAGAATATGTATTCTTGCCCCTAAATGCTACCCACTACTCACTAAATTGCACATGCCTAAGTTTGGTTTTAAAAAAGTAATTTATTCACATTAAGCCTCCATGGATCTCTGACAGCTCAGTATTTTTCCTGCAAGCTCAGCTCATTTCCCATCCTTTTATGTATGAGATTCTCAACAGTGAATTACCGAGGCAGAAAACTGACTTCCATATTCCATGAGGGCCAGGAGCAACATGGATGCCTAAGTGTGTATATGTAACCTATTCAGTTGTTTCTTATACTTCTCTTTGTGTATATGTTTCCTTTTATGTATGTCCATAAACCAAAATTAAATAACAGCTTGTTTTGATTTCATAACACACAATAAAGTGAGAATGCATACTGGAATACACTACTTCTAAAGCTCGCTGTGTGGTGAAGAAAATGGCAGCTGTATTACAAGTGACAGTGTAGTGTGCAAGCTTCCTCATGCAAACATGAAGAGAACATGCAAACTCTTGCTGTGGGGCAGGATAACTAACCACTGAGACATCATGTCACTTGCGCTACATGAGCATGACATGACAAAGAATGGTTTCCTTTGTGTTGCAAGACGCTTGACTCACAGTTAGTTTTACACAGAGCTTTAATTCTTGGTATGTATTATTTCACAGGGAAATCATCCCAAAACTGAATTTATATGGATGTATAAGGTGATTTTTCCTTGTTTCTTGTTGGAAACAGACAAATATTTACCCATTTCTGAGTAAAAAAGTCAAATTCTGTAGCTGTACTGTACGTGGATCACATTAATTTAGATGTAAACAGCTGAGTAAAAATTGTGTAAAACCTACTGACATAACTACAGAAGCCAAGAATGGCTGTGCTTAGAATGATCATTTTTCATTGCCGTTATCTCAAGATTACAGGTCATTAATTTATTATCTTGAGAAAACAAGCTTTGTTATCCTGTTATCCCAAGAAAACAGAAGGCTGTTTATTTTGTCATCTCAATAAAACAAGCTTTGTTATCACAAGATAATGAGGTAATTACAAAAATCAAATTTCTTCTTATTAGGCGTCTTAAAATGTTTATCACAGATCCAGGGTGCCATGCCAGCATGCAGAGGTGGTGTTTTGACAACTGTAGCAACTGATTCAAGCTCACAAGGTAAGATTAAGGAGTACCCATTATTGATAATACTGATCGCATTAGATGGTATTGGTAATAAAGACCATCTAATGCAAAATAAAATAAATACAAATAATAAATGACCTTTTGTTTTCTCATGATAATGGCTTGATTATCGCATTTTCTTTAAATAATGAAATAATTATAATCTCAAGATAACGGCATAAAAAATGGTATTGTAATTCTTGGCTTCCATACAAAACAAAACAAAACTGAGAAAAACTGCTATTGTTGGAGCTGTTACTGTGGTATTTTATGAAAAACTGGAATGAAGATAGAAATACGTCTCTAGAAACATCTAAATTAGTTTTGCACGTTATTAACCAAGCCCTAAAAAAGCCCTATTAACCAACCTAAGCTCTTTCATGTATTTATGTCATGTAAAGTGATACATGTAGTACTCACAGTATAGCTATCACCACACTGGGTGCCAGATGTCGCCCTTTCTTCTCCTGTTGGACTCATGGGCTTAGGGTCAGACATGGATCTCTGCATGGCTTTTGGTCCCCTTGGACTTGCTGGAGAGGCTTTTGATGGATCCGTACCTCCTCTGAGCTTCTGTGGGCTTGTATCACCCAGTGATTTGTCATAGGACACAAACTCAAGGGATTTGCTAGGGGATATGCAGGGGGATATGGGGGAATAGAGCACTTTGGGAGATTTAGGAGGGGCTTGAAGCATTGAGGACTCAACTTTGAGGTTAGGAGACTGGCCTATTTCTAAGGGGGTAGGTCGTTTCTTTGGTGAAGTCCTCTCAGAGTCAGACAGCTCCATCCTGGTGTCCATTCTAATGTTCCCCTCTGTGTCAGTTTGTATTGAAATCTCAGTGTGGGCCTGAAGAGACATTTCTGACTGCCCACCCCTGTCACCCCTGGCAGTGCGTGGCCGGCTTTGTCGGCTTCTGGTCTGAGCCTCCCATTCATCTTGGTCCTCATCGTCAGTCTGCACACAACTGTCAACGCTCTTTTTAGCACTTCTCTTTTTTCGTCCTGCTGTGTAAGCTTTGCTGACTGCCTCATCCTCTTCATCTGTCTGGCACCCACTATCCGTGATCTTTCGGGACAGCACTGTGCCATCAGGTCCTAAGACAACTGCTTCCTGCACGCCATGCCCTGGTATGTCCCCACTTGGGTACATCTGACGAAGCTTCTGCTCTCCAGTTGCATGCGCAGCTGCTCTTGGAGTCTCTGAATCTGCTCAAGCTGCTGTTGTTGCTGGGCATAGGTTTCTTTCTGCATCATAAGGTGTGCCTGTCTTTCTTCTTCTTGCTGGGACAGGATCTGCTGCTTCATGGCCTGCAGCTCCTCCAGTTCTTTCTGCACCAAGAGCTGTTCTTGCTCTCTGAACCGCTGAATCTCTTGCCGCTCCCACTCTAATTCCTCAGCTAGGCGCTGTTGCTTGAGTTTCTCCATCTCTAGCCTCTCACGCTCTGCCTGATACTGGCCATCCCCAGGAACCATGGGTGAAGACAGAGCCTCCAGTGATGCAGCTATAGCCTCCAGGGATGCATCAGTGTAGGTGTCAAGGGATAAAGAAGTTGTTGCTGTAGCAGTACCAGCAGTAGTAGTACCCCCTCTAGAGATCTCCAGATTGAGTGGGGCATCTCCTTGTTCTTCTGGTGCAGTAGTGGAGATGGTGGACAGGAAACTGTGGGACCGTGTTAGTGGCAAATTCTGGAGGTTGGACAGGGAAGGCATGGTGTCGCTGGTATGCATACCTGACAGAGTGTTGTATGTTGTACTAAAGATGGATCCAGGTTGGGTGGTAATGGCATATGTAGATGGGATTGGCGCTGCAACAGAGGAATAGACCACCCCATTTGATGACCTCAAGACGCTGCTTGTACCAAAGAGTGTACCAACAGCACTTGTGACTCTGGATTGGGAATAGGGTGGAATTGTCATTCCTGCGTAAGTCCCTTTCTTGGAGTAGTCAACAGCTTCACCTGTCAAAGTCAAAAAATATCAGTTGAGTCCAAATAATGCAGACTTATTTAATGTTGAAGCAAGCCATGCTTTATCCAAATAATGAAAAAAGGTGGAAAAGGGGAAAAAAAACCTCCAATTTTGATAAGTGCAACAAGTATAAACAAGATGTATAGTAACAGCATGCAGGCACATGCAAAAATATTATGATGAAAGGGCAAAAAAAAGAACAAAAAATGAATTGTCCATGCAAAACAAAAAGAAAAGCAAAAACAAACAAAAAATGCCACGTTAGCCAAGAATGAGTTGAGGCAGCTCAAAGTGACATTTAAGTGACAGGTCTGCAATGTCACTCCACTGACCTGCATCAGAAATCTTTGCTGAGGTAAGATCTACTGCACCCTCTGTGGTGCCACTGAAATTATAGCTGTTCTTACTCTTGTAAAAGAACAGGCCAGCTTCTGCTAGGTTAGTGTCTGACATCGACGGCTTAATTCCACCAAACCCTCTCATGCCATAAGGTGATCGGTCATACTGGTAATGGTCATCACGATATCCAAAGCGGTCTTCAGGCAGGGGTGTGGTAGGTTGCTGAGTAGTGCAGACTCCTGCAAATGGGAGCTTGTACACAACATCACAGCATACAGCTCTTTTTCCTGCAGTCAGATCAACTGGTTTACCATCATCATCTGTGATGACAGCTGTGACCACTTCTGCAGACGCAGCATCCACTGATACCACAGTGTTAAATGGTTTTGTTGTGCTAAGGTCAACAGCTCCTGCCACTGTGGTTGTACCCGTAGCTAATCCATTGGCAACACAATTTGCAACAGAAGTGGGTGCTATAGTGACAGGGGTAGTCTGGAAAGTTCCTCCACCTGTGCATGATCCAACTGAGAGGTTAATGGGAATCTCTGTACCAGCATTAGTGGAGGGCTGAGAGTCTATGGGCCGATATATAATTTGAGAAACAGGCTCAAATGCTTTGTTTTTTGTTAGCTGAAGGGGCACTGAGGATACTTGAGTGGTATCTAAATTGTCACATTGCTGGATTGTGGCAGAACAGGTCACAATGGTGATACTATCAGTCATTATAGAAACAGTAGACGATTCAGCACTGAGATTGACCACAGGTGACTGCACTGCACTGATCTGACGATTGACATCAATTGCAAAAGACTGACGTCTTGAGTCTGGGCCGGCAGACAGATCCACACCATTCATGTCTGATCCTGGGTCCACCTTCATAGTCCTAAGATCAACCACCTCAGAAGGTTGAACGGCCTGTCCATTCTGTGCTGGCAAATGGGGCTTAGGTTTCTCCATCGAGATTGGGACACCATTTGCCCTTGGAGCTGGCACTGGTGGTGGTGTCCTTTCATGAACAACAGAGACAGTGGTCCTTTGGACTTCAGTGGTGACCACCTGAGAGATCAGGTTAGGCATAACAACAGGTGGCTGTGCTGAGGCAGATATAGCCTCGATTATGTGACAAGAACTAGATACATGTTTTTCTGGGCCACAAATCTCTTGACTCTCAATGGATTCTGTGACTCGTGTGTATGCCAGAGGCACCCTGGTTGTTGTAGGAGGGGTTGGTTGTGGATGCTGCTGAGGATAGGATTGAGGTTGAGGCTGTGGTTGGTGATAACTTTGGGGCTGAGCTTGACGTGAAGGAGATGCTGGGCCTGGGCTGGAGGGAGCTTGAGTTGAGACAGTGTCTACTGGAGAGCTGGGCTGAGATGGCAGTGTGATGACGACATAGGTGTCACGAAGATTGCTGGCATATCTTGGAGAAGAAGGAGACTTTGGTGATGGTTGAAACGGCTTGCTCTCAGAAGACGGGCTCAGATTCAGGACACTGTCACTAGGGCCAGTGGGAAGTACAGTGGGTCTTGGTGGATGTGGGGCATGGGCAGGTGAGGAAGGCTGCGAGCCAGGCTTCGGTGCAATGGGTGGTTTGACACCATGCGCTGGTCGGTGACCATCTCCAATCCCTGCATGAATGGTTGGCTTTGGGGCAACAGGAGGGGGAACATGAGGCTTGTACATTGGTGTAACTGTTTGTCTTGTAGCTGGTCCCTGGGCTGCAGTCATAGCTGCTGTCTCTGGCCTGATTGGAGTTGCTGAGGCCTGAGGTGGAAGTGGAACTGGAGCTTTCCTGGGGAAAACGGTAGGTTTTGGTGGGGTGGGAGGAGGCAGTGGTGGTGCAACAGGTACTTCTGTTTTTTCCTGAGAATTAGCCCTACGCAGGACACTTGGCTTGGGGGGTATAGGTGGGGCAGTTGACACCACGCTTGAAATACTGGGTGTGTACTGAGGGACTGTGGGCAAGGGTGATACACTGGCAATCACAGGGGCTGATGTTCTTGGGAGAGCACTAGATAAGTCCACAATATCAGCCTGGGATTCTGCGACTGTCGAGTGAGGTTGCTGATCAGATGTGGATGATGGAGGGAATTCAGAAACCACTGTCACAGGCTCGGTTTCCATAGATGATGGTGTGTCTGATACTACAGCTGTATCCTCTTCCTTTTTTATCACACTCTCATCATCAGAAGATAGTTCTCCTGAAGAGCACTGCGTCACCTTTAAGTCTGGGATGGGGTGGAGTGCCCTTCTAGAAGCAGTGGCTTCCACTTCTGGCTCCGGCTGTGTTGGACTTGTTCCAGGAGTGAGCACTCTTTTAATTAGCTCTTCATAGGCAGTTTCAGCATCCAACAACGGCTTCCCATCTTTGCCTAATGTTACTGTGCTGCTTTTGGAGACAATATTTTCAGCAGGTTGCAACACAATTTTTGGGGCAGCACTTTCCTTTGTTGGCTGCATATTTTGATATTCCTGCTCTAGCTGCATGAATTCCTTCCTCTTCTTTATCATGTCTTCATAAACTTCGTCTGGTGATCTTAATTTTTTGGGCTGAGCAGGAACAACAATCTTCTCTGGTTCCATCTGATCAGCTGTTGTATTGTCAATAAGAGATGCGTAGGCATAGTCTTCAATGAGCATGCCTCCGTAAAGAGACTCTTTGCCTGGCTGAATCTCACCTTTGTCAAGTGTTGGAGACTTAACCTTCAGCATTATTTCCTCATAAGCCTCATCAGCAGATTTGAGAGGTTTCTTCTGTGGTTTATCAGTATTTTGATCATCTGTTGGGGAGTGAAGAGATACTGATACAGGCAGTTGATATGTTTTCTGAACTGCTGCAATTTTTGAGGCATGGATTTCAAATCCCTCAGGATCTGATTCAATACTAGGGGAGAAATCAGAGCAGGATGATCTTCTGATTTCCTCCATCTCAGCTTCTTGCCTCAATTCCTCGGTTGGTGAGGCATCTTCGATGGGGGATAGGTTGCTTGGTGGTGTCTTTGGATGCTCTCGCCTCCTCTGGGCTCGAATCTCTTCTTTATCTTTCTTGGATTTTTTCCCAGAGCCCTTTTGTTTTTCTTGTTCCTTGAGCAGCTCCTCTTCTTCCCGTAACTCTTCTTCCTCTGAAGAGTCTTCAATAGTTGGCAGCATTTGACCAGGTTGTCTGTGTTTGGCTTTCCTGTGTTGTTTACCCTCGCCAGAGCGAATGTGGCTGGGACTACTACTGTCACTGTCTTCATCCAGTGATGAGAGGGATGTTGGGGATGTACCAGGAGTGAAGCTGGATGCATGTAGACTGGATGATCCCTCGCCCCTGGAACGATCATCTGGAGAGTCTGTAAGGCTTTCCATTTCAGGCTCTCCATCATCATTAAGTATACGCATAGGGCTGGTAGTTGAATTTAGCTCCATAGTTTGGAATTTGCGAACCCCAGTACCACTTTGATGCTCCTCTTCTTTTGGTTCTTGTCCCTCCTCTTTCTGTAAATCAGGTTTATCCAGTGAGCCGTGGATTTGCTTATCTTCTTCATCATCTGGACTTATAGTGCTTTTCTTGGTAAGTCGCCTGCCTTTTCCGGATGTACTCTTCTCTACAGCCTCTGTTGTCTTCTGTTCCATTTGCTTTTTCTCATTCTCTCTGATCTTGCGCCGGACTAGGTTTTCCTCATCGGAAGGGGAAGCATCCTCATTCTCACTCATTTCCATGATCTGTTTTCGAATAAATTCCTCATCATCCCCAGACATTGGGCTCTCTTTTCCAAAGCTTTCACTGCTGTCGTCCAGAGAATCTGCCCTGACATCCATGGGTACAAGGAGCTTTTTCTTTGTGGTACCTTTGGCATTTTTCTCAGTAAGTTCTCTGTCATCTTCTGAGCTTGGTGAGTCAGGTGAGAGAGGAAGCACCTCTAATTTACGTCTCTTCTTTAGAGTGTCTGTTAGTTTCTCCTCTTCATCCTTTGGTTGCGTGCTTGCCTGGGCCTCAAGAATGGGGAGGACTGTGCTTTCCAGCTTGGCTAGGTCTGATGGGCTGGTGGGACTGCCGTCCTTGGCAGCTGTTTCTTTCTCTCCAGGTTCTTTCAAGGTCTCCACTGTTTTCACCTGTTGGGTTGAAATACGGAACAATTATTATTTTTCCTCAGACGCTACAATAAAAAAATAAAATATATAAACTGGGATTTTTGAGCTTGTTACATATGAAGCATGTAGGTGCATATGAATTATTGAGAAAACATACTTTCTAGAACTCCATTACTTAATTGGAAAAAATGTAAAAACTGAAAACTAAACTAAAAACTGAAATAAAATGTAATGACAACAAAACGAAATTAATCTGGTTTAGACTGAATCACAATGTTTGTTTACAATAACCTGGTAGAAAATCCCTGCGTCACATACATAAAATGAAATGACACTGCCTCCTCTAAAAAAAATCAATATCAGCTGAAGTGTACACTATATTTTGAATTGTTTCACCCCTTTATCTTGCTGTCAGACAGTTTGTTCCCATGGGCAACTGAAGCTGTTACTTCAAAGCCATCAGACAAATAATTTTACCTCACAGAACACAGAACACAGAGTTGCTGGTCTACTGCTGCCTCAATCAGTTATTGTGTAAGGTCAAGTGGAGAAAATATTCTAAATGTAGTGTGTCTAAAGTTTTTTAGTTGGCTAACATATGTTTTTCTGCAGCCCCTGTCCAATGCAATACATTGCCTAGCTTCTGTGTTGGTAGATTTGGTTTATAAAAGACACTAGCAAAGCAACACAGTACATAAAATAAGCGCCGCAGAAACGTCAGATAGTTTGGATCACCATGTTTACCCATATAGCTTTAAATTTTACAGTTAGAGTTGAAAAAAATCAAGTATGTTGATTTCACATAGCTCCGCAATTAAAGTCATTATGGTGTTTCAGTCTGTGGAGTATAGACCAGAATCACCAGGAAATTATTGTAAACAAACATTGTGATTCGGTCCTATAGATTGCTTTACTGCTACTTTGTTACTATGGAAACAGCTTTGGTCCCTGTTTACTTTCTGTAAGCTACTGCATTAACAAACACTCCAACAGGAAATATATTGAGGGGCCCTCCTGGAATGTTTATGTTGTCAAGTTTGAGATGGTCTTTAATTTTCTAAATTTCTTTTTTGGACTGAGTTCAAGAACTAAGTATTTACCTCGGCGTGGAAGGTGGCCATCTTATGTATTTTCACATGCTTTTTAGATAATTACTGGAGTTCCCAGAGTGTACAGAATCATAATTTATGTTATTTAGCCAGCTACTACACAAGTCCACTCTTCAAGAATGTGATGCATACAGTCTGTAATCTAAATATACTACTGTATACTGCAGTGTTTAGATACTAATTTTCAAAATGGTGCAATGTTTGGTTCAGCTATTTCCATACAACTGACCTCCACATGTATCTAAATATATTTAAGTAAACAATGCAAAGATAATCATATAATCTACTTCTACTTGTGCTACTTGTGATCACCTCAGCGACTGCGTCTTCATCACTGGGTTTTCCCAGAGCCTTCTTTTTCTCCTCAGTGTTAGTATTCTCCTCCGCTGGGCCTTTGTCCTGCTCAGTAACTACTGGGATTTCAGGTTCTGCTACAGGGACTGAAGCTACTGATACAGACACACCTCCATTTTCCAAAGCCGTCTCTAATACTTCATCCCTCTTTGATACTGTGCGCTTTTCTACATCAAACTCTGCAGTGCCATCTTTGTCACAGGCTGTGCTCGTCTCTGATACTGAAATAAGTTCTTGGGTGTTGCCAGCAGGAGGTTGTGACTCAACCTCTTTTTTGTCAAGTTTGTCTTCCTCCTCTTTAATTGACACCTTTTGCTCTGAAACTTTTTCGAGCGGTTTCTCATCACTGCCTGTCAGAGCTAACGTCTCCCTCTCTGCTTCATGTTGATTTTCAGCAATACTGTTTGTATTTTGTGAAGCAGCTTCTGTCTCATCTTGAATGGCTTTCTCCTGACAGGCTTCATCTCTGACATGTGTCTCACTAATGACAGCTGCAGATGACACCACCTCTACGCTTTGCATTGATGCCTCAACATTGTCAGTTTCTTGCTCTTTAGAATCAGGAGATGGGGGAATAGATGTAACCGCTGCTTTCTCAGATTTATCATCTGCTTTTAACATTGTATCTACAGGTGTCTGCTTTTCCTCATCCTGTGCTACACTCTCTGCTTCGACCACAGGCTTTTCTTTCTCCTCTAACTTCTCAGGCAATGACACTGTCTCAACAGGGCCTTCTTCAGCAGGTGACGGCTCACACTTTGTTTCTGATTCTGTCTCTTTATTTATTAGGATCTCTTCTTTTGGGACTTCTTCAGCTACAGTTGGGGCTGGCTCACTTGCTGTGTCTGACTCTTTCTGCTCTATTACAGGACATACGTTCTCAGTTTCAGCAGAGGAAGGTGCTGGATCTGATTCGGCTTTATCAACCTTCTCTTCCAGAGTTTTTGGCTCGCTTGCTTTTTCAACTATTTTCTGTTCAGTTGCTTCTTCTTCTAAAGCTTTCCCCTCATCAGCTTTTACCTCAGTAGCCTTTTCTGCTGCTTCATTCTTCTGAGCTCCCTCCTCTTCAAAGGCTTTGTCATTAGATGATTTATTCTCTATTCCTACCTCCTCAGTGGTTTCTTTTTCAACAGCTTTCTCCTCAGTTACTTTTTCCTCTGCAGTGTCTTTCACTGTTTTCATCTCAGCTGATGTTTCCTCATCAGGTACTTGCTCCTTAGCTGTCTCTCCCTCAGTAATACCTTTTTCAGTGTTCTCTTTTGCTTCCTCCACAGCTTTGGTTTCTCCTTCAACTGGAGCAACAGGAGGTGACTTATCTGCTGGGTCAAGTGGCTTCTCCTCTTTTTCAATGGGTTTGTTTGCCTGACTTTCCTCTGAAGCTGAGACAGGATGTTTATTTTCTGACACTACTGGGGAACTTTCAGATTCTGCACATTTTTCTGGCTCTGGTTTTAAATCTTGCAGAGTTTCGTCAGCTTTAGGCATCTCAACATTGTCAACAGGAGCTGAATTTTCCGCAACCTCAACTGCAGGAGGAAGAGCATCCTCTGTGGATACTGGCTTCTCTATTATAGGTTCTGGTTCTGCCTTTATTTCTGCAGTAACTTCCTTCTCGACCTCAGGTGCTACACTGTCAGCCTCAGGTTTTGAAGTGATGTCTGTTTGCTCCACATTAATAGCTGTGTCTGCTGTATCTGATGGAGTTTGATCTGCGGCAGTGGCTTCATCTATCTGTGGTTCCTCACTTGGCTTGGCAATTTCTACTTCTGTTATTTTCTCCTCATTAGCATTTGTAGGTGAAGAATCTGGCTTTGGATCAATCTGAACAGGAACTTCCTGTGAGACTGCATCTGGGATCGAGGTGGGTTTTGGCTCAACTGAATTAGTTGTCTCTTCTGGAGGCTTTTCTGGAGCAGGCTCTGCTGTGTTGTTAACTGTCGGGGGAGCTGCATCCTCACTCTGGGTAATCTTGGGATTTGGCTCTGTTTCCACCTCAGCGGGGACTGTTGTCTTGTCTAAACCTGTATTAGTCAATAGATTTTGCGTCTCACTCTCTACAGGGGGAGAAGGGTCGTCTGTCGCATTCTCAGAGCTACTCTGTTGCTGACCTGCTGGGATTTCACTGACAGGTGCACTCTGTGCTTGTTGCTCGACATTAGGTGGCCCCTCTGGTGCTTCCTCAGAGCTGCTCTGCTGCTGCTCAACTGCTGGGATTTCACTGACAGTTGCACTTTGTTGATCAGCATCAGATGGCTCTATCTCGGGATGAGATTGCTCCTCTGCTATTTTCTCAGAGCTGTTATGCTGTTGCTCAACTGCTGGGATTGCAGGGATACTCTCAGCTACACTCTCTGAAATTTGAGACGGCTGTTCAGGGTGAATTACAGGCTCAGACACCGGTTCAGCTGCGAGTGGCTGTGTTTGTTCTTGTGACTGTGGTGTTTCCTGATGGGTGCTATCAGGAGGAGGAGGAGTGTTAACTGACAGAGGTGCATCAGGAGGAGGTGAAATGAATGCACTATCAGGTGTGGGAATGGTTTCGGGCACTACCTGGGTATCAGGAGCTGACGGGGTTAGGTCTGCTGCTTCTACTACAGGTTTGCTATCTACAGCAGCGGGGGCAGGGGTGGAAGAGGGAGCAGGAGCAGGCGGTTGCTTCTTTGGGGAAGCCATGGCTGGAGGTGGCACGTCTCCCAGCTGGCCTGACACGGCTCTTTGGGTCTGGCAGTTGAGGCAAAGCCATTCTTTCTGCAAGACAAAGATAAAAACAAATTGTTAGTTCTTAAGAATTCATATAATTACTGTTTCCTGCAACATGTTTTCTACCACTACATAAGAAAATAAGTAGATGTTTCTACGTAGGTAAAACGTCACTGTGACAAGGCAGCAATGTAACTTCTTCTATTTCAAGGGAAGCTTTTACATTTATGGGACTTAAGAGACAGGCCTATGCATAATGCATGGTAATGGGACAGGGGTTTACCAATGCATGTCAGAAAGGCTTGGGTGGCCTGTGCAGACATTTCATGTAGCAGACTTACCAAAGAGACTGTGTTTGAATGTGTATTTTGTGTTTTTATGATTGTATAACTTGCTGTGCATATGTGTAGACATGCTTTAAACATGAGAGTAGGATATGCACATGTATTAAACTTGTTCTTAACCCCAACTTGTTAATTAAAATATTTACAGACATTCAAGACGACAAAACAAGGATTTTCTGCATGACTATAATGTGAGTCAGTGAACTGCAAATGTTTTTCCCAAGACTCCGTACTCCCTTAACATCTTATTTAGCTCCAATTACACCTCTATCCAAACGCTGAGGCACAGCACAGGCCAATTTAAAAAATCGGCCATTGCTGTTTATTCTTTAAGCACCATAATTTCCTCCTTAGAAACACCTGGGATGTAGTCCTTACCTAAATCTTAATGGCACTGCTGCTTGCAATGGAAAAAGAAACACACTGCTGGCACAGCTGCTCTCATCTGTCATCTCAGAGCTCTGCTAAATCTGTCCTGTCGTGGCGATCCTATTATTGTTGTATATTCCCAGGTACTCACTTAAACACTGGGCTCCAGAGAAACATACCAACACCAAAGGGCCTGCTGAGGGCTATAATTCAAGAGCTGCAGCTATTATTGGAGTTTAATATCCAGTATTGCTTTGCTTTAAGTGGTTATAAAAGTGTTGATAAACAATCAACATGTTGGGGTTTGAAAAAAATACATACTGGAGCTATAAACAGTGTAAACACGCAAACATACCTATACAATGTGGGGACACCAAGCCAGAATGTGCATTATGGGGACCACATGCACAACACTTACAGTAACAGTCAGTGTGTTGTCAACCATCCTCAACTCTGATGTAAACACCTCATTTCACATTTCGCCAAGTGCTCTAACATTCCTCTGTGACCCTCCCCTCCCCACCCCCCCCCACCTCTTGTACAAATGCCTTTGCCTGGCTTAACAGTGGGGTTTATGCTAAATTTGGGTTTCAGAGAAGATCGCAGCTTGTATGTTAAGCCATGCAGCAGACAAGCTACCCCTCTCCAAGCAAAGAAAGAAAGAAAGAGGAGGATGGAGGAAGAAGACTGAGGAAATGTCACAGCAGAAAAGTCGGGGTAAATAAGGCATGAGCCGCCTTGTTTCAGTCCATGCCTAAAAAGTAGGATGCTTACACTCTAGAGAGAATGACACACCTGCAAACACTTCTCAGTGGCATATACCCAAACATAAAAAGAAGTAAACAAGTAAAAATGTTTTGACAGGGCAAATGTTTATATATGTGGAATTGTGACTCACAAGATGAAAGAAGCATTAATGAAAGAGATGATTTTAATATCTGGAAGAAGAAAATGAAACAGAGACATGGAGGGAAGCCAGCGAAAGAAATAATTAAAAAAAACGCCACACAGTGATGCCAGTGCTGAGGTTTGCTGATGTTTGTGAGTTACATTCCCAACTTGACAGAAATCCAGTTAATCCTCAGACATGATGATGGACGCAGCACAGATGCGAATTTGTGTGTGTATGTATGTGCGCAAACAAGCACGCGCTATCAACATCCGTCCCTGCTGGGAGGACTTGAGATGGGAGTTTCTCCAGCTTGATGGCTCTATCAGTTAAAGCACAGAGACCAGGAACTGAGAGCCGGAGAGATGGCCGCCAGATACGAAAAGCTGAAAACCCACTCAGTCAGACAGTCGGTCAGCCTCAGCCACTTCAGAGCCAGTCATCACCGGCGTTATCAACACAACAGGCACACTTAAAGCTTTTACTGCCCCCTCAAAAACACACTTGGTCGGTGTGTTTCTTACAGCTACTGTGCAGAACTAAATCACCCCTTTTTTAAGTCATTTGAAATAACTTCCCTGTTAAAGCAGATATGTTACTTAACTCACTGCTGCTAAGTGGCCATCTCCAATTCCTACTGGCATGTCTTACAGCAATCACCCTAAAAGGCCATCAAGTCATTAAGTGTCTTTCTAGCTACACTTAAAGTTACACAAGGCAACTTTGGCAGCTCTGACCCCAATAAATTTCAGATGTCTGTACACAGTGAGCCTTTGTTTTCTTTCCCAGGTAGCCTGGATCACTTTATACCCAAGAATACAGAGAGAAAGGAAAAGTGAATGATGTTATGCCAGTTGATACAGCCTGCTCTCTCTGTCACTGCTGTTGAGGAGTTTTTTTAAACAGCACTGAATTTATTCATGTATTTCATTAGGAAGTTACTTAGGATTGTACTTATGGACAGTGCTGCTGCTTTGAGCTAAATGCTAACATCAGTACAGTGGCAAGCTGGGATTTCTTGCTAACAAGAGGGCAGCAGAGAGATGAACTCTGGACGAGGAACTGTGGCACACCTTCTCACTTAACTTTCTGATACCCACACAGGTGGAAGGTCACTAACCATGTGCACAACCTAAGTTGCAGGTGCAATATGTCACAACATTAACTGTAACCTGTTACAACCATTGTGAAGTGCATAAACAGTAATTACTGCGTAAAAGGTAACATATGAGTGATTTAAAACACATTTTAACACAGTTTCCTTCGGCGTATGGCTTTAAACACATTGTCTCCTGGCATGCTCGGAAACTCCGCCCATTCAGCCCCAACACACCACAGTAAGCTAAAATGCTCACAATAACAATAACCTCTGTAAATATTCAGTCTGATAAATACATAAGAGTTGATCATTTTAGTGCCCAGCACCTAACCTTGTGTTTTCCATGCAGTTAAAGACGCAGAATGTGTTGTTAGGCTGGTACCTGCGGATATTCCACAGGCTAGTTAATAACATGTCGGGCAGGAAATCCAAAGTGTGGGATCATTTTGAGAAGGTGAAGGACCAACCCAAGGTGATATGTAAACTCATCTTCATTGGTCGACTACAAACATGACGTATCATGTGAAACATGGAAGTAGCTACATGCCCATTAGCCCACAGCGTCATTAACAGGCGGCTCGCTCAGTGTGTGACGTGCACTTGTAGATAAAATATAGGCCTATATTAATGAAGGTTCATTAGTACGGTTTGTATTTCTCTGTAATGTAGCACGGTGTTAACAATGTTACTGAGACTATTCTTTCTCACACCTTCAACTCAAACCATTGTGTTGCCCCGCCCTAAATATATTATTTAATTATTAAATTAAAATCGTAAACATGAGAGCGACTAGTTGACTAATGGCCCTAAATGACGATTATTAGTCGATGAGGAAAATTCCTAGTCAGGGGCAGCCCTACTGGTAACATAGTATTTTTATAGTGTGGTAGTAGGATCTAAGTACTTCCTCCACCACTGATCTGATCTGTACCAAATGTCCTGACAAGACATACACTACAAATAAATGTGCTTCTTGAATGTAACAGTGAAGTGATACAAAACTTCCTGATCAGTGTCCAACCAGCTTCATCCTCATTTATTTCTACACTAAATGTCATGGTAATCCATGAAAGAAATTTTCATCTGGGTGAAAGCGGTGGATCAATTAACTACTGATGGACCAATAAAAAGATTAACTAACTAACTAACCCCTGATAATGACAGTGATTGATCATTAGTTACAGCTCTGGTTAGAATTGGCTTCATAAGAATTGTCTTATTCTGTCACCAGAGATGATTTCTCACCAGTACCAACACACGCATCACAAATTTTATTAACAGAGGGAATCCACAGTGTCTAAATTAGTGTGGATGGTACCCTATTCTCTTGCAGCTTTGCCTTGTAATTAACACTAACGAGACAGGTGCATTTTTATATAACAGTCTTTCCTGCTGCAAGCTTTCAAATAAATGTGACACGCCTGTGTGCTTTTGTCTGTCTGCTGTGACTAGTTCTTCAAACAGCAGCATGGATGATTCATAAAAGCATGGGAGTCACCCGCTCACATCACCGCCTTACACGGACGCATTCTAGCATCACATGTGTACGGGAACCAAAAGGTTGACACACACCAACACCCACACAGATGAGGTTGTTACGAGTTTGATGTCATACATACACTGAGATGAAAGGCATGAGATAGCTCGGAAGGAAACGACAACTTGCTCTCTCTCTTCCCACATGATATTTCTCAAACAAATACAAGCTCATACATGAATGAATTAGGCCAGATTCTGTGTGAGCGTTTCCATCTCGCTTTCATCTCCAACTTTCCATCCTCCTCAAACTTCCTCCAAGGACACAGAAAGAAGACAAACTAAAAACCGCAGACGGCAACCAGATATTGAGACGAGATGGGCTGTAGCCATGCCCATGTTCAGTTATTGTTTCCAGCTGGGAATTGGAGTGTTGTGAAGGTCGGTGGAGCTCTTTGATTAAGACTTACACCCTACGAGGGTTTTACCAATCTAAATTTAGACGGAGTCTGGCACTGAGAGTGGGAGAAGTAGAGGATCTAGAGGAGGATGGGACAGATGGATAAAGACAGATGAGAGGATGGAGAATGAGAGAGGCAGAAGAAATGCAAGAACATGCGAGAAAAAAGGATGATAATGGTGTGAGAGGCAAGAAAAAAATCAGGAAGATGAGAGGAGAGAGAAGCAAGATGAAGAACAAAAGCAGGGAGAAGCAGACAGAATGAAACAAAAGGCGGTAGGAGAAAAGGCGGATGGTGTAGACGGAAAGGGTGAAGCAGTGGAAGCAAAGGAGCTTTATGGTCATTGGAGGTGATTCAACACCACCTCCTGCCAACAAGCTTAACATTATCACCGTGTAAATCTGCTAATCAATTGCTGGGAAGTCAGGACAAGCTGCAGTTCATCATGACTGCCAGGAACAGCCTTAAAACGTTACAGTACAGAGAATTTAGTTGACGTCACTTCCACATATAGTGGCACGACTTCCTGCTGTGCTTCCGACTTAATGTCTGTTCGACCAGCTTCAATTGCTCAATATTATTTCTCAGTGAAGCTTTCTTTCATCATTCTGTCTGAAAAGTTTAAAGAAATAGTCCAACATTGTCCGAAATATGTTTATTTGTTTCCTTGCCTAGAGATTTTTTTTCATTGCTTCCAAGGCTACAGCTATACTGGTGAGGTTAGCTTAGCATTAAGACATAAAATTGCTGGAGACAGCTAGCCTGGGTCCATCCAGTGTTAAAAAAAATCACCTATTAGGAAATGGAGTCTTCACCGCTTGCCGGGAAACGTCATGGCAAAAAGACTCCAGGAATTCACAGCTCCGGGCCACCTTGGATTTTGAATGTATTAAAGTAGGACATTGCAGCCACTGTGGCTTGGAACGGTGTTGTTAGCCACCATATGAGTGGCACTGCTCCATAAATGCTAGCTAGCTCGTAGGTCCTGTATACGGGTCCATAACTCTCTGTAAAAAACAGGAAACTAGGGAGGGATTTGTCACTGGATACTGCTTGGCATTCAGAGCAGCCAATTTGACATTGCAAGCAATGGGACAAATGAGATGGCTTAGATGAAATGGTGATGGCTAGCCAAACTAACGGTCCTAACATTGCTAACAGTGCTAACAAGAGAAAAGTGCTGACAGAGCTAAAATTGTTAATTGGGCAACTTGGGGGTAACTGGAGGTTTGGTGTTGTGCTTCCCCAACGACGCCGTCCTACCACTGTGGGTTGGAACAGCATTTTCAGTGATAACCTCTATATGAGGGGCACCACTTGACAATTGTTGCTAGCTCATAGATCCTGTATACAAGTTCGTAACTTTCTGTAAAAACAGGAAACTAGAGAGGGGGTTGTCCCTGGATACTGATTGGTGTTTACAGCAGCCCATTTGACATCGCAAGCCATGGGACGAATGAGATGGCTTAGATGAAATGGTGGTGGCTCGCCTAACTAATGGTGCTAACAAAGACAGAAGTGCTGACACGGCTACAAGTGTTAATGGAGCAACTTTGGGGTAACGGGAGCTTGAGTGCTGTGCTTCTACGACAATGAAGTCATACTATAGTGGACTGGAATGGCAATTTTCAGCAATAACCGCCACATGAGCAGCTGGCACTCCACAACTGTTGGCTAGCTCTTAGATCCTGTAACTGATCAAATTTATTGTCATGAGGGAGGGACATAAAAATTTCAGAAAGTGGTTCACTGGTTGCAAATTAGTTTATACCCCAGAGTGCAAGATGAGTCATCAACATTTTTAAATTGCTTTCCAGGAAAAGACAAACCTTAAAAAAAACCATTAAAACCCACAAAACAGCTTTGTTTTGTCATTGGTAGGCCAGATATTGGTGTATAGAGAGCGTACAGGCTAGCTGTTTCCCGGTTGCAAGTCTTTACACCAAGCTAAGCTAAGCTAAACTAACCATCTGCTGGCTGTAGTTGCGTATGCAATGGCAAAACCCTCTTATCTAACATTCAGCAAGAGAGAGAAAGAACGAAAAAATTCCAAAAACATCTATTATTTCTTAAAACATGATAGGCCTGCTGGTGTTTTCATTCCAAGATACGCAGGTATCTACTGCCATACAGGTAAATAAATACTGCACATGCAAAATAAAGGGCAGATAGTGTTGTTAGAATCCTAATTATATGAATAATAAGGCTGTTGAAAGACTAGTGTCCTTTCTCATGTCACCTTTCAGTGCTTAAGCTCTTGGAAAAAGTAACGTCTGGAAGTCATTGCCCTTTTCTCATTGATGAGTGTTGCTGAGTGGCCAACTTAATTATAATGCACTAAGACTGCGAGCAGAACATCACAGCATCAGCTCCTTTGCAAGCCAAAAAAGATCTTTGTCCTAATAAATGTCCCTCTGTTATAGATGTTCCCGTCGCGGGTTCAATGTGCTGCCTGCACCCTTCTCAAGTGAACCATGCTCATGTGTTGATGTAATTCTTGTTTTGAATCACGAAACTAAATGTTATGTGAGCGTCGATAGCCTTAAGGCTGAAGAACTGGGCTTTGGACCAGGAGATTGTTGGCTTTAATCCCAAAATAAGCAGCAAAATCTGAGCGCGGAAGTTGAATAAATCGAATGCTGCTGTCAAAAAGCCCTCGGAGAAAAGCACTTTTAACCCTCAGCTGCTTAGTAACCGGCACTGAAGGACTGTGGCTGCACTGGGCAGATCCTAGATGGGAATGTGTGTAAGTGAATATGAGTGAAGCAGAGTGCTGCAGGAAACCGCAGCAAGCCATCTGAGCAAACATTCACTGGGTAAATGAAGGTTGAATAAAAGTTAATTATCCAGTTCTGTATAGAAATCTTTTTCCCGACGGATGCCGAACAAGAGCCTGAATGTTTTCTCCTGACGAGAGTGTCAGGCTGTGTCAGCACATTGTGGATTGATGTCCCAATGCCAGGTGAGTGAAAGAGCGCCGGAAGAAAGAAAGAGAAAAGTGTGCGTTCGTGTGTATGAGTCTATATTTTCAAAGTGGATCTGACACAAAGGAAGAGGTGTGAGACAGCGCCTATATATACTCTGAGCCCAAGGATTAAGGAGAGGGAGAGAGACATTTGTTTCAGGGCATTTTCTGTCTGCATCTGTGTTCGTTTAAGTGCAACCCACTTCATAATCTGTCTGCATGTGTCAGCCTCGCATCTCAAAGAGAAGGAGTTGAGTTTTGTCTAAGACACTCAAGGATTTTAGGATGCTTTTCTCTGCTCTGTCAATGAAGCATCTTTTGTTTAAAAAGACTTCCAGTCCCCGAGTCAGCCTACATATCATCTGCCACTTTTATCCAAAGAGCCATACAGCAAAATAAAAGTATGCATATTAAGTCTGGGTGGCTACGGTGAGATCACCTCAAATCCCTGTTATCCTGCCTGTTTCCATACATTAAACTTTAAAACATATTTGCTATATCATGATAATGCGCTCGGTGTCTTGTGAGTTGTTTGCTAACATAATGTATATAAAATATGCCTGGGTCGTGTCAGCTCATTAGCTCGTTTGGCTGTTTATACACATTATAATGACCGGTTACTTCATATATGTCATTTTGAATCAGCTGCAGGTTTGCGTAGCCTCCTCCTCTGCTGATAAGAGTGTTTGTTTTCCATACAAAGCTTTTGCGCTGCTAAGCTCTGATGACTAAGCTCATCAGTGCAGGTGGACGGAGGAATTGTGCCAGAAGAGGGGAGCGGAGAGAGAGAAGAAGAGGACGGGGAGGTGGGGAGGAAGGGGAGGAAGATTCCCACCCCCTTCTCCATTCTGTGGAAAGGCTAGGTCTAATGAGCTGTGAGCGTTGGTTAACAACAAAATTTGGAAGCTTTTTATTGTTTAAAGGAGTTTTTTTTTATTTATTTATGCTAATTACCGTGGCTGTGTATGAATCAGCTGTGTTTAAGTGGACCATCTGCAAATGATGCACTCTATACAGTACCACATAGTCCACATAATATGTTGTGTACATGGAAATGCTGTATTTCATGTGTTCTGTGTGTGACATTTACTGCATATTTACATGGAACACATAATGAATTATTAAAGCACATACTACATATATGGCATCTACAAACAATACAGCATAAGGCCAAAAAAATATACAGATTATAATGTATGACTGTAGTGGCTCTGGCATGAATTTTGTATAAATGTGCAAACGTTATCTAAGAAAAAAGGACATACACTCACTGGCCACTTTATTAGGTACACCTGTTCAACTGTTTGTTAACGCAAATAGCTAACCAGCCAACTGCAACTCAATCAATTGAGGCATGTAGACATGATCAAGACGACCCGCTGAAGTTCAAACTGAGCATCAGAATGGGGAAGAAAGGTGACTGAAATGACTTTGTGGCATGGTTGTTGGTGCCAGAAACCACTGATCTACTGGGACTTTCACAACAACCATCTCTAGGGTTCACAGAGGATGGTCCAACGTTCTCTGGGTGAAAATGCCTTGTTGGTGCCAGAGGTCAGAGGTCAGAGGAGAATGGCCAGACTGGTTCAAGATGATAGAAAGGCAACAGTAACTCAAATAACCACTGGTTACAACCAAGGTCTGCAGAAGACCATCTCTGAACCAACAACACGTCCAACCTTGAAGCAGATGGGCTACAGCAGCAGAAGACCACACCAGGTGCCACTCCTGTCAGCTAACAACAGGAAACTGAGGCTACAATTCACACAGGCTCACCAAAACTGGACAATAGAAGATTGGAAAAACGTTGCCTGGTCTGATGAGTCTGGATTTCTGCTGCCACATTCAGACTCTATCCTCGCTGACTCTACGAGATGACAGTGAATACGTCACACTATGTACAACTGAAGTCCACAAGGGCTCAGACCACAAGTCAGAAGGTGGACATTTGCATAGGCAACAGGTCTTGAGCCGTATTCACAAAGATTCTGAGAATATTCTCAGAGAGGTCATAACTTAGCCTAAAAATTCTAAGAATTTCCTTATATTTTCATCACGAGGAGAAACTCTTTGTACTAGGAAGCTTTGTGAATACGACCCCTGGAGCTTAATTTATAGAAAACGTGCACAAAATTAAAAAGAAAAAACTGAATCTAGAAGCAACAAAGAACATATCTAAGAGCCTAACTGCTCACACAGATACAATTCAGCCTCACAGACTTTAATTAAACCAACACATGCCACATAGAACTGCTGCTACGTTGAGATCAAGTCATCTTACGTGTTAGCGTCCTATACTCTTACAAAACCTGGTACAATTCCTGCATCATCAGATGTTTTTTCTGCCTGACAGTAAATTCTGCCTATAGGTGCTGCTAATGTGACTCAGAAGCGTGAGTCAAGAGTGCTACAACAAACCACAACAGTCAGGTTGTCATGGTTTGCACTGCTTAGGGCAGCTCTGGCCTGCACCCATATCCTTTGTGACACCCCCCATTCTCTTGACTCCTGTGTTGGACTCCTGCTCACAGCATTGTCTCTTCTCGGCTTGGTTTTGGGCCTGTCCTCCTCCACTACACACAAATGTAATCTGCCTGTGTGTTCACAGCTCTTCCATGTTGTTTTTTCCAACAGACAGGAAGTGCATGTTTTTAAGCTTGGATCATGCATGCCTCTATTTGTTGATTTCACACCTTTCTATTTGATTGTCAACGAATAAAAAGGGATAGTTTGTGACTTGGATCTTGGGTCTCGATCTGTCAATCCAATAAGTGCCTTCCAGCTGCACTCCCTTTACCAGTTTCTATCCAATAAAGATGAAAGGCACAACTTTAAACATGGGAAAAAAAGCTAATCCACTTTCCTCCCAGGTTTTTGAATGCATGGAAATGATTTCTGGAGGTGAAGCCATTTCCTAATCCAGGCTCCGCTGTTGCCCACACCTATTGAATATCAATTTTTAGGGAAAGCGTCAAAGTCAGACACTCCATCCGCAACTTGCTTTTTCAACTCAAACCAGAAGCTCCGCCGTCACTCTAGTAAAGCCTGCGTTCGAGGGGAGACAGAGCAGCAACCGTCAGGATGTAAACACAACAGCCTGTGCTAACTAGATGAGGCCGGTGCCAGAAAGTGTGTGTTGTCAAGTGTCTGTGTGTCTCCGCCTGCCTGTCCTTGCCTCTCTGTCTCACCAGGGCTCAGCGCTGGCAAACACGATGTCTTGGCTTTTTTCCCCCCTTCTTCTTGGCGCTAAAGGCTCAGTGGCTAAAACGCGGCCCTCGCTAAGCTTGCAAGCACCAGTAAATTAGAAAGGGGATAATTGGAAATCATTCTGGAGTGGAGCTGGAGGGCGAGCTGTGTAAAAAGAGAGGAGAAGAGGCCGTCTGCGGTGCCTGAGGACAGTTCATTTCAATCATAGCAATTTCTAAAACAATGGTAAAGCACTTGTCACGGCTTGAGCAAGGTCTGGACCTGGTAAACAGGGCAAACAAGACGGTACTCATTTATCCTGTGTGTGCAATCACTCAGGCAAAACATGAATGTAATATGACCACCAGCATTCACGCTGCCAAATTAACTAAAATACTTCTCCAAAAGACGGGCCAAAGCTTTGCACCCACACACACACACACACACATACCTTGGTGTCTAAAAATACCATCCATTTCAAGCCTTCCAAGGTGGCCGTGTGGGGGACTCTGTGGGTTGCCTGGTGCTACAGAAATACCCTTTTAGAGGAGGAAATATGAAAGCGGGAACACAAAAGAGCCAGAGAGACAGAGAGAGGGGGGGAGAGAGGGAGAGATGCCCTGCAGTAGCTTGTGTTCTCCCCTTTGTGGCTCTTTTGTGGCTGTGACTATTTTTGTACCCTTCAGCCTCCTGGGCAAGCAAAGGCAGAGCTGTGAGGCAACTGGACTGTACGGGCCAGATACAGACTAACCTGGATTATACACAGAATGGAATCAAACTACAGTAAAATAACAAATTCATATCACAGCCAGGCTGGATATGCAAGATGAGAACAACGAGGAGAATAAACGACACCAGGCTAAGGTTTTGAGAGGGCCTGGACTGTATGTGTGTGTGACAGCCAGATGATACCACAGGCTGTTAGTGCACACATGTGTGTATTGTATGTATTACCATGGAGCATGGCTTTATCTGCCAGTGCAGACTCAGGAGGGTTCAGACTGTGGGAGGGTATTGTTATTCTGTGGGCACCACCACAGAATAACAATGAGGGAGGAGGACGCAGGAAACACCGTGTATTGAGTGGGTGTTAGGACGCGGAGCCTCAAAGGCGAGAGGATGCGCAAGCCACGGGCCTACTGACAAAAACTGCGAGCTAAACACACACTGGGCATATTAAATGAACTTTTTATTCACTGGAGAACACAGCCAACCTTAACTGTAAGAGTTACAGGTGGTAATCCAACCCTCACAGGGATACTTACTGATTTTCAACCAGGTCTGTGTCACCATGGTGTGGGGAGTGTGTTCAAAGGTGAACAGTGTTGAGCCCTCATGCCAGTACCACTGGGAACTTCCTGTCTGTGCCATGAGCAAAACTCTGCCTGATGTCATCCAATGGATTTCAGACAATGGAGGGGTAGGGATCTCCGGGAGCTTTGCACACACTCCCCACACTGTGGTGACACGGAAACCTACTCTTACTCGAAGTCGTCGAAATACGGTGCTTGGGCAGTTACTTGCGGGGTCAGACACTGATGAAAAAAGCCGTCCTTTAACATTGGCATGATACGCGGCCAGTCGTCGTTATAGTTAAACGGTGCTCGGCAGCATCACGGGGAAACACGGGGGGACAATAACGAAAGTAAAAGCAGCAAAAGTCCAAGTAGGGTGGGCAGGAAGGGCGGTGGATGGGTCCAACAAACACCGAATTTCACCCAGGAGAGCAGTGTTCACATCTGTAAGATTATAAAGCCAAACCCTGTTCTTTTGTCCTAAACCCAACCACTTGACACAACGTCCCAGAACGTACCTTTCACATCATATCTGGACGTGGAAAGTCCATGACCAAATGTCGATATGTGACAAGGTCACGTTACCTTACGAACGTTAGCTAATGTGCTAAAAAAGTTAGCACTACAGAGAAATCCAATATTCCTCTTAATACCTGATAACCCTTAATACACATAACGTTATTCATCCCTACAACAGGAAATACTTTTCCCCTAACCTGATATGAAGCGTGTGCTGCACATGTGAGCATTTTTGATGATCGCCTCCATCCAGTCCTTTCGTCTTATCGCACTTAACCCTAGCTGTCTTTGTTTTTGTTGACGGGCAGTGACGGCTGATTCATGATAAAATTTAAGTTTTGAGCCATGACTCCTTCTATTCTGGCTCCTGATAACGCAACAAGACATCATTTTAAGACTCCTATGTAGCCTACAGCCCCGTGGTGGAGTCTTGTTTTGCCTCCAGCTAACAAACTGACGTCATTGTGACATCGGCCCTAAAAGGCTCTATATTCTACTTCCTCACTTGAAGGAAATAAAAAAGATGGAAGGTTGTTGCGGTGCGCGACACCCCTAGTGTTCACTTTGATAGGAGCCTTGTTAAAATGTTCCTCTGTTTCCTGTCTTTGATGTTAAACAAATCCTTGAGATGAATATGATGTAAATCTTCTAACCTTTACAGCATTCATTGGCTGGGATTCTTCTTCCTTTCCCACAGCCTCACAGTGTTTAATAATTAAGGCCAGGGAGACCATTTGATATATTACAGCAAAGCACAATCTTCTGGTGAGTAAAATACCTTGTCAGCTGCATGACCTTAATAATGTAGTGGTAAATACAAAGGTGAATAAACTCCCAGTCAAACATTATAGTGCACATTAGGTTTGGTTAATATTTATGTCAGACTTAGCGAGTACACTGGGCACAGGTGCACTCACCCTTAACTATGTCACTGTATCTATGATTGGATCTTAAGCTGCAGGGAACATAGGCTTAGCTTGTCATTAAGCTTCACAATGGGAAATATTCAGCTGTGACTCCAAATATTCCTCCGAGTTTGGTAAGAAAGGTAAGATTTTAATTGGTTCTCCTTGGTGTAGGTGATACAGGATGGATCTTGCAGCCTCCCCTCTTAGCTCAGATCCCTTCATTCGTGCTTGTTAGCAAAGTGGTGCCTCTCCCATTTTACGTAAGACTT
The DNA here is from genome assembly GCA_019142605.1 of Cephalopholis sonnerati. Taxonomy (NCBI): domain Eukaryota; kingdom Metazoa; phylum Chordata; class Actinopteri; order Perciformes; family Serranidae; genus Cephalopholis; species Cephalopholis sonnerati. Next base: position 13,360,996 of record JAGQAX010000022.1, read on the forward strand.
CCCCGACGAGCACACTCATTACTGATAAGGGCAACATGACATGGAGCCTGAGCTACAGCAACATCGCCGAGCAGCAGCACTAGACACACACATCTACAGACTTTCCCTACATCAAAGGGAGCGACAGTGAGGAAGGCAAAGGGATAGCACCACTAAGGGAGAGTCTGACACAGAGAAAACACTGTGTTTAAGAGGAGGATAAGCACCAAAAAAACCACTGGTATTAAGTGTGTCTCCTCAAGGCCTTAGAAAGATTAAAGGATATAGCAAACGAAGACATAAAACTGAAGGAAATGATATAGAGATCAGAACAAATGTGACAGAAAATCAACAGAGGGGAAAAGACAGACAAAGATGGAGAGCTTTATGATGGACAGAAAAGAAGAAAGAAAGAATATAACCCATGAAGGTGAGTGCTTTTCCTTCCAGGGGGCCTACTTTCACCCACTTGTATTGATGAGGATTAAACACAGACACTTGAGTCCAGGATCAAGCCTCAATAGAAACGACAGGCTTCCTGTTGCTTTTTAAATCCTTTTAAGTAACAGAGATTACACCTACACACACGCACACGTGTTGACACATATGATGTGCATGCACTCTTAACCTTAAATATTTCAATTGAGACACAGAACTATAGCTAAATAAAGCCCAAATAACTAGACTCTAAAAACCACCAAGGTAATCAAAAGTCCAGGAAACGAATTGTCTTGAAAAAAGTAAGTCACTTTATCTATTAGGGTCTAGGTTGAAAATACAAAAGTTACCCTTTTAGTTAAGTCTACTTTGTATCTAATGAAGTTTCCATAAAATTTAATTTTATTTAGTTGTTGCAACTTAAAAATCAGTTGTGAACTTGTTCTTATTCAGTGTTAGTAACTTATGTAAACCAAATTAGTCTGACTTAACAGAACAGTTGTGTTTACTCGGGAGAATTTGGGAAACTGATTGCGTGTTTGTGGAAAGTAAAAAAGTAAAAGTAAAATTATACAGTCACTATAGCTAGGTTTCCATCTGAATGTCTCGAAATTTTTGAGCGAATTTAGTGAAAATGCACAAAAAGAAAATGCGTTTCCATTTGTTATTATTTTGCGATTATTGAGAGAAGAGTGCGCCATGAGATGACATCATCAGAGAGCGTCTCTCTGCCACAAAACAAACAACACACTCGGCTGACAGTCAACAACTGATCATGGACAGATTCCTGATCGACCTGTCGGCGTTTGGAAGAACTCTGGTCACCATTTTGTCAGCATTCACTGCGTAACAAGTCATCCTGAAGAGGAGATGACAAGGGAGAATTTTAATGTTAAGAGTACTGTCGGAAATAGCTGGAAGGAGACCACCGCGCACCACCAACGTATACGTGTGACGTGGTATCCGGTCCAGACATCGTTAATCCGTAAAACCTGTTTCCATAGCAAAAAGTCGTACTTTCCTTTTATCGATACGCAGACAAATCGACCCCCTCCAAGCGTAAAAACTTTTTTGCGAATTTTCGGCCTTTTTTCAAATTTCTAGCATTTCCATTAATGTTTATTTTCGCTATTTTTCTACTAAGAATAGGTGGATGGAAACCCTATTAATGACTCCACCTTTAAGTCTTACAAAACAATCTTTCAAATCTAGAAACATCAGACTAAATTTTTCTCTCTGACTTTGTTTAAAATTTTTATCACACTTAGAAAGACCAAGTTAACTTATCATTTTTAACTTGTCATTTTTAAGTTGGAACAACTTCACAAAATTAAGTAAATACAACTAAAAGATCAAGATTAACTTATAAGATTTTACAGTGTAGTTATTTGGGCTCCTTTTCGCCATAGTTCTGTATGTCCATTGAAATATTAAAGGTTGAGGGTGCTTGCATATTGTATGTGTCATAACGTGTGTGTGTGTAGGCGTAATCTCTGTTTCTTAAAAGGATTTAAAGGGCAACAGGAAGCCTGTTATTTCTATCGAGGCTTGATCCATCCACACATATTGTAAGGATGAAAAGTCATTCAAACAAGCGACACACCTGCAGTATGCACGCTCACGCCAGCCCAGTCTCAGTCTTGCAAATAAAACATACTGCGTAGTTCCCACACACCCCCGCACACACACTCTGACCCACTCACATGCGTCAGCAAGTCAACCCCTCCTGACAGCCGACATTGTGACAGCGAATGACACAGAAGCGAGGCACAGTACGTAGGGGGTATATGACTCAGCCAAGGTGTTGTGTATATCTCCTACAGCCGTACTCCACAAGGTGCTGCTTTTTTAAGATTTAACTGTTCAACCGAATCACTGAATTATTAATTGCATTTAGTCCCAGATGAGTCAAAAATGATTCATCCGTCTTGTACCAATTTGTAGCAACATCAGTCTTAAAAACAAAACTGAGCTGATGGCTCTGGCTTTAAGACGAGATGGTGTTGAAAAGACTAATCTATATCCAATTAGAGCATCAGTGGCTTGGATGCCCATCTCTCCAGTATAATTACATTTTTCTCCATGCTTGGCCTCAATTAAGTGATTGTGCAGTTCAGCTCCTCATTATCCTAGCAAGCGCACGCAATTAAGTGCTGCAGAAAAGGACAAGAATCCCAAAACTTAAAAGAAATTGAGTCTTTAATAGTGCTGTCACTGTTAACTGCTTCCTGGCAGAGGGTAAGATGAGAGGATCAATACCACTCTCATGTCTGTACGATAAATATAAAGCTACAGCCGACAGCTGGTTAGCTTAGCTTAGCACAAAACCTGGAAACAGGGTGGGCTGGCTCAGCATACCAGCGTACAAGCACTCCTAAAACTCAGTGCAATTTAAATTTTGTTTGCATAATCCGTAATGTAGGGTTATGCAAACAAAAAGATACAATTGTAAGATACAATTTGCCGTTTTAAAGGCGTAAAAGGCATATGAGTTTTCTAGGCATGTTTCTCAACATGGAGATGGCTAGAAGCTAACGTTGCTAACTCTATAAACAGCGATAAACAACAGCAACAGTGCAGTGCTAAGGATGACAGAGGCTACACTTCCGCAACAATCCTGTCCAAATATCAGTGGTAATCTCCATATGAGTGCAGTGCAAAGCGGAGGTGATGAACACTGTATCCAATTCTCGTAATACATCCACTATATCTTTACATAGTAAATAGTGGCTTACAGCTGTATTAATGCTCTGAATTCACATACAGTACGTTTAAAGGTGGTTGTGTGCAAGACAGTTAGTGCACCAAGCCAAGAAATGCCTGTTTTTCCATCCTTCAAGTCTTTATGCTAAGCTAAGCTAAAAGAAAAGGAATAAGCGCATTTCCTAAAGCATCATATGACTCCTCTGAAAGTTCAGCCTGTTCTGTACAGACACACAAATGTGTTTACTCATGCATTTTGTGGGTTTCGCCTTCAAATCTGAGTACTATAATAGAAAGTAAAGGAAAGTATATACTTCTAAGGGTACTTTCAGACCTAGAGTTGTCTTGCTTTGGTCCGAATCAGGGACTAATTTTGTCACAAAGTTGCATAATTACCTAGAGTTGGTTCATGTTCTCACGGTAGCATTTACAAGCGGACCAGATCAAATGCCTTGTGTGAGAAAGCTGCTCTTGATTGGTCAGAATTTCCATGTGGGAAAAATCCAGGAAGTAAACAAAACGTTGAAGAAGAGTACACTTGCAAGATAAATGTGACACTTTCTAATGTCACAATGGAGGGACAACTACGCAGGTTGATTTTAGCGCTGCTCATCGTGGACTATATTGCTGTCATTGTTCATTTGAGTCAAACCATACAGTTTGAAAACGAGGCGCGGCCCCAACTAGAAAACAATGTTTTGATGCATTGGATGTGCTGAATGTGCATATTAAGGCAGTACAGGAGGAGGCGCACATTAATAATCCTCCAGGACTGTAACATGCTCATGTTTAACCCAAACAGTGTGTCATGTGACTGCAGTTGGTTCAGATCCAGGTCGGAATACGTTCTCACCACAAACAAACCACATGAGAGTTCGTCTCTAACCGGACCGAGACCACCTCTTGAAGAAGGTCTCGGTTCGGTTGTTTTGGTGCGCACCCAAGTGTGATTGCTGTGTTCACACCCGCCCAAACGAACCACAGTTAAGGGGCAAACGAACTTGAGTTCAATTGAACTGAACCAAACAGGGCAGGTGTGAAAGCACCCTTAGAGTCAACATTCTTTTGCCAAAGAAAAAGTTGATTTCCCTTGAGAATTTAGCACTTCCTGTACATAGATACAGTGGAGTCCACTCCCAGCTTAGTTACAGAAGGCTCCTCAGTGAGTTGAAAATACACAGCAGATTACCAAAGACACACTTAAACCACTGGCTAACAAAGCAGGTGACACGTGAAGCCAGGATAGAGCTGCTGATTGACAAACACGTGATATGACCAAACATCACACTGTAAGTGACTAACAGCTCCAATTAATGTAACCATCCATGACGTATAATTTTCAGTAAATGTGTAGGTTATGACTGACAATTTAGAGATACTTCATATGGAATATTAAGTGGGTGTAGCATATGTGAATATGTTTTGCCTGCGTGCTGAGAGACCACTCAACCGAAAGCCCTTTTTGGCCTTTATTCCCATAATATACTGATCCTACACCATCGAGTACCATCTGTTCTGTGAAACTCAACGCAGTCTTGTGATGTTGCCTCCATGTGAGACAAAACACCACGGTAACACCAGCAAACCAGTCCCCCGCACCCCAGGAGATAAACAGGCCAAAAGTGTTTGGTTTCCACGTCATTATCAGGCAAGCTAAGACAATGACTCTCATGTACACAACCACATTTGAGCTAACAAGCAAGCATCATACAAGTGTGCATCCAATTTAACAATGAAAGAATAGTTAATAGGACAATATTTGTGCATTCAGCCACATGCAGACGTTGCCACAAACACATATACTGTACAAGCACATGCTGAGTATTCAGTTTCAGAGTCAAGTGTCAATTGTTTGGAGTGCTCTTTGATGATGAGACGTCCATTTAAACAACCTAATTTATCTCTCTGGCCGACCTCCCCACTAAAGAAAGCTTAATAGTAATGAGAGCGGCGTTTTAAAATGCAGCATAACTGACCACATCCATTTATTCAGTGGTCAGATGTGTGCAGATGTCATGATTGCAGTCTATTTGGGGTAAACAAATGTACTCAGTAAAACTAACAACATGATATCCTCCTTTCAGCTGCAAGACGCTAGTGGGGAAAAACGCAGAGCTGAAACTCCTGATGGTATCTTTACAGTGACCTATTTCAATGAAACATCTAGAGGATGTTTGCGTTCTATTTATACACGACAGATTGCATAAATTACTGGTAGGTGCAGTGTGTTGAAAGAAGAAGCTGTGGGGCTTAAGAGAACTGTAGTTCTTACCTCTCCTAAATGGGGAGTAGGATTAAATCCACAAAGATTGCAAACGGTCTTCTTGCACTCGGTGCAGAAGCTGTAGTTGGGCGTGTCTGCTGATCCAACGTTCAGCTCCACATTACAGAGAGGGCAGCTTTCCTTGGTGGTTGAGGCCGGGGCAGGTGGAGGTGGAGGTGAGGCTGCTGCCGCCTTCTCTTCCTGCTCCACAGAAATGCCTCTGGGGGGTTTCTTAGACTTCGCAGGTGGTGTGTCAGGAGCAGAGTCCGAATCAGGAGGAGACCCAGGAGCAGAGAAAGGGGAGTCAGGTGGTGAGCCGGGGCCAGAATCCGGAGGGGAACCTGGTCCGGAGTCTGGCGGCGACCCCGGTGGAGAAGCCGGTGCCTTCTCGTCCTCCTCTCCGGTGACAAGATTGGTGGCTGAACTCAAAAGTGACGATCCAAAGCTGAACATCGATGAGGCAGCTGCGGGAGGTTTTGCTGATTCCGTCAACCCTCCAAAACCTCCAAACAACTTCCCAGCCACTGACTCCTCCTGCTTTGGCGCGGCCTGCGCTTGAGGCTTTGACGACTCCATCAAACCGCCAAACCCGCCAAACAGCTTCCCCGTAACAGACTCAGCAGCTTGTGAAGCAGCCGCGGGAGGTTTGGCTGTGTCTGTCAAGCCTCCCAAACTGATACCTCCCAATCCCCCAAAAAAGCTGGACTCCTGTTTGGGTTTAGCTGGGGACTGCTGGGGACTGGACTTGGGCTGAATGGGGCGGCCTGTCTTGGGGTCGATCTTGGGGGATCCTCCCAGTGAGGAGCCGGGGGAAAGCGGCCCAGGGGAGGTAGGACCTGGGGATTTCTGCCTGGGTGTTGTTGGCGGCGTCAACCCTTGGTCGGTGGTACTCTGCTGCTTTATCAGCAGCTTGCCAGGCTTGCCAGGTGCCTGTCTCTGGGGCGAGGGCGGGGCCGAGCCTTGCTTGGGCTTTGTCATGCCAGGGGGATCCATACCTCCCATCGCTCGCTGCATCTGGCAGTTCAGACACAGCCACTCTTTACCCTGTGCATGAAACAAAGGATGGGTTAGATTTGACTGGAACAAATCCCCACACTGTTATGAGCCTACACATCAATAGTATGTGTAATTACAGTATACACACAGGCAAGCGTAACCAATTAAACCTCTAAAATAACCATTTTCTTTTTGCTTAGCGTAAAATAAAGACAAATTTAGAGACATGTCCACTAATTAGTGTTTCAAATGATGTTGAATTTCCCAAGCTAAATGCTTCTTACAACATGAGAGAATCAAATCTGGCAGCGGTTACATAAATATTAATTATAACGATATTTAATGTTTGTTTTTAACTAAATTAGAGTAAAAAACTGTCATTTCTGCACATAATTGTTTCAGTTCAGCAGTAAGTCTGTTATATTTTCAGCAGAAAGGCAAATACTCTTCATGTATCGGTGATGTTTGTGTTTTATTCGTGGGTACTGTAAATATTAGACCATCATAAACAGTTGCATTTCATTGTCTCTGTTCTGACCGTACAAACACCTGTTCCTAAAGAAGCCTGGCTACACCACAGTGCTCTTTGTTTACAGGGTATCTCAGGTTTCCACTGTGTGCAAACCACAGTGTTTAAAAGGGCCAATGTTGACAATCTGATCACTATCAAGAACAGAACAATGTGTCGGTTTTTTGTGTGTAATGGTGCTTATTGCATGTCAGGTAAACACAGATGAGGTCAATTCAACCAGCCGAACACTTCTACTACAATACAGCACACTGTAACTGCTAACAGAGTTGTATTTGTAGATTATTCTGACTTCAAAATGAAATGAAATGACCCCAGCTTTGATCTGCACGATACTAAATCCAAAGGAGAGGCTGAGGCAGAAGGAACCAGTCATTCTGCTGTGCTGTAATCACGGCCCACCAGCGTTTTTACCGTCCATGTGTGACGGAGTGTCCTCACTGGCTGGCACAGTATCTTCCTGTGGCCATGACATGAGTCACCTTGATCAACATTCCCTGGGCCCATATGGTCCCTCTGTTCCTCAAATCATGTGCCACTCTTATGAGGTGCACTCACTTCGCCAGGCTCACAGAACAGGCTATTGTTGAATTCAATGATATCTTATTATTTTGTAAATCTGCTTGTTTTGCTCATCATGCCAAACTCTATGAATTTCCACCGCTTCCGTCACATTTACGTCACAGCAGTTGCGTGCGCATACTGGTGGCAGAGAAACAGTGGATATCGGAGAGAAACAGTTGACATAGCCGGAATAAAAATGACTTCATGTGCAGATGGATGTCAGAAAAGGAATACAGAATAAGATATCCTTAATTTCTATAGAATACTGTCACAGAGGATGCCGTAGTAGAAAATAATGGTTTGTCTCCAGTTGATTATAATCTCAATATTCAGGCTTTAATCACTGCTGGATACTCAGTAGAGGAGTGTGTGTTTGCTTTACATGAACAGAATTACCAACATGGTAAAAGATAATTCATCATCATAAGGAACTGTACAAATTGTCCTAGGTTAAGGAAAAGTCCTCATATAGTATAATTTAATGTGGAAGTAACAGACACTTTATATCTAGCATGCTAACTACATTAGCTACAATGCTAATGTTAGCATGCTTTTCATTTCCCTGCCTGGATGTAGGTAGGAACCGATCTAAACGCACATTATAGGCTAAAAGTTAATATAAACAAAGAATGTATTTTCTTGCGGTGGCCTTTTTAAAGTGAGCAGTGGTGAAAGTTAATATATTTTGTTTTGATTAATGAGTTAAGCTGGATTTATCCTTGTGTGGCAGACCCTACACAGTAGCCTACGCCACGGCCTATGCCATTGTGAGCATTTATACTTGTGCGGTGGTGTGTGTGTATCACTCTGCAGTTACACCTCACCTTTAGCTGACTGAAAACACACATTAAACATGGCTTAACAGCGACAATTTCACACAAGTACACAAATCAGCTTTACTATAACTCGCAGCATTCACAGACAAAGCACTTGTCTTTATCTGGACACATTTTCCCCACAAATACAACATGCTAATGTTTTTAGCACAAGCCTATGGCATTTTACATTGTATAAATTAGCCCAGCGGCTAGTGGACTTTTCCTCTACTCATATGAAGCCAGGGACAACAGCAACATTTAACAAAGGTAATGGTACAAAATTTGGCTCCATTACAACTCACAAGGTTCACCGAAAAAACAACTGTCTTATAGTAAACACGTTTTCCAAACCAATACAACATGCTAACATTGTTAGCACAAGCCTATGGCATTTTACATTGTATAAATTAGCGTAGCAATGAGCAGAGATTTCTTCTGCTCATATGAAGCCAGGATAAATCACACACAAGACTTAAAATGCTATTTTGTGGAGGCTTTATTGTCTTCCCAATTAATTGTTTCTTATCTGTGAAATCAAAGTAAATAAAAGCTTTGTTTCCACTGAGGGAAATGGTTTCAGCTTACAAAAATAAACATGAGTCTGCGACGCCACAACGTGTAGTTACATTTCTGGGGAGATGCGCGAAGACACACTCCTCTACTGATCATTGCAGCTGTGATAATAGCCTGAATATCGAGATTTTAATTAACTGGAGACAAAACTTTTTTTTCCCACCACACGTAGATCATAAAATCATGGATGTAAAAACCAGTCATAGCAATTGGTTAAGAAATATAAACGTTATAGTGCTTTTTATGTTTTATTTGGTGCTCACACCGACACCCCCTACGGTCCTTTTCTGCCACCAACTCGGCTCCGCCCACAAAATATGTCATCACTGTTTACAAACACAAAATGGGAGAGAATTTACTCTCATTGTATCACAAAATAATACTGTGATGTTAATTAAACTCTTACTTTTTGTGAGATCAGAATACTGCAGTAAATAAGATTTGAGGATTATATTTTGGCAGTGTTTGAGCAAACTTTGATATTTTACACACAGAGAATTGAATAATGTGTGACCTTTTCCACCTCCTGACATTAATAACATGGACTGTATCATTAGATAAATGTCAGTATCGCCGGCAGTGGACCTGAATTTTGTTTGACCATTGGATATTTAGCATTTAGAGACCTGAAAGCACCTTGTACAAAATGCTTACATCAGTGGAGGTCATTTCAGGAACTTCCTGAAGAAAAACAGTTTTGAAACTTTGAAAATTAACATAAAACAAAAGAACAAAAAGAGAGTGATGACTGTCTTACCGCTGAGTCTGGAGGGCTGAACCCACAGAGGCTGCAGACCTGGTTCTTACACTCAGTGCAGTTACTGTAATTAGGTGGATCTTTAGACCCAATGTTCAGCTGGGTGGTCTTACACAGCGGACACAGCCCACCTCCAGGCTTTCCAGCCCCCTGCTGACCAGGAGGTCCTGCGCTCTTAGCTGGCTCTCCAGGATGAGCCCCAGGGCCTGGTGGCCCTTGCTGTTTGGGTCCAGGCTTCCCAGGTCCTTGTTGAGGGGGTCCACCTGTTTGCTGAGGAGGGCCACCCTGTTTGGCGCCTGGACCTGGTGGTCCTTGACCTGGTTTGGGGGCCTGTTGGCCTGGGGGTCCCTGGCCTGGTGGACCCTGACCTTGCCTGGGGGCCTGCCCAGGGGGTCCTTGGCCAGGAGGACCCTGGCCAGGTTTGGGTCCCTGGCCTGGTGGTCCCTGACCTTGCCTGGGTCCCTGGCCTGGTGGTCCTTGACCTTGCCTGGGTCCCTGCCCAGGGGGTCCTTGGCCTGGTTTTGGCCCCTGTCCTGGAGGGCCCTGACTCTGCCTGGGTCCCTGCCCAGGGGGTCCTTGCCCAGGGGGTCCTTGCCCAGGGGGTCCTTGCCCTGGCTTCGGCCCCTGTCCAGGAGGGCCCTGACCCTGTTTCTGAGGTCCTCCTTGCTGTGGTCCCCTCGGACCTGGCCCCTGCTGAGGGCCCTTGCCTGGTGGCTTTCCTCCCTGCTTGGCCTCAGGTGCTGCATCTCCCTCCTCCTCGTCCCCAAACAGTCCAAACTTGGGCATGTTGACATTATCGCCCATGGACGATATGGAGGAGGAGACAGATGAGGTCATTGATGACACGGCGCTGAGGGGGTTGGCCCCGCTGAGGAAGCTGGAGCCAAACATGCCGGACGACTTGGCCTCTGGGTCTTTAGGCTCCTGCCGGAATCTGGATTCAAAAAGGCTGAGGGACGAGGGGCTGCGGCCCGGGGTGGCCTTGCCAGGTGGACCCTGATTGAAGGCGTCTACAGTGCGACTCTTACTGAGACCTGAAGGGCCCCTGGAGGCCCCTACCTGCTGGGAACGCTGATGTGTATCAGATTCTGACGGTCTGGAAGAGAGAAAAACAGAGAGAGTATTTGTTAGCAGTGCTTGTATTGATTTGTGTTTACTTTGGCGATGTGAGAAAATCTTAGAAGCCAAGTCCACAACAACTCTCAGCTGATTCAGTGCCAAAACAAAAACAACACACCTAACTGCTCATGAAAGTTTAACTCTGAAAAATACTTTAGCTCCTTTACCTTATCCTTTAATGTGTCACTGTAATTTGCTTGGTGGTGATCGACTGACATTAAACTCATTTAGACTATAACCTAAACAGCTCTCTCAGACTCAAAAAACCAAACATGAACAACAACAAACTATCAGTATATATTCTCTCCTTTTTGGAAACCCTCTCCAATTGGTCCAGAATTCAGACACCCGTATCATTACTAGAACCCCCTCCACAGATCATATCACTCCTGTTCTCCAGCAGCTTCACCGACTTCCTGATAAATATCGCATCAACTTCAAGATTCTGCTTCTCATCTTTAAGGCCCTTCATAATCAAGCCCCTCCTACCTGTCTGAACTCCCTCATATCTACACACCCTCCCTGAACTCTAAGATCCTCCAACTCACATCACCATCCGCCCACTCGACCACAACGGGTTCTAGAGCCTTCTATGGTTCTGCCCCCCGCCCCTGGAACTCCTTCCCCCATGACATTCGTAGTGTTGACCCCCTTTCCACTTTCGAATCCCATCTGAAAACACACCTTTTCAAGCTGGCATATTCCGTCTGATTTAATGGAGACACACATATGGTGACCTTGCACTGATGATGACTTTATGATGATGATTTTTATCTGTAATATTCATAATTAAGATTTTTGTCTTGTCATTTTATTGACTTTTATTATGTACTACAGAATTGTTTGATTTTATGGATACACTGCTACCTGTTTTTTTTTTTTACTTTGTCTTGTAGGGTGTCCTTGAGTGCTCTAAAAGGCACCTATAAATAATATACATTATCCATATTATTATTTTATGTAGTCTTCGCATCTTGCTATCATTCTGTCTCAAACAATGTCGATAAGGACAGTGGTTCCCAACTGGTGGGTTGCAGGGTCCATTCTGAATGGACCGCAAGTGACTTGTGAACGTGTAAAGCACGTGTGGAGCAGCAGACTGATGAAGGGAGTCAGCTGATAGGATCATGATTCCTTCTATGCAACCAATTGGCAAATTTTATAAACTGCTCTGGCCTGCCTACTGTTGCTGCTTCCTCTGCAAGCTGCTTTGCAACCTGCCTCCACCCCAGCTCCTCCTTTTCATGCTGTGTCTGACTTATCAGTGTCATTTCTGTTTGTCACTGATGCTGCTTTGTTCTGTTCCCAGGGGTCTTTGCTGCTGCTCTCCCTGCCTTAGGCTTTCTATGTAGGCACATGAAAGGGCAGAGAGGTGTGCTCTCTCTGACTCAGGCTTCCCTTTTTTGCATGTGGAAGGGCAGAGAGGTGTGCTCTCTCCACCTTAGGCTTCCTGCGTAGACCTAGCAAAGGCAGAGAGGCCCCAGAACAGAGCCACACTGCCAAGTATAATACTGCAAATGGAAAGTTTTCTTTGACTAAAGTGGTCCTGACTGAACTGCAGTTTTTGGCCCCTTTTGCACTGGCTTCATTTTTCAGCCTTGGATGTTGCTGTATGGCTGAACCATGTCATTTTATTTAAAGCTATATTTATTATTAATTGTTAAATGTTTTTCTTAATAAGGGTCATGGGCAGGCCTCCATAAAAAGAAAACAAAACATAAAATATGCCTTGACAAAAGGGCACTTTGAACATCAAGGGGCAAAGGGGCAGCCTCCCTCTCTGCATGTGCCTGTTTTGCACATTTCACATCATAAAATCTCAGAGACAAACATTAATTTAAGCTTTTTGTCACTTCAGTACTAACACACGTCTTCTTCACTCTGTGTACTGGTGCTTTTTATATTCGTGCTGCTGTGTAGTTGTATGAAATTGCAAATGGAAGGGCAGACAGGTAGATGCAAAGCAGAGGGGCCCCAGAGCAGAGCCATACTGCAAATGGAAATAAAGTTTTCTTTGACTAAATTTCTGGCACAGAGCTTTTATTTTCCTGCTGTAGAGTACCGAATAAGGAACTAGCTTGACAACATAGCCAAACTCAAGTATGATGCTGAATATAAAAACTGTCTGGACCTTGAACTAATGACTGAGGAGAAATCGGGACCAGTTGGGAGCCACTGGCTTATGATGTTGTTTTTTTTACCCTCCACTTCCTCTACTGTAGCTTCATTGTGCTAAATTAAGACCACAGAACTAGCTCTTTGTTAATCTCAGGCCCTCTCAACACATCAGTGCACAGAGAATGTGTAGCTACAGCCCTGGGGTAAAGCTGACAGGAAAGTGAATACCGCTGAATGACACAGAGTGTAGATCATTGAGATAGAAAAGGGAAACGCTCGCCTCCACCGAGGGTAAGCGGAGACATCTTTGTTAGCTCAGGCTGCGAGGCAACGTACACAACCTACACACAAAGTCTACGGGATCCTCGGAGAAATGCATCAACGGACTAATGGGCTGATGTTTTGTTATCGTATGATGATGTGCAACATACACACCAAGTGCTTCCAGAGTCCCTGGTGCTTCTAAATCACATTACCAGGCTATACAGTTTGATGCTGTAATGAAAACATCATTTGATGATGTTTTTTTTTTTTTGACTTTGCATGAGCAGAGCAAACATTAGGAGTAGTGCTGTTGCAATGCCAGCTACTGGCCAATCCACTGCAGTGTGTTTTCAGCACCACGGTGGATTTCAGCACCGTGGACAGCGACTACACTCCAGCACTGATGCCTCAACACAGAAACAATCATGAAGCAGCAGGAGGGAAGCCTGGGAGTGATGACATTAACTGCTGTTCTATTTATAGACATATTAATATTGATGCACCCTCCCCCCATCTCTAGCTCAGATATAAATAACAATCCCCCCTCAATTTGGAGCCAATTAGCAGCACTGCATCTCATGTGATTCCATCAAACATCGAGGAATATTTCACTGTAATATGAATAATATTTAAATGATCATATTGTTGTCACTGTCAGCTCTCCTTCCACAACACTGTATTTCCCTCACAGCCCATTAAAATCCAATTTAAGCCACATAAGAAGTCTAATTGGCGACATTAGAGAGCGCGTACACAGCTGGGAAAGGTGGCGGATTTGTTTAGCTGGGTGTTCAAGCGTCGCTCAGATGGAAGAGAGAGGAGAGGAAAAAAAAAAAAAAACACTGGGCACGACAGATTTTCTTACCCAGCAGGCATTTCGAGATTTTCGCACAAATAGCTACTGGAGGTGTGTCTCTTTACTCTCTGATCTCACACTGAGGGACAAACCGCGCAGTCAAAGCAATCAGACTCATTTCACATATTAAATCTTACAAAATGATATATAACATGTAGAGGCTGCAGAGACAGCGCGTTTAGAGCAGCCATTTTTAGAGCTGTGTTAGGTGAGACATCTCTGCATGCAGATGATCAGATGTTAATGATAATCCATTCCACTGAGCTCTAAGAATAGATTCATTTCTTGGTGCGGGCTGGGAGGATCAAAAATGGGCGTGAACGCGCTCCCTGCCTCCTTACAGCATCTTTCCAAATGATGCTCCACACATCACAACACATCCTCTCCGTCACGCATCAAAGCCTCGTTAGTGTGGGTGTTTGAGGTGTATTTAAAAACAAAAATAAATGCTGGGTATGAAGCCCTGCCTTCGTGCAGCTGCTGCGCCTCCGGGCTGCCTGCCTTGCGCCCTTGACATCGCGGCGGAGAGCTGCCTCCTCTGCTCCTCGCTGAGTTCACTCAGGTTGACCGGAGTCCCATCGGAGACCCGGACGAAGCCGCCCTTCCCGTCAGGTGCCAGCCCCTCTGGAAGCCCAGACGGCGGCCCTTCGCCTCCTTCCAGGCTCGCTTCGTTCCCCATGATCGACCCCTCCCGTCCCCCTGTGTTCGGATCAATGTACGATCCGAGCCCCTCTCCGGTGCTTTTATGTCCAAAGTGCGCAGCGCAGACGGTGTCCCTCGGTGTCTCGGAGCATCTCAGATGATGTGTGTGTTGATTTGTTCAGTGGTTATTTCCCCTCTCTGTGCTGTGTCTCCATTTCCCTCGTTTCTCCTTGTTTTTCTGTGTCGCGCATCTCTGCAGCTGTACACCACAGTTACCACAGTTTTCCGTGAGGGGGGTCTCCGTCTAGCTGCTGCTCACAGGCACAGAGGGTGGCTTCCGGTTGGTTTTACAAAATAAAACCCCAATTAACAAGCATTAATGTAGGTATTCAACCCTAACTTTCCTTTTATATTTTTAAAAATACAAAATTTAAAACATTGTAATTGATAACTATGGAAAAATTATTTGTTGTAAAATTGAATTTATTTTTACATCATTTTCTGTGTAAATAAAAATCTGGGTCTCACATATTCCTTGTATGGATGTATTCAATAACGTTTAATTTATAAATAAATAAATAATACGATTTCTCTTAGTCACAGAGGGTGGTTTCTGGTGGATTTTCCAAAATAAAATCCCAGTTAACAAGCAGAAAATTTTATATTAAAAAAAAAAAAGAAAATAAAAGTGTAGAACTTGACTACTATTGAAAATTTAAAACTTAAATTATTAATTGACAAAAACTATTGAGACTTTTCAGTGTTACTCCACTTGCTTCACTGACCCCGGAGGTTTGCATTATTGTTGCGTCTTTCTTTTCCCCACATTTTATTTATTTGTTGTACAATTGAATTTGTTTTTAAATTATTTTTTATATCATTTTAAGTAAAAATACGTATACTAAATAAATTAAAGTTGACTTTAGAAATAATAAATAAATAAAAAATACGATTGCTTGCAGTCCCAGAATTTTTAGGGGCCATACTCAAGTCCCAGATTATTATTTTTTTTTTTTTGTATTCAATAAAGTCAAATGTATATAACTAACTAACTAACTAACTAAATAGTTATTAAATATCTATTGCTTAGAGTCCCAGATTTTTTTATTAAGTAAATTTTAAAAAATACAATCATTATTAACTAGCATTGGTATTTAGAATTCAATCCTAACCTTCCTTTAATATTTTAAAGATACCCATCTTAAAACATACTTGATTACTATTAAAAAAATTGGCAAAAACTATTAGATGATTCAGACATTTAAGTTTTACTCAACTGAATTAGCAAACCCACATGTTCTGTGTGCACTTCATTATTTTCCCTACATTTTATTTATTTGTTGTACAATGTTATTTATTTGTACATTATTTTTTATACTGTGAAATATTTTTTCTACAACTTTTACAATAGAAATCTAGATCAGACATGCTTCATTTAGCCTAATGAATGTATTAAATCAAGTTGAGCTTATAAATAAGACAATAAAAAATGACAGAAAAATACTATGTCACACAATAAAATTGTAATTAACCAGCTGTAACTACAAGTATTCAACCCTGACCCTACTTTAATATTTTTAGTGATATCGATTGTAAAACATAGTACTTGACTACTATTGAAAATTAAAAACTCAAATGTTGTGAATCTGCAAAAACTATTACATTTAATAGACATTTCAGTTTTGCCCCCTTTATCTAGCAGACCTCTAAAGGTTTTGTTGTATAATGTTTCTTTCTTTTCCCTACATTCTATTTATTTATTGTACAATTGAACTTTTTTTTTTAAATTCCGAAAAGGATTTTTTACAACTTCTATTTTATAAATCTAAGAATATGGCTCACATTTAATGTACTGAATGTGTTGAAAAAGTTAATTTTTACATAAAAAGAATTAAAATAAAATAAAATGAAAAATACTAGTGCTCACAGAAGGTGGTTTCTGGTAGATTTTATGAAAAAAGAAAAAAAAAAAAATCACAATTACCTGGCATTTAAAAGCATCTTAACTACACAATGCAGCGTCGCAATAAATCCAAACATTCAAAAAAAAAAATCACAATACTCGTATACCTCACACAGAATAAGTCGTGTAGGTTGTAAACCAGATGAATGGAAAATAAGTCGAAGCTTCACTTTAAAAATACTGGACTGAGTTTCTAATTTTGCTCCTCCACCCCAGCACTTCATTCACTGTACTGTCAAATGTAACATTTTAAGGCTCTTAAATTGAAACCAAACTTTGATGACTTCCGCTCTTGTCTCTGTCACCCTGGTTCTCTTGACGCAGACTCACCAGCAGTGTCTTGGCTCTGCTGCTCACCGCGCATGTTCCGCCTCTGACAGGTGATCAGAAGACATCAGCGGAGGAAAATATGTTTTTAAAGGGGACTCGCTCAGCTGAGTGTGTCTGGTCTGACTGGTTAAAGACTCGAGGCTGAGCGGGACACGGAGGACAGGTGAGGTCGAGTTATTCTTCTATTATGATTTGAAAGACTAAAAGAGGAAAGTTGTGTTTGTGGGTCAAGTATCTGGGGCTCCAGCTAAAGGCTTGTGGAAGTTCATGTATACTGTATGAACACACACACACACACACACACACACACACACACACACACACACACACACACACACACACACACACACACACACACACACACACACACACACACACAAAGTCTCTCAGTGTTGTGATGTCCCAGGATGAGAAAAATGCTTTCCAAGCTTTATGTATAATTAGTAACTGTGTGTGCGTCTCCATCCATCCAGACCTACATGTAGGTCACAGAGCAACCAAAAACATCAGAGCGACGCCATTTAAAATGCCATATATTTAATTTGAAGGGGAACTGCTGCCATAAAATATTCAAAAACACAGATAAAACATCTGCAAAAGTCTTCAGATGACTCATAACATTAATAATATCTCATATCCTTTGTTCTCTCTCTCCAGGTGGCAGCTGCAGGATGTCTTACTTTATATCTAAACTCCTTATATTCTTAAATATGTTAACATGCAGCTGAAGGGGAAGCATGTGGGAAAACCAGGCTGGCTCCAGACATGTATGGAGGATAAAATATGACATAAGTATCAATAAATAAATACAGACATAAATACAGGATTAAATTAATTAGCAAAGGAATAAATATATGCTAAAATGAATATGGAAATAAATAAATTCAAGCATAAATACATTTTTGAAATGCAGAGGTTAGGACCTGTTGCCTCATTAACATACAAAAACAGAAATATAGAAAATAATTGCAGTGTACAAAAATGTAGAAATAAATTAAAAATATTTATGTCCTGTTTAAATACAATTTTTCATTGATTTATTTATGTATTTTTCTAGTTCTGTCCATATTTATTTCAACAGTTATATTTAATTATTTACATTTATAATACTAATAATAATAATAATAAAATAATAATAATTATTGCATTTATTTATTTGTTTTTATTCATATATTAACTTTTTTCATGCCTGTGTGTATTTATTTTTATTCCTGTATTAACTGTAATATTTATTTATTCCTGTATTTATAAATACATTAATTTTATTCATGCCTGTATGTATTTATTTTTATTCCTGTATTTATTGTAATATTTATTTATATACATTTTCATTCATTTGTTTTTATTCATTTATTAAATTTTTTCATGCCCGTGTGTATTTATTTTTATTCCTGTATTTATTTATACAACAAATGTATTTATGCCTGTATTTATTTATTTTTTATTCCTGTCCTTACTGTAACTTTTATGTATTTGTTTATTTATTCATGTATTTAATTTTTTCCCTGTAATTATTTAAATATTTATTTATTTATTTATTGACACTTGTGTCATTTTTCGTCCTCCATAGTTACATCACAATGAATACTTTATCTCTTGTCCTCTTGTGAAGATAGCTGGTGTTATCATGGAGAACACTGCATGTGATCAAACGAGTGTGAAATCAAAGCTCACTAATGAAAAGACAACACAGAGGCTGCAGCATGCACATAAGCTCACGTACCAATATATGAACCTGAGAGCAAAATGATACACAACTGCATTAGTTGAGCCCACATGGTGAAGATGACTGCAGAACAACCCTACAGTATATTTAGCTCCACTGTACTGAGAATATGCACAGCCAGTCACCAGACCCAGCGAGGAGGATATTAAAATATGTCGGCTATGCTGTACATCAAGCTGACGCGTTGCAATATGACAGCGAGTGCTCATTTGCTGTGTTGTCTGTGGAGCTCTGGGGCAGATGTGTCCTCTATTCACCCAGCTCTGAGCCCTCAGTACCTGAGCAGGGGCGGAGGGGAACACTGGGTGACTCGTCTGCACCGAAGGGAACTCAGCCAGAGAACAATATTTATGTGTTTTCATTCTGTTTCTTACTACACGGAGAAGGAGCCCCTGAATCAAAGCATTAGGGACCATGTGACACTACAGATTATCACTGAAACCAAATTAGATGTGATGACAGCTCCTGCAAGAGGGATGTTGGATATCAGTGTGTGCTCTGTGGGCCTCTGCTGCTGCTGTGTACTGTGAGTCTAACTCTTTGAGTTCAGCTAGAATGACAATAAAAACACAAAATATGAATCATTAGAGGAATGTACAACAGGTAAATGATCCTGTATGTAATGATAGTTTGACATTTTGGGAAATGTGCTTATTAGATGTCTTGCAGAGATTAAAATGACAAGTGAACTTGAAGCTACAGCCAGGAGACGGTTAGCGTAGCTTAGCATAAAGGCTGGGAACAAAGGGAAACAGCTAGTCCCCAAATCTACCTTCTGATTACATGGTTGGTGGATAGCCTGGCAAGGCAAGATGGCTGCCAAGCTGTAGTCAACTGTTTGAGACATACAAACAACTACATAAATTGTTTTTTAAGCAAGACATTGACAGCATTTCCTGCCATCATTGTGCCACCAAAACCAAGTATTTTAAGCCTGAACATCTTTTCCTAGATGCAGGGTTCATCTCCCAGCTTCACTCTCACCCTCACTGTTTCCTTTGCTTTACTTGTTCTAGCTAACATGCCTTATTTTTTCCTTATGTGGACATTTAGAATCACATAGTCTTCCTCCCTGCATCATCTCTGTGGATTTACTATGTATAGATATGCCTCATGTTTTTCTAGCTGTCTCTGTTTCCTCTCAGTCTTTCTCCTCCACCTCCTCCTCACCTCAGTGTAAGTGTACGTGTGGGCAGAGGTGAGTCTTGGTTTCTGTCTTCAGTGATAAACGATGGTAGTGTAGCGATTGCTCTGCTCCTCCCCTTCTTCCCACTGATCGCTGAAGCATTGCCTGATTGTCTCTACGCTGTGAGGCGGAAGCAGCCCGTACATGCATGCTCTCTCTCTCTGTCTCTCTCTCTGTCTCTGTCTCTCTGTCTCCCTCTGCAACTCACCCACACATCCACATAAACACAGTGACTGAAGCATCCAGTCATGCAAAGCAAACACATTCACCCAGACAGACAGACGGACACACAAACACACACAGGTGTAAACACACAACATCAAACACAGGCCTGGGGACAAGCACTCTCTGAGGCATGTGCAAACCCAGCAGTTTACACACACACACACACACACACACACTCACACACCTGCATAAAGTGCACACAGAGTAGACTCACAATGCTATCAGCGCCCTTTAAGCAGGTTTTAAGTCAACAACATATTTGATTTTTCATCTGCTATTGAAACATGTTCAGTGGTCGCAGACGTACTCTGATCAATTATTAGTTTATGACATTATTAGATTCATCAGGCGTGTGAGCAGCCATAAGCCAAAAAGGTCGGAAAGCACTGCTTAAATGTATTTTTTTATTATTATTTTTTAAATTTAAATCTTATTTTAGGCAGCTTTTTTTTGCCTTTATCACAGGACAGCTAGAAAGAGGCAGGAAAGGGATGACATGAAGCAAGAATCATGGATGACTGCAAAGGCCGCACATGCTACCTGTTGAGCTAGAGGTTGCCTCAGTTAAATCTTTATTAATGCATTGAGTATTATATTTCTAGCTTATTATGTTTATTTTTTCTGTTTTTTAATGCGAAATCTTAATGTAAATTGTAACTAGTGACTACAGCTGTCAGATAAATATAGTGCTGTGAAAAGTACAATATTTCCTTCTTAACTGTAGTTGGTAGAAGTATAGTAAAGTATAACTACCTTAACACTGTACTCATGTAAACTAAAATGGGGCTAAACAGCAGAGGTGTAAACTCGAGTCAGACTCAAGTCACAAACTTGATGACTTTTGACTCGACTTTGACTTTAAAGGTCCAATTTGTAGGATTTAGATGGATATATGGGCATCATCCACATATGGGTGGTTCTCGTCTACAGAGATTGCCATGTTTCTACAGTAGCTTCCAATGGATAAACCAAAGACTGAGTCCAGATAGTTCATGTTTTTGCATTTTTGTGTCAACCACCGTAGTAAGAACTCCATCTGTAACGAGCAGCATCGGACCTATCGGAGTGTTTTAAGCGGTTTAAATCACTGGGTCCTTTTGTTTTGGACAGGAAGACACCTCTGCAGATAGCTTGGCTCCCTCAAAAATAATTCAGTCTTAATCCGCACTCTGCTTGGGCAGTGACTTGCAGTGTCAGACACCAACGATAAAAGCCGTCCTTTAACTTCGGCATGATATGCCATCGGTCGCCATTATAGTTTAAACTGCACTACCCTCTCTTGAGCAGCAAGTCATTAACCTCTTCAACAAAAAAGACATTGCTTTGGACAGTAAAAATATAGCTGCTTGTCACACCATACCCCAGAGACAAACATTATCATTCGATTTGTGAGTAGAAAACATAAAGTTGAAGTGCTACAGCTAGCAAAAAGCTGAAGGGCACAGGTGTGTATGTTAATGAGCAATATTCTGGGTTATCCTGTGGTTGATATAGGATAGGCAAAAATAAGCCTGGGGCTTCAGCCTATTACTTTTTTGGTTCTTGAGTGTGAGAAAATTTGTGAGAAATAATCATTGTTTCTCCTGATGTATGTAACCGAAATGAAAATTATTCAGTCATTAATTCATTCATACATCCATTCATAATATCATGGACAAGTCAATACGCTTCTAAATGATCCTTTTACTTAATGTATGAATGAGTATTAATAATTTCTTACAGATTGTCAGAGAGGTTATGGTGTCCTCTGTGGGGACGCACTAGAATGTTTTTGTGCAGATGGTGGCAGACGGTTGACAGCCACTGCTTTAATGTCTTATCCTCTAGAGGTACACTGTTTGTAGGCTATTTTAATGTAGTGTTGTTGACAAAACACTAGAGAACCTTCCAAGAACCATATAAGGTTTAAAGAGTTCTTTGTGTGGCAGTCTCACACCAAAGAACCACCGAGAAACTTTATTGCCGTAGTATAAAGAGTGAGAAAGTTGTTAGGAGGGAGTGGAGGTGGATGGGTCAAACAAACTCAGGACTTTCACCCGAGAGATCGCTGTCTGTGCCCTGTGTGAGACCATAAGTCAATCGAGTTATTTTGAATCAGTGATAATATGCCAGTGACTCATGTGATGTGATATATGTCAAGTGGCATTACATTATGTAAAGCCAGACAAGGAAGTTTTTCCCTAAACCGAACCACGTTCTTTTGCTGCCTATACCTAAGGAAATCAACCTAGAAAAACTTTTTTTTCACTTACAAACTTACAAATTTTCTCACCAACAGACCCCAGCAGGCCTTGATCGGCCACCACATCTCCTCCACTATCGTTCTCAACACCGGCGTCCCCCAAGGCTGCGTCCTCAGCCCAGCCCTCTACTCGCTTTTTACCCACGACTGCACTCCCTATCCACAACACCAACTGCCTTATCAAATTCGCAGATGACACAACCATAATGGGACTCAAAAAACAATAACGAAACAGCTTACAGGGAGGAAGTCCAGACCCTGTGTGCCTGGAGCAAGGACAGCTGACCTCATCCTCAACACAAAGAAAACAAAAGAAATGATAATCGGGGAAGAATCAGAGAGGGTTTATATTAATTTCTTAAAACTATCAGACAGGTTATGGTGTCCTCTGTGGGGAGGCACTAGAATATTTCTATGCACTTGGTAGTAGACGGTTGAGAGCCACTGCTTTAATGTGTTATCCTCATTTTAAGTCCTTGGAAAACTAGGATGTGCCTTCTTTTAAGACCTGGTTGGCAGTTAGATACAGTGTTTCCCTCAGCTATGTAATCTTCGATAAAACATGGCAACTATTTATGTCCTATTTATCGAGAACAGATTAGTGTTTGCGTGCATGTACAGATACTTGTTCATAATGTGCTGGACAAAGCACATGTGTGTACTTGTACTATATACATATGTACAGACACCCATTCTGTAGTTGGTGCTGAACTTTTTGCTGGTCATACTACCTGTAAGAGTAGTATACTCTGAACTAATAGATGAAACTAAGCTGAAGTACCACTAGAGAACCTCCCAAGAACCACCAAGAAACCAGCATTTTTCCCTGTGTCGAGTAGCTGCACATCAATTACTGTATTTAAATGTGACAGTTACAGTCTGTGTGAGGTGTACTGGTGCTGTGTAGCCTGGCAGATGTAACTTGAGTCTGGTAACCAGATAACACACAGCGCGCTGTGTTCATTAAATTTGAATACTCAGTTGGGGTATGAGGCAAGGACACTAACAAAGGCAATTTCTTTTGCTGGAGAGATCAGTGGCTACAAAACTGAGCTTTAAAGTACCAACAATATCCTCCAAAAACACAACAAGTTGCAAGTTAACACGATAAAACAAGTCACCAAAGACCTATGATACTTTTAAGACATGTATGTACCACAACAGCTCAACCCTTCTGTCATAAGGTTCTTGCCTCTAACAATCTACTAGAACTTTCCCTAGAGAGCTTTAACTCCATGATCCCCTTTCTATCCAGAAACAAAAGACAGTCAAAAAAGAGTGACATACCTTCACTTGAGTGTGTTAATGTGCAGGAGTATGTATCCTCAGAGTGTGTGATGAGGGGAGGCAGCTCCCGGGTGACGCCGTACTTGCACGTGATGTTTAATTTCTGGTATATTAGGGCTGAGCCTTTCTCATCCCTATTAGCAACCTGGCACGCGCCTGACGCCGCCCCTCAATACCAATTTCTCCCGACCAGTGAGACACTGTGGACTAAAAATACCTTTAAAGTCACAGAGGCTTCCTTCCTCTCCTTACTCAATCTTACTATCTGCTATCTACATGCCTGCGCACAGGCACACGCGGGCAGGCGAGCTGTAGGTGCACCTGCTGCCAGCACGCACACACTCATGCAGACACAAGCTCTCACACAAAGACGCACTCATGCACAGACATAAGAGGTCCCTCTAATCCTCTTTTCTTCTGAGAGATAGGCCAATCACGCAGCGCTCTGCACTGTAAGCTGTTTTCTTGTACACACAGTGCATGGAGTCCTGCTGGAACTCTCTGCCATGGTTGAGGGTCGGGTTAACTCTCTGGCAATCAACTGAAACAACAAAACAAACGGGCAGAAAAAAGGCTCTCCAATCAATTATTTATCCTTGCCAAACTACATTTTACCCACAGAATACTTTCCCTCACAGCGGCCACAAAGCTGCGCTGAGAAGCCATAACACCACCATCTGTTGAGCCCAGCAAATACAAACAAGGGAAGTGGATGACATAAGGAAAACATCGCAGGAAACGCACACTGTTTCTCTGCAGTGTCTGAGAAACAGGCCGTATTTCTCTCTCATAGCATGTAGACGCAGTTTCCTTCCAGCTAAAGTCTCTGTGAATAATGTTCCTCGCTCCCTGAAGACGCACAAAGGCGTCTGATTCAGAGACTCAACACAATGATGGAGTTACACAAGTCCCCTTTTGTTTCGTACAAATACACAGCAGCACAAATACAAAAGGCACCAGTGCGCAGAGTGAAGAAGACATGTGTGTGCACTGAGCTGACAAAAAGCTTGAATTAATGTTTGTCTCTGAGATTTTATGACATGAGATGTGTAAAACAGGCACGTGCAGGGAGGGTGGCTGCACCTTTGCCCCCTGATGTCAAAGTGCCCTTTTGTAAAGGTGCCTTTTATATTTTGTTTGTTTTGTGAAGAACATTTAACAATAATATTATATTTAGCTATAATAAAAAGACATGGTCCAGCCAAGCAGCAGCTTCTAAGGCTGACAAATAAAACCAGTACAGGAAGTGTCAAAAACTGCAGTTCATAAGATCGGCCACTTGAGGCTGGCTTAAAGAGTGAATCGATCCAACCTGGTCTCACTCCGAAGTCGTCAAAATCCAGCACTTGGGCAGTGACTTCCAGGGTCAGACACCGATGAAAAAAGCTGTCCTTTAACGTCAGCATATGTGGCCGGTCATTGTTATAGTTTAACGGCAACCGGGGGGAATCAGGGGGAAATGCGGCACGATAATAATGAAAGTTGAGGTGGCCAAAGTCCGAGTAGGGTGGGGTGGGAGGGGTGGTGGATGGATCCAACAAACACCGACTCTCACCAGGGAGAGCAGTGTTTGCGTCCAGTTAAATTATGAAGCCAAACCCTGTTCTTTTTTCCTAAACCTAACCAGGTGTTGTTGTTGTTTTTTACGAAGGAAAATACATCAAATAGCTGTGTTGTACAGACATTGCGCGTTTTTTAAAAAGAGACTGTATGTAAACGGTAAATTTCCTGTGAAAAAGGAAATGTATTTTGAAAGAGTTCTGCCTGAGTTCGTATCATATCGTATCGTATCGCATCATATCGCATTGCATTGAATCGTATCGTATCGTATCGTATCGTATCGTATCGTATCGTATCGTATCGTATCGTATCGTACGGCTTATTTTTTAAAAATTAGCTCAAATTACATCATAACACACTCATTATTTCCTCAAATTTGAACCATCATTGAAAATTCTTAAGGTGAGACACCCCAGGTAAATAGGGCAAACATTTTAACCAGTAGATATCACCATGACACTCCCCCAGTTGATTACACACAGAAAGAAAATTATTTTTTGTCTTACAAGTTTCCTGAAATTTTATGTTTAAACTATGCCAGTGAGGCATTATCTAGTAAAAATGTGCTGATTTTCAAACATTACCAGATTCAGGATAACCCTCTTATGTCCGTGTCAAATTTCATGTTATTTTACTGTCAAGTTTTTGAGGAATTTAAAGGGACAGTCAGCTCAAATGACACAAGACATTCATAATATTTATCAGTGTCCCCCTCTGAATTTGATGATACAGTATGATGCAGTTTGTCCCTCTAAAGGTCTCTGCACGGCCCTGGTGTAAAATATATACATCACACATTACGTGCTTCAGTTGTCTGGCAGCTTAACAGTCTCTGTTGCACATCACCCGTCCTCATCTACATCTCCTCGTCATGAGTCAGGTGGATTTAAAGAGGTGCCCTGAGTCACTAAGGGATCATAGTGTTCACCTCCAGTTCTCCTGTCAGTCTGAATCACTGTCACAGAGTCTTCAGATTTTATCTTTCCAGGGTGAAGATTGTAATTTTTGGACAGTGAGACAGATCTGAAATCAGTGTCTGCAGGATTTACTCCAAGGAGGTTGTTATGGTGCTTTGGTGAAGGGCGTGGGAAGGACACTTTAACTGGTAACAGGACTGTTAATAGGATTTACTGGTTACAGTCTGGAAGCCAATCTCCAAAGCCACTAGTCCAGTGGCTGATTGATGTAACAGCAGCATGACCTCTTTGCCAGGGAAAGGAGCAGGGGTGAGACCACACTGAGGTGAGACCAGTGAAAAACTGTAGTTACATATCTGAAAATCTCCTCCGAGCAACCACAGTGACGTCCTTAATTTAGCAGTTTCCACTTTGTGCTCAGTCGCTGCTCGGCACTCCTTATCTCACTGAGATCACTCAGACAGTGTGACAGTTCTCTGATGTCTTGTTCCCTGGAAGTTTTAATTCCTGTGAGTATACCAGTCATTTTCTTTGTCTCTTCAATGGAAGCTGCTGATGCTAATTACCAAAGTTTTCCACTCAGTGTATTCCATACGAGTTGCTGCCAGAAATGAAAACACATCATGGGAGAAGCACTCACCTAAAACTGAGGTTTAAACACTGCAAACAGGGTTATTACCTTAAAGGACGTCTTTGTTGTTGCTGCTGTATGACAGGGGTCGGCAACCTGCAGCTCTATAGCCCCTCTCCAGTGGCTCCCTGTGACTCTGACAAAAAAATATTGAAATTAATATTATTTTTTAATACATTTTAACCTTCATTTATCATTTTTGCAGACCTAAAGTGATTCATACATTCTCCAACTGTAAAAATCTGTAACATATACACCGAATAAAAAAATGTTTTAGTATTTAATCAACTAAAATGTGCATCATACATCCAGGCATGGCGCCGTTTTCTCTAAATTTTCCCGAACTTTACTAGCGCTGTCTTAAGTCTCCTTTGCTAAGCTAGCTATGGATTCCAAATACAAAAAAATGGTCTTGGAGAAAAATTGAGAATTAAATTGTAGGTACCAAAAAAAACAAAACATAAATAGCTCACTGCAGAGTCGCCACCTTGTGTTAAAACATGCTAATGAATGCTCATTTAGACCTATTAATAACATTGAGAGGCTAACTTAGACTTAATAGGCTGTGTTACCCTCAGATATGTGTTGCCGTCACGGTCTCACCCCCAACTCGTCAAATACCAACACTTTGTCTGTGGCCCTCTGTGTCAGATACTGATGCACCAAGGCACCCTTTAGCAGCAGTATTAGACACATCAGGCAGTGCTACTTTTGACACTCTGAGCTACTGCTGTAGTATAAAGAGTGAGAAAGTGGGCAGGAGAGGCTGAAGGTGGATGGGTCAAACAAACTCTGGACTTTCACCCGAGAGATCACTGTCCGTGTCCCGTGTGAAACCAGAAGTCAGTCGAGTGTCATGAAATAAGTCACGTGGCATTACATAACCTAAAGCCAGACCATGATGCTTTTTTTTTTATAAACCATACCACATTCTTTTGTTGCCTAAACACAAGGACGTAAACCTAAAAATGATGTTTTTTGTTACAAAAATGGAAGATTATTTTGATAAGACAAAACACATGTAATGAGCCAAATTGAAACGTTGCCCTGAGAGTCGAAAACTGACCCCCCAGGGCTATCTAGACAACCTGATCTCACTCCAAAGTAGTTGAAATGCAGCACATGCGGCACTGACTTGCAGCGTCAGACACTGACACAAATAGCCATCCTTTAACTTCAGCATGATATGTGGCTGGTCGCCATTTTAGTTTAATGGCGCTCAGTGGCATCAAAGTGAAACGCGGTGGGACACAAATGAAAGTCAAGGCGATAAAAGTCCAAGAAGAGCGGTGTCATGTCCCGTAAGATTCTCACGCCAAACCCTGTTCTTTTTTCCTAAATCTAACCACTTGTGTCAGTTGTTGGAGCAAAAAAAAAGTTAATTTCTGGTGTTGTACAGGATATAATGTGTTTATTTTGAAAGGCAGAACTTGATATAATGCCCCAGAACATTAACAACCAATGCACTCAGGGTACCTTTCACGTTGTATCCAGGACGTGGAAAGTCCATGACCAAGTGTTGATATGTTACAAGGTCAGAATTTTGGACTCATGCAGGAGTATTTCTTCCAAAATGCCGAACTATTCCTTTAATGTTAAATCATATCTTTCTTTAATCAGGCAGTATACTTCTTGAACAGAACAGTGGTGTTGCTCGTGATGATATAAGATTGCTTTCTAAACTAACATGGTATTGTATCAAACATCAGGTGCATCGTGCTGCCGCAGCTCATGTCTGACTCATGCCTTATATTTCTTTACATCTGTAATTTATTTTCTTTGGAGCGATGTGATATTTGAGAGAAAACCTTCAGAAGCATTGCTCACCAGTATAATGGACATATTGTGTTGTCTCCTCCTCTCCTCATCACCCACTCTCACTCCACATTCATTTTTGTGAGTGAACTGACAGCAGCTGACATCTTAACTAATGCTGCTCTGAGGTCTAATGGGCTGATTCATCAGAAGTGGATGCCGATTGTCTGGGAGTAGTCCTTTAGGAAAAAAAAGAAGCTCATTTTCGAGAGAAAGGGATGAGAGATAATGTCAAAGTGATGTGGGTTTGAATGCCAGTCAAGTCATACACACCCCCGCAGCTCATGAATCATTAACAACACACACCTGTTGTCAAGGTAGTGCGTCACAGCTGGTGACGTCATCACTTTGAAACGAGGGGGTAAGTCCCCTGAGTTAAGATAGACCAAACACAGATGAGTCACACTGATGGAAAATTCAAATGTGTGCATGTAAATACACAAACATCGCATTAGGAAGCTAACAAGGGGGTTACATAAAATACTCCAAAGCCGACTGTCTCTATAGGGCTCGGGGGAATTTTCCAAATGCTGCCTCAGCTTTAATGTAATCTTTTTCTTGGCTTGTTACTAAAGTGACGTTTGGACCTGAAAGCTTTGGCAGTCCTTGATGATTTACCAAGTCCTTGAACGTAACCCTGCAACCCAGAGTGAATCAGTATTCTCTCTAGAGACGGACAGGAATAGGGCATTGATCACCTCATCAATCCCGAGCAATCAGTGAATGGAGAGGTCAAACTGGTGTGAGTCAGTCTCTATCTCTCCCTGCGAACGTGCCCGGCTGTGCTGCTGTGTGAAGTGTCTCTGTTTATGACTCCCAACCTTGTAGCTGGGTGTTGAGGAGGCGGGATCACTGCCATAAATCATGGCTTCTTAACAACAGACAGTGAAACAGCACTCCCAGAGGGCCCTGTATATACAGTGAACCCCTGAGGAGTATATGTGCACAGAGACAGAGCGCTTGGTTGTGTAATTAGTTTTTGAAAATGGAGGTAAACAAGACTGGGAAGCTTTTATTTTAATCCAGATAAAATATTTTTGGAGGTCAAGCTGTAGCTCAGTTATTGTTATTTGAGGGACTGTATGGAAATTACTGGTGTGGGCTGAACCTTAAAAAAGAAGAAGACTCTCCTGAGCAATAAAAGGGCTTCAACCAAAGGGTTATCACCGAGTTTGAAAAGTGGAGCCGTAAACCTGCATTCTTTCTAAAGGCCTGCAGGGGGCGACTCCACTGGTTTAAAAGACGTCCAAATGTATACAAGTCTATGACAAAATGGCCCCATTTTTCACTTGATTTATTACCTCAGAAAAACATTTCCTAATGAGTTTGTGGGCTCAATTTCTAGTTTCAAGTCCTCTTTAATACAGCATGATGTTTCTTTTGTAAATTATAGTCCAATTTAAAAATAGACGATAAAGCAAGTAGCTACCATGGTGATAGCCTTGGGTTCTGAGTAAAGCCTTGCCTCAGCCCATTCTCATTTCAAACTTCTCAAATACCGACGCTTTGTCATTGATTTCGGCGTCAGACGCTGATGCAAATGGCACCTTTCACAGCAGTATGATATGCTGCTGGTAACAACATAATAGAAGGTCCCTTTAGGGCAAGCAGGAGGGGAGGTGGCTGGGACTTTCACTTGAGAGCACACTGTGTGCTTTCCATGTGAGTTTAGAACCAAACTTTGATGTTTTTTTCCCCAAACCTAAACATGTCAACTTTTATTGCATAAGGAAATAAAAGTAAAAACAAGGTGTTTAGCCTACATTGTAAGTATATTTTTAAAGACTGTATGCATCTAACAAGTAGAAACTGTACATTTCCTGTGAATACGGAAGTGTTTTTTGAAAAGTCACAATGCATGTAACAAGCGAAACTTGACACACCATCGAAAATTTTAACAACAGATACAGGAGGGTGCCTAGCGCGTCATATTTAGACGTGAAAGTCCCATGACAAAGCGGTGATATTGTGCAAGTTGAGATGAGAACACGTTCCTTCTCCACATGTAGATGGGTATTTTTTAAATGCTTTTTCTATGTGTTTTGGTTTTTTGTCCAGACCCATCTACATGTGGATGAGGAACACGTTCACATCCCAACTTGTACAATAATCACCGCTTTGTGTTCAAGGTCACTGAAAACGGATCTTTGTTAAACTCTATCCAGTGTAAGATTTACAGAAACTTCGCTCCGATTTGGCCCAAAACAAAAAATCAGGCCCGACCCTACATTAATCCACATAGTTTCTGTCCAAGCCAACCAGAGCCCAAATGTTTGAGCCCAAGTATAATTAAAAACCAGACGTTTCACAGTCAAAAATGTATTATGAAGCTCTAGCAAAAGTTCAGTCAGGAAGACAACACTTTTCAAACTCAGGCTGTAAGTTTCTTCCTCACCCTGCCATTCACTCCTTCCACGTATGCTCACTCACTGTCTCTAGGTGTTATTGTCTGGGTAGGTCAGTTGAGTCATCAGCTGATCAACAATCAACCAATAGCACAGCGACACACCTCCTCCATCAGCCTATCATCTTACTGCTCCTCATTTTAAATATGGTTCTTTCTCTGCTGTCGTACGTTCTTGCTGCAGTCGTGTGCACCCTCCACCTCCCCTGACCGCACAGATGATGACAATAACAGCTCTCCACTGATTGTCACACACACCCAATGGCGGGGAGGCAGATTCAAACACTGCCAACCAAGTCGTCTCGCCAACTGTTGCCATTTATGCATGAGAACTGCCAGTTTCATGCGTCTCCCTTACAGCGCACTAGAGGTTGCGTATGAACCTGACCTGCTTTAAGCCTGAGGGAATTTTGAGAAATTGTTCTCTCAGACAGAGAATCAAAGCTCTACAGCAGACAGGGAAAACTGAGTTTTTGGATTGAGACATCAGAGTGTGCGCCATTATCTCCTTTTGAGGCGTCACAAATAGGACGACCTTTCGTGCAATGGGCGGATGCGACCAACTTAGTGCTGGCGAGTGCTTATACGCAAATGTGCTTCCATTATATTGAGTAACAGAGCCATCAGAATTTGATACAGAATTTGAAGGCTACCGCCTCAGGTAGCCTTCTGGTAAAAGCTTTTATTCAGCTTCTGATTGGCCAACTTCTTTTTTGTGAGGTTTCAGGGTCAGGGATTTATCACCGCCTGTTGGTTTGGCATGCTCTTGACAGCGCTTCAGTTTTTTTTTCTAAGAAAGCTTATGTGGACAGGATTTTTATTTGAGGACAAAGGAGGGGAAAACCTAGTCCCATGTGACCGTGTGGAAGAGGCCACAGCTCCGCCCTCTCAACCAAAATTCCAAATTTGAGACTCAAAATGAACGTCCACAAACCAGTGCATTGCTATTTCTCTTCAAAGGTCTTAGCATAGCGTTAGTTCAGGCAGGACACGATGTCAAGCTCAGCTCACATCCCAGCTACATCAGCTGATCTCAAACAGCCCAATCAACTGATGGAGCAGCTGATTGATGGAAGGGAGTCAGCTGATAGATCACATGATTCCTTTCTATGCAGCCAATTGGTGAATCTCATTCAGGACACCCTATTTAAACTGCTCTGGCCTGCCTACTGCTGCTGCTTCCTCTGCAAGCTGCTTTGCAACCCACCTCCACCCCAGCTCCTCCTTTTCATGCTGTGTCTGACTTATCAGTGTCATTTCTGTTTGTCATTGATGCTGCTCTGTTCTGTTCCCAGGAGGTCTTTGCTGCTGCTCTCCCTGCCTTAGGCTTTCCATGTAGGCGCATGGAAGGGCAGGGAAGTTTACTCCGCCTGCCTCAGGCTTTCCTCGGTTGCATGTGGAAGGGCAGAGGCCCCAGAACAGAGCCATATCGCCAATTATAAAACTGCAAATGGAAATAAAGTTTTCTTTGACTAAAGTGTTGCTGACTGAAATTATTATTTTCATTATTAATTAATCTGCTGCTACTTTTTCCATTAATCCTTTAGTCAATAAAATACGATGTTTCCGCCCCATGACATACTGTCAGAGACTTTTCTAAGTCAGTGTTGACCAAACCGCTGAAGGCAATCAGTGAGGAGGTAAGCACAGAAAGTTGCACCTGGCGATCACAGTTGTGGCTCAGCGGGGTTCGGTCTTGATGGAAAATGTCATCGATCATCAACCAGAGCTGCTCGGTGTCAGATCCCTCACCGGTTGCCATGGTTTCTGCGGCAGCTGCCACTCACCTGCTGGGTTCCTAATTATGTGATTGCTTAAAGATGAGTGCACATTACAGTTTGTTACAGTCCAGTGCAGCACACCTTCAAAGCCCGCAGCTGTAAGCTTCCATGTATGTAAACATCATACGTGTCATCACTTTTCACAGCAGCTTACTCAGCGAGGAATGGATGAATGGAGGCACGTTTATAGATGTTTTAACCTCAGCTCAGCAGAGAGAGATCGGCAGGAGCTTATAGGGGAATCAAGGAAGAATGAAAAGATTGAGAGTGATGAGAAGCTCAGAATAGAAAAAAGAAATTATGCAACTCTCCATAGAAAATGAAGAAAAACAGAGTTGGAGGAAGCAAAGCAGGACATTCTGTATATTTAATATGCTGTATGCTGTAGTGGTAGAGGGGGTGGGGGGACAGTGAGTTCAGCTGTTGTCCTGCCGTTGCCCTAAATCTCCTCCTCCCTGCTTGCCCACAGACTTGATTTCCCACAATCCCTTGGGCTAGCTCCTGGGCAAGAAGGAATGAGTCAGAGCTTCTGAATAGAGCCGACTTTCAAGAGTCGTGAGGAGCTTCGGATGTGCATACACACATGCTGCTAGTGCACACACACACTGATTCAAATCAAGTATATTGAGCTGACGGCAACACGAGGATGTGTTGGATATCAATGTCCCTCTTTTCTCTCTGCTGTCTTGTACGTTTAACTGAGCACAAACACACATAAACACGGTGACACAGTGTAAACAGTGAGATATAAATCATGGGCTGATCAGGGTGTGAGGGTGTTGTGTGCTGCCGTCTGGTTTGGGGGATTTTTTTTTTTTCTTTTACAGATTTCAGAAAATAAGCTCATGAGAATTCTGCTGTTAGTCAAATGAAAATGTGAGCTGGCATTTCCATCTTATTTCAGTGTAAAACATGTTAAAATATTGATGAAATTTAAATGCAAAAGACCAGTACTAAGGGGCCCAAAGTGCCATGAAAATCTCCCCCACACCATTACACCACCACCACCAGCCTGAACCGTTGATACAAGGCAGGATGGATCCATGACACCAAATTCTGACCCTACCATCTGAATGTGGCAGCAGAAATCCAGACTCATCAGACCAGGCAATGTTTTTCCAATCTTCTATTGTCCAGTTTTGGTGAGCCTGTGTGAACTGTAGCCTCAGTTTCCTGTTATAAACTAATAAAAATATAGTTATATCCTGCACACTGCACTTTCAAGAATGGCTCAAATACTGCGTCACACATTTCAGATTAGAAAAGAACAGGGAAAACTCAAACAATACGTCTAATTTGAAATTGATTTAATAACTATTCATATACTGTTTGCTGTTATAATCATGCCTCTAAACGCTGACTGTGCATGCATCCTGTGGCAGCTACGCTGGGAGCTGACTGCAGTTGTTAAGATGAGTCTGCTCTTAAAATAACATGTTGTACCAAACGGAACCGCAGCTGTGAGGAGACATGAAGAGAAAAGTGCTTCAGACAGTGAAGAAGCTCCCCTGACGCAAAGGACAGTAACAAAACCCTCCAACATAATGGTCAAGACATCTCCTCTCTACAGCTGAAAATGTGTATTTTGAAGACTCAGACAGACACACAGGACATTCAAGGACAGTCGCCATGGTAACAGGACCAGCAAATTCATAACACGTGTGTGAAACTTAAGAGGGCAGTGGACATGATTGCAGCCCTCTAATCACTTCAGCTGACGAACACATACACACGCACACACACATGTAACTGTGTCCGACTGTGAAAGACGTTTCTATAAAAATATTACAACATGTTGAGATGTTAACAGCCTCCACTCAGGCCTCACCACAGGACTCTGATGGGCTTTGACAAGCAGGCTGCAGAGGCAGTTAGGCAACAGCGACCTCTGGTGGTTACTCATGAGAATGACCATACTCTTTTCAGGCCTTTTCCATGCAGGATATTTAGGCATGTCAGGGTAGAAAGCCCAGTATCACAAATCACAATTTGCCTCAGAGGGCTTTACAGCATACGACATCCCTCTGTCCTTTGGACCCTCACAGCGGATAAGGAAAAACTCCCCAAAAACACCTTTAATGGGGGGGGGGATTTAGGTAACAATATTATAATCATAATTACAGTAATATATTGTAGGTATATATTAATATATGATAATATATTAATATATATTATATATTATTAATATTATATATATTAATATATGATATTATATATTAATATATGATAGTATATGTATGACTATGACTAATAGTAACAGCAGCAGTAGGAGGCATCAGGCAGGACCACGGCAGCAGCACAACACCACACACTATCCAGGCACAGCTGCGATACGAGTTAAATTGCAAGAAAGTGGAGCACAAAGGCTCCAGAGAACAAGCCGAGTTAGTGACGTGCAGTAGAGCCCAGTTAGTGAGACGCAGTAACAGGACATGAATGTTAGCAAAGGAGAGAGACAGGGAAGGAGAGAAGGGGCTCGGTGTATTATAGGAGGTCCCCCGGCAGACTAGGCCTATGTCAGCCTAACTAGGGGCTGGTCCAAGACAAGCCTGAGCCAGCCCTAACTATAAGCTTCAAAAGGAAAGTCTTAAGTCTAGTCTTAAAAGTGGAGACGGTGTCTGCCTCCCGGACCGAAACAGGAAGATGATTCCACAGAAGAGGAGCCTGATAGCTGAAGGCTCTGACTCTGAACAGAACTGGTCTGAGCACTGAACCTTGAGGAACTCCAAAACAAACTTTAGTCCGTAAAGATGATTCATTATGAGCGTGAACGAACTGAAAACGATCGGAAAAATAAGATTTAAACCAGCTTAGTGCAGAACCTTTAAGGTATCTAAACCTTTGAACCTTGAGCAAATTGGTGCGATTAAAAAAAATTATAACAATAATTAAAAACCAATGAGTAAGAAATGTGCCACAAATTGCAAAATAAAGGAGAAAACAAATAAATAAAAAAAAAGAAAATTATTTTTAAAAAAGGGACAAAAGAAAAAACTATATCTATTAGTATTATTATTATTACATTTTGAAATTATGCTACATAATTATCATAATTTTTCAGCACTCTTTCCAGGTCATCTCTGTTTTTGTCTGCTTTTAACTTTATTTTTTTTTACAAATATAATTGATTCATTTTTATTTTTTTAATTTAATTAAATTAAATTTTTAAATTAAATTTTAACTAATTTAATTTTCTTATTAATTTTCTGTTTTTAATAACGTCTTGCTAATTTTTTTGGGTCATTTCCTCTTTTGTTGCTCGTTGCCTTCTTCCCATGTTTTTAAAAGAAATCAAGTCAATTTGCTCAGGGCTTCAAAGGGTTAACCGTGATGGTTTTCTGTGCAAACTGTAAAATCTTGCTTCACTATTACAAACAACACATCTGACTCACCTCTGGTGGTATCAAGCTGTGCAGAGTTTGTTTCATTTGCTCAGCTTTCTGCCTCCATCACAATACAATAACAGTAAATCCATTTCTGCAGTACTACAGATATTATTAAAAAAAAACCCTGAGCAACACTGAGCTTTTCAGCTCTCTACACTGCATCTTTTTTCACAGCAGATATTTGGAGTTGTCGCAGCAGGGAGAGCACAGGTGGAACTAATTTTGTTAACGATGGCTCAGCTCCATCAAGTATCTGAGCCCTGCCAGTGAGCCAGCATGTTCCCCAGACACACTCACCTAAATGGAATGTGGCTGATTTTAATGTTATCAATTACACCTGTGTTTTCCCTGCGATGACATGCCAACACTTCTGCTGTGGAATAAAAAAGGTTATTCATCACGATAAGTTGTGATTAATGTTGATAATCAAAGAGCTTGCTGTGATTCATTCACAATAAATCCCCATGACAACTGTTGATGACATGTTCTGTGGATTATACAGACTAACCGAGACATGCTCCATGGATGCAGCTCAGGGGCCAGAAAACATGTTGGCATCATATGTCTCTGCAAACTATGAACACATTAGATTTACATGTTTCATACCTATCACATCAATGTTTCAAAGTATACAAGCTGACTTTGTTATTGGGAGGTGGAGGGGATGGTGGATTGTGTGTCACTTAGGTAAGACGCCAGTCAAGCTACAGAATACTGTTGAGACCAGCAAACAGCAATAACAAAACTGGTCATTGCCAGCTTTGTAGGCACCAAACATCGGGTGTTTTGTAGCGAGCTGTGGCTGTTTTTCCAGCAGGGATAATGCTACAAAAAGCTTCTTTTTTTCCTACAATAATAATAAATCAGCTAACACATGTATATACAGACACACAATACATTAAAATAGGCGAGAGGGTTCCTGGTTCAAACCCTGATGTGGGGGATCCCCTCTGTACAGTCTCCCCGTGTCAGTGTGGGTTTTCTCCGGGTGCTCCAGCTTCCTCCCACAGTCCAAAGACATGCAGGTTAATTGGTGACTCTAAATGTGAGTGTGAATGGTTGTCTGTTTCTATGTGTCAGCCCTGTGATAGTCTGGTGACCTGTTCAGGGTGTACTCCACCTCTCACCCAATGTCAGCTGGGATAGGCTCCAGCACCCCCGGGACCCCTAACAGGATAAGTGGATAAGGAAAATGAATGACGCCTGAAAGTTGTGGAACATTAGAATTCCTGAATTTCAGTTATGGCTTTTGGTTTTGGCGTTTCACCCCAAGACTGTCAGTGGCCACACCTTGGAAAACTTCTTGAGGCCATCACCATTGGCATTGGCCATTAGGTAAATATAATTCCTGCTAAACATCAGCCTGTTAGCATGCTAACATTAGCAGTCAGATCAAAGACTTTTGTTTCTAGAGCGGCTTAGCTCTGATCACATGTGTATGAGCTGACTGTGTCATTGGCAGATGGAGGGGGTGATGGATGGTGTGACACCTAGGTGAGACAACCATTAAGCTTCAGTCCACTGAGACCTACAAACAGCAACACTGATTTTTATTTAGTGAGACAGTGTTGTGTTTCCAACAGCCATGGTGCTTTCAAAGTGTGGGGGAATTTCAGTGAGGTGTCCCTGCCTTTGCAGTGATGACTGTACCATTGAAAGTGGGTATTTTAAGCCAAAACATGACCTTTTTTTTTAACCCTAACCAAGTGGTTTTGTGCCTGAACACAACCACACATTAACCACAGCGTTGTTAAAATGAAAAGTCACATAAAATTTCAACACATCCGCTTCATAATAAGATACAAATGTTACATATTCGTGGTTTGCAGAATTGTACAATGCCAAGATTAATCCTGCCGATAACGTTAAGCATGGCTGCAGACTCTGAGTCTGTCTTTTATATAATGTGGGTGAAAGAAAGAGCGAACGTTCCTGTATGTGCAGCTGTGTTTTGTCACTGGATCAGCAAACATAAATTATTAAAAGCTGAAGCCCTTTGTGTTACCTTCCATAAAATCGAGTGCAGCCGAGGACACTGTGTGCAGAAGGTTTTCGACTGAAATGAGAAAACAACGGGACATTTTTTTGTAACGGAGATGTTTATTTAGACAACTGAATGCATGCCAGAAAGAACTGTGTTACAGCAGCGGTAACTTTCAGCCCTCTCACTTTTCTAACTCTGAGGGAGAGACCCGAATCAGGGACACACCAAACTTTGGAGTCTTGGTAGAGAACACTATCTGCTCTAATTTATTGCATTGACACATTACTCTTGTCATGTATTCAGGGGGACAGGGAGAGGCGGGGGAGGGGTACCACTGTTGAAAGTTTAAGGAGCTTTGGCCAGAGTATCGTGAGTTGTTCATATCACTGTTTTGGCAAAAGGACAAAAGTAATTCACACCTTGCTTTAAGGGAACTTTACCTCTCACACAAAACACGTAAAGAGACGATAAAAAAGATGCACTTACTGTAGGTAGCATTCACATGCAGTATAACGTGTCTTCTCCTTCAGACTAGATTTAACATTTTTCTCCACTATTTCTTACAGAGATTCACAGCTAATGTTTTTTCAGTTTGGGGATTTATCTTACACATAATGGATACTGGATGAACAAAGACATGTTGGATGGATTTTTGGGAGAACGAAATGTTGACAAAATTGTGCTTATCGTTTGTGGGATCTCTGTCAAACATTTAGTCATGACACAAACCCCTGTACTCCTAAACGTAACCCTTTTATCCCCCAAAAAGGGATTCCTCGACACGATTTCAGCCAGTTGGTCCATCAAAGTTTTCTTAGTTGCTGTTGCCGTTGTTTCTCCAATATATTGATGAGCCAAAAATACCATAATATCAAAAATAAATGCAACCCTTTCACAAAACAATGAGCAATAAATAATAATCAAGTGGTGTTCTTGTACTGTATATGTACTGTATATACACAGAGAGTTAAGTTTGTTGTATATATGTACACAAAACAACTTTCAGACTGGCTTTTTTAGCGTAGCCTACGACTGGAATTCGTGCCCAGAGTCTATAAATCCCAGAAAAAGCAACAACATAATAACTTACACAGAATCCTGGAGAGCTGAAGGGATAATGCACAATAGACTACAATGTTGCTTGTAATTTTTGCCCCCCAAAATAGAAGCAGTGGTCTGTAAAGGAAAGGAAATATAAAAGGAAAAATGTAACATTTTTTTTAAGGTAGGGTGTAAAAAAAAGCCTCTAGAATTCCATAAAATAACTAGCTTATTAAAACATTGATTGACAACAACATGCACAATTCCCAGCCTCGGGTGGAGAAGGTTATGATGAAGCACGTTCTCTGCACCGTGGCGTGACTTTGCAGTCTTTGCATGTAATAATGCTTCTGGTGCAACCCTTCCCTTTCCTCCTTTAAGGGTGCTGTTGTCCGTCTTCACTCGAAAGACGAGACGGAAGGTTCTTTTCTGCTCGAACGCTTCTTCAAAATAAGAGTTTTTAATCCGCTATCTTGCAGTTCACATGCTCAGGTCACAGAGGGCGGCAGGTTGCATCATCTCTGCTCCCCGTTAATGTCTGTGTATCTATGAACTGTTCTCTCAGCACAATAAGTCCGTCTGCTCACCAACAAACACCTCACTCAACGTTTTTGTCCCAGTTTTATTTTAGTAGCTTATGTACAGGAGGTTGAAGTGTCTGCCAGGCAGTATCCCAGGCAACCAGCCGTATCCTCACACATTTACAGTATGCATTCCAGTTTTTCAGTCCTCTGTTCGTCTTTGTCCTCTTCACAGGTTATGTGTATGTCTTTGAATGAAAGCTCTATTGTCGAGTGCAGCTCATGTGTTTCTACCTAAAAGTGTTGTTCTTTATGGTTCTGCTGTTGTTATGGCGAGGTCACTGAATCATACATTGGACACACAATCTATAGAATGTGTTTGTGTGTATATGTGTGGATGCATGGGTTTGTGCTTGTGTGTGACTGCATGTGTGCATCTCTGTGCTTTTTCCTCAAACGCTACGTGGGGGTCTTTGAAGCTCATGGGTCCTCCTGTTGCGTCCTTTCTTGTTTTCCTGCATCCGTCTCCACTTGGCTGCGTGCTGGCTGCTCGACCGAGACCCCACCGCGGCCTGAGAACCGGCCAGGCCGCCCTGTCCCTTCTGGCCGTTTTGTGTCTTCTGATTGTTCTTAGGTGCTTGGCTGCTACCCATATTTTGTTGACCTTTCTGGGCAGCCTGGCTCCGTGCTGGCCCTTCAGCTGTTGGAGCTCCACCCTGGGGCCATGACCTGCTCTGCGGTGGACTGGCTTGTTGCTTCTGGGCGTTGGGAGGCAAAGCTTTAGGCCGTAATGCGAGGATGGAAGCGCCGGTGCTGTCAGGTTTACTCTGACTGCTGCCAGCGGGTGTCTTCACCCTCTTCTGTTTGCGCTCCTTCTTCCAAACTCGATCGCAGAACTCCTCCACGCTGTTGAGGTCTGGGTGGTCCAAGAGAGACAGGAAGTCTCGATACCACAGCCTGTGCTTGGGAGAGTGACCTACCCCGCCCCCTGCACCGGATAATCCAGGCAGGATGTCACCCAGTCTCTGGGTGGGGATGACCTGGAGGT
This sequence comes from Cephalopholis sonnerati, assembly GCA_019142605.1. Taxonomy (NCBI): domain Eukaryota; kingdom Metazoa; phylum Chordata; class Actinopteri; order Perciformes; family Serranidae; genus Cephalopholis; species Cephalopholis sonnerati. Next base: position 13,401,662 of record JAGQAX010000022.1, read on the forward strand.
TGAGTCGCAGTAGGGGCTGGATGAAGCCGTGTTCGACAGCCTGGCAGTGGTAGACTCCCGAGTCAGACTGGGTCAGGCTGCGTATGAGCAGGCCCTGGTCTGTACGGAGCACCCTGTCATCTAGCTTGATCTGAAACAAGACAGAGAAGAGACTAAAATAAGTAAGGAGCAAGAAATCAGAACAAGGGACAGACTTTAAGGAAAAACAAGTGCGTTCCCATCTGGACTGGAGTTTCTAGAACTGTAAGACTCTGCAATGTTTCCTCTCCAGATGTGTTTGAGGACATAAAAACACTGCTGGGAATTTAAAAAATATCTGTGTTATGGCGCAGAAACACCAAAGGACATCAAAGAAATACTGAAGGTGAAGGTTGACTTTTGCTTTGCCACATGTCGCCTGTGTCTTGGCCAGAGAGTTACACTAAACACACAGCAAAGACTACAGCTGATGGCAAACTAGCACGTACATTCTGCACTTGTCCATACCAGCAAGTGGCAGTGGTCTGTATTCATCATTCAAAAAGGGAAAGCAGAAGACCGACAGGACAGATTCAAGATGCTAGTTAGCCAGTTAGCACAATAACAACACAAACCCAGTGTTAAAAGGACAAAGGATGATTACTGTGCGCTGACAAACATCAACACAAACAATTACAATTTCTGCTAAAAGTGCTCAATGGCTAGAAACATAATTTTATCTAATGTAAGAAGTGTGTTTCGATATCACGTCCACTTGATCCTTTGTTTACTTCCCTCACTTCTGTTTCACTTCTGATGCACTTCATCGAACTGTCAATCGCATTTCATTCACCAACGGACTCCAACGCCGATTTGAGGTGCTGCATTGGTCCCCCCCAAAAAACTGACATCGGCCAACAAGTGCTAACAGTGTGCCACAAAACTTGGGCGAAAGACACTCAAAAACAACTCGATTAGCCAACAACTAGGCATCAGCTTGGTGTTTCAGGACCCTTATAGAGGTTTCTACAAAAAATTCAACCACCTAAAAAAACGGGAATGTACATCTCTGTCCTACTTTGATGAAAAAAAAATGCAGAATCTATGAATATGCAAACATTTTACCTTTTTTTTTTTGAAAGTGTAACAAGGATATTTCAGTCAGGAACACTTAAGTCAAAGAAAACTTTATTTTCATTTGCAGTATTATATTTGGTGGTATGGCTCTGTTCTGTTTGCGGAAAGCCTTACACAGAGAGAGCACACCTCCCTGCCCTTCCACGTGCCTACATGGAAAGCCTAAGGCAGGGAGAGCAGCAGCAAAGACCCCCAAGAACAGAACAGAGCAGCATCAATGACAAACAGAAATGACATTGATAAGTCAGACACAGTATGAAAAGGAGGAGCTGGGGTGGAGGTGGCTTCCCCACCCGCATATGAATATGAAAACAACCTCCTACCGTCAATCTGCTCACACATCATGCACAGTGAATCTCAACAAGTGAAGCGACCATACAGTTTCAGCACAAGCTAAGGCTATGGTCAACAGCCAACAGCACTGTGTGAAAAATGCTCCCACATCATTGATCTGAAAAGGACTATTGTGTTGAAGCACTGAGGATAAATGGAGGGATCCGGTGTAAAAAGAAACATGAGATAAGATGTTTATAAAAGATTAAAGGATTGCTGCTGTGATATCTGCCAAGAGAGTAAAATCCTATCTCATAATATTAAAACCTGCTGTGCAGCGGGTGGCGTCTGATAAGCCTTAAAGGAATACTTCATCTGCAAAACTGAGCAACTGACCTAAAAGTAAGACATTTCTAAGCTCTGTTCAAAGCCAGACTCCATTGACAAAAACAGTAATTTTACCTCACCGAACATAGGAGCTGCTGGTCTATTACTGCTTCAATCAGCTAGTTTTTTGTGTTGTTGTGTGACTTTGGTTTTTAAAAGGGTTAGTTCATATTCACCGAAGTCACACTATAACACAAACAAACTAACTGATCGAGGCAGAGGTAGAGCAGCAGCTCCTGTGTGCAGTGAGGTAAAATTACTGTTTTTGTCAATGGAGTTTGGTGTTGAAGAGAGCATAGATAAGTTTCACTTTTAATTAAGTTCCCTGTCGGAAAGGGCTGTCTCTCTGGGAGGTACTGAGCATAATTTAAATAAATGAAGCTTTGATTATACTGCACAAGTTGTGTTGGAGTTTGTAAACTGATGTTTTGATATTGTTTTGCTGTTTTTAAACATGGTCCCCTATGACTTCAATTTATCAAGAATCTTCTCTGTTTTGGGATTTTTCGTTCGCTGTGGAGGCATGTGAGAAAAACAAAGTTTTTCTACCAAATTCAACATAACACTAGGTGAGAAACTGATACATCAATGATCATTTTGTCATTGAAGTATCCCTTTAAATTCAAGGATCTGTCACTCAAACTGGACTTCCAGTATTGTATTTCTTCATCTCACCAGTACCTAAAAACACAGGCCCTGAACGCGCGGTTAGATAAATACAGCCCCAGAAGAAAGTCAAGCAAAAGTAACTGGTTACATCACAGGGTCAAAAGTCAATCTAAACACCCACACCCCTAGGTCAGCACCCTAGGGTGTTAAAGGTCTGGGGGTCAGAGGTCATTACATGATAACACAGAGGAGGAAAGGTGTAGCCTTTGGCAGAGAGATCATGTTTTGTTTGCAGCAATTAAATTAGCGTGAAATCGAGCTCATCCTGACTGGGATTGTTGGTTTTCCAATCTCCCAGCTGCATTTAACAAAAATCAGCAACAGTGTGAGAAACATACACACCTCGTGCTTGCGGTCGTCATTGGGCTTCTGCAGCTGCCAGTAAATGAGTGCTCTTTGAGACTTGGGGCTGCACTCCAGGAACATGCTGCTGTTCTCCACACCGTACACACTCCTGTCCTCCACGCTGCTTCCAAAGCCGTCCACGTCGTCTACCCAAAACAAAACACACACAGGCAGGGGGGAATAAGAAGTGTGTGGCAAGAAGAAGACAGATAGAGCTTTGATTCTCTGCCCGAGCCCGACTGGGCCGATTCTCGCCAATGTACTAGTGTTTTTTATTTGTTTATTTTCTAATGAAACTGGCAGTTCTTGTGCATAAATGGCAGAAGCTGGATTGGACTGAATCAGGAGAGAGAGACAGAAAGAGGGGGACTGCGATACAGACAGTGATAGTGACAGAACAATGGTGCAATATGGGGAGAACCAGAGAGAGATAGGGCGCTTGCAAGAAAGGGACGGAAAACGAGAGAAAACTATCTGACCCTGTGACACTGCCTTTGCACAGACTCAGTGATCACAGCCAGGCCATAAAGGCAGGCAGACACAAGCAGACCTGTGACAGCTGGTGTCACCTCTGTCCTCAGAGACAGACCAACGTTTGGTGTTACAATATAGCACATACGAAGACATCAGAACAAAGTTCTTCTGCAAACTCATAGATTTTGCTCCACTTTCTGAGCAAACTGAAATTCAACATCTACTTGGAGAAGACAGTATCAGCACCTGAGACGCAGCAGGACATGTCAGTGCAGACAATGTCTATGCCAATAAAGCTTATTGAATTGAACTGAATTGAGAAAGAGGAGCTGCGAGGCATCTTGGTTGGCAGTGTCTGCTTCTGCGTCCCCAGCAGTGGGAGAGGTGTGTGTAACATGCAGTGAAGAGTGATGAGCATCATCCGCTGCATCGCCATGGACCACTGTGCGCACTCAAAGATGTAGATGCACCGAGGGGTGCAACCACAGATGTTTATAATACCTACAGTAGATACTGGACACCAAGATGGCACCTATTCATTCCAGTGAAACAGCTTGCCTGACACGTGTGCCGAAAAGTTTGCTAGCTCCCAGTTTTTCTTCTGTGGTATGCGGCTCGCTGAATATGAGCAGTGTGGCCCGCCATGAGTTTCCACTCAGCTCACAGACTTTAAATTGTGATGACGTCACAGTTTTTAAATAGGCTTTTCTCACCTCCAGGAAAGTTTGACAAATATAACTCCTCCATGGATCAAAAATTCATGATCGAAAGAGTCAGAATGAACCTTGTTTACAGTTTGGGGTGTCTTGTCAAAAGTTTTACAGACGATTCTTTAATAATAGCGACCTATGGGGATGATGCTTTTTTGGGCTGCAGGGGATTTCTCACAACAATACAGCGAGTGGCCACTGGAAAAAATTGGCTGCAAGGCTGAGCAGCTTTCCTGGGGGCCTGGGTGCAGCCAGTTCTGCTGAACCTGTTGAGCATGACACAAAGGACTGGTGACAGACTACTGAATAACAGGCGGAAGAGAAGAAGGAGAAGTGGTGCGAGGAAATACGTCAGCCCTTAGCGTGTAATAAATGTTTTAATATAGAAAAAAACTTGTGTATTTAATCAGGCTTGGCTCAGGCTCGGACAGAAAGTGGGCAGGTTCATGCAGGTTCAGGCCTGATTTTAAGGAGAGTGTGTATGTGTTTGTGTGGAGTCATGAAAGTACCATGATGCTGGAGATCTGAGCACTGTGAGAGAGGGTCTCCGTTTCTGATATCCTGCCGTCTGGTTCGCCTGGGGAGAAACCACAATGTCAGTTAATGGCAGTAGTGGGTGTACTGGTAATGTAAGCAACACATGTTCTACAGAATAGACCAGAAATGCACTTATCATATGTTCTGCTCCCTGTACTGCTTTATTTCAACCACTAGGGGGCAATGTTACCCAACACTATTCCACACCCAGCTTTTAAAGACTAGGAGAGTGGGTATTTATTGAACCTTCACTCCACTATTAGTGCAAAAAGCTGGCAGAATTGTTAGAAACATAAACCTGCCGAGCAATGAAACAGCGTGCTTCATTGCCTTCTGATGAGCCGTTATTATGAAACACATACAGCATTGTTTCGCCCTTGAAAAGCCTTGTAAAAGCAGCCCCACTCTTTGTCCTCTCGCTATGAAAGTCCACTATGTCATTCAGGTTTTTTTACAGCGATGGAGAGGCGTTTTCATATCCTGGCTTTACTGACTGACTGCAAATGTGTCTCCCCTGTTCCTAGTTGTCATGGTGGCGTTTAAAATCTCGCTATAAAAATCAAAGCGGGGAGGAGAGGTGGGGTAAGCCAAAGGTGAGGCGAGGGCTGGGAAGAAGGGAATAAAGTAGGTAGAGGAAAAAAAGTAAAAGCGTTAGAGGTAAAAAAGAAACAGATGGAGTGGTCAGTGTGTGTGTGTGTATTGTGCACACCAAATCCTTAATTCTGTGTGTCAAACATGTTTGGACACTCGTCTTTGTGTCTCTTTCTCACACATGTCCCTCCTCTGTTCGTTTCCTGGCCTAACATTCCTGTCTTTTTTGGCCGTCTGAGCACGTGCGGAGCTGGGTGTCTGGTTCTCATTCTGGGGAGGGAAAATATTTGCAGTGTGGAGGAGAGCGGAGAGGAGCCGGTCCTGGCCCTAACTATGGGGTGTGCCACCTCCTCTGTAACCCTGCCAAGCTGGAGTATACGCACTGGCCTACTTCTGCTGGTGTGAGAAGTTCTGGATGAATGAGATGCAGGGGTGTAGTGCTACGTGTGTGTGTGTGTGAGGGCTGTGGTGGTCAGCCTAATCCCGCTGGATACAGCAGAGGGTAATTTGAGGGTGTGTATGTTCATACCTCCTGGCTGCAGGGTGAAGCGGTCAGACGGCTCCTGTTGGCTATAATTTAGTGTGTATGTGCTTGTGAAGATGTATATTCATGCATGTGTTTTTATGACCGTGTGTGTGTGTACATCTTGGCTGTAGGGCGACGGGATCACAACTCCGAACAACTGTTGCTGGCAGACGTTATAATCCAGGTTGTACCTCTTGGAATGCGTGCTCGGCCTGTGTGTATTTAATGACTGTATTTTGTGCCCGTGTAATATTTTGACTCCGGATTACTTCCATGTTTAGATGTTTTGGCATGTACCATGTAACCGAGTGCTTTTTTTTTAAATTCACAGCACTTGCTAATAGGCTAGTGGAGGTCTGAGTTTACAGAAATAAGGTGGAGATGCCCTTGAGCAAAGCATTTAAAGCCGATTGCAGCAGCAGACTGCAGGTGCACTGATAACTCCCAGGTGTTATTGTGTATGACGGCATGAATACAAAGGCAGGATGTTGCTGAAAAGAAGCATGCAGGCTCAGCAAACCCTCTGAGGATAAATAAAGGTCAAAGACTTGTTTGGTGTGTGCATGCTCCTACCTCTTGGCGGTAGGAAAGTATCTCGAGCACTCTGTGCCGTCCCAGGCGCAATAAGGGTCTCTGGCCAGGCAGCACTCAGCGCAAGCTTTCCCATACACCTCGCAACGGTGTAAAGACATCTGCGATACGCCCAGGCCCGAGCCAAGGTACAGCTGTTGCTGTGGGAGCAAAATACAAAGCGAGGATGTAAAAGTTGGGTATTCCTGTGAGGCTCACTTGGAAAGGTTCTTGTAAAAGAAGGTGGCTGTGGGTTTGGCTCTGAGTAGGCAGCCTTTGTTTTTGCATATCAGTGTTTACATTAAGGCCCACAAGTTCTCAATTTTTAGTTTCTCTTCTAGCCCTGTCAACGACTTTATGATAAATTATTATGTGCAGAAACTTTAGCAGCCTTTACCTGCTTGGTGGACAGCTCCATAGCGGTAATGGGAGTCGGCTCCTGCACAAGACAAACACAGCGCAGCTGCTTTATTACCACATCTACGGACATCGTGTGTATTTATAGGCAGCAGCTTCATAAATTGCTGTTAACACTCAATTTTCAATGTCATACCCTAAAGACAGTCATCTCCTCCAGCACCACCTCCTCCAGGTCGTGCCAGCTCTCTCTGGGGATTGTCACCACCTTCAGTACCGTGCCCATGTCTGAAAGAATAAAGACACTCAGATACAGCAGATGTACTGTACAAGTCTGTTATGCTCATGTTTGAATAATCTTTGTTTATTAGTAATCATATTCACTGTTTAAAGTTCTAAACAGTGGCTGTCACTCTGTGTTAGAGTGTGTACACTTGCTTTATGTTGACTGTAAATAATTATGTTTTTTTCTCAAATTATTTTATTATTATCAAAATTTTTGTTTGAGATTTGTCAGTATATAGATGCTTTTGTCAAATGAAAGGTTTGTTTAGCTTGTATTGTAGTGCTTATAATACTGGATTGCAAAATAATGCATGATATATTTTAAAATTAATATTCAGAATATTTTAAATAAATATTTATTATACATTATATGTATTCATTTTAAATATTTTTTTAAAAAGAGGAAAAAGTAATTATATACAGGTCTGAGTTCAAATTAAAATTGGAATTTATCTGTTTATTTTGAATATTAAAAAAAAATCATATGAAAAATAAACAGAATATACTAAAAATACCAAATATATTTGAGCCTGCCTGCAAAGCAAATTTCTTTCATAATACTAATAAAGTAAAAGTTGGATTCTGATGCATTATCGGAGCTCATTTTCTCCTCATTTCTCTCTTCGCATTTCTTGAACTGTGCTCATACTGCAGCAAGAGGACCTCATTTACAATGAGGTGATCAGACTTTTCTTGCAGCAGGAAACAAAACACCTTAAAGATGCAGAGGGACATGTTATTCATGTCAAAGATATACACTGCAGGATTATTTTCCTATCAAACAATGTATTGACTCATACACAAGTCATCCTTTCAATTATCACATATGATCCACTGAAAGTGTGTGGTGGTGTATTTTTCTGCAGAGACTCTGCCCTCTGCCTGTTTTCTCTATTTTCCTTTTATTTCCTGTGTTTTTGGACATTTATGGGCGTGTACCCCCACAGCGCTCAGGTGAGGTCAGAGCTTTATAGAAAGGTAGAAACCAGGTGCCAGACTGTAGGCAGCAGGCATCCGAGAGACACAGCATTAAAAAAACGCAAATATAGCTAGGCGAATCGCCAAACAAGAGTGAACCAGGGGTTGGCTTTTACTTTAACTTTGGCTGGCGAGTGTGTTTAGAAACAGTAACCAACAATCCTGCATAGTATACCTTTAAAACTTGTTTAAACTGAGAATTTTTTGAAGTGAAAATATGCAAAAATGTTAACAATCCACCTTTAATACCATAAAACTGACTCATTTGTCAAAAATAAGGGCCATACCAATTCAAAGCTTTTACTGAGGTTTTACAATGAGGCTTTGAATGTACATTTTATGACATTATCACTTTAAAAAGAAATAAAACTTTCTGAGAAATCCTCAGTATGAATAAAGCTGTTAATCAGATTAAATGAGCTGATGACCTTTTTTATCAAATCAAATGGTGCTGTTCGGTTGGTCGTTCACATAGGTGTGGGCCTACAGAAGAGCAGATGTTTTTTTCTGACAACAGTAGTTTCTGACGGCTACATGCCAACAAATATGGACTGAAGCTGAATATGTTGAGAGATAAAAGCATGTTGTGAATTTTGGAAACGATTAGATCTGCCTTTTTTCAATCCATTTTTTGGACTTTCAGACCTCATAACACTGGAAATGTTTTTGGAAATGTTTGGATCACACAGGCTGGAAACAATCGCGCGCAGCCGCCACTGGAATCTGATTCTACAATTTGTTTCATACTGATAATATTAGTGTTGCTTAATCTTAATCTGCGACTGTGCAGAAACACCTGTGTTTAAACAGGATGAACTGACGTGCCAGATTCAATTATCGAAGTGAAGTTGTGTACCTGTCCCGATGAACATGACATCATACTGTCCATCCTCAGCCTCCACTCTGTCCACCACCAGCTGGGAGAACTGGTAGTCCACATCTGTCCGCACCATGATGGGACGCCCGCCTATTGGGTGCACTGGGTTGTACATGGCTGGGTGACCCCTGGCGAAAGTGATGACATCATCAGGGAGGTCCTTGGTGGAGTCAAATCCTCCGAATGTCTTACTGGGGCACTGAGAATCAGAACAAAAGGGCAGGCAGTTAAGATGATGTTTCATTATCCAAATCCTGTGTGCTTATTTGACTTGGCTTGGAAAATCGTTTATTAAAAATTGTTTATGTGGAGACTCACAGTGCCGGGGCGGGGGTAGGGCACCCTCCCTTGGAAAGGCACCCACTGGTAGTTGGGTCCATCTCTGTGGGCGTAGGGACCCTAGGAAAACCCTCCTGATGTCTGCCATGTTGTACATACACACTGCTGAGCCTTTAAAGATGTTACTGTGGAGGGAAAAAGAGAGAAGAAGAAAAAGAGTTTAAGGATGAAGGGCGGGCGGGAGTGAGAGGGCGGTGAAAGAAGGAAAGATGACAGACACAAACAAAAGGGATTCACAAACGATCGGTCACAAGACAGGGATTAGGAGCTTGTGAAATACTGAAGAAAGACAACAAAATGACCCTTCATCGCACAAAGACGGAGGGGAGCAAGGTTGTCATTACCTAAGTATAGGAATGACAGATTGGAACTTCTCTCTGATTGCTTCCAGCCTCTTGAGAACAGACAGGAATTTGGGCACGCCACCAACAAAACGGGAGACCTGGTTCAGAGCATATTTGAAATCCCCTCCAATATTTTTGTGAGCGCTCGCCCGAGCCAGATGGGTGGATTTTGCTTTCGCTTGCCAGACAAGGTCCAAAGCAGGAAAGGTCAATCAATCATGCAAGAAAAGGGAAATTTTGTGGATTTTATTTCAATACATACTCTGTCCTGGGTCATCCAGAAGACAGCGATTTTAGCTGTGACTCATTAAAGTGGAAAAATTTGGGAGTTTCGGGTGAATATTCCAAGATATATATTTTCCAAAAGAGTTATTAAAATGTTCCTGTGGAGGTTGTGACAAATAAGCTGGCTGTTTAAATCTCTGTGCAACATGAAGTCCATTAACCTCTGACCAAATATAAGAGTCTCACAATTTTATGTAGTTATTTGCTTGTAGGTTCAAAAATCAAGTTCATTCATCAGCTTTTTGTCGCATTTTACAGATGGCAGATTTTAATTTGGACAGCCAGTCTCTTGCATTTGCAGGAACGGAATGCTTCAATAAGATTCGGGACGTCCTTTGTCTTGCTGACTGCACTGGGAAGTTGTATCAGACTAATTAGGGATGTGGCTGGCATACACACAGCCGACAGTACTCACCAAAGCGTGGAAGATGAATGGATTAGCATTTGAAAATGTTAATTACAGAGAAATTCAATTAACTCCGGGGGCAAAAAAAAGACACTCCAATATCTGTGCTTAAGAAGAAGGGCGAACATGTGTTTGTGCAGATACACACAGGCTCACAAATTCTGTCGACCCCACAAAAATTGCACATACCCACACAAACAGCGGCACAATCAAACATTGATCTGTCAGTGGCAGCTTCTTTGTGCCTCATTAAGCAGTGATATTAAAAGCCGGTCCCTCTGAATCTCTGCTCTATTCATCTCTGAAAACCGGCCACTTAGAAAACCAATTAAACCACTCTAATTCCTCAATGCCCCATAATTGAATTTTAAAGCGTGTGTGTGTGTTTGTGTGCACATAAGGGCACACATGTGGGGACCCTGTGTACGGGCGCACATGTGGGGGCGTAGGTGTACACCCACCACCGCGCACCGACCTCTTCGCTTTGAATACATTTCCAGAAAGCAGAGAAAAGCCGTGCAGGCCAAGTGATGCGAGACGCCTGTCGGTATGCGTTCGCTTGCGCCGCTGCTCTATTCAGCCTGTCTTATCATTAGCGGTGATTGATGGTGAAGTGTTTGTCCTCCTTTCAAAGCAGCTCAGAGACGCTACTGGACACAAAATGCCCCCTCCTACTTCTCAAATGCAAATTCATCATCATCATGATAAGTGCCACCATCTGTGCCATTTTAACTCACTTATCTGCCTCGCCCCATGCCTTCACCTCTCCGCATGCTTCAATAGAGCCCCACCCGGCCTTCTGAAAACCCCATTCAAGGCTGGGGCGGCGGCCAGGGGAAAGACGCACGTTCCTGCCGAGTGAATATCATGTTTCTCCCGCTCCCCCCTGCTCCATAATCTGATTTCCCTACAAGCCTCTGCCAAGGTTTCACTGTAAAGAAAAAGGGGGACAGGTAGCTGGGAATCGGCTAAAAGCAATCTCCATTCTGAGACGTGGGGAAGGGGAACCATATGGGGGGAAAGCAGCCATAAGACACCTGTAAGTGGATTACGGGACGGGGAGCGCCGTCTGGGAATTTGACGGGGGCACGCTTGGGCGCTCGCATCCTGTCGTGTCATTTGAAATGGTTAGGAAATTACAGATAAAGGGAGGGAATAAAGGAAGAATTCTTGAAGGGAAATATGAAGCGTGTGTGTTTTTCAGATACAGAGGAAATAACTTGTCCAGGACGGTTGCCCGCTGAATTTCTATCAGCTCCTTCTGATCTCCTAGCAACAAATCAACAAAACAAAAATGATACTACCAGCGTCTGTCAAGCTGTTTGAGCTTTTGCACGCACAGTTTGGAGGTCATCGTGAAAAGATCTGGATGGGTTTGTACCTGGATGTGGTGAATACAGCGTAGATAACTGGATTCTTTGGGTCCTTGGAGCTCATAAGAAACACGTCCTCTGAAAATACAAAGCCAGAACAGGTGAAGGTGAGGCTTTTCAACAGCGTTTGAAGGAGAGTCTGAGTATTTTCGAATACAAATAAAGAATACACACTTACGTAGCTCATCAAAGTGTGTATCAATGCCGTTGACCCCGGGCACCGAACACATTAGCCGGGCCTTGAGGAAAGTGGTCCACTTGTTCACCAGACTCCTGTGACCTCCCATGTCATTCTGTATTACAAACACACAGAAACCTCACTGCATTTCTGCAAAGTCTGACACAAACATGTAGTTTTGTCTGCAGGACCGTGCAGATAGCTGAGAAATGATTATGAATAGGGATGTAACAATACCAAAACTCATGGTATGTTAATATTACTCAGAAAAAGTCCACAATACGATATTTATCAGATTATAAAAAGCACATTTATTGGAAAAAAAATGACCTTTATTAAGTAATAATAATAATGTTGAAACTTTCTTGTTAAGTCTGAGCTTTATTTTATACAGTCTATGGTCTGAGCTTGTCTCTCTCTGATTGCACCCTCTGCTGTTCAGACAATAACGAAATAATCGGGGCTTGACATTAAGCTTTTTTTAAAAAATAAATAAAATCAACAGTGATTTGAACAATTTTTATAGTTTATAAATGTACAAAACATAGAATTAACAGGTAACAATTACATGGCTGAGATGATTCTAACTTAAACATTGTTTTTTGGCCAGATTTTGGGTGGTTGGAGGAGCATTTCAAGCCAAAACAAAACAGCAGTCCATTATTCTATTGTGCAGTGAATGTGTCAGAGCTCCACGCATCAGAGACGGCTAGATGAAAATGGATAAATAATCACAAAAGACATTCGGTGTCAGATATATCATTATAGATTTATGACACAAAGTCTCCAAAAAGACTGCAGTGCAAGGCTGGATTACAAAGCCTCTGAAAGGGATACGATCGCACCAGAGCCAGGCCTCCAGGAAATGCGCCAAGGTTTTAAGCCAATTTTTATAGTGGCCAAACAGTGAAATTACAACTCTTGAGTCTGTCAAGTCATGCCATTGGGCCCAAAAAGACTTTTTCCCATAAACTTATACTGGGAGAGAGATGTCTGTAAATAAGTGGATACATTTTTTTGAGCATCAAAACCGCCTGAAATAACTAATAACAAAGAACTTCACTATAGGGATTTGATCGATTCGGTCTCATAACATTTGGAAAATCTAGAAGAGACGTAAGACATAGCCAGCTCTGTTGGCAGGGGTCTCTAGTGCACTTGCTCTATGGGCCCAATGATGCAGAAGCAGCACTGATCACTGAGTTACTTTCAAACTGCGGAAAAAGAGCTTTTTTGGCTTCATACGCCTTTGAGCAACTTTCATAGGAATGAATGGGGTCCTGCCCCCAACACTGTATCTAGGCCTTTTTATACATCCATTACCGAAGCTAGCACTGAAATGGCACGATGGCTCTTGTTAGCTTCTAGGCAAAACACAGTAAGTCTCTCACACTGTTCCCTAGATGTTTAATGTTTGTAATATTATGTCATATACAACATATACGTCGACCTCAGAGTTAACTTCTACAGTGTCCAGTGTGTCAGATTCTTTTCATCAGTCCCGTTCAACGCTTAGCTGATAACACAGACTCGTACACAGAGCCCAGCAGGAAAAGCTTCGCTTCAGCCTTGACTTTCAGGAAACGTTACTTTAGACATAATTTATATTACACTTGCCCTATCAGATAACTGATGAGGCATTCCACTTGTCCGAACATGGAGTTTACTTGCCCTGAGGGCACATGCTAATGTCTTAGAGCCCTGACAATTTTCGACAAGGAGAGATAGTGGAAGGCAGCTTTACTAGCAGAATAATCATGTAATATATTTGCAGATATCCTCACAGTCCCACGAGATATCAGAAAATCTGACATATCGTTACATCCCTAATTATTAATCTTTTCATTTCTTCAGAGTAAACTGTGAAGAGGATTTTATTTGTGTGTGTGTTGTTACCTTACACAGTTGTCCTATCCTGGCGATGGTAGCCTTGCCAGTGTGCTCTCCGTCCATGGCATTCTCTTTGAAGAACAGGAAGATCTTGTCGTCCTCAGGGTTGTCACTTTCAGGGATCAAGTGAACACCTACGAACCTGGGGTCTAGAGGAAAAAAATAAAAGAATAAATAAAGCACAGAAACACTGTACGCAGTAAAATATGCACACATTTGTTCATACACACTTGAATCCCACTACACAAATTTTACAATCCAACCTCTGCCCCGATGACAATCCTTTCACCCCTATTTTACACCTCCGAAACCAAATCCCCCGTGATATTCTCCAGTCACGGCTCAGTAATAACAGCCATTCACTTTACACCCTGGTGTTACAGTATCTGACTTTACCCCAAGTGAGCACTCCAAGTCCAAATCCCACATAACCCCTTTCTCTAGGCCACATCCTCACAAACACACATGGCTCTGATTGTCCCCAGTAACACTTGAATAAATTTATCTCGACTTTAGGCGCGAGAGGAAATCAAAGCTAAACGGGGCGAGCCGAGGCCTCGGGGTCAGGATATCTCTTGACTTGAGGGGTGCAGAGGGACTGAGGAAAAAGTGGCCGCGGTCACTGAGGTGTCGTCACGCGTAAAACGAGCCTGTGTCTGAAATCTCCGGGGTTAGCCTGAGAGAAACAAGCAGTGCCATGTTACGCCTCCATGGCCGTTTAGGATATAGAGTAGCTGTGAAAAAGACGAGTGTGGCCAAAGTGGGGAGCAGATTTATAAGCGCTGTGCGGGTGCGAGACCTCTGGTATGAATCATGCGTACCCCACACACGCCTCATAGCTCCATTGTGAATATGTGCCATTAAATCTACACATTCATAAATTCAACCTTGCGTGCCCTCGCATACAATAACAGGCTTCTACCAGTGTCGCCAACCGCTGAGGTCACAAAACTCATTACATTTAATTCCCAACAAAAGGCCACAGAAGTTTAATCCAACCTCAGCGCTGAGTGAGAGGGACAGGGCATTAAAGGGTGAAGAGATGTGTAAATAAATTGCATGAATAAAGACCAGCAAAGCCAAAGCTACCGTTTAACCCTAAATCCTTTTTCAGAATCAACTGCTATTAAGGATTCATCCTCAAGTTTCTGTCTTGTTACATTTGAGTACCATGTAACCTTGTTGATAAAGGCTCAAAGGACTATCCCCATCCCAGTAATCCATGCAATTACAATCCCCTCTTTGTGGGGAAGGAGTTGGATTTTGCCGGGCCGAATGGATGCAATCCCTGGCGTATTTGTTTGAACAAGGTGAAAGATCGATGGGGATTAACGCTGTAACAATGGCTTCTCCTTTTCGAGTCGCTCTTTATTAATATGTCACAGTAATCAGGCACTGCAGAGAGCAGTGTTTGTGATTTCTGATGGTGCTGGGGGAGGGTGGGCTGGTTGAGGGGAACTGAGAGGAATTTGACTCCACTACAGGAAAACAGCTGAGAGCGGATTAGTTCTGTGGGAAAGAGGGGGAAAAAGGGATGGCACAGCTTGAGGGAAAGGTTCAAACTGACCTTTTGTGGCTCCCTAAGTCCTCAGCAGTGCCGAAAGATAGCCAGACAGACTGAACAGTCAATAACCCCCGCTGCCACGCTAATCTTACTAGCACAGGCAAATCCAGTGACTTTGTGAATGGGCTCTGATATCTGATGTCTGCACATGAATGGAAATGATTGGAGACTTGAGGCTTGTGAGGGAATGTAATGCTTCAAAGTCCATTAAAAAGCTTCATGGTGTTCTTTCTCCATAACTGGCAAGTGATAAGGGTTGACTTCCACCTTGTGCTGAACAGTTTATGAGGGCCACAGGTGTCCAATCTTAGTTTAATAGTGAAGTTTGTTGGAGTTTGTCAGGTTTGGAAATGTGTGTTATCTAGCTTTTGAAGTCTGAACACTATTAGGTTCCACTGAAAGCTTGTAGGTGCAAGCAGTCTTTTAAAAAAGAACAGGAAAAGCAGCTTTTTTCAGGAGACTACAATAACAAAACCCAACATAATACAGTAAAATGTAAAATTACACAAAACAACTCCATGGAGAAAAACTAGGTTGTGCAAAACACAGATTAACTTTTTGTAAGGAAAATGCAATACTTCATGAGTTTTTTGGTCTTCGTAGGCTAATAAAAACCTTTCATTATTCTTTTTTTTTTTTTTACCATTCAGCCATCTTGAATCATGCTGCTCTGTCCTGATTGGATGATGATCTCCCAGGGTACGGAAAATAGCAAAGTCCCTTCCCATGAAATCAGCAGATGTGCCAGAGTACAGCTCTCCATCTGCCAGTGAGAAAAGCGTAGTTAGGAACAAATGACCAGTTCATTCTGAAGTGAATATGTGTACTTCCTGGAACTAATCAAGGCAAGAGATCAAACTCACCGATCAGGAGTGAGGCTGACAGCATTTTGGGGTCGTAGGGGCTTTTCCCGCGGCCGTTCTCGAAATGCGAGGCCAGTCGAAAGATGTTGTCCTGTAGGGGAAAGGGTCAAAGTTTAGCATGAGGCCAGTGAAAGCTACATGAAGCCTGGCCAAAGGTGCATTTATAGCCTGTGTTTCAAATTACACTAAATTCTCATTATAGCGAGCTGCTTTTGGGATAGCCAGCCAGACTTGCTCTGCTTTAGTCACAGATCAGCAATCATTTCTACAACAAAAATGAATAATGGGAAATAAAGTAAATTTAGGCAGCAAAAGCACAGCTCACCCTCAGACTCTCAAAACAAAAGTCACCTAGGAGAGGCCAAACTTACTTAGTTTTCTTTAAATCAGTTACTGACAACACTGCTTCAAACTCAAGAGAACTCATGCAGGGCTTCTGTACTCTAAACCTGCATGGTGCAAACAGTCACTCCCCTCCCCATTGTCAGGCTGCAGAGCCCATGCTGGTGCATTGATTAACCTGTAGACCTTTATCAAGATGACTGATTAAACTTTTATGTAGGAGAGAGGTTGTTTAATTTCCGATGACTGAAGTCGAACCATGTAGTGACCGCTTTTTTCCTTCACTTCTTCACACAGAAGAAAACATTTACAAGAAGATAATCAATGAGGGGAATGGTTACTGCTGTACTTGGCAGAAAAATGTGTGTGTGTGTGTGTCTACATGTATTACTCATGTTGTGGGGACACTGATACACAGCCATATACTTTATACTTTATACTTTAGCGTGAAGACCAAGCTTCAGCTAAGGGTAGGGTTAGGGTTAGGTTAAGAAACAGTTATGCTATGTTCACACTACCGGCATGTTTAATGGAAGCCGGTTACATGAAGCTAAAAACCGATGCCTGACACTTGTCGCCGTGGCCGGGCGTATTGTGCTACAAATCAAAGTGGAGCCGGCCTCAACTTTTTTGTTCCAATGACGCAGTGAAGCATCAACCAATCATATCTTTTTGTTTCCAGCCGTGGTGCTGTGTTATTTAGCTAAGTTAGCTGATGCTATGCTAGCATTCTGTGTGTTGTGGTGCACACTGGGGTGCAATGGGGCAGCGAAATATGCTGTTAAAATGGGGCTCACACAGCAATACAAGACCAAATACAAACTTTAGGTGACGTTCAGTTGATGTGCTTTGTGGCAAGTAGCAGATACACACAACCCTATAATGATGTAACTATGTTAACGGGCGCTTGAGCAACTCTAAAATAGCGACTTGACAGTAGCGTAGCTTGTCGTGCTGTTGTGTTGTCGCTTGTAGTGTGAACACAGTATTTGGGTTAGGCAAGTAGTGGTTATGGTAAGGGTAAGTCTCCAGAGAATTAATGTAAGTCAACAGGAGTCCTCTGAAGCAATGGAAACATGACCATGTGTGTTTGTGTGATACTCTCTTTTAAGGCTCATTAATGAGCGCTTGCTCGAGATCTAAATCACCTTTTTCCATTTATATAACTGATTAAACATGTAAAAAAAATGCATAGCATTTGGTGAACAAACATTCATGCATCTGATGTATTACCTCCGCCCTTTTGCCCATTTCCAGAAAAGAACAGATGGGGTGGAAGGCTCCTGTGCCACAGATATACAGGTGGGTCTGGTTGTAGGGTTGGAGGACCCGGATGAAGTTAGAACACTCTTTCTGGAAAAGAAATAAGACATGGAACATCAAAAACCTCGCCCAATGTATAATTTCATGCAGTGAGACATACATCTGGCAAAGAGATATTGTGTAGGCAATACCTTCCTCTGTTTATGTAGTAATCCTACCAGCATAGTATAATATATAGCCTTGCAAAGCATGTGGATTTTTATGAAAGCGATTGCATATGTTAGCATTAACCTCTGAAAGGCCTCCTTCATATCATACAGTTTGAATTAAGTTTTATCCGTTATGAAAATAACACTGACACTTTTAATAGAGAAAGGCGCTGCTGTGATTGAATTGAAACTGGAGAGTAACAGGAAGCAGAGAATAATGGAGAATATAGAAAAGCTCTGTTGGAATTCTCTTTAAAGCAGGGACTTTCCAGTTGGATTGGAAAGGACTTATAAAAGTCCCCTTCAAGGAAATCCCACCTGTAAGTGAAATCAGGCAAATCTACCTCAGATCTTTAATGATCCATATGTTTGAATTTACCGAGGGTGTTTGGGTTGGCTCTCCAGCACATGCTGATAGTCCCAGTGGTGTGAGACTGTTTATTAGAGTGCTAATCAACGGGATTGGTTAATGTAGGAGGGTTATTAGCAGCCTCGAGGAGTTGATTTGGGCACATGTGTTTAAGAGATTAGGCTGGGGTTTGCCTTATTATACATACACGCTGAATATCCAGCTAACAAATAAGTAGACATTTGCTCGGGGATTTGGAAACGCAGCGCACACATCAAATCGCACACAGACGGCCAAATTACCCTTCATTCTTCCTCCCCTTTAGCACATGTATCTCTTCAGGCTTCCAAACCTCACGGACATTTCAGTATGATGATTTGATGATGTCCCTCATATGAGACATAAATGGATTCGAGGCTTCCGCTGAGTTCAGGTTTGAGTGATGACATTTTCCAGCGCAACACCAAATTGACTCTGGGATCACACAGTGCACAGCCTCTCCAAAAAACAGAATTTCCTGCTATTATTCAGAGAGGCAGAAACTCATGTTTAAGCTCAGACTCTTTCGCCTCCTTAGAAATCTGCTTAAAGGAAGAGTTCGATAATTTGAAAATGATGCTTCGTCAATGCCTAAACTAACAGCCTGTTAGCTTTACTTAGCATAAAGAATAAAATGAGGGAAAACAGTAGCATCAACCAGGAAATAGTAGCACACAAACACTGTTAATACCCAGCTCAGACGGCGGAAGAAAATGTTGCCATTGTATGTTCCTACAAGCCACAGGTACGTTACATTTGTATAATTACAGGTATTGTATCGGGTATCGAAATAACACAGTACGATGTAGTATCAAAATTTTCACTGGAACTTTTCTTCCAGCAACTACAACCCACATAGTCTTGTAGTGAAGAGTGCAGTGTCTTTGACCAACACATTCTCACTGCGACCTCGTCACATATTGATGTTTGGTCATGGACCTTCTACGTCCAGATACGACGTGATAGGAACCCTGGGTGTGTTGCTTGTTGACTGGGATGTTGTGTCAAGTTCTGCCTGTTACGTGCATTGTCTTCTTTCAAAATACACTTCTGTTTTTACAGGAAATTTACTGTTAACATACAGTCTCTTTCAAAAGAAATGCACGTCGTCAATACAAAAATGCGAGTTGATGTTTTTTCCTCATACGTTGTCGGGTTTTGGCAACAAAAGCATGTGGCTAGGTTTGGGAAAAAAGAACAGGGTTTGGCTTTATAATCTTACGGGACATGAGCTCCGCTCTCCCGGGTGAAAGTTGGTGTTTGTTGAACCCATAAACCAACCCTCCCGCCCGCCCAACTCGGACTTTCGCCGCTTTAACTTTGACGTTAAACTATAACGACAACCGGCCGCTAACCTGCCGATGTTAAAGGACAACTTTTTTCCTTAGTGCCTGATGCCAGAAGTCACTGCATAAAGCATCGGAATTCCACAACTTCGGAGTGAAACCAGGAAATTCAGTGTGCCCCGATGCCGCCAAAATGTTGGCGGTATGGCAATACTTCATGCTTGTGGCATTTAAAGCAACTGAATGCTTTTGTTCACACAATGGGTAACAAATGTGTGTAGAGAGAAAGAAAGTAGAAATAAAGGACGACCATCATTGTGTTTCCAGCTGCTTTTGTGCCATAGAATGTGTGTTTTTAAGCCAACAGGTAGCAGTGTTCCCAGCAAAATTTGTGCACTTTTTTTTTCTGTTTCTTAGTGATCCGTTGCCACGATTCAAGAGGCGTTTGTGCTACTGAACGTGGATTTTTTTTTAGCAACCTGTCACTAAGTCTCCAGTGGCTGTTGTGCCAACAAAGGTGGGTATTTTAAGCCAAAACATGATCTTATCCCTGAATATAATCAAGTTTTTTTTGTCCTAAAATCTAAAAACACATTAACAACAGCATTGTTATTAACGTAAAGTTTAGACATATCCACCACATAATACCATACAAATATAATTTGTCATTTTATGCTTTGGTTTTTGAATACACAGCAATAACTAGGAGATACAGACAGAGTGTGTTACCTTTGGACAGATCCAAACTAACTGTTTCCGGTCTTTATGTTAAGCTACGCTGGCCAGCTGGCAGCTACAGCTTCAAACTGAACGTACAGTCATGAGAGTGGTATCAAGCTTCTTGTTTAATTCTCAACTTAGCATATTCCCAAAATGTCCCAATGTGCCCAAACTACTAATTCAATATGAACCCCAGAGAGTATGAAACTATTAGTATATTGCAGTTTTGTATTACAACAGCTTGAACGTACATTATGCAGGAAAAAGTGAAAGCCAACTGGTTGAAGTGGTTTGGTGCTGTGTCTGATTTTCGTAGCCTCTTTTTAAATGTGTGCTTCTTATGGTCTGGCACCTGTTACTATCTTTCTATAAAGTCCTGACCTCACCTGCGTGTGTGCCCAGGAACATCTCGAATATAGCAAAGTAAGTTGAAAATAAGAAAATACAGAAAATCTTGCATAGTGTCCCTTTAACCTTATGTAATACTAAAGTGGAGCATGCTAGTACTTTTAAGCTGACATGGGCTCATTCAAGCATGCACCACCTTTAAACTGTGCATGTTATCATTAACCCACTACCCCAACAATGTTTGCACATTTAAGCCACAGGACTATTGCTGACTTTACAAAGGAAGACTAAACTTGCATGATTCCTTGCGGCTGACCTCAACCCTGCACGTCTCTGCATCTATTTGACTGTGTAACTTAATGACTTTACCCTCTGTGTTTTCTACTGTTGCACAGCGGGACCGCATGTCTCCCCCTCGACATCATTCTCACGACCTTATTATATGCATTTCACCAGCTCCTATAGTCCCCCTCCAATGTCAGCTCTGTTTAGGATTTTACATGGCTGTCTTCGACTAAGACTCATTAGCTATGTGGTAGGTAGGTTGCACATAAACACTGACAGACGTTAGTTACGCGCGTCACTGAAACACGCGGCTCAGTCGTGCCCCCAGGTGAAAAACGGTCTCGCTGATCACAAACCATGTCATTATGTGAAAACCAAAACACCCGCAGAGGATTAATGAGTCATTATTGGATCAAACTAATGACTCACTTCGGACTGGGTATTGATGATGACTTTCCATGGGAGAAATGGGTGGACAGATTTGAATGTGGGTTTGTATATATTTGGATGAGCTGAGTGAATGCTGAGATTGAGCTGAGGCCTTTAATTGAATATGGAAAATGCATTAGACATGTAGGATAACTTTTATTTTTCCTCCAATATCTGTAATATCTGGGAAAATATTCAGAAATGACATCAGGCAGCTCTACGAAATCGTGAATCCACACTCCAGTATCCGATCCCTTTTGTTAGCTGAATCAAACGCAACAACCTGGGCCATGTTACACACTCATCCTGCCAAGGAGAATGATACAGCCATCAGGCATTTTGGAAGAGGGCAGCTGTTACATTTGTTCTGCGGCTGTAAATTGTGGTTTGGAGAAATGCATCACTTTGGGAGCTCTGAATGCTTTAGTAATGTCCTAATCAAGGCCTCTCCATGCTGCACTCCGTCTCTGCTCTCACCGCCTCATTTTCAAGGGTAAACATTTTCACAGCTTGCAAATACCTCATCATTGTGTTTTGTGTGATTTTCTGCCGCCAGAAATATTCTCTTTCCACTGTGCGAGGGCGCGAAGGTGTAGTGTTGCTTGTGTGGTTGCGGCGTTGTGTTTGCGCGAGAATCCCGGAAAGCTGGCGGTCGAGTTAGACTCCCAGTAAAAACCTCTGTGATTTAAAAGGGCTACGTAATTCTGGATAATCCTAAAACCCTGCAGCCGCCGCACTCCAGACTCATCCAGCCGTGAAATTAAGATCAGATACAACACAGAGTGGGCCTATCCAAACACTGAGATAACACACACCAACACCGCCGTGCACACAAGCAAAGCTGGTGGCATATAGTATGTGTTCAGCAAACTTGAGCAGAATGGCACATGTGAGCTAACACGTCGTGCCAGATAACGAGAACTCAAACACTCCCACATAAATATGCACACATGCGCACACTCTGAGGCACAAACATAAACATACTCCTGACATTAAACTGTGCGTCACAGCAGCAAATAACCTCTGTGGTAATGCGTCCTCGAGTACTGTGACCGCACATCTGTTGTACAATGTGTTTAGTTGTTGTTTTCACAAGGGAACGGCCTACAGAGAGTACAGTGTGCCAGAGGTGAGATTCATCACTGTACTATCACTTTTATGTGAGCTAATTTCTCTCCTCTACCCTCGTACTTGTGTGGCTGCTGGATCCGGGCGACTTCTTCTACTGCTGGGACCAAAACATGCATTCCAGAGAAATTTGAAGACTTACATGGACGCGGGACAGACGTATAATTTGTTTAACAATAGAAGCAAAAATTGCAGGGAAGAGCTCAAACGATGATGCCATCGTGAGTGTGGACTTACCCCAAGGTCTTTCCCTGCCCACTTGCATTCATCCCTCTTGGAGGGGGTGGCAGGCCACGCGATCTGTGCACATGAGAAAAAGACAAAGTCATACTATGCCGGAGGAGGACAGCGGAGATTTTACATGTTTCATGAAAAAAAAAAACAGTGAGTCAACGCAGTGAATCAGAGAGAAATCAGGATTTGTGTCATTCCAGGAGAATGACTTTGGATTTGTCATGTTTTATTTTGAAAATTCCTCGCACACTCACTTCCTTGCTTCCCACTATAACCCTGCTCATAGCATCAGTGTTGCGTGTCCATATGATAAATACAGGATGGCCTTTTGAACAGTATAATGATAGGCTGCACGAAAGTGGAGAGGGAAAGGGGTTTAGGTGACTCGTGAATGAAAATGAGGAGAAGTTAAACGTGTGTTGTGTTTATGTGAAACTGGATAAGCTGAAGCATGTAAAAGCACGTTGGAATATTTGCCCTGTCAATATAGACAATTTTTAAAGCCCAAATATGGGTTCTGGTTCAAATTATGGCATTTAAAAAGCTAAACTCCTCTCTTCAGTTCAAATCCTAAACACATGGTTGTAGTTTTCACTTCAAATATTAAAAGAAAGGACGCTTTACTTTGGACTCATTGTGAAGTAAATAACGGCTTTGCACTGTCCTTAAGGCGAATCTATCAGTGGCCCCTGCTGTCACATGAATTATAAACACACATGCTGCGTACATGTGTAAGGGAGTGATTATATACTCAAATTTTGGGTGCGATTGAACTCACTTTTTCGCTGGTGGCTGCACAGATGTGGACAGACAAAGCAAATGTATGCACACGCATGCACATGGATTATTACGTCCATATAATATGCACGCATTCCTCGTTCTATTCCTAGACTTTATCTCCGCTCTGGATCAGCTGAGTTTTCCTCTCTTGGGAATGTGCACTGCACATTTCAGGGTAATTACATTAGATTTGCTTAATCACTGCTTTTTGGCCTTTATCTGATAATGATGCAAAGATCAGAACAAAAGAGCGAAAAAGGGAGGAAGAAAAAATACACATCCGAGCCAAGGGCGAAAAGAATTCGGAGACGCTCTTTCTCTCTTTCTCCTTCTCTCTGCATTGACTATGTATTTTTCAGCACTTTCATTCCCCCGCTCGGCTCTCTGCAGCCTGCAGGCAAGTCTGTGTCAGTCTTGTGTGTCTGTGATAGCAGCCCGAATCTGATAAAAAGACTGTTAACCTAGTCCAGGTGGAGTAATGGAATTATGGACAGCCCTGTCTGGACCAAGACAGACAGTGGGAGGGATGGAGGGAGGGGAGGAAGAAGAGGTGGTGTAATGGACTCCAGAGGGAGCAGCGGGGAGAGGAGAGGAGAGGAGAGGAGAGGAGAGGAGAGGAGAGGAGAGGAGAGGAAGAAAGGGGAGAGAGAGATGAGAAAATAGGGGAGGAAAGGGGAGGAGAGGAAAAGGGAGGAGGGAAGGGTGACGAGGAGGGAGGAAGGGAAGGGAAGGGAAGATAGGATAGGTGAGGAGAGGAGAGGATGAGGGGAGCGGAGGGAAGAAAAGGGAGGAAAGGAGAGGAGACAGATGAGGAAAGAAGAGGAGAGAGGAGAAAATAGGGGAGGAAGGAGGGAGAGACGGGTGAAGAAGAGGGAGGAACGGGGAGAAGATAAGAGAAACAAGAGGGGAAGAAAGCGGAGAAGAAAAGAGAAGAGGAGGGGAGGGAAGGGAAGGAAAGGAGAGGAGACATAGAGAGAAGAGAAAATAGAGGAGGAAGGAGGGAGAGAGGGGTGAAGAAGAGGGAGGAAGGGGGAGAAGATGAGAGAGAAGAGAGGAGAGGTAGGAGGAGAAGAGAAGAGAAGAAAGGATGGGGAGGAGGGAAGGGAAGGGAGGACAGGATAGGCAAGGAGAGGAGAAGATAAGAGAGGATAGGAGGGAAGAGGAGAGGAGGAAAGAAAAGAGAGGAAGGAAGCAAGATAAGAGAAACGAGAGGAGAAGAAAGGGGAGAAGAAAAGAGAAGAGGAGGGAAGGGAAGGAGACAAAGAGAGAGGAGAAAATAGGGGAGCAAGGGGGGAGACAGGGGTGAAGAGGAGAGGAAAGGAGAAGAGAAGTGAGGGGAGGAAGAGGAGAGGAAACTGTAACCCCAATAAAGCTGAGCACGTCTGAATTGTACCATTTTGTGGTCTCTGTTGATGTTGACGAGGTCGAATGAGAAGATGTGGTCTTCGGCTCCGACCAGTAGTCTCCCTCGCTCCTCGTCCAATAGGAAAGCGTCGTAGCTCGAGCTGTTGGCCAAGCCATTGAAGGTGATGAGGTTACTGGACTCTAACATCTCTGGAAGAGAAGGAGGAGAAAGAGCTGGTGTTGATGATGTATGGAAAAGATCAATAAACAAAGATTTTGAAAGTTAGAAAAGTTGGTGTGAAAATACATTTGCGGTAAAAATTTTTTAGATTAAATATTGTATAAAAGCACAATTATACATACTTTAAATATAAGTCACCATCACCTAAGTGATGACAGGCATGTGTCAATAACTTTAAACGTCTCTGCATTAAATAAGAATCAATATTTAATAATGTTGGTGCAGGAAAATTGTTTGTCTTTGCCTCAAATAAAGAAATCAGTGCTCCCAAATCAAGCTGCCCTGTTGTATGAAATCAGTCCCCTTTTCCATGTTTCCTTAATTGCTTTTCCACACACTCGTTTGCACACACTTACATACAGACACACGTCAGTCAGGTATAGCGTGAGACATTTGGAGTGAACACAGCATGCCCCAATCAGGGACACAGTTCAGACTGTTCAGCCGTGTGATTGGTTGAATAATTCATGCGGAGTCAGGGCCAGGAGAGACACTGTGTGTGTAAAAGTAAGTACGCTTGTGTGCGTGTGTGTGTGTGTGTGTGTGGCATGTAGCTGTAAATGGGTTATTATGTAAATCAACACTGAAGAATGTGTTTCATTCAGGTGTACAGAGTCTTTAAGTGTACACTAACATTACACAGCCAGGGTAAACAAGGCTTTACGTATGGCTGAAGTCTAACCAGACCTCTGACTGACTGTTAACTTTTAACCACCGAAGACGAGTTTCATCAACTCTGATGTTACATTAACAAGGAACCAAACTCCCTTCCTGAGACCAAGTTATCCCCCTGACTGAATTTGGTTCCAGTGACAAAACAGTTCATTTGTATTCATAAATAATTTGACATTGCCATAACCAGTGTCAGGAAGTAGTGAACATGTAATTAAACTTGTAGTTTATTATGTGCAAAGTGATTCAAATGCTTCTTTGTGATTGTTTGTGTAGTTAACCACTGGAACTACACACAGTTTTAGGTCATAAAAATAAAGGAATGATTTTTTGTTTTCATTTTATCGTTGCTCCTCTACTGTATTTGAACCTCCTTTGACCACAAACAGTCAGTAGTGATTTGTGCTATTTATTAAATGCTCAAAGAAGTTTCTTTGAAAGTTACCCGGCTAAGTGAGTAATCCTGCTCTGTGCGATACACCCACCAAGACTCCAGTTTCTGGATGGCAGGTGTGTGACTGATGGACAGTCTATACAAAACAAAAGCTGACATTCCTGCACTTTCCCATGGAAAATGGGATATTTTTTGTTTTATGACCTGAGAACATGTGGGCTCTTTTTGCAATAAACTCAACTGAGTGGCATTTTTTTGTTTTATATTTTGTCGGAATTTCATATCTAATGTAAATTCGCAATTAGATATTTTTTACAAAGTAGTTTTAACTACTTTTCCTAAGTAGCTTTAGTTAAGCAAACTAAATTTCTCCCTGGGGTATCTTTGCTGTAGTTCAACTTCTTCCTGTGGAAACTTGCAGAACTAAACTTTCAAAGCAGCTTCCCCAACACTGAGCATAACTATGTACTGAAAGACAATTAATTGGCAATCATTTACATAATTATTTTTTGGTAAATTACCAAATAAAAAACACCAAACATTCTCTTGTTCCAGCTTTTAAAATGAAATAATTTGCTGTGTTTCTCTGCTTGAAATTACATAAATTTGTTGAACATTTTAATGTCTGGGAAATAATGACGAGCTGTTTTCACTATTTTACTATTTTGTAGACTAAACAAATAATCAAGTAAAAAACAAAACAAAAAAACAATACTCAAAATGATTATTAGGTGCATTCCTAAACAGTATGAAAATCTCTACAATTAATTCAACTGTATATAACAACTAGAGGAGTGAGAAAATATTTACACACTTAAATATCGTGACACAATACTCTCTCTTTAAACTGTTTTAAAATGAATTTGTGCCAAGCTTAATTAAGATTTTAAATAATGTCACTTGTATTCTTTATGCTGCTCTGTTGTGTGCTGATGTCATGTGCAATACATGAGTGGATCATGTGCAGTACTGTTATGTGTAGTATGTGTTTTTATGGTGTTTTTTTTATGGCATATGCTTTTCATTTCTTCTGGACTACTTTTGTAAGGCAGCAATACTTAAGCAGCTCCTGAGTTCAAGACAAATTTCCCTACAGGACAATAAAGTAAATCGTATCGTACCATACCGCATCGTATTGTATCGTATCGTATCGTATCGTATCGTATCGCTTACCTAAACAACAGGGTAGGTTGAGTTCCACTGACTTCCAATACTACATATTATCGTCCCTAAAACAACATATATTACCGTCCTGCCAGTCACACTTTTAAACACATCCATAACTTAATGACTGTTGCAATTATGCTAAAAATGTCATGGTTTGCTTTTAAGTAAGTACTTTTGATGTATGTATGTGTATGTATGCACTACACATGCTAGCATACTGCGCTACGCTGTTATCAAATAAAGTCAACATTGACTTCAGGGCCTGAACACTGCTCTCTGGGTGAAAGTCCTGTTTGTTTGACCCCTTCACCACCCCTCCATCACAACCCTGTATGGGCTCCTTTCACCTTTACACAACATTACACTGACTGTCGCTTTATTACTACGTCACCTTCCTTCCTCCTGTAATGATTACTACGGCCACGGCCACTTTACAATAAACACAAGTATGGGTCGTAAGAGCGGGCTGTGCAATATTAAATCCC
This sequence comes from Cephalopholis sonnerati, assembly GCA_019142605.1. Taxonomy (NCBI): domain Eukaryota; kingdom Metazoa; phylum Chordata; class Actinopteri; order Perciformes; family Serranidae; genus Cephalopholis; species Cephalopholis sonnerati. The sequence goes on from JAGQAX010000022.1 coordinate 13,429,293, forward strand.
TGACAGCTAGATCCTTCAGTGTTGTATCCTATCTTCAGTCTCTTGACTCTTTCACAGCAATGTAACAAGGTATCGCTAGCATAAACACAAAGAACACAGGCCCAGAGTCATAAAGGGCGCACCATCGACACCAACATCCTAAAATTAGATTTTTTTAAAAATCGCAACATATAACCTTGCTCACAGTATCGCAATATATCGCAACATAGTCTGTTGGATAAGAGTGGTAAATCACTTGAGACCCCACGACATGATTTTATCACAATACTTAAGACATGATACAATATTGTTGCAGTACGAGCTATTTTTCTCTGTGTTTGTTTTCGTGTTTGCGGTAATACCACTTGCGAACACTGTGTGGCAGTGGCAGGCATTATTCTAGCTACCAACAGTTCAGTTTGAATTTACAATATGAATAATTTCTGTTATAAAAAAATCTTTGCATCCATGTATTGATATAATATTGCTTCACAAAATATGGTGATACTATGCTGTATCACATTTGTCTCCCCACCCCTAATATTGAATCATAGCCGCTGTATCATGATACCTATCGTATCACCAATACACAGCCCTAATTAAGACACTTTAATAGTTACTGTTCTTCACCCTAATATCATCTAATCACTACATGTTTCCATTATGGAGAAGTTGACCAAATATCTTAGTCGTTAATTATAATTCAGAACAAAACAATGGAATATCTGAGCTAACTGAATAACAGCGTCCATACTGTGTAAATTGTCAATCAAAAGAGCCCATTTTTCCTCACGCAGAGTAGATTTCTCTAAAAATATTATGATAATAACACTAACATCTGTTTTCCAATTAAACGAACAGAAAGTGAATTAACCCCTTCACCATCTGCCCCTGGTCGGTCCACTGGATACAGAACATGTGCTTTACATTTTCACCACAGGTACAGTCTTCTAATACATCAGCCTCACTATCACACTACATCATCCATCATCATCAGTGTCACCGTGCAGCATGGACACACGCAGGCACACAATATAGAAACCAGAACACATATGCACACAAACACGTATATACTGTATGTATATATTTATAGACACACGCATGCACACACAGTCCGGTGGATTGTGATCTCTCTGCTCTCCCCACAAAGCTCTGATTGACGGGCTGCTATAGGAGCCATCTGCGCCCACTCACAGTGTGTAAGATCTTGGACATCTGTGTCTACATAAAAGAAGGGATTGATGGCAGGGGAGATGGAGGAAGTGGTGTGTCAACCGTGTCTGTGTGTCGAGTACCGGTGGGGTGGTGGAGAACCGTGAGAGGGAGTGGTCGTCACCTAATAAAAACGGTTGCAGCTCATCTGCGTCAGTTGGATTTTGAGGCTGAGGAAATGGAGTGGGTGGGTGTGGGCATGAATGGAGGTCTGTGGATGTGTGTTTGTAGTGTACCACAGATGGGTTGAGCGTATGTGTGTGGGTTTCAGAGTGTGTGTAGGTATCTTTTTTCTACACTGGCCATTAAACGCGCTCCGACATCCTGGCATTCACATTTGTACACACTCGTAAGTCTGCTACCACAGGGAGACAGCCCGACAATACTCAAATTATCATGACAAGGAATTAAATACTCAAGATAAGAAGTGTCGTCAGAGCCGTTTCATTATCGCTTGGTAGCCAATCAGATAGCGTCTTATTCTCAGTTTACCAATCAGACATGACATCGTATCGGGTCAGGAAATGAGTTTGAGGAGGGAGGCAAGGAAATGTGATTTCCAGTCGACAGAACACCAGAGGAGGTCCTCTAATGTTTCAACTATGAAGTAACGGAAAAAGACATGGATGTGGCGGAGAGCCAGGGTAGGCATAAAAATGGGAACGGAATGTAAAAATAAATAATTTTGGGCTGTTGAAAGATGAGATAAAAAAAGAAAAAGGAAAGAAAAAAATGGCAGAAATTGAGACACAACTGTAAACAGTCAATAGCAAATAAACAAACCAGAGGACAAATAACAATGAGCCTCATTCAACAACCATCCTGAAGAAGAAATCATTTCTCAAAAGCCACTCAAGGCAGTTTTCATAGAGATTCAGACATTCACCAGTGTTTTCTTATTTGGGATTTTTTCTTAGGTAGGAACAGAATCATAGCATACTCACACTAACACACAGTTTGTGGTGACATGTTTGTACAAAATAACTAGTTTTGTGGGTTTTTTTTTTTTCAATTCTACAGATGAATAATATTTTAGGATTTAAATTACAACATTATTATCATCAGTCACCAGCAATGCAGCGCTACTAAAACTGGGACCACATGTGACAGGCTTACAGATACACTAGCAAGATGTCAAAAACATCAAGTGTCTGGAATAGTTTGAAACATTGCAAAGATGACCCCTAAAAGTCAAGTACCCGATTCGTCAAAGGAAACTAGTATGTGACAAAACCACAACAAGCTCTCCTTAAGAGATAAAGTAACAGCTTGGCCATCTTGCAAAGTTTTCTTTTTCTAGCTATTATGGCTAATGTTACTGTGACCTGCATGGCACACGAACTAAGTGGCAAAATGTCATGTATTTTAAGCCCAATTCAGACCACAGATTTGCAACAAGATGAGTTGAAACATGCAAGAACTTGCAACGCGCCGTTCTGCAACGTTCTAAAAACTGGCTGGTTCACACCAATGCAACTAGATGAGATGGTGTATCATCTCTATGCAACAACTCTCTGTACTTCTGTTCTGATATGGAGCTTTTCAGGCTTATTTTGTGGCTGAATATAATTTGTAGATTCTTAAAATATGAATGAGGATAGTGATAGTGAGATACTGGCTACAGTTGCATTTGTAGTAGTGATGAAACTGCGAAAAACAAACAAAACGAGCATCAGATGGACTGTTCATAATAAATACACCACAATTATACAAATAACCAGCACCAATTAAAGTCAGTGACAATGTGTGTGTGGGCGGGGCATAAGCACAAACAGCGAGCAGCAGCAGTTTGACACCGGCACACCACAAGGACAGAAACAGAGGGCTCCGCAGGGACCGAGCTGCAGCAAGCAAACACGCCATCTGCAGTCATTTTGACTTGACCAGCAGACTTCACTACAAGCCGACTGGCTGTAGAAACAGGTGACAAGCTTTACGTTCGAAAACCAGCTGCCGGAGACACCATCAGCTCAGACAGCCACTTCACACCACTGCAACTTTTCTCTGCAACGTTCAGAAATGGTTTCGTCTCATTGCGAATATTTGGTTTGAACTGGGCTTAAGGTGCATCGACTGATGTCCTCACCTGATATTCACAGCTATAACACAAACACTTCAATCAACATCAATTCTGGTAATTGGTAGCCATGTCATCCAATTATTACTGATTGATCATGCTATTTAGAGGCCCAAAGTAAGCCTAAATATTTCTGCACCCTGGGGCCGCTTGTGACCTGATGAAGGAACGTAGCTTCCAGGTAGGTCTAATTCAAGAGGGTAGCAAAGGCAAGTCTCTTCGCCTCATTTGAGATTGAAACTTTTTTTTAAGCATTATTGGTGGTGCGCCACTATCCGGAGTGATGGTATCCCATGCGTCATTTGTTTTGTTGTCTTGTTCCCACAACTACAGCGTTCACTTTATGCCTCAACTCCAGAATGCTGGTGAAGATTCTCAGTCATCCAGGTCATGGTAATCTTAAGTGCTACATCATAGGCAACTGGACTTGCTTGAGTTTCTTTCTTGAAGACGTTTCACTTCTCATCCAAGAGGCTTCTTCAGTTCTGTGCATCGATGGTGAAATGAATCTGTCTCGCTGTCTCATTGAGCAGCTGGTTCTGAGCCCTGTGAAGGATTGTTGCAACCCAAGTGTAAGCTGTTTGGAATGATCCTGTGTTGCCTGCATCTCAAACTGAAACGCAGGTGGTTCCTGTAATCAGCCAGCTTCCTAGATGTCCCTTCGAATTCCCGAATCAGTCGAAGGGCATTCTTCCCAAATTGTTTCGCAACATGTTGCTGAAGATTCTCGGTCATCTAGGTCATGGTAACGTTGACGTTCAAGAAACTCAAGCAGGTCCAGTTGCCTACGATACAGCACTTAAGAACTCCACTTCAGAATAACTGGAGGTTGTTTTTTCATTTATTGATTCCAGTGCTCCACCGCCTTTGGACTTTCGTTTGGGCATTCTTGACTTCATTCTTTCAGCTTTACTTTTCAGTTTCTGTGTGTGCGCACAGCCCTGCAGCTTCATGATCTTTTTAGGGGGCTGGCAGGGTATTTATTTATGCTAAATAGGATGCCAATTAGGACAAGAAGATTCATCAGTATAGAAAAAATCACAAGTGAAAACAAATCTCAGTTAAAGAGCACGTCTGAATCTTTTCTTGGAACAAATTTAAGACAAACAAATTTTTAAAAACTTGGGAAGATATTTGTGAACGAGGCCCAGTAGCCTTAGGAGAGACCTTTCTTAACTCCTTTTTCCTGCTATGTTGGCTCGATGTGTAACAACCTGTATCATCTGAAAGTCAGGCTGGAGTTGAACCTAGGGAATGTGGTGCAACACGGCCCGTCACGAAAGGTTTCCCCCAGATGGCCCAGAGAAGAGAAAACACACGCGCATATTTCAACACGTGGCGATCTCTGACAAAGACACGGTGGCCTGCACACACAAATACACACAGAGAGGCTTTATCTGAGCTGGGATCTGCTGTGGTTTGGAGAATTGGAGGAACTGGGCGTGAGCACCTAAGGACCTCTAACCTAAACACAGACACGCTCGTTTAGAAATGGGAGCATGGGCAGATACAGAGCGCACAGAGCTGCACGGCTCATACAAAATACAGTAACCAAGCAGAAGACAAGCGTAGAATAATACACACACACGGGCAAAGCAGGTTCAACATGAATCCACTGGGCTCTGCTTTGAAAATGCAACTCTTAAAGTGACATGCATATATTAATATTGACCCAAATGTTTACTCCACATCAATTCTCCCTCAACACACACACACATGCACGCACACATACTTCCCAGACTAAGTTGTAATCCAATCAGTTTTTCTGCTTATGCAGCATGAACTCGTCGAACAGTGAGCGCACTCAGCAGCTTCCACCTCTAACACACACTTACACCCCGAACACACACACAGACACATTAAAACACACCTCCTCGCATGTATGTGTGCGCACACACATGCAACTCACCCCCCCTCACCACACACAGCCTGCTTACACTGGCCACTGGATACACAGAGACATTTAAACACATATACTCGTGTGCGCGTGATGTACATTCCACTCACTTCACATACACGGGGCTACACACACTCCGTTCAGTCCACTTCCATCGCACTTTCTCTGGTTACACACATCCTCTGTCTGCTCCTTTTCACTCACACATTCTGTTTTTTTACACATTAAAGTACACGCCACACGTCCAGGCACAGCGGCCTGTGCAAACAGCTGCAGACATACACGCAAACACACACAGATGCAAATATGTAGACACACATGCATGTATGCAATGCCTTGGCTCAACTTGAGTTTAGCGTTGACACATAGTTGTAACATGAAAGTGTTCTCATATCTTATACATTAAGAGGTAACGATCCATCGAGCCTGATTCAACAATCAATGATCTAATATAATAGATGCAAAGTGAAAACATCGATTCATTTCATTATCTTTAGAATACACTTTTATTTTGAAATTCTGTGTCACCGTGAAACAGCAGGCAGATGGCAAACAGTCAAGAAAAAGACAACGAGGATAACGTTATTTACTCAGGAATAAATCAGCAGAGTGACGATTAGATTTCGCAGAACCAACACATTCGCACTCCAACCTCATCACATATCGACGTTTGGACCTTCCACGTCTAGATGCGACATGAAAGGTACCCTGGGTGCGTTGGTTGTTGACGTTCTAGGATGCCGTGTCAAGTTCTGCCTGTTACATTCATTGTCGTCTCTGAAAATGCACTTGAATTTGAAGCCAATGAAAGAGGTGTTGCTCAGAACTGCAAGTTGACACAGCGCTGCCATTCTGAAATAAACTTTTGTCAGACGCAGGGTTTCTATTTATCCCAGTCACTCACTTTGAAGGCGCAGCAATGGACTAAGAATGGCAGATTTATGAGGTTGAAATGTACGCTGATTTATATGATACCTTCTTATTTTACTACAAAAATCTAAATCAGGGGACAGCTGGCTGGAGGGAGATCGCCAGGATGCTGAATGTTTCTGGTAAATGACCATCGCTTATAACATCCTTCTTGCTGTTGGCTCTATTGTATGTCACTTCCAGTAAATATAACAATATAGCATTTGTGTTTTCTGTTTAAAAAGTACAAATGTAGAAAGATTGTGAGTAAGCTATTCACCCATCTTTTAAGGGATAATGTCTCCAGTCCAGCGCACAGCTGATAGGTAGAGGTGGTTTGTTTAACATGATGTGACAGAGGTGCATATTTAATAGACTCAGTGTGGACAACGTGACAGGCAAACAATCGATCTGTATATTATGCTCCAATCAATCTAATACTGTACACTGTACACTTAAGCAGGATTTATACCCGTGCATCAGCTCTACGCAGTAGCCTACGCATGTGCAGTTACCCCTTTAAACACAAGTTGGTGTCTGGGTTTTTGTGAAGTACTCTAAAGTTGAGTTGATTCAAAACACACATTAAACACACATTAAACACACTTTAAACATGGCTTAATGGAGATGATTTCAAACACAAGTACACAAATCAGCTTCACTATAACTCGCAGCATTCACAGACAAACACTTGTCTTTATCTGGACACATTTTCCCCACAAATACAACATGCTAATGTTTTTAGCACAAGCCTATGGCATTTTACATTGTATAAATTAGCCTGGTGGCTAGCGGACTTTTCCTCTACTCATATGAAGCCAGGGACAACAGCAACATTTAACAAAGGTAGCGTTACAAAATTCAGCTCTGTTACAACTCACAAGGCTCACTGACAAAACAACTGTCTTATACTAAACACGTTTTCAAAACAAATATAAGATGCTAACGTTATTAGCACAAGCCTATGGCATTTTACATTGTATAAATTAGCCTAGCGATGAGTAGAGATTTCCTCTGCTCATATGAAGCCAGGATAAATCACACACAAGACTTAAAGTGCTATTTTTGTGGAGGCTTTATTGTCTTCACAATTTATTGTTCCTTGTTTGTGAAATAAAGTAAATAAAAGCTTTGTTTCCACTGAGGGAAATGATTTCAGCTTACAGAAACAGACAGGAGGCCTGTGCTGCCCCAAAGTGTAGTTACATTTCAGGGGAGGTGCACTGCAGGCTACATTCCAGGGTATGGCATCGATTCGACGCAGAAGTATAAATCCTGCTTTATTGGTAAAATTCACAAGCCCAACCCTAGCAGACACATCTGCATGCATCCACAGATATGGTGTAATCATTGCCTTGACTCATGCTGATTTACATATTTATATATCTGGTATATAATGTAACTAGACTGAGGTAATACTCATTTTCATATTCACTCCATGCAAAAGCACACGCTGTTTATTCAAGGACACCCCTTGAAACTGGCAAATACAAGCAATTCATTCAAATAAATTATCATTTGTCCCTCTGTCATACTCCATTATGGAAAATAACCTGGCTCTTGTCTTAAAAAGCCCCAGGAAAAAAAAAAAAAATTCTACATTCAGAATTCAAGTGCAATTGTCTGTGGAGTACTCTTCACTCCCCCATTCTCCAAACAGGCAGGCGCTTTAGACGCCTACATGCCACGCAATCGCGGAATAATGAAACGGCATGAAAGAAAGGCGACGGGGCATTAAATTATGTTTATCTGAATGTGTGTACGCGCCGCTGTGCGAGTGTGTGTATGAGTGACATGAAACATAAAAGCCTGACAGAGGAAAACACTTGACTGAGATTCAACAGATGGGTAATAATATTCCATTAAACTAATGCAACACTTTTCAAGTGTTTCTCATGTGCATATATACGGTAAAGAGGAGAGGGGGTTTGGATAAGCACAGAAAGTGTGTGTGTGAATGACACATTTTTAATGTTCATTTCCTGTTCGTTGACACAGCTTTCCTTTTTGTTCTGCTGCTGGAAAAGGGTGTGCGACTTAGACCCCATAGGTGTGTTTCTGTGGTATGTCAGAGTGTGCAAATCTGTGTCTGCGTTAGAGCTACTCCAATGACAGGCGAGGGGGGGAAAGAAAAGACAGTTTGAAAAGAAAATGGCAGCTCAGAAAGAACTGGCGCTGAGAATTACACATGTTTATCTTTCAAATACAAGGCTAGCTCCAGAAAAGCAAAGACACACAGTGCTGTAAAATCTCCAGTGGTTTGGTTTGGCATGTCGATCTCTCTGTCTTTCCCAACCCTGCCTCCGAATGCTTTCTTTTTTCTCCGTGTGTGGTGCGGTGTACGTTTCCCCCGCTCTCATGACGGCCTCGGCCACAAAACACAGGTGTCAGAGAGTTAAAAAAAAAAAAGACGAGACGGCCGCCCCATGGAAATTTGCAGAGAGCTTTGCTTAACAAAGTGTTCAAATATTATCCTAAGCTCAAGGATATCCACACATGCCTCAAAAGTTCACCTCCTCGCTCTCAGTCGCTCCCTCCCTTTCTTTCTCTCTTTCTAAGCACAGAAGCAGGTGTGGGTTGGTTTCCATAGCGACCGTCTGTACAACACAACCTGGACCGTTGGATTTCTCATTCAGGTGCAGGTGAGTGACAGCGCTGACGGGAAATGTGCTGCCTCACACACGGTGCCGTGAACTCTGCGATTGAGAATAGCTTGCGTGTGTGTGTTTTAATCGGAGAGAACAGTGTGCAGCTGCAATGAATATGTGAGAAGTTTGCTGTTGGAGCCATATTGAAATTACTTTTCAGAAAGAATGAGTGTGTTTTTTTTCGGTTTTGAAAACACTGTTTCAGCTAAAATAGAAATTGTCAACCAAAGTGAGTCATAACCATAATTCATAGTCCAGTACTGTATCTTATGGGGCATTTTAGTACCACATTATGTCTCGTGAATGTGACTCACAGTATGTTCAACCATAGGATATGTATCAGCAGGACTAACAAGGAAAACGTGACCACATCCCAAACCACAAGAATCTATATGAGTAGTCTTAGCAAGTGTTGAATTTCAGCATACAGCACCATTCGTCTCTCTAAAACCCGAACGCTGGACTTCCTCGTCACCGCACGGCATCGAGGGAGAAAGACAGACAGAAAGCGAGGAGGAACACAAGAGCACGGTACAGGACAGGAGAGGAAAAGCAGAGAGAGCAACATAATGAATGATACAGGGATAATGAAAGCAAACTGAGGCAGAAACATGAGCGCAGAATTTATAAAAAAAAAAAAAAAAAAAGAGCACACATAACAAAAGCGGTTGAATATGGAACCATTTCATTAGTGTGTGTGTCTCCTCCTGTCATTGGACGGCTGGACCACATAGAGCGGTTTTCCACCAGCGCTGTGACCACAGACGGCTCGAGGCCTGGCCATGCCGGCCGCAGAAAGCCCACTCACACACCACTAAATGCTCACTGTATAACCAGGCTGCTCAGCCTCTCTGGTTCTTATTACTCTTAAGGAAAACACACACAGACACACTTGCAAATATGCACGTTTGTATGCAAACGCAGTCAACGACACAAACTTGTTTAAATATACAAACAGGCAAAATGTGCCATGTGCATCCGCTCACACACACACACAAATCCCTCCACTGCAAAGCTGTGCAGGCAGAGAGGGAGATAGTGCTATTGTGAGGCAGTTTGATGGATGGACTTTGAGAGGGACCAGGCTGTGGTTAGGGTGGTCATGTCTGGAGCCACTGCCTGTTAGTGCAGCCTGTCAGCTGTGCCGTGTAGCTGAATGTCAGCTCTGCCATTTTATTAGAAATTAATGAGGCAGGGCTACAGATCTGAATGTGTCCCAGGCAAACTGTGACAGCAAACACGTTGATGCGACAGGAACACAAATCCACAGGCACAGATGCACATTTCAGCTCTGCACACCATTATTTAAGGTGTAACAAAATGAGGTCTCGTGTCATAAATGAGTACAGTGTCCGCATTTCATGAAATGCATTCGCAGTGGAAAATAATAATCGACAAAAACAAAAGTACTAAAATAATAAAAAGTCATAATTAGGGCTGGACCATATGTAGATATTATATTGATATTTAGTTTGAAATTTAATTTTTGAGTGGTTCAGAAATTATTTTTTAGATTTCATTGTTTCTGCAGAGAGCCACAAATCAGATTTTCTTAAGAAAACCATAGGTGTCCCCCAGGGTTCCATTCTGGAGCCCATATTGTTCTCTATTTTTATAAATAATTTGAGATTATTGATCTGCGTTTTCCTACTATACACCTTGGGTATGGAATCATTTGCGAATAAATAAATAAAATTAGAAACTTTCGCAGCTGTTGATGAATATAAGAGCATCATAAAGAATGCAGTGATGGAGGAGTGTGGATATTTTTCTTTCTTTTTGTGCACCACTTTCTATATGTTGTATTTTAATATGACTGCAACCTTGGCCAAGTCTCTCTTGTAAAGGACATTTTAATCTCAATAGGATTTCCTGATAAAATACAGTTAAATAAAATAGAATCTTGTGATATGAGACTAGCTGTTCTATTATTTGTCTTTACCCACTTAGTCATTGTATCTACATTACTAAGGCTGCCCCCTAACCCTAACCCTAACCAAACGTTAGTTGACCAGAAAGGTCATTAGTCACCAAAATGTAGTCGCAGAAAAAAAAACAACAATGTGAAAATCCATTAGGAGCCACGCCTTGTCAAAATAAATCAAAACCTATATGACTGAACCATGTGGGAATTCAATTTAAAAGAACAGACACAGGAAGTGGCCATGCTCAGCAGTCAAACAGGAGTCACGTTAATTTCCAGGGCTGGTACCTGCGGTTATTCCACAGGCTAGTTAATAACATGCCGGGCAGGAAATCCAAAGTGTGGGATCATTTTGAGAAGGTGAAGGACCAACCCAAGGTTATATGTAAACTCATCTTCATTGGTCCACTACAAACATGACGTATCATGTGAAACATGGAAGTAGCTACATGCCCATTAGCCCACAGCGTCATTAACAGGCGGCTCGCTCAGTGTGTGACATGCACTTGTAGATAAAATATAGGCCTATATTAATGAAGGTTCATTAGTACGGTTTGTATTTCTCTGTAATGTAGCACAGTGTCAACAATGTTACTGAGACTATTCTTTCTCACACCTTCAACTCTAAATATATAATTTAATAATTAAATTAATATCATAACATGCGGGTGACTAGTCGACTAATGGCCTTAAATGATGACTATTGGTCAACTAGGAAAATTCTTGGTCGGGGGCAGCCCTACCTAATCTTACTGTGTAAATATTTTGTGAAAGTACCAATAGTAAACCCTACAAAAAGACCATGATATTTGATTTTCTCTGTGTCTCCCAGCTCTTGTCAAGATTCATCTTTGTCATTTTCCAATGTGGTAATGTAAAATGCAACATTTGAGAGAAAGTGTTTTCAAAATCTTCCTCATTATGTCTCATGCTGGCTCTGATATGTACTGCAGGAAGAGATAAATAACAAGTCCAATGGAAAAAAAGAAAAAAGTGACTCCACTGCAAATTGAGTTCTAAATTAATGAGATTTCAAGGGACTAGAGTCTGTAATTTTTGTCAATCACTGCACATCCTTGCTACATCAAACCTACTTTCTCTACTTATTAAACATTCCTGTCTCTCTTCCCTTTCCCTTTCTTCATCCGTGCGTCCGTCTGTTGTCTATCAGTCCTTCAGTGTGTCTTTCCGCAGAGATGTCCCCCTCATTTGTAACACGACTCTGTTCAGATTGAATGGTGCAACCCTTTCTCCATCTGACTGACAAGACTTAGCAGGTGGCGGGACCCATTCATACCCGCGGTTCAGCAATCTGCACCGCTCTGTAACCCAAGCCTACATCCCAAACACAGATGCAAAGGCGCGGGGTATTTTTCCCGCATGCATGTCCATACAGCGCTTATGTACACACAGACGAAAATGTACACTGAGCGCACACAATTTGGTGTGTGCACACTCGTTAATCTTTCAGCAAAGCACTGACACTACATCCCATTGTGGCCGAAAAGCACACATCCAGGCTGTTTCTGATAATCGTTTCGGTTTGAATAAAAATTTCTGAAGAAACGAGCGCTGTAATTAAGCGGACATTTTATGAACGCTGGGGAAATGCACGGCATTCCAACACACTCACCAACTCGGAAAGCAAACTACAGACACATGCAATCGAAAAGATCGTAAAACTCACAGATTATTGCAGCCTATTCTGCAACACGGGTAATCATAACACACTCCAATCGCTCCTCCCGCCTTTCATTATTAGTTTCAATGACTTACAATAACATACAGCATGAAACAATCCACGATAACAACAAACACAACTCTCTCTCTGTGGTGTAAAACTTCAACGAAAACAAGCTGGAGAGTTTTCTCTGACTTGATGAATGGCTTTTTGTTTTGCAAGTGCGCTGTGTCATTGCACAATTATCTGTGGGGCAATGAGTGTCAACAAAAATACACGCTTACACACACTTAATTACACCGTCTTTCAACTTGTGGACTTGTGGTCAGGTGTGTGAGTCAGTGTGAGGAAATGTCATATATTCGGATGTAACATGGGGGCACAGTTGAAAAGCAAAGCCACTGCAAAACATTGGTTTATAGTGTTGGAATGCGGCCGTGTGGGAGCAAAGCTGAGGGTAGTTCAGTGTGTGTGTGCAAATAGAGTTGAAAAGAAGGATAGCCAAAAGATATGTATCAACTGAGCTGCAATCAAAGAGACAGGAAAAGGAGACCAGCATAAAAAAAAATTACAAACACACACACAGAGACACACACAGCCTACTTAAAGATTGTACTTAGGGTCTGCGGTGTTGTGGTTCCCTGAGAAGCGACTGAGCCGCAGGAGAGGAGGGAGAAGGGGGAAAAGGAAGAAAAGAGCGATGAGAAAGAGGGAGAGAGCGATGGAGGCAGACATCTCCAAAGTTGGCGCGTTGGGAGAACACCTTATAATTATCTACATCCGCTCTGTCAGCCCGAGCCCGCAGGACGGACAGATACAAGAAAGAAAACGGTTTGCAAGACAGAGATTCTCATTCACATATAAAAGAATGAATAAAGATCCACTGATAAACCAACACACATGCAAACACCCACAAACAGTCCATATTTTTATAGGCAGGCACGCCCACACACAAACACACACACACACACACGGACGCGCTCACACAGACGGGCTTATTATGGGGCTGAGTCCAGACTGCGTTGAGTGCGGTTCCACACCAAGTGTCTATTTTGAAGGGGTTGTAAGCCAATTCCAGATTCCCTGTCTCTTTCTCAGTCTCGCTCCGTCTTTCCTCCTCAGTTCCGCCCATCGAGCCAGCGTGGGGCGGCCGCGATGGCATTAAGAGGTCATACAGTAGGCTCCATAATTACCCCCGCCGAGTGTAATTATCAGGTTGTTTGACGAGGCCTTTTAAGTGTTAAAGTGCCGCTCGCTGGCTTCTTTTTTAAGGGATCACAATAGGGTCAAGTTTTGCAGTTTCATCGATCTTCTCTCGTACTGTTTGTATTCACTGTGTGCTGTATGTGCATTCATTGACCTTTAGGGGTCAGTGTTCCCCCTGATGGCTACTTACAGTATGAGAGGGTGTTCAGGAATGTGACTGCGTGCAGGTATGCATTGATCCATGGGAGCATGCCATTGTTTAACCCTTGCAATTTGTATGGTTGTTGCTCTGCAGACACGGAGCAGCACTGAATAGTCTCAGTTGTGCAGCATTAAAGGTCCAGTGTGTAGGATGTAGGGGCATCGGTTGGCAGAAATGGTATATAATATTTATAACTATGTTTTCATTAGTTCATGATCACTGGAAAAAGAACTGTCGCCTTTTTCATAACCTTAGAATGAGCTGTTTATATCTACATATGGAGTGGGTCCTCTTCCATGGAGTCCATCATGTTGTTCTACAGTAGCTCAGAACTGTGACAAACACTGGCTCTAGACAGGACCATTTACATTTCCTGTAACCTTTAGTAGGTCTCCTACATGCTTGGCAAACATTAGAAGTTTCAGTTCTAATACAACATGTGGTTCTATCAAAACTTACATTTACATTTTTTTTTTATCAAACTTAGGATAGTATAATTATTTCAGGAATTAAGCATAACTGATACTTTTAAAAGGCCCAGTGTGTTGGATTTCGGGGGATATTTGGCAGAAATGGAATATAGTATAATGAGTATGTTTTCTTTAGTGTGTGATTATCTGAAAATAAAAACTGTTGAGTTTTTGTTTCCGTAAAATGAGCCATTTATATCTATATAGAAGGCTGGTGCTTGTCCACAAAGTCTGCCATGTTGCCCCACCATGTTTCTACTGTAGTCTAGAACGGACAAACCAGTCACTGGCCATTCACGTTTTCATGTTGGCCATTGTAGTTATATGAGCCAAGCAGTGTCAGTAAACACTAACATGAAACTGCTTTATCTTGTGTTTTACCCTTTTAAATCAACTGCTCCATTTGTTTTGGAGATGAAGAGACCGCTTTGGATAGTTCGGCTCCTGAACAAAACAAAGAACACTGAAGGAATTCTAACCAGGAGCTCAGGCCTGGCACATGAGACAAGTTTCAACTGGCTGCAATCTCCAGTCCTCACCACTAGATGCCACTGAATCCTACACACTGTTCCTTTAAACTAACTTTTTTCCTCTTAAAATCTCTCGTACCGCCTGAAGTACTCCAAAGTACCCCTAGGGGTTCCTGTACCTCCACTTGAGAAACACTGTTTCAGATGATGATTTCAATATGTTCTGCTTTGCTGGTAAATTCTGGGTAATGATGACTCACTTTTAGTAGAAATTCTGGCTGCCATTTTTTTATAACACAACACTGGTTTCTATCAGTCGTAAAAAAGCTATTACTGCACTTAAAGAATTCACAAAGGCTTGACTGTGGTAATATGTTTGAGTGCAACATAAGGGATTTGTGCAATAGGAGCCCTGCGTTTTTCAGTGTCCCTTTAAGTGAGATATTGTTTACTGATTTACTTTTACTTTTCAATTATATAGTTTGTTCTTGTTTTTATAAGCTCTTCTTACTTACATTTGCACTGAGGAGGCTGCATTCAATTTCGTTATACATGTACAATGACAATAAAGATATTCATGTCAGTTGATGACATGATATAAATATGAGTATCATGCTTATTTTAACTTGGACTTGAGTTTCACCTTCTTCTTTCTCTTTATGTTCCCGGTCAAGGTAAGGAAAGTTCGAGGTATTCTCGTCTCAAGGAGAAGAGAAAATCATTAACTCCTGTGATCATGGTTCTGTCCCCATGAAGCCAGATCCTTTCAGCTGAGAGAGATGTCTAACTGACCCCACTGGGAAATCATTTACTCTGCACTTGCTGCGCCAGCCGTCCCATGAGAGGTAATTTTATCTACCTGCCTCCATTTCTCAGTCCTTCTGCCTCTCAAACTGCTCACTCTGCAGTCGCTCGCCTGTCCTTCCCAGCAGAAGACGATCGGTCCCTAGAGGCGTGTCATCAGCGCTCATTTGAGAATGATTTCATGGGACCCTGCTCGCACACTCGCTGCTGATTTGACTGCCCCAAATCACAGGCCCTCCTGGTTCTTGCCACTCAAGTCTCTCTTTCGCTCTCTGCTCGTGTGATCGTCCCACTCAAGGGCCCGCTGTACTCTTTTGCTCTGCGCTTGTTTGACTGTCCTTCCCAGGAGGATTCCTCCTTGTCGTTTATTTGACTTAATTACTATGCCGCCTTCGTGGAGGGAGAGGGGATGAGTGACACTTCGCTTAACGACCAGGCCTCCCTTCCTTCTGCGTCGTCTACTGTATGTCTGCCAGCTTTTCCTTCATTAAAGCAAGTCTCCTCCCCTCCACCATCACCCCCGCCATGCCTCCATCCCCCCTCTTCCTCCCACCATCCGCCACAATGTGGGTGTCAACCGAGAATCTTCCCCCGACAGGCATCAAGAGGGCCATCAAACACCTGTGGGCCTGAGCAGTGACACACAAAGACTGTGGCACACGATACACTCTGATGCCTTTACGCCCCGCGCTCACTCACACAATGACACGCACAACAGCATAAAACCAACAGCAGTTTGCAATCACACACAATTACAGAAGATTCAACAGCACAATAAAAGATACCGATTTGTGAGCTCATGCGTACGTGCGTGGTCACACGCACAAAACCAGGTGTCTAATTATGTGGGCGCATGCCAGACCTGACACATTTTTTGCCTCGCTAAAACACACACAAACCAACACGCCGAGACACTGCTTGCAGTCTAAGGGGAGGAAATCGCAGGAGAGGGTGTTGAGTCCTCACACCAAGACGTGGCAAGAACATTCACACACGCACATACACATAAACAAAAGGCTTTGATGTACTTTTAGCAAAAATAATATCCACCAAAGTACATCTGTCATGACAGGAGACTCTTTCTCCCCGCAGACCTGCTCTCTCGGTCTGACGATGCACATCCATCACTCGTACAGTGAGTCAGTGCAGACTTTGATGCTTGATGACATATCTCTTGTCTAGTATTGTTGTCAGCAACATGTTCGCTTGTCAGACTGAACAGTGAAGAAGATCACAAAAGGGGGCAGGAGGGAACTATATTCGCATTCTTTAAACAGATGGCTGTGTAAAGGAGGGATGACATTTTCCCATCATGCCTAGAGGCTTTGCTTCGTGTGAACTGACATGATGGAGCCCAGGGGATGCATGACTTGCAGCAGGTAAGTTCAACTCTGATCCTTTCCAGATTCACTGTGTTCACTTGGTAAATGCATGTCATCGCCTTTTAAAATCTTCGATTGTGAAGTGCCAGCAAGTCCAACCAGCGAGGGCGTAGGTTTCATTTCAACACTGGGGGGGGCACATACGAAAGAGGGAGTTTGGGGGGTACTGCGCTGGAAAATTTTGAGCACCAAAACTTAATTTCCTGCATTCTGGTGAAATTTCTTGCACCAATTTTTGTCTTTTCTGTATCAATTTATGGTGCACATGTCTCGTCAAAATTTAAGTCTGCTGCTACTTCAATGTTTCTAATCGGGGGGACTTGCGTCTCCCCCAAAATCTAGAGAAGAGAAACCAACTTATTAAATGTTAAAAAACAAAAGTCACATGCTTTTTTATTCGAACAATCACCGTACACACTTGGAAGTTGAAAGGTTGATGAAGGAAAATATACTATACCAAAATTACAACTTGCACTCCATCTAAAGAATAAAGCATGTCATATAGCAGGCCTCTAAACATAAGTTACACCAAACGTCTCGGCTAAAGATAGAAAACGAATTAGAGTGACAAACATCACATTGGCCCCCTTCAAGACTGAAATTTTCCCTCAACGAAGATTGAAATTATCCAAGGAACCAAAGCTTTGGGTGACACACGAGGGGGGATGCTGCTAAACGACGGCAAATCAGCACGTTCATAAATTTTCAGAGGGCATGTTTTATGAGAGAAACAGGGACTAAAATAAAGAATCGAGAGACCACACTCCCAGCCATATACTTTCGGTCATGTTTTAGGACAAAGAACCACAATAGCCTCCCTCACTGACATTAAAAAGCACAAAAAAACCTTCCCAAAATATGCCAAAAATGTTGCCAGTTATTTCTAGCTGAGATGAAAAGTCTGCTATTACAAAGAGCCTGATTTAGTGTGGGGTGTGAGAGAGGAGACGAGACAGAGAGAGAGAGGGAGAGAGAGGGAGGAGGAGGAGGAGGAGGAGAGGAAGAACCGGCGCTCCGCAGTCTCCCCTCAAAATAACACAGAAGGAGAGAGAATAACATGTTTGCTTGTATACGTCAAAAACTTACACGTGCACGATATAAAAAGACACGCGAAACTCCCTCTCATTCTCTCCCAGTACCTTCTCCTGCAAATGCATTATTTTACGCGTGCACATTAAATCGACGTGCATGTATAGTTTTCCATTTGAATCAAACTCTGCAACTGTTGGATCCATTTAGGATACAGTACAGAGAAGCAGAGAAGTCGTGAAACCTGCACGGCCCCTTAAAGAAAGGCTGAGTGTCATGACCAAAGCAGAGTTTTTGGGACAGAAGCCATTAAAACAGAGGCTCCACTGCCTGTTCGGAGCACTTAACAGGGCTGTACAGTACTAGCAGAAGGGGACAGCACAAGGGGAAAATTGGTACAGGGGCCAATATATACATTTAACTCTAGGCAAGAGCCCTTCCTCAGCATATGGAACCAATCTGACTATTTGTAAGAAGAATAGTGAATTCTGAGAGACAGGCAGAGAGAGTGAGAAGGAAGGAGTGAGTTAATGGGAGAGGGGAAGGTTAAACAGGGAGTTAGATGTGCTGACCAAGAGGGAGAAAGAGTGAATGAGAGACACAGAGAGGCAGAAATAGATTCACAGAAATAGAAGAGAAAAAAGGGATACTCAACGTGAGAAAGAATGGATGAAAGGAAGAGCATGAAAGAGCACCCCACGGGCAAGAAAACAGACCAGACAAGCTACGTTAAAAGCACCAGCGACCACCGCTATATCCTGGAGTCAGGGGAGAACGGAGAATGGGCTTACCCTTGTATGACAGCTTTAGCCTGGGTACGTTGTGCTTGGGCTCTACACCTCTTCCAGGCTGCACCGCCCCGCACAGCAGCACTACAATCCCAAACAGGTAATCCATGGTGCTGGAGTGCTGCTGGCTGGCCTCCAGACCAGGGGGCACTCACACCCCCGACCAGTGCCCAGAGATGAGTGTCTCCCGCTGGGGGTCCGCCGAGCCTGGAGAGTCCCTCCACGCGAGTCCTGAAAGTGGAGGTTCCAGGGGAGAGAAGGGGTTGGAAAAAATCCTGGTTGTGCTCCCCAGCTCAGAGAGCAGACTGTGGGGGGACTTCTGTAGTGTGAAGTGGGTGGAGGGGGGTGCCGCTCACATGGCTCCCCGTGTGGAGGTCCAGGCTATATAGTCCCCTTGGCTTATCTGTCCCCCCCCTCCAGGTGAAGGCTCAGCAAGGCTTGAGATGAGAGGTAGAGCCTGTGTGAAGGTAAATCAGATCACTTATCCACAATAGTAAGGCTATCCTTTCCTGGAGATTTTTTTTTATCTCTTTCTGTCTTCTGGCTTCTTCTCTTTGAGCAGACACTCACAGCAACCCTCTAATCCTTGTGTGCGGCTCCACCAGACTGCGAGGGAGAGAGAGAAGGAGAGAGGGAGCTACACCATCCACGGGAAGAGAGGGGAGGGGAGGGAGAGCAGCTGAGCCAGAGAGAAGGGGAGTGCTGGTGAGAGAGACAGAGAGGGGGGCGGGATGACTGGAGAGCGGCGATGAAACCAGTACACTGGATAAAAAGTGGAGTGGATGGTTGGGTTTTTATAGTGTGGCCTCTTCCGCGCTTGTTTCTTTTTTTATTAGTCATCAATTCTTCATTTCCTTTATGCTAATATCTCTTACACCACAACTCTTCCTGTGGAAAACCTCAAGCGAGGCGTTCGCTGGGTTTATTGCTCCCGTCAGCTGATCTGCAGGTCACCTGCACGTCCTGAGGCAAAGGTCAGACAAAAGCCGGGATGGGACCAAGTCACAAGTAAGTCTTTGCACTCAAGAGCAAAGACTCTCAAGACTCACTCGAGTCAAATGCCAAGTCAAGACTGACAAGTCCCAAATTAAGTCACAAGTAGGGGTGGGTGATATGGCCATAAAATAACATCACAATACTTCAGGGTATTTTTTAAATAACGAGATTCTTAAGGATATGGCAAATTAGTGAAAAAAAAAATCTTATTAATTTAAGAAAACAGAATTACAACAAAATAAGTGATAAAGTTTTACAGTTTGCCTTCAAATATTCAGTAAAAAACAAAAAAATGATGACAACAGCAGTAACTCAGAGTGAGATTCAGATTCTGTACACAATATTAATAGTTCAACAAAATAAAATCTACACAAATTACACATTTAAACAGCTCCCAAATACAATAAATATCCCCTAGGATCTGTATATATAAATCAACAGGTGATTTCCTCCTTCTTTCCTTCCTTCCTGGACCTTTATGCTCTGTCATTTGATACCACAACTATCGCACACTCACACATATGTAGTTTTTGTCGAGCCCCAAGCATCATGTGGGTTTACATTACCAAAGGTTATTGACAAAATCACTTGACGTGTGCGCACAGCGAGAGAGGAGAGGGAGAGATGCTGTGCTGCTGCCGGAGGAGCCGCTGACTGAGTTCCCTCTGAGCGGTAAGTCACTAAAAGAGTCTGAGAAGTCTGGGGCTGTTCGTAAAACACTCAGGACGCCACAGTTTATTCCACACTACTGAAGCTGCTCCTCTTTTTGGAACCACCGTAGAATTGGTAATAATTTTGCTTTCAGCCATGCTTGTTGTTGCCGCGGGTGACAGTAAGAATTTTTCATTTGACATTAAAAATTATGCTAGTATAATTGTGAACGAGACAATATGGCACACCCCTAGTCCCGAGTCCTAAACTTTGAATGCTTAACAAATCTTAATGCGTTCTTTAACAATTATAGTCCCATTTTTAACAAGGTAGTAACAACGTTAGCTCAGCTTAGCTTGATAACTATTTCAATATTAGCCTCGTTCTTTGTGTAACTTCAAATGTTGAACAAACTGTAATTTTTGAATACATGAGGTTTCACGTGGGAACTCTACAAGATTTTCCGATGTGGAACTGTGGGAGACCCCACACGTAACAAGTGCTTTCACAATGTAAAATGTATTAATTTACCTTAATGTAGCCCACACACTTAATGATAATGTAAACAATCTCAACCTGAGATCGGTTACACCTCAAGCTTACATTATCTTGTACATTGCTTATTATGTGTCCACTATTGTGCACAGAGTGAATACAAAGAGACAGATTTAAAAAAGATTTACACAAAACCGCAACTGTAAAAACACGCCAAGAACAGTTAGGACTATTTTGAAGAGCAAATGGATCTGACGTGATGAGAAGGTGCTGTTTATGAAAAATAGACAAGTGAGTAATTTTTAGCATGACTCAATCCCATAAGGTTTGTTTCTCACAGGTATCAAAACACAACAAGACGCTGCGTTCATGTGGTGTCAGAGTGATCAGAAAAATAAGTTTCCGACTGGGAAAATTTACGTGAACGCCTCCTCAAGTCGGAACAATACCTTGGAAAGTCTGCGAAAACTTGTGTAAATGAGTTGCTGACCTGATGCCATATATGCAGAAACATGGAGGACGAAAGTAAATGTTCGGCTGATGGAGGAGGTGGGATCAAGTCATTGCTTTGCAAGTCACAACTAAGTCAAGTCCTGAGCCAAGACTGACAGGTCTTGAGTCTTAAACTTTGAGTTTTGAGTCCTACACAAGTCATTTGGAAGTTGTTGTTTGTAAATTTCAACCCGCACGTTTTACATTCTGTTATTGGTTTTTTGTTGACCACTGCTTCATACACGAACAAGATTACCTTTGGTATCGTTGGTTCTCTCCTGCAACTTGACTGGATGATGGCAGACTGGCTCAAACAAAGATCTGTGGAACTTAATGTTGACTTACTGGGAATGAAGTGTTTTAGGGATTATTCATTCAGGAAGTGAAGGGAAATAAATTTATATGTGGCAGACAGATTAAAGAACATTAGTATTTCATCTCTAGGCTTAAGGGAAGGTAAGAGTAAGCATTTTGAAGTCAAAAGGCTCAAGTCAAAATGAAGTCACAAGTCACTGATGTTTGAGTCTAAACTGAGTTGCAAGTCTTTTTTGATTTTGTCAAGTTGAGTCTAAAGTCATTAAAGTTGTGACTCGAGTCTGCACCTCTAGAGAAAAGATTGACACACTGAATAAAACAACCTCACAGAGATATGTACAAATATTAAGTTTGAGCTCAGTTCGGAAACTGTCCTTAAGTCTCTGTCCTAAAATAAAATCCAGAGTCAAAATTCACATCAGTCCACTTTCCTCTACACAGTAAAACTTTCATGTTTGGGAAGTTCTTTCACCTTGTTAATGATTGGCTCAAGTATTTTAGAGAATCAAATATCATACCATATCTCACTGTTCACCTCAGCGTGATTGGTGTCGACTGATAACATGTCTTTAAAGTTACAGAAGACATTTTTCTGGTTTACAAATATTTACATTATTATAATATATGATAAAAAGTTGGAAAGTGTTACGCAGTCTTTCTCAGTAGAGTTTGCCCAGTTGCCACGGAACTAAAGATGTTTAACTTTTGTTTAAATTTTAATTATTTTGAGACCTTTAGTTTAAGGATTACCCATCCATGTTGGATTAAATGTTTGTATTTATTCAAGATGTGAAGTTAGCAAATGCTGAGTCTGATGTATAAATTCGGTTTAGTTATAAATGTGGGAAAAAAGTTCATAAAAGACTGTAAAAACATCATTAAAGGCTGACATTTTATCTTCAGAATTTTGTCAGGAAGAGAATTTGGAAGGAATTTATGCATAATTGTTTTTTTTTCATCCTCTGACGTTCACTTTATGTACAGAAAAATCTACTGTTTTCTCATACAGGACTTCAGTACTGGCGAGACAGGCCAATGAAGGCTCCTCTACATGATCTCTATAAATTTTAAAAGCATTGCGGATCATGTTTAAGACTTTTTCAGGATCTCTGGGTTAAAACATGGGATTGAAGTGGTTTTGGGAGTTAGTAAGAATCAGTCTGGATGACACGGATAGAAGAAAAATGGTTACGGTCCTGGGAAAAGTTGGGAGGAATAAATCAGGACCAGGCGAGACAGAACAAGAGTGTCTATTTCTATAACAGCCATATCATGTAGACTTCAAGCCCTGCGTTCAGCAAAGCAGATTATAAGGACGGTCTGCGTCTCTTGTTAAAATAGCTCCCATATTAACTTCACACATTTGGTTCCTTTTGAGCTCGGATTTTTTATTTACATATTTTTCAGAGAGTTATGTGGAAAATCGTACATAAATTACAAGTCAGGATTTTCCCACAGAGAGCACGGCCTTTGAGTGTGTTTTTGACTTATCCAGATGAAATCTGCCGGGCGAGGGGAACACATGCTGGTAGTTAACCTGTGTAGTCTGGGACGGATCCTGTATCTGGTTAAGTCATTCACATCAGCACGGCAGGTCAACAACACCCCCCCTCCTCCTCTATCAACCCCCGCCGCTAGCCCCTGCAGGTGTTTGTGAGTGTGTGTGTGTGTGTGTGAGTGGGCACCTCCTGCTTCCTCCCAGAAGGTGACATAGCGGTGGAGAGGTGATAAAAGCTTTGATAAACAGGAGTGCTGATGTGTCAACTCACACACCTCGAGACGCTAAAAGAAAACAACCTGAGAGGGTCGCTGGTATAGTGAGCGGAGTGAGTGTGTGCATGTGATATAAGGGCGCCCTCATATTCCAGCACTCCCTCTGGTGCTTTGTGTTTTGAAACTACTGTTGCTGCATCGCATGCTTGTGTGTTTGTGTGCTAGATAAAATTGCAGCATAACTTTTTTTGGCCAGGACCGTTGATGTTCTAAATCATCTCTGGAAAAAGTACAAGAAAAGTTAGCGTGTCAAAGCATGACTGACATCTGCCTCCGTAGAGAAACGCCACCCTTAAAGGCGGATTACAGTTTATCACAACTTGGATCTTGTATTTGTAGTTTTGGCCATTGTCCCTATTAAAAAAAATAAATAACATTGTACTCTCAGACTTGCAAACTCTAGAATAGTAAAAAAAATACAAAGCTAAAAATTTTTTTTAGTGATCTTAAAATGCAAGTGGGGTATTTCGAAGCATATTGATATCAGGACACAACAATAAAAACATCTTGTTTTTATAAACAAGTTATAATTACTGATGTATTAATGTGTGTATTGTTTTAATGTTGCCTCATATGAGTATAGGAAAAGTCCACTAGCTGTTAGGCTAATTTATGCAATGTAAAATGCCATAGGCTCGTGCTAATAACGTTAGCATGTTGTATTTGTTTGGAAAACGTGTTTAGTATAAGACAGTTGTTTTGTCAGTGAACCTTGTGAGTTGTAATGGAGCCAAATTTTGTAATGTTACTTTTGTTAAATGTTGCTGTTAACCCTGGCTTCATATGAGTAGAGGAAAAGTCCACTAGCCGCTAAGCTAATTTATACAATGTAAAATGCCATAGGCTTGTGCTAAAAACATTAGCATGTTGTATTTGTGGGGAAAATGTGTCCAGATAAAGACAAGTGTTTGTCTGTGAATGCTGCGAGTTATAGTGAAGCTGATTTGTGTTTGAAATTGTCGCTATTAAGCCATGTTTAATGTGTGTTTAATGTGTGTTTAATGTGTGTTTTGAATCAACTAAACTTTACAGCACTTCACAGAAACCCCACTGCCGACTAGAGTTTTGGAGGTGTAACTGCAGAGTGACACAGACACACCACCGCACAAGTATAAATCCCCCTTAATTGGGGATTTACTGTCATTTCAGGTGGACTTTCTTTCAGGTTTACTCCCAAATAAAGTGGTTTACATAATCTGGCTAGACAGTTGACTTGTTTACAACCTATGTAATCATCCAACTGCTTCATCAGTCGTTTTTGCCATGTCACCATGTTCCCAGATCTCGGTTATTGACTTTGTGAGTACATTGTTGTCATAACCAACAGACTCAATGGCAAATATATGACAATAAGAACGAAGGTGTAACATTCAGGAATGTCTCTTTAAGTCATGTTGACGCTTTATCTGTGAAGTTGCTCTGAATGAATCTTGATGTGTGCCGACATGAGTCCATGTCATCCATTGTTCATTCACTTCCACAACCATGGCGCCCACGTCCTCGTCTCTCACCACCCCTTTAGTCTAAACAGCCTTTTTAGCTGTTTACACCAAACAAAAAGAAGTGTGGACAGACACATGAAAAGTACCCTCTTTTCTCACACTCAGCCTCTCTCCATCGACCTCTCCCTCTGTCCTCTGCCCCGATCAGCCACCTTCTCCCCATTTATCTGCATTAGCCAAACTAATGGCAGCCTGGCTACCTGCATCGATCTACATCGGTGGAGTGAGATGTGCTAGAACACGCCTTTATGGCTTGCCCTTTAGGGAAGTGCAGCAACAGCCCGACCTATCCTCGCCGATCTATTTGCGACACCCCCCGGCACACCATCAGTCGGAGTGGCCCTGAGTAATGACGACTTAATAAATGGTGACACGCCGTTGGCGGTGGAATGAGATGCCCATTGACAAGGAGCTTCCAGAGGCTTTCAGCGCCTGCCGGTAAAAATAGAAAAGGACACGAGACACCCTGCTTATGAGGACACAGTGGATAGGGGAGAGGCGTCAAACAGGTCTGTGTGTGTGTGGCAAGTGTCAATGTGCTGTTACTGATATGATGGTGTATCTTCATCCGGTGGTATGGGAAGCGCTGTTAATGTTCTGTGTATGAATGTGTGTGTCTTAGAGAAAATGATTATGGTAACATTACCCCAGATGTCTGTTTTACAGAGAACATCGGAAACGTCCCACCCTGTACACACACTGCCCTTCGACCTGTCTTCTTCTTTAGCGCACGCCTACAAGCCGCCCTGGACATCCTAACTAACCCAACCTCCCCAAGGCCATCGCCACTGCGACTACAGAATAATAATTGCTGTTTCGATAAATGACATGCAAAGTTCAAGGTACGAACTGCCATCACTTCCTTTATGCCACGGGAGTTCCTCTTCCTATTCACTTCCTGTTCAACACTACCTCCTACTCCGTGTTATGGGAGGTCACACAACAACCCCTTACTCAGCAAATGACATGTCCAGGAAACACGGAGCATGGAGGAAAAGGTGGGAGATAGTCAGGAAAGACGGGCAGAGGGACAGAAGAAGAACAGTAGCAAGTAGTGCGTGTTATGACACAGCAGCATTTCCATTTGTGTGGCGGTGAAGTTCAATCCAAAGCCTGAAAGCTGCTTATTTTACAGGCTAAAGGAAAGTGACTACAGTGTGTTTTTGTGTGCACAGGTACGCACATGGTGGGGGTTGAATTCACGATCATATGACACCATAAAAGACGTAGTAACAGATGACAAGTGAGGAAACTGTAAAATGTCAGCACACAGGGGAGTTACACTGACGAGTTTTATTGCTAGAGGGAGGATAAGAGAGGGCACAGGAGTTAAGGAGATACTGTATCAGCAGTTGTGCATGCGCTATGTCACAATTAAACTTTTACCTGAATGTGAAGGCAGGTATGGAAACCATGCAGTCACTTGGGGAAAAAAAAAAAAGATGTTTTTTTCTGAATTAACAAGATTGAGCTTTACATGTAAAAAAAAAAATCAGCATTTGTTTTTCAGAAAAACAAGAAGCAATAATTTTTTTACCTTGTTAAATTATAAGAACAAGACAATTTTTTTTCATGAGGACTTTACTAATAATCCTGAGATGAAAATCCTGTTAATTCAGAAAAACAAAAACAGAATTTCATCTCCATGAAAATGTTTCTCAGACCTCTGAGATAATAATCTTATTAATGTAGAAAAACAGAGCAGATTTTATTCTCATGAAAACTTTTCTCAGTATTCTGAAATAATCTAGTTGATTCAGGAAAAAAAATTATTTCTATGAAAACTTTTTTATAATTGTGAGATAATAATCTTACTAATTCTAAAAGAAGGGAAAGTTTTTTTTCGTGAAAACTTTTCTCAAAATTCAATAATTTTGTTAATTTATAAAAACAGAAGCAACTTTTTTTCCCATGAAAATTATTTTCAGAATTCTGAGATAATAATCTTGTCAATTCAAAATGCAAAAGCAGAATTTTTTTTCCATAAAAATGAGATAATGAGATAATTATCTCCTTAATGCAGAAAAAGGAGCTATCTTTAACTTTTTACGTAATTCTGAGATATTTATCTTGTCAATTCAGAAATTTTTTTTTTTTTTTCTAGAAAAAACTCTTCAGACTACGGATATAATAATTTTGTTATTTCATAAAATCAAGAGCAGATTTTTCTTTCCATGGAAACTTTTCTCATAATTCTGAGATAATAATCTTATTAATGGAAAAAAACAAGAGAAGTTTTATCAATAAAAACTTTTCTCAGAATTCCGAGGTAATTATATTGTTAATTCAGAAAAACAAGAGCAGTTTTTTCTTCATAAAAAAGCCCCTTTTTTTTCCAATAAAAATCTTTTTACAAAATTCTGACATTATTAATCTTATTAATTCTGAAAAACAAGATTTTTTTTTCCAGAAGAACATTTTTCAGACTTCTGAAATAATATTCTCATTAATTCAGAAAAACAAGTTTTTTTCCTTTTCTTTTCTTAATTTGTAAAAAGAGGAGATTTTTTTTTCCATAAAAACTACTCTTAGAATTCTGAGATAATAATCTTGTTAATTCAGAAAAGATGAGCAGATTTCTATTTCCATTATTACAATTTTCTCATAATCCTGAAATAACAGTCGCAGAAAAACAGAAAAAGTTTTATCAATAAAAAATTCTTAGCCAATAAAACAAGAGAAAACTTTTTTTTTTCCATAAAAATCTTTCTCATAATTCGGAAATAATAATCTCACTAGTGCAGAAAAACAAAGCATTTTCATTTTTCTATAACAGATGATAATGAGATGAGATTAGCTCATAATCTTGTTAATTCAGAAAAACAAGAGAATTTCTTTCTTTTTTCAGACTTCTGAAAAAATTATTTTGTTAATTGAGAAAAGGAAAAGTTTTCCATGAAAACCTTTTTTTTTAAAATTCTGAGATAATCTACTTAACTTTAAAAAAAAAGCAGATTTTTTTTTTCAAGTGAATGCTTTATACTTCTGTCGGCATGGAAAGGGAACAAAAAGAAAAAAAAAACATCTGTGGAGGCAATCATTATTGTAACTCTGTAAACCTGTCCGTCTCTGTGAGAGCTGTACAATGAGCTGTATATCACACTATATGAAGCCTGAAAGTACGTCTCCGTTAGCATGTGAAAGTGTCAACTCGGGGTGTCTGATATTTCCAAAACCCAGACAAAGAGATAATTTTAACAGAGAAGACATCTGGAGCGTGATAGAAAGAAGGTCTGGCAGTTATGTGGCTGAAGACTTTGACCTCATTCTTAGTAAAGTCTTAACAATCACAGAAAATATAAAATCATCCCCCTACTTCATCATCTGTCCGGACGAGGGCTGACACCTGTTTCTGCTCTCGCATGCTCTTTTTGCCCTCCTTAAACAAAGCGGCGCTTTCATTAAAAATCCATTCTAGAGCTCATTAACAAAGTTTCCTCTACACCAGAAGAGCCTCTAAACCTCGGCGGAGGGAAATGGGAGGTTTCCCTCCATTTCATCGCTTCTCAAAAGGTCAAAGGTCGGCCTCCGGGTTTACAATAGGGTCACGCAACCCCATCGAGTGCATGACAGAGCTTGGGTAATCTCTTTTAGCGCGGCCTTCCACCTACACATACATACAGCTCCATGCGCGCACATGCAGTTTCCGCATCCACTCAAGACAAGTACGGGAATGAGAGGATAAATAAACTAAAGTGGAACCACACTGCACCATGGGAGAGAAAACACGACGGAGCTGTAACATCTGTTGCAATGAGGGAGGGATAAGGGGGAAGTTGTTGGGCGTATTTATTCATTGCTGATACATTTCCATCCATCTTCTAGTGACGGAAGTCTCCCGTGGAGCTTTGCCTCACACAGATGTGTCCGCTCCACTCATGCGATGACGGTGGTACAAGGCAGATCAGGAACCGTTTACAGGAAGCGAGGAAATTTGACTGAAACGCAACACTGATTCATAAAATCTGATCTTTTCCTGCTGACGTTGGCGTGGGGGAGGAGGAGGAGGAGGAGAACGGAGGAGTTGTTTTTTGTCTGACATCAGCTGCTCGGCACTTGTTGAGCAACATCGTGTCCCGAGCAGAGGTGTAATCTCTTCCTCTGAAGTCAATTATAGTAACATGTATTACATTTAAACAAATAGGCTTGTTAAATCAAAGCAGCTGAGAAACAAGTACGACGATACAAATAAATGATTGAGCGACTTCCAATTCTGAGATGAAAGACTTGTGACTTGTTTGAGTCCAAATGAAGCTCATCATGAGGCCCCACTGATGCGGAAAGGACCAATAGAAATCTTAAAGTGAGGGGGGCGTGAACTAATCCAAGACCTGAAGGATTCCTTTAAATCGTATGTATATGTAAATGCAGAACACACAATTTGCAAATGGAGGCTTGTTGGGGGAGGACTTAAGTCCAGGGCTGGGCTAGACAACAGTGGAGAAGCTCATTATTCCCTCTGTATGGCCGAATTCAGGGAGCTTATAGGCCTTAGAGAAATCTCCTTTCCCTCACCCTTATATACACCCACAGTCAACGTGAAAAGAGCCTCTGAGACATCTCTCAAAGAGCATTAGCTTCTAGCTCGCTGAAATTTAAGTGTAACCTGATTGCGCAGTAAGGATTTGTGAAGGTGGGGGAGTAATAATGAGACTAAAAGCATTAGGTTGGGACCTTGTTTTTGCCGTGTCCAGCTGGAAAATGCCAATTTAGACTCACTTTCTCTGAATGCTTTGTTAGAGTCGCCCACACTGAATAAGCAACACATATATTTCTTTGTTCTCCACTTTTAATCTAAAGGCAGTTTGTAATGACTGAAATCCTGCATCAGTTATTGAGTGTTGGTGGATGGACTGAGCCTTTTACAGTAGCAAGCATGGCTGATGCAGACTGTTGTCAGCCCCCAACTCACATTGCAACTTGTCTTTTATTTCAGAATACAGATACTGACACTGCCACAGCTTTCTGCATTTAAAAATCAAAGTTGTTCTTCTCTTTGGGATCAACCAGTGTAGTGCTATTTGTTTAAGGGTGCTTTGACACCTGCATTGTTTGGTTCGGTTTAATCGAACTCAAGTTCGTTTGCACCCTAAGTGCGGTTCATTTGGGCAGGTGTGAACACAGCAACTGAGAACTTCTTGAAGAGGTGGTCTCGGTCCAAATACAGACGAACTCTGGTGCGGTTCGTTTGTGGTGAGAACGTGTTCCGACCTGGATCTGAACCGACTGCAGTCACATGACACATTGTTTGGGTTAAACATGAGCATGTTACAGTCCTGGAGGATTATTAATGTGCGCCTCCTCTTGTACTGCCTTAATATGCACATTCAGCACATCCAATGCATCAAAACATTGTTTTCTAGTTGGAGCCGCGCCTCGTTTTCAAACTGTATGCTTTGACTCAAATGAACAATGACAGCAATATAGTCCACGATGAGCAGCGCTAAAATCAACCTGCGTAGTTGTCCCTCCATTGTGACATTAGAAAGTGTCTCATTTATCCTGCAAGTGTACTCTTCTTCAACGTTTTGTTTACTTCCTGGATTTTTCCCACATGGAAATTCTGACCAATCAAGAGCAGCTTTTCTCGCGCAAGGCATTTGATCTGGTCCACTTGTAAATGCTGCTGTGAGAACATGAACCAACTCTAGGCAATTATGCAACCTTGAAACAAAAATAGTCCCTGATTCAGACCAAAGCAAGACAACTCTAGGTCTGAAAGCACCCTAAGTACCAGTGCACACCCATGATGCCCACAAACGTGCATGTGAATCATGGCTCATTTCAAAGGTTGTGTAACCACTGTACCTACAGTGGCAACTTCACATACATTAGTCAGAGAGACTTTATGAACAGTTTCATTATGTTGAGATTATTACGTGGCAGTCAGCCAAACATCTTGCTAAATAGTATTAGGTGATAGCAAGGACATCGTACGTCATAATTACGTGGCATGTAGTTTGAATTATTTCATTTTCTTACATTGTTGAGAAAATGAAGCCAAAACATCCATTCTGAGTAAGAGCTGCAGTGCAGGCAGAGGTCATCCAATGGGCTAGACTATGAAAACCTAGCAGAGCAAGCTTTCATTTTCTGCAGGCATGTGTGTGCAGCACATGCTGGCCAAGTTCAACAGGCTCTGTGATGTGTCTCCGCCAAAGCATCACAAATAAAGAGACCGTCAGAGGAGTGATGCATATTTCATCTTTTAAGGTGGAATGTTTTCTTGTATGTTTGTGAACACATGAAATGTCATATCTCAACTGAAATGACAACTTCGACCATTCCATTTCTTTTTACTGGCTTTCTCGCATGACCATGATCCATCCATCCATATCCATTTTCATCAGCCTATCTGTGGCTGGGTCGCGGCGGCAGCAGGCCCAGCAAAGCACCCCAGACTTCCCTCTTCCCAGCAATGCTTTCCAGCTCCTCCTGAGGGAAGCTGGAAAGAGACCCCAAGGGTCTGCCCTGGGGCCTCCTACCAGTGGGACGTGCCCAGAACCCCTCTAATGGGAGGTGCCCAGGAGACATCCTGATCAGACCTGCACCACATCACCGAAAAGCAACTCTACTCTGAGCTCCTCTGGATGTCCGAGCTCTTTACCCTATCTCTAAGGCTGAGCCCAGCCACCCCACGGAGGAAACTCATTTCAGCCGCTTGTATCTGTGATCTCATTCTTTCGGTCACTACCCAGAGCTCATGACCATAGGTGAAGGTTAGGACATCGCTAGAACAGTAAATCAAAAGCCTAGCCTTCTGGCTCAGCTCCCTCTTCACCATGATGGCCCGGCGCAGCGCTGGCATCGCTGCAGATGCTGCACTAAACCGCCAATCCATCTCCAATCCGACTGAGATGGATAGCGATGATTAGATCTTCAAAAATTAAACAAAATGTAGATTAAATTTCAACCTGATTATGCAAACTGCAAATATTCAGTGTCCTCACTAGGAGAGAAAAGTGATGGAGCTTTGTTCTGGTGCGCTACAGCAGCAGAACAGACATGGAACTAACTGAGGAAATACTGGCAATGTTGGTTAACAGCTGAACTTTAGGACCATAAAGCAATTCACTTTTTATACACTTACAGCCTCCTGACAACAGTAACTTAAAATAAAACATCACCAATGTCATATAACATGTCATACTGCATGACTGGCAAAACATAAAACACTAAAAAAGTCAGGTCTACTCATCAATGTCACAAAACAAACCTGCATTTTAGACAAAAGTGGCAAAGTGAGCTCACAAGCATGACATCATGTAATATATACGTTGAAATTACACAAGAGTTTAAACTGGAGAACCAAAAACCAAAAGTACAGACAGGCTATTTGTAATTTTAGAGTAAATAACACCAGAATTCCTAAAGTCACTGGAAGATATAAAGGGCTGGACAGAAACCAGAGGATCTGCAACCTCTGTGATGATAATCATGTGGGAGATGAGTATCATATTTTGTTTGAATCCAAACTTAATGACTTACAGAGACAGGTGTTTGCCAAAGTGTTATATAAACCGTCCATCTATGTTTAAGAATGTTCTTCCTCTGTTTAAGTAACATTGGTTGTACTGTAGCCACACCATGTGCCATTGTTTTGTTATTGTATGTAATGTTTGTACTCCATAGCATGTGATATGGTCATGAGTCAAACAAATGAAATGAAATGAAAAACAGAATGTGCTCTCTCTGTCTGCAACTATATTGATTATTTCCAATGTAGATTAATCTGCTTATTATTTCAATCAATTAATCAATGCCCTTTATTGTCATTTTACAATACATCCCTGTACAAGACTGGATGAGAGAGCGTTTGTCTGGAATCATAGTGCAACATAAAAAAAGAACACCAACATTTATACAGCACAACACAGTCCCCAAGCCTGCATACCAAAGATGTATGGAGAGCAAGTTAAAATAGTAAAATACAAAACAAAAAAATGGCGGCACGGTGGTACAGTGGCTAGCATTGTTGCCTCATAGCAAGAGGGTTCCTAGTTTGAATCAAACCCTGGGTTGGGGGAGCCCTTCTGTGCAAAGTTTGCACGTTCCCCCGTGTCAGCGTAGGTTTTCTCCGGGTACTCCAGCTTCCTCCCACAGTCCAAAGACATGCAGGTTAATTGGTGACTCTAAATTACTCATACATGTGAATGTGAGTGTGAATAGTTGTCTGTCTCTATGTGTCAGCCCTGTGATAGTCTGGCGACCTGTCCAGGGTGTACCCTGCCTCTCGCCCAGTGTCAGCTGGGATAGGCTCCAGCGCCCCCATGACCCAACAAGAAAAGTGGTTATGGAAAATGAATGAATAAAAACAAAACAACAATAGAAAATAGTAAAAACAAAAAATTCTTGTGGTACAAAGTTATAAAAAAGGTGTATTTTATTAAATATTTTCTAGATGATTCAACTAATCATTTGGTCCATGAAATGTCAAAAGTATTACCCATCAAAACCGACCAAAGCCTAAGTTAACATTTCTAAATTGCTTGTTTTTCCAAACCCAAACTTGAAACTCAAAGTTGTTTACATGAAGCTGGAACCAGTGGGGTTTTTTTGTAATTTTTCCCACTGAAAAATGATTTACTTAAGCTCGTAGGCTGATTACAGTTTCAAGATGAACATCTAAAATGGGATTGAAATGTGTGTGAGACCTGTGGGTTGGAAAAATATGAATGGAAAATGCAGCCAGACTAAAAAATGCATCTGAAGTCCCACCAGCCTTTGTAAGCTTACAGTATGCAGTAACAAAATACCAAACAGACCAAACACGCATCCCAAGTTTGGAATGCTGTTCCATCGTGTTTCATACATATCAAGTTAGGTATCAACATCTACACCAACTAACATCTTCTGTAACCATAAACAGCTTGTATATCCATGTCTGTGTCACACGATCCGAGAGTCCGACTGAGACGGAATAAGAATAAGACTTGTATATGAATCTTCTGGCTGCTCCATAAATTTCTCCTGTCAGGAGGAAATTCTCTCAGTATTTCTCCCTCTCTCTGCGTCTGTATGGCTGACAGGGCAGGAACAGTGACACAGCACTCCGCCCCGCTCTTCTATTAAATATTTACACGCTTGTGAAACATATAAAACTAACCGCCGGCGCTCGCATTACCGCTCCGGCAGAGGAGTCAGATTTAATATGGCTCACATTCGCTTCCAAGAATATGTGTGTTAAATAAGGAGAGGTAGAGAGACAGACAGACAGACAGAAATACAAATGGAGTCCAACTGCATTTGCACTGCTGAACGAGTGTCCCCTGGTCGATTGAGAGCTTCCTTTTGTTTGGTTTCTCTTTTTGAGTCAAGCGTCAGCCTGAAATCCCACATGAGGAAACTAACTGTACTTTATATCGCTCTGTAAAACATCTCAACCCATTTTACTGAATACATATCTGACTGGTTTATTGGATTATGTGGAGAGAAGTTAGCCAAGGGATTCTGGCTGCCCCAGTGTTTCTGCTACCATCATGAGTGCTTTCTTTTATTTCTGACACAGGCTTATAATTCAAAATGAAGTGACGACAGCCTCTTTCACAATTTACAAAAAAACCTACTATCATCTGGCTTTCGTCTTTGATGGAAAAGGTTACAACTGGCATTCATTCCTGGGACAAATGACTTAGCAGTCGTAGTTATAGGTATGTTTTGGCTTCAGCTCCGATTGGCTCCAACCGACAGTAAACATGACAGGCGGTTGGTGTGCTAATTTTTGCCCCTTAACCACACAATGACACGCTACCAAAAATTCCATCCGTCGCCATCCAACTATTGCTCTAACATTTTTCCAAATTAATCAGCACTAGGGATTATTATTGTTCACAAAAATCCCGACATTTTGTGGGCAAGCATCGGCACACTATCCTGGGAATCCTAAGAAATTGGCTTGTTTTAAGATTTCTTCAGTTACAGTCAAAACACATAGATCATGATTCAGTCATGATTGGTGGTACTAATAATTATTAAGGCAAAGGAACGCCACTATGTTTATCAACGAGTGATGCGCAGGTCAACCTACATCCCCCAAGACCCAGGTAAGGTGCAGTCGCATAAGCCTACTAGAAAATATAACAGGTTTAGGCAGATCTAAAAGTGACAAATCAGAATTCCGAGTAAGTTATTAATAACTCATCGAAACATTGCATGCAATAGTCCACCTTCCACATACTCTCCCCCTCTCTCTGTCATTCTTTCTTTCTCTTAAACACATGCACAAACACCTTGGAAAGGGCAGCGGGGCTTGTGCACAAAGTTAGCGGTTCAGGCGGTTGATTAGCCAAACCTAACATAGATAAATTTGGTGTGCAAAAAGGAACTTACCATTGTGCTACTAAATTTTGTGTCACTGCCAACTCAAAGGTTTGCATCCACACTGGAGGACGTAAAGGCCTTTCGTACAGAACTTACAAAAGAACTTGTGTATATCTGTAGTGATACATCTATATTTTAAGTATCAGCCTTTTTGGTTTGGTTTGGTCTAGAACTGGATTTCCCCTTTTTTCCCATTATTAAATATACCTGAAAAATGGAAGTGTATTTCTGAGAATCCTGTTAACCACCGTAATCTTTTCACTGACCTCAGTGCTGCTTTCTACTGTTTACTAATCTGTTTTCTGCTGTGTTTGTAGTGTTTAATGTTTCACACCAGTAAAAAACAAAAGAGCTAAAAGGCATACTCATGTGAGCCATGAACAAAGCTCTGATCTGCTGGCAATGGGGAAAGAGTCTATCGCCTATTTATGCACTAATTTTGGTGGAAAAGGGACATACGACTCAGCAGTGTTACCGTCAATCATGTCGTCTTATAGGGCCCTGACACACCAAGCTGACAGCTGGCCGTGACAGTTGACAGATGTGTTGTATCTAACTAGCATCTTGAATCTGTCCTATCAGTCTTCCAGTTTCCCTTTTTGAATGACGAATTCAGACCATCGCCACCTGCCGGTATGGAGAATTATTTCCTCTCAGGCAGGCACAGAATGTATGAGCTCGTCTCCCATTGGCTCAAGTCTTTGTGGTGAGTTCAGTGCAACTTT
This sequence comes from Cephalopholis sonnerati, assembly GCA_019142605.1. Classification (NCBI taxonomy): domain Eukaryota; kingdom Metazoa; phylum Chordata; class Actinopteri; order Perciformes; family Serranidae; genus Cephalopholis; species Cephalopholis sonnerati. The sequence goes on from JAGQAX010000022.1 coordinate 13,465,240, forward strand.
TTGGCCAATACACAGACGATGTGAGGCAACGCAACAGTCTGCCTTCGTTCTTTGATGTTGGTTTGGTATGTCTGAGCCTCATGGGTTGGAAGCGACAAATTGCTGAACAATCTAATTAGTTCTCACAGTGCTGAGCAGCGTGACAAATGACTGCTTCATTTCCAGCAATTATACTACAGCTACAAAGTCTCATTTAGTTAAGTTAGTCCTGCTAACTATCACCCTTCAAGATTTATGGATGAACATGAATTATGCAAAAACATGATACCACATCCTCCAAATTATCATTAGCTGCTTCCCCCTCGCATATGGTGCATAGATGAGTAAGAACAGAGATACTTCACTTCTCTTCTCACTGTGGGACTATTTCTAGGATGAATGGGATATTGGATTTCTACAGTATCACATTTCATTTTTATTTCTGATAGTTCACAGGGACAGGGAGGAGAGGTAGCTGATTTGTCCTCATTTTAAGGAGTGGGAGAAGAAGCACTTGCCAATTTATGGTGTATAACAAAAAAAGTTATGTAAAAAGTACAATAAATCACTGCTTCCAGGGAGTAATAAGTAAAGCGATAATATTCTTTCTGAAATGATGAATGAGAACAATATATTTTTTCGAGAAGCGAGCCCAACGCTGATCACTACCATATGATCCCAGCGAAATCTATCTGAAAGTGAAATTATGTATTTTAGCTTGGTTGGTGAATGTCTCCTTTTAATATAGTAGATGTGTTGTGGCATGTGGGTGACTCAGCCGCAACATATTTCTCCACGGTGATTTGCCCCAGCTGTGTGAACAGGCTAACACTTCCACGCCAAGGGAAAACATTTCTGTGTTTTATCAGGAGAAGAAAACTCGTCACAGATACGAGGCTCGACTGGCACCGAACTTCATCACCTCGCATTACTTTACCCTGTTTTTCCTCCAGATTAAAGACCTGCCTCCCAAACAGTTATGGCCCCAGTTTTTAACAACGTAATTATCTTCTTTTATTTATTGTCCCAGCCCTCTCCTGAAGCCATTAACACAATATTATCAGTTCAGATTTATCAGGGCTCATAATGCAACCTTGGGGAACTTCAGACAACCTTTGTGCCCCGGTCGCTGTGGGGGAAGTGGTTCATGTCTGTCGCCTCTTACTTTTTATGAGACCCCGTGTCATGTAACCCTGAGAACAAAACTGTCATGTACTCTCTATTCATTACTCTGCGCATACAAAGTCCTCATATGCTGCTAGCTTTACAGCATTCATATAGGGCCCTGGGTGAATACAAACCATCTGTGTAAACACAGACTTCTGACAGGCCGGTATGGTGAGCGATGAGTCCCACCTGTACAAAAGCACAATACCTCAGAAAAAGTCTCCTTCTGAAGTGGTTATATACCTTTTTTTTTATTATACAAGTCACACAAGCTCACACAGACTCTCACTGTATACCTGGGAGAGGTCATTCCTCATAAGAGTAATGACTCAAATGACTCACTCCAATTCGACAAGGGATAATTGAAGGACATCCTTCCATGTTAATGAATGATATATCCTGCCATCTCCTCTCTCTCTCTAGTGCAATCACCCACTCACAAATTGATGCTTCACATCCGCTGTCCCTTCGACACCTTGTAAATCAAGTATAATTGACAGACAGAAGTGATGAAATGCAAAGCGGTGCAACTAAATGACTCCATCAAAGCAGCTCCATTAAAACCTCCTAGGTGACCAATTATCTTTCACACTTGCTTGGAAAATAACAGGCAGGCGGATACTAAACAGCAAACTTTTGCCTGTACACTGTATCCAAGTTCAATGTCGATATAAGTGCTGTTTGGAAAAGAAGAGATAATTACACAGCTAACAGGTAAATATGACTTTCTGGTCATTCATGCGAATGTCTGAAGTCCAGTTCAGAAGATCTGTGATGAGACAAGTTCAAACTTACAACTGTTGTATGCAACATTCTGAAAACCTGCCAGTTTACACCAATGAGACTAGACGAGACGATGTATGGTCTTCATAGCAATAACTCTCTGTATCTGTATCCCAAATTTCAGCTTTTCGGGCTTATTTTGTAGCTGGATGGATATGACACAACAATTTAAATAACCAACAATAATTCATGAGTTAATGCTTGTTTATAAAACTCGCTTCTTATCCGAGTAACTTTTAAGAGTCTGTGTTGAACATGGCTGTTTCTCACAAAAACTGATGAGGTGATCCTCTCTTTCCTCTGTCCAAACCTCTACCATTTCAACCAGCTGACAGGTTGTAACTGACTCAACCAGCTGACTTTGTTACAAGCTGATTGGCTGTTGAACCAAGCAACATGCCTTACATTCTTGAATCAGCCACTGATGACTTGTCAAGCTGAGTCAAAGGCAACACCATCAGCCAGCACGAGTCTAGTTGAGACTGGCCAGTTGACGTGACTGAGTCTTTGGTCTGAACTGGGCCTAAAGTGAAATTCACCTGCATGTGAAATATATGGTTTGAGAAGCTTGGTGTTGAAGGGCTGTATAAACTACCATTAATGTAGCTGGCAAGCTAACTGCTAGCACATTATCCGAGTGGGAATATGGATAAGGAAAATTAAAGGTCTTGCCGAATTATGTTAAATGTTCACCAAATGTGTTAGTGTCTGTTCATGAGTCGCAAAAAAACATTAATTATCTTTATAAGGAGTTGATTTTTACCATAAGCTTGCTCGAGCTCCGTTAAATTTAACAATATGTTAACAGAGTGCCAGGCAAGCTAATCGCTAACGCACTAAAAAGGAAAACAACCAATGCTTTGAGATGGCTGTCAGAGATGGCCGAGGTATGATCACATTATCCCATCTGAGGTGTAACAGGGGGTATATTTCATGTTTTATTTCCCAGTAGCTCTAGGAAAGACAAGTAGCATACCATTAGTTAACCGTCAATATTGGAAAATGCCAGTTGCAGTCGAGTGCGGGGAGTTGCGCCCAAAATTCATGCAGGTACTATGGGGGCTAGTAATAAGGTAAATTAAAGTGGAAGCTCTCCAGGTTAATGAGCTTGCTAAGTATCAGTTAGCAAGCTTGTTAGCTGCCCATTAACAGGCATGTTAGCTTGACCGCTAATGGGACAGTAAGTTCAAATAGTTTATTCAAAAGAGTATTTGTAACATTGACTCCTGTCTCATGACTGTCTGCAAACAATTTCTCTCAGGTGGAGCAGTTTATACTCAACATAAAAGTAAATGATGCTACACAACTAGCAAACAAAGTTCAGCCCTGTCAAGAAAGCTTGCTATTAGTCAACAGGTCAAGGTTCATGGAAACTGAAGTTACTTTTGCCCCCACTAGTGAATCAGCTGATCGTGGTGGTTCCATTGGAATTAAATGATTTTGCTGCAAACTCCTCCCTTTTTAAATGTTGGTGTCACCAGGCCTAAAAACTATACACTGGACTGTAGTTGTGCACTCAAGAAGAACTGCAGCAGTTTCATTTCCTCAAATCCCATCGAGAATTCTCTTAAGGGATTCACCAGGATCTGTCAGGATTCATCTTTTCCCAAGGGGGAAAAAAAGTTGGGCTTCAAACTACTCATCTCACCATCATCATCCACACACTTCAGTCCTTTCAGATGTAAAGGAATCCCTTCCTTCAACTGCTTTCTGTGACAGCCTGCCGACCGACAGTCGTTCTGTTCCCCGGCTCAACTTGGACTATTAAACCACTGGACAGATGGATTCAAAGCACTGTCCACAGGATGATTAGGTTTCATTATGCCAAATGAAACACCCCATTACTCTTTACTGTCTTATAATAAATGTCTTTTAAGAATGTCATGAGTTACAAAAAAAGACCAGTGTCCAGAGATGAGGAGAAATGACCATGATGCTGACTTTTGAGGACTCTTCTTTTGACCAGAGAAAATAGAGAGGATGAGAGGAAGCGGAGGAAATGAATACAAATGTCAGTATTTTGTGTCTGTACAACAAGCCTTGTTAAAATAAATAAGTCAGTGTGTCATTTGTATGCTGTGTTCGACCGGCAGAACACACTCCATCTGGGGCCTGAGAGAAAATATCTGGAGCTTAAGCATAAAGATCCAGATTCAAGAGCCTTGCATCTGGCAATTTAAGAGACAAGATAGAAACACAATCAATTTACAGGACAAATATTGAGCTGTGGTTTGTTCCACTTTTCAACGGCACAAATGGGGACTTTCTTTTCCCTGTTAACATGCTGACAAAGCAGCAGCAACCGATACCCATCTAATGGAGTAATCCCGATTCATGTCCAAAACACAACACGCAGCGCACAATGCAACACGGGGCAGTCTGTTTGGACAGTTCCCCGGAAATTCTGTTATCAGTGCACGTCCAGAAATAAATGAGGGGAGGGTGGACAGTGGGTGGACGCCAGTGGAGGGTTTGTGAGGGGGGGGCGGGGGCTTGTTGGAAAAGTCAACTGGATGGTGGCCCCCAGCTGAGGCTGTCTGGCAGAGGATCAGTCTCATTCCTCTTCAGTCGGAGGCTCCTTTTCTCTGACCCGTCAGTCCTGACATCTCAGAGAACTGACGCAAGAAATGCAGCCACAAAAACAGCCTCTGGTCCTGCTGGTGAGAACTGGGCAAAGCTCGCTACCACATCATGCAATGACATACAGGCCCGCTGTACTCCAGCCATCTTGCATTTCAATAGAGAGAGCCAACAAGATAGTGTAAATTAGTGGGTGGGGGCGCTGTGTGTGTGTGTGTGTGTGTGTGTGTGTGTGTGTGTGTGGTGGGGTGTTGGTTGATGATAAAAAGAAAAGATGATACTGATGTATTAAGTGTCTCAAACAGCTGTATTGCATATGTTCTGGCATTGTCTCACGCCTTTGAACTAAAGTCTTTGTGATGACTGTAAAATAAGATGTAGAGGACTGACAGCGAAAGAAACCACATCAGTCACCTGAGCACTGAATGGTGCATAATGGTGCACTGTTCAAATTAGCACAGCTTTTTCTTTCAGTGAACCTTTAAAGAAATGCCCTAAAGCCTGAAGTGTATTCAGAGCTTTGTATCCATGCTCGTCCCGTTGATATAGCTGCCTTAGGGCAAATTTTTTTTTACACACGTCTGCTTTCAAAGAGGCTGTTCTCATGCACTGTTGGTACGTATACCTACAAAGTATTGCATCAAAATTTGTATATCTTACGTAATCAAGAGCCAGTAAATTGTATATAACCCATGTATTTAGATTTTTCTGGAGCTGAGTTTCACTCCATCTCTCTCGCGCCTGGCAGAGCATATTCTGGGCACAGACTGAGCAGCAGAGGGCCAAGCACAATGAAAGCAAAACTTAAAAGGTTGCTTTACCGATTTTCGACCAACTCTGTATCATAACAGTGTGGGTAGTCTGTGTAAATGAACCGTCTAACCAGTGTCTAGATATCTTTGCTCCGCTGGCTCTTGGGCTGCTGCAAACTACAGGCTGTACCTCCACATTTTCATATTGCACGCCACAATGGACACAGAGAGTACAGAAGTGGATCAAGAGACAGACCCCCGCCCAAAACTCAGACCAAACTCAGATCAAATAGAAAAACTATGCAGTACTTATCAAATAAAAACCAAGATTATGTTCCAGGACTGCCTATTCCTCGCCTAAATTGTTCACAGAAACATGTTATAGCTTACTATTTAACTGTAATACAAGAGCGTTACTTAATAGCCGGCTGCCATTGTGTCAAAAGGACACAAGGAGTTCTCCAGCAGGAGTGTTTGGTGTGGTGCAGTGCATTCTAGTGGTTGTGGGTTTTCTACCTTTTTTGGGCAAAAGCGAATGCCACAGTCCACAGTGCCACAGCCTAGGTTTATAAAAAGCCCATCTTTTCAGCAGTGAAATACATCTTTAACAGTTCTTAAGATCATATTTTGTTGGTAAGGTCATCATGGTAAAGAGCTCTGGGTAATGACTGAAAGAATGAGGTTGCAGATACAAGTGGCCAAAATGAGTTTCCTCAGAAGTGTGGCTGGGCTCAGCCTTAGAGAGAGGGTAAAAAGCTTCCAAAACATCCGCAGGGAGCTCGGAGTAGAGCCGCTGCTCCTTCACGCCGAAAGGGATCAGTTGATGTGGTTCAGGCATCTGATCAGGATGCCTCCTGGGCATATCCCACTGGTAGGAGGCCCCAGAGCAGACCAAGAACATGCTGGAGGGATTATATATCTCGTCTGGCCTGGGAAGACATTAGGGTCCCCCAGGAGGAGCTGGAAAGTGCTTGTGGGGAGAGGGACGTCTGGAATGCTTTGCTCGGCCTGCTGCCCCCATAACCCGGCTTCAGATAAGTGGTTAAAAATGGATAGGTGGATGGATATATTGTTGATGTTGTCGATTGTTTTCCAACCTACAGATTAGTCCTCATTTCTTCATTCCATACATAAAACTCAACAAACTGCTGCTGAGGAACTCATAAAGAGTTCTACCTGCCCTGCGTCAACACCCTACCGTCAGCTACCACTACACATAGAAAGTATTTCTGTTGGAGACACTGGCTTTACAAGAATAAAAAAGGAAATAGTACACGTCTCTATATGTCAGCCCTGCGATAGTCTGGTGACCTGTCCAGGGTGTACCCCGCCTCTCGCCCAATGTCAGCTAGGATAGGCTCTGGCGCCCCCATGACCCCTAACTGAATAAGTGGTTACGGAAATGAATAAATGAGTACACATAGAGGCAGGTTGAGGTGGTGTATGGTCTACAAGATGCAGGACTTTCCCTGGGAGAACGGTTTTTGGAACTGTGTAGAACCAAGTGAACTTTGAGTTACCTGAAGTTACGTCATCACCATGAGTTTTTTTCTGAACCTAACCTACGTAACTTACCTTGCCTAAACCCAAAAACACTTAACCTTGTTTCTTTTCCTTAAGGCAACAAAAGTAACTCTTCATTAAGTGTGTAATTTTACTTTAAGTACAGTATGTATGGTCATTTGCTAATTTGTCATACATATTACAAACTGCTGTATGAGGACACATTGTTTCAAATGAAGCCTAAAGAAAGTTCTCTTTGTGCATAAAAGCAGCCACTGTTTCCTCTGATAACGTCACATATTTCAAGGCTGGTGGCACAGTGGTTCACCAGTCACCTCAGGCACAGAAACTCATCACATCCTGTTTTCCCTGTGCCAGCGAGGTCGGACAATAGCGGCGCATCTCGTCCCTGTGTTTGTCTTGGGGGCGGATTCTTGTTGGATGATAGATGAAGCAGTGTCCTCCTGTTTCCCTCTGATGTTTGGGCTCTGGATTATCCCTCAGCTCAGTGTGGTTGTTTTTGGTGGATTCGGCTCTAATCTCATGTGCTTCTGTCACACTGCGATGAAAGACGGCCTGTTGGCATTGGCTCTGCGCTGAAGCTGACTCACAGGCACAGGTGCACCATGAGAGAGGTCACACCATGAGCTAAGCCTTACAGTGCATTTTCATCTTCAGTAATATTCACACGGAATACAAGCAACACACAACTAAATGGTGCTCATCCAAGGAACATTCACAGGGATTTCTACTGACGAACACCTCATTCACCCTCGAGCAGTAAACACATACTAGTTTGAACTTGTGAAACGTGATTTTGAAGTGACTAACCTGACAATTTACAGAATTTTTCTCCCCTAATCCTTTAAAAAGGGTGGAGTTTTTTTTAGAACAAACCACTCACTGTGTTCTTTGTTGCAGGATTTTGCAAACCTGACAAGTTTAGCCTGCGCCGCTAAGCTATTTGTGATTAACATGTCTTCATGTTCTGTGTGCAGGATTACCTTAAAACAACAGTTGTCAGGGCAAAAATGTAGGCAAAACCTACATCACAAAACAAGACATGCCTACCTTTTGAATCATCTATTATTAACTACATCAACACTGCATGATCATACTGTATACTGTACACACTGCAGCAAGAACATGTCTGCTAACACCTGCATATCACAGGTGTGTTTGAGCGACTTTAAGAGTCAGCATTATTTAGTCTTTTCTTACATTGAGCCATTTATTAATGAGAATTATTTGATACATATGTAACAATTAATTTTGGCTGAAGGCCACCATACTTGTATAAATGAAGTCTAAAAAGCAAAAAGAGTCTGTAGCTCTGAGGTAATCTTTTTTTTTAATCAGTGCCCACGGGGGACTGTTATTGTTTTTTGTTTGGATGTGCTAATTAATGTTTTCTTCGCCAGTATCCATTTTTTTCCTGTTAAAATGACTGAGATTGGCAGCTGGTTGATTATATAAATAATCTTGTTGTACTAGCAAACAAAGTCCCAGCGGACTAGGTGGGTTTCACAACCTGCTGCTGCACAGTGTGAAGCCTCTAATCCTGCCAGACAACTCCTATATTTTACGCTTGGCCTCAGAAAAACATGTTTTGATTACAGTCATTGGACATCACCCTGCAGAACATACATTAATTCATGTCAGGGTGGGGGAGTCTTCCTCTTTGGCCCTCTACCTGCTGGGGTGTGATGGGTAAACAGTGGCTCTGATGGCGGTTGGTGGTCTACAGCGTTCAGTGGTTTACTAGGGATTGGCTCCTCTAGGGAGCAGTCCTGAAGAGGAGGGGATTACCTCAATCCTCTCTCCCTGCTTCACCCCTTCCAACTCGACACTTCAGATTCAAACAAAAGCTCGGGGACTGTGGGCCTCAGGCCCCTGGCGGGCTGCTAATCCCATTCCAGCTGGACAACAATCTGTCTGGCCGGTGGCCCCTGCGGGGCTGTAAGCCCCCAGTAAGAGGCTTGGAGGAGAAGTCAGACAGCTCATCAAGGATGAGGACTTAATTAGCCTTGCAAAGTCAACCTGGCTAATTGAAAAGATTCAACCTGAGTGCCGCCACAGGAGCAGAGGAGAGCATTTTTTACGTTTTTTCGGCATTGTGCAAGGTGTTCTGTTGCCAGGCGCAGAGAAATGCCAGGGATGAGGTACCCCTGCTGCTTCAGAGTTGGCAACGTGAAAAAGGGCCTGCTTGTAAGGTTAATTGGGCTGGACACGGTGCCAAGATAAAGTATGGGGGAACATGTCTTGAAGTGTTTTGGTGGATCTGAGCTTAATCTTTCATGACGGGCTTTATCGGCAGGGGTCAGGAGTGGAGTTCTGGGAGTGATTCTACATGCTGGTTTTATTGGATGCCTCCAAGTTTAAAAAAACAAGACAGACCGTGTGTGTGTGTGTGTGTGTGTGTGTGTGTGTGTGTCAGTTAGTGACTTTATTCACATGCCCGTCCGTTTCTAAGTGCATGTATGTTTGTCAGCACATGGGTGCATGTGTGTGCCAATAAACCCTCAAGTGTGCTTTAGGTGAGACGGATCACTCTGGTAGAGTTTGTGTACCCAGGTTGAGCTGATGTCAAAACTCAGTCAGCACTCAATGGGCAGACAAAGCACACACACCTCGCCGAAATAAAACAGAAACTCTCTTGACCCCCCCCTCTCCCCCCGCTCTCCATCAACACTCTGTTTAAGCATGCCATCGCCGCTCTGGCATAATGTGTTTAGAAATGTTGCACTCCCTCAACCTCTCCAACTCCGTAATGCATTTCGCTACACGACCCCCATCTCTCTTATCCGTGTGTTTGAATACGCCACTTCTCCCCAAACACGGTGTGTTTAAAGAATGCCACACTCTACCTCTCAAGCTCAATCACTGTAACGTGTTTGAGAGCACAGGCTACCTCTCTCTTTGTGTCATTTGTTTGACGATGCTAGCCTTTCCGACGCCACTTACACCTAATGTGTTTGAGCGTTCGCAGAATCACATAAACGCCTTTCACACACACAGAGAAAACATTTTCACTATGAGCATACGACTGATGAAGCTGAATGCGGAGAAAATGGCTCTAATTCATGAAGCGAGGCAGCAATTGTGCTAAAACATTATGATAAGATGTAAAGATTGAAAGGCTGGGATAAAATGCGCTGAAAATAAAAAATAAATAACATTCTAAGGGCATTCAACCCTGCGGAATTTGTATCTATGAGGCTGATATATAATGGATTTTTTCATTACTTTATACTGTTAGCTGTGCAAACTGGCTCTATGGCTGACAATGTTGCTGCTCCACCACTTTGGTCCAGACTGAAATATCAACAACTACTGAACAGATCACTGTGCAGTTCTGTGCAGACATTCATGACTACCAGAAAATGAACATTACTGACTTTAGCGATGCCCCTGGACTTTTTCTCTAGCGCCACCATGAGGTCAACATCTGACATTCTCAACATCCTCAGCTACACTTTGTTTAGTGTTGTTTATGTTAGCAAACATTAGCATGCTAACACCCAGAACTAACAGGGTGAACATGGTAAACATTATCTGCTTGTTAGCATTGTCATCGTGAGCATGTTGCTAGCATTAGCATTTAGCACAAAGCTAGAAAAGCTAGATGTTTTCTCATGGTGGGATTGCCCACAATGTCAATGGAAAGACGGGAATAGATGTGAGATGTTTCAACTTGAGCAGAAACTTAAAGTGACGCTGTGTCGTGAGCGTTGACATTCTGCTGACATCATTGAGAATCAGAAAATGGAGGCCAAACTTATTGTCACCATCCATGGACACAAAACGTCAGTACAGAGACAAAACTACAAAGAAAATAGCTTGCCAAAAAGCGAGCAAAGCCATAGGACGACGACTTTTGTAAGCTATTTTGTTGAGTTTCCTCTTATCAAAATGATCTAAGTAATTCAAGCTGGGCTTTCACTGTGGAGACAAAACCGGAAGAAGTGAAGCATCTTGGTTCACACTGGTTCAGACTAATACTGTAAAACTTCAATTAAAACTCTAGTCCCTATTCCTAGCCCAGTGTGGCTACACAGTTTGACAGATAAACTCTGGACGCCTGGTCTGGTTGTCAAGCACTTCATTTTTTTAATAGAAGTTCTTTGGATGTATAAAAACTGGTTGTTGGCTACCTTAAATTATGTGTCCATTCCTCAGTTACCCTGTAAGTTATTCATATTCCTTCAGTACATAAGGGTCCTCACATCAAAAGAATAAAAAGGGTTTTTCATTAAAATGAATCCAAGTTGTGAGTATTGTTTAAACAGGATAAAGTGTTTTTGTGTTGGTATGCTGGGTGCTGTAACCCTGTCTTTCTCTGATGCACTCTGTTGGAACTAGATCAAATAAATGATTTATAACATATACATAACCTGAAGCCTGAGTTTTAAACAAGTAACATTAATACTTAGCTGAGTGACAGTTTTGTGTGAATGGAATTAAAGGCCTGTCCCAAAATATAGGCCTGTTGATTTCAGTGATTAACGCAAATAGTAGCCCAGGCTATTCATTTAAATTTTACGGTAGCTTACACTCGATTCCAGCTATCGGTTGCAGTTTACAACAAACCAAGTTAGCACTAATTTCAGTGTTAGCTGCCTTCCTTTACTTAAGGAAGTTAGCGCAACCGCTGGCACAACTGTTAAGCATGAAGATACTCAAGTTATGAAATACTTCCAAAAAACCCTCCAGTAGCCATGTCCATGTTTGGTCTCAACACAGCTTTTGCCTTGTTATGTCAATTTCATTACATAACAACACATTCTCATTCCCGATTCATCAAATACCAATGCCTGGTCAGTGGCCCTACACATCAAACTAAGACTCTCTAGGCATCCCTCAAGCGTCAGACTTGGACAGTAAGGGACGTCACATCAATATATGCTGTATCTTTTCAAAAATAAAGTTGTGTTTACAGGAAATATACAATTTCAACTTGTCAAACTAAACGTTAAAAACGTTCGCTATTAACATAATGTAACATCACGTGACATGTCACGAGCATAGAATGCTACACATACTGGCACATTACATTGATATTCAAATAATAACTTTTGGTTACATACGGGGATCGAACAGCAGTCTCCTTGGTAAAAGTCCAGAATATGTATGTTTGTTTTAAATTTAACTCCAGGTTCATTTTAATGTTTACTTATCAGAAATGGTATTGTATAATACGAACCATAATGCCTACAATTAAGTTACAGTACATAACATTACACTACATTTGAGCAACACTGTTCAATCCAATGGACAATAGAAATGTCAGAACTACTCACAGCAGCCAAAAAGGGCTGACATTAACCACTGAAGCAAAGCACATAATGTTTTATAGTATCATTTCATATTATTTCAGGATTAATGACTTGAAATACAACATGGGGGATTTCAGTGATCAACACACCTTAAATCAGACGAGAAGAAACTAATTAGTAGGTTGGGTTTTTCTGTCACAACATTTTTCCGCTTTGTCAAGTCACATGTATCTTTCATTTAATCCCCCTCTGTCTCTGTCTGTCTGTCTCTCCTAAAATCCTCACTTTGATCCACATCTTTCTTTCCTCCGGGCCACCTCAAAGTAAACCCAGCGCTGACCCCGAGCTGCAGAAACCGATCACCCACAGCTATGATGCTAATGGTCTTCATGGGGTGACGATACTGCGTACAATGTGGTCATAAGGGATTAGCGCAGCTCTCTGCACATGGACCCATCACTCATGGGTGAGGACAGCTGAGAGTGGAGGCAGATTCAACTGAAAATGATTTAACAACTTCAGAGCTGCTTTGAATTCTTAGTCTCTATTTACTGTACCATGGCTGCCATATTTAACAAAACAAAAAAAAAAAAAAAAAAGGAAACAGGAGGATTAGCCTTGTTTTTTGTGTGCCTTTTCTTTTTAAACTTATCTCCATGACGTATCCAAAGAATTAGAGCATATCCCATTTGCATGTGCAAATACTCTGTTGGCACACAGTTTGTTATCATCACAGTAATCTCTTGTCTGCTTAATATCAAATGCAATGCTTCTGGAATCAGCTGAAATAACACCGCTGGTGTTTCAAGCAATTAACCTTTTCCACCGTGCAAATGGCTCGGGGGGAGAAAGAGGAACTCAAGTGGGAATGAATGTCTGCCTGTGCGCTTCATCCACTCTGGGAGAATACATGGCACGTTTCAGGGAGGCCCCAGCTTAGTCGGGCAAGAACCTCGCACAGTGTGTGTGTGGGTGTGTGTTGAAGGGTGGGAGACAAATGCAAAAGAAATCAGTGTGGTCTCCAAAGCACCGTTTGGAGTTAATATAATGGGGGAAGGGGAGTGATGTGTGGATGGTGGTGGGGGAGAAAAGGGAGGTAAGACATTAATAAAAAACAAATCAGTCAGGCTTGACATAAACACCCCTTTGTTCTTTGATGTGATGGCAGCAGCCACACAGTCGGCAACGTGATACATCATGCACAGGACCGCTCACCCCCCCCCTCCACACTTCCAGAAGACCACGTATACTCATGTTCTCTCTGGCTCCATCTCACTCACGCACACATACATGTACAAACTATGAGGCTTAATATCCCCTCAACCTCTATCCCCTACCTGGGAGCCTAATATCCAGGGCTTGATAATAGAGCACTGTGTCTGATTCGTGTCTGCAGGAAGGAGCCATGAAATTACCTTCCTATGCATCAAGGGCTATAGCATAAAGCCGCACCTCAATCACCAAGAGAATAAGGCCTATTGTTACAAGCCAGAGCTTTTACGAAAGTAAGCGATCCTACTTAGAAAAAAAAAAGAGAGAGATGATAAGACTTGATATCTCTGAATAGTACGACTGTCGCCCGGAGTTAGAGCTTTACAGAAATCCAGGTCAAGCCCCCTCTGTGTCTTTGAGATCTCGGAAGAAACTCTTGAGTGTGTGATTATATATTAACCCCCAAGAGCAGGAGAAGCTCTGTCTTCATGTTCAGAGATGTTTAAAGGAGGGTAAGTTTTCAATTGGTTTCAGTTGGGGTTATCTTGCTTTTGTCCTTTGGAAGCTGCAGTTGAGGTTGGGTTGAGGCTATGAAACTTGGCAGCCATTATCCTCCTTTCAAATGATATAATGGCATGTTGCACTGAAACAGTGGCGTTCAATGACCCTGAGCGCCACAGGTAAAAAAGGGTCACAGTTTCCTTTTTGCTTGAAAGATCCCTAATGGCCTGAGGTCAGCAAGTCATGTTTGTCCTGCCTGGAGTGAATAACAATAGAGGAGGGTGGCGATGGACAGAGGCAGGCAGGTAGACAGATAATTAGATGGATGAGCAGACACAAGGCTGAATCTTATCAGCGAGGAACAACAGGGAAGCAGACAATACTGGATCGCCATGTCCTAGTCTCTTTGTTGGACCCACAGAGGCACATGCTCATTAAAAAGTTTTGTCCTACATTCACACTGTGACAAAACAGCAAACTAAATCTGATGCTGGAAAGAAAAACAAATATGGTTAATGAGTGCAAAATTAGCTGTGGATTGTTTCAGATGGGTCTCATTGGAATCAGTGTTTGAGTTTACCAAAGTCAAAAACTGCCTCAGCTGCAGGCACTTCCTCATCCTGCTCTCCATGAGACTGAAAGAATGCCGTTTGTCCTTTTCCTTTACATACAAATAATCCATAATATGCACTAAACAAACATAGAATTATTAAAAGTAGAAGTGTCTAGGATTGTGTTGCATCTAGCAGTGAGGACTACAGATTGCTTTTCGACTCATCACAGAGGGGCTGCTAACTACGGTGGCTGACATAAAAACGCAAACGGCCCTATTTGGAGCCAGTGTTTGATTTGTCCATTGTGGGCTACTGTAGCAACATGGCAGCACAACATGGTGGACTCTATGTGCGAGGACCCGCTCCTTATGTTAGTATAAACAGCTCATTCTAAGGTAATGAAAGACAACGATTCTCAAGCCCTGTTTCCATCGAGCAGTACGGTACAGTTCAATTTAGTACGCTTTCTTTCCATTTTCACTGTGAGAAGTTGCGGATGGTACCAATGGAACCGTTCTGTACCGGTCTCCATGTTTGGTCCCCCCTCTGTTGGGGTACCTAGCACACAGATCTGGTGCTAAAAGGTGGAGCTGTGAGCACTGCTGTCTGTTGATTGGGTAATAGCGGACGGTCACTCTGCTTAGCGTTGAGTTGGGGCCAGATTTTAGGCTGATGTAACCACTGTTCATACCGTGGAGAGTTTTATTAGTAACCCTCTTGCAGCAGCTGGAGTCAGAGAAAAAAAAAACCTGATTCAGCGGGCCGACTGCCGGTGACTTTTAAGGTGGAACGTTAACTAGTAATGTTATTCATTGCATGAGTTGACGACGTGAATCCATCAGCACACCTTAAATTTCACTGTGACAACTTTGACCATTACTTTAGTTTTTATATGACACACACTTTTAGTAATGAGTGGATCTTAAAGCGTTTATATTTATTAATTTTGACCAGATTATGTGAATGGTATAATTTCTAATCCTCACTCAGAGAAAAAAAAAGCATCGTGGAGTGTTGTTCCTGTGGGCTCCAGCAACACTAAACCCCTGAGCTTGCCTGAGAAGGACTAAATGCACAAACCCGCTGTTTTTAAATATCTCATGAAGAGAGACTCTCACTGCAGCCTGTTTTATTTTGTTCTGAAAATGTCGCTGTTCAGCCTCGTTTTGTGGACGATAAACGAAATGCAGACTTCCATCTGTGTCACCAGTAATGAGGAAATACAGTGAGTAACAACAGCCCCGCCCACATTTAAGGGTACTATTTGCAGTTGAAACGCTAGGGTCTAGGTATCATGTCTGAAGGGTTACTTTAGTTCCAAAGGTACCATACTGAAAGTGTTTGGTGGAAACTGGGATCTATTTTCAGGTGATTATAAACTACAGAAAACGCTAATATTATATACAATTTTTGCCAGTATACCCCCCTAAACCCTACACACTGGACCTTTAAGGATTTAGGAATCCTTCGAGACTTGTTTAAGAACTTAAGTATCCTTTGATGATTATTTACAGATTTAAGGACGAATCACAGAATTCCAAGTATCCTGTGATGAATACTGTCAATTTTTCCGTGCTTCTTTGGCCCGTCAGGATTGGCTCTGATTCTAAGAGAACACGCTAATTCAGCCCACAGAGGACTGAGATGACTTTTTGATAAGATGAAATTCATTAACAGGGACAGGCCATCATTTATTTAATTTAAAGGAAGAGGATGAATGAACCACGAGGGCGTCTGAGGTCCTCAGAGCAGAAGCTATTCTTGTCTCATGAAACTCTGGTGTCCAAAAAAAACTGCAGGAGAACAGCTCATTTTAATGAACTAGGCCAAAATTCAGCAGTAAACATCTGTTTTATTAGATTAAATGTGTGATGATTTCTTTTTAATCTCAGTCTTACTCAAATGGAAATATGGTTTCCAGACTTTGAGCGGCGATGCTAAAATGACTGATTTAAAATTTATGAATCGCAGTCATGCAATATGCAATCATTGATGAAAAATGTTATTTTGGAGTGTTTTGACAGAAATGTAGCTGCATATAATCTCAACCCAAGCAGGAAGTAGAATATACAGAGCATTTAGTTAGTTGTTAGTCTGTCAGCAGTTTCAGAAATTTATCTGTTTGCCTGGATTAGGTCATACATAATTATGTTTTTCCGCCTCTGTGCTAAATGTGTTCTACCATGGAAAAAGCTACAGAGCAAGATTTACAATGAGAATCACCGCCCAGATTTCCATCCTCGGACCCCGACAGAGACAAAAGCTCAGATAAATGTTTACTTAATTACCAGAGCAAGAACAATAACTCCATCAATAGTCACTGACTTCATCTGGGTTGATGAGTTTTGTTGTAGTGACAGGACCGTGCGCAGGGATCGATCACTTTCATTAACACTGAGTGACGGGCATCCGAGGCGGGTCGATTCCGAACCAGCACTGACATTGACCCAGTTCCCTCTCTGCATGACTCCTGTGTCTACCCAAGTCCATCATCACTGTCATCAATAGCCAAAGCAGCCGGGGGGCCAAATGTGCGTGAATTGATTGTGGAGAGCACATGCGGAGCATTACTTGTGGAGGCACTGGACCTCATCCAAAAACCAACATCCATCACTATGCTGCCTCTGTTATCAATTCTCCATTATGGTTAAATTAAAGCTCAGCAGATTACCACTCCAACAGTTCGCCTCATTAGTTTTGTGGTTGTTCTGTGATTTGAGTGAACACATACTTGACTTTTGTCTCACATAAAAGTAGAAACTGATTGAAAGAAGACTGAAAGTGTTTGTTGTGTTGTGAGTAAAAGTAAATACAGTTTTTCAACGTCTCTGATGGTACTTACAGCGCTCATTTCTTACATTCTTTCACCTCTCATCCCCCCTCTACTTGCTTGTAGGTCTTGCCAATCCTCTCTCCTGTAAATTATGTTTATACACCACTAATTTGCAAAAACAAACACGTTTTGATAGAAATGCGGCCCAAATGATGTTTTTCTCAACATTTTTAAAGGGACAGTTCACCACAAAATCACAAATACATACTTTTCTTTTAACTTGAAATGCTATTTATCAATCTAGATTGTTTTGAGCCCTGTTTCCACCAAACACATTCTGTATGGTACCTTTGGAACAAGAAGAAACCCTTCAGACAAGGTACCTTCCAGCACCTTCCGTCCAGCACTCATTGTTTTTCCTCTTTACTGGTGACACAGATGGAAGTCTGCACCTCGTTTATCGTCCACAGAACGAGGCTGCACGCCGACATTTTCAGAACTAAATAAAACAGGCTGCAGTGAGAGTCTCTCTCCATGGGATATTTAAAAAGAGTGAGTTTGTGCATTTAGTCCTTCTCAGGCAAGCTCAGGGGTTTAGTGTTGCTGGCGCCCACAGGAACAATGCTCCACAATGCTTTTTTTTTTCTCCGAGTGAGGATTAGAATATATGCAGCTCACATAAACTGTCGAAATTAATATTCATAAACGCTTGAAGATCCACTCATTACTAAAAGTGTATGTCAGATAAACATTAGCTAAAGTGAAATTTAAGGTGTGCTGATGGATTCAGGTCGTCAACTCATGCATTCCCATTACAAGTTAACGTTCCACCTTAAAAGTCGCCGGCAGTCAGCCCAGTGAATTAAGGTATTTTTTCTCGGTCTACAGCTGCTG
Organism: Cephalopholis sonnerati; assembly: GCA_019142605.1. Lineage (NCBI taxonomy): Eukaryota > Metazoa > Chordata > Actinopteri > Perciformes > Serranidae > Cephalopholis > Cephalopholis sonnerati. The sequence goes on from JAGQAX010000022.1 coordinate 13,483,214, forward strand.
CAAGAACCAGCAAAACATCCTTTCATTTTGTAGATACATTCATAAAACTCTCCACAGTATGCACAGTGGTTACATGAGCCTCAAAACCAGCCACAACTCAGCCCTGAGCAGAGTGACCGTCCTCTATTGACCAATCAACAGACTGCAGTGTTCACAGCTCCACCTTTTAGTCCCAGATCTGTGTGCTAGGTACCCCAACAGAGGGGGGACCAAAAATGGGGACGGTACGGAACGGTTCCATTGGTACCATCCACAACTTTTCACAGTGGAAACAGAAAAAAAGCATAGCGAACTGAAGAGATGTCTGCCTTCTCTCGAATGTAATGCAACTAGATGGCACTTTGTGAAGCTCAAAGCACCGAAACCATTTGAAAAACTCAACAGCAATGTCTCCTCCCAGAGATTATGACCCAATTACTCAGGATAATTCACAGACCTTGTTGTGAGCAGTTTTCATGTAGGAAGCCAATGGAAACAGCAATGACTCGCTAAAACACAACTAGTTTAGTTGGTGGTCTGAAACAGGGGTCTGTAGCTTGGCAGGTGTCTCACCTAGGGTGACACTCTATCAACCATCCCCTCCATCTCCCAATGATAAAGTCAGCTCATATAAAACATCACTTTAGAAACAGCTGATATGATACATATGAAAGGTACAAATCTAAAGTATTCATGGTTTGCAGGAACAAACAATGTCAACATTTTCTTCTGGTGACTGGGCTGGAACAGAACAGAGGTTAAACCAGCTGTTGTTTTTTTTCTTCGTCTTTTTTCCCCGCTGAAAACAGACAAACAGGAAATGACTCCACTGTTTTCCTAATGTGAAACAACCCGAGAATTCTAACGCAGATGCACATCACTTTCACATGTAAACAGAGCTCATAAATGATGCCACAATTCATACCTTCCACATCTGTTTTACCTCACTCATTCTATCATTACTGCAATCTATTTCTGCTCGTCAGCTCCACATGCTTTATTGTCTCACAGTATTTCTAGTTCACACACTGTAATGTGACAATCTGTGCAGAGTTTACCTTCCCTCTCTCTGTTTCTCTCAGCAACAGCCCCCACCACCTCTCCCTCCTCCCAGGGGAGTCACTCCAACAGACAGGACCAATTTTCTGCTAATTGGGCCTCAGGAAATTGCTCCTCGTTTTAATTTACTGTTGGACAGCCATGAAGACATGTGATCCACCGCTGCTTTTCTCTCCCCCTCCCTGCTTTCCTTCACCACAGCGGGTGCAGGTGTGAGGATGAGAGAGATACACTCGCTCTGTTTGGAAAATGTAATAGTGTGCAAAGGCGGAGACTGGAGCTGAGTTGAAGGGTTAACCCACCGTGGCACAAAGATGCATTGAATATGACACGGTCCATATTTGTAGGTCAGATACGTGCACAGTGGGGATGGGACTTACAGGTGCTTTAAGTTTTCCAGGACAAAAGTGAGCTTGAAGAAAAATAATCACAGTGATCTACTGAGGTCCAGTCCAGGCTACTTTCACAAACACACACATTGTCACAATATTATCCAAACCACCAGGGCATGTTGTACACACTATCCAAACAGGAACTATTCATTGGAAAGAGTATTAACCTTTGCTATGGGGCGACGACAGGCCGGACTCTGAGATCACCAGGATCAAATGACGATATCTGACAGAGCTGCGTCTGGAGGATTGTCTAGATAAGATTAATTGCCAGTTTGGTGACAAAACTAACATAATAAGTGTAACATTAGTAACAAAGATTACTCTGTTAGCAATTACTGGACAAATATCAGAGGTAATCTACACCATACTTTAGATTTTCAGACCTTGATAGTGATGGACGGTTGAGACAGGTGGTCCCTTCCTCCACGGCCATTACAGGACTACCAGTACTCTACTCAAAACTAAGGAAATTAATTGAAATATATACAGTTCTACACAAGCAAAGACATTTTGGCATTGAGAGGAATTAGTCTCAGTCTTGACTGCTTCACATGTACATGTTTCAGGATCCACAAATAAAAGTTATATATGTTTTAAAGCCGGTTGGCCATCTTTGACCTTTTGTAGGCTCAGTCACTGGTATTTGTTCATTTATAAAGCTATACTGGGTGAACTGCCTTTGTACATTTGTACTTTGATTGAACAGAGATCTGACTGTAGCTACAGTGTGAGATCTCAAGATTTAGCTTTATTGTCTGGTCCTGCTGCACGGACTGATCTTGGAAAGAAAGCTTTCATGTCCACTACTCCTCTCACTTGGAATAACCTTTAAAAAGATTTGAATGGAAATTACCTGGTTAAGTATGGGTTAAATGAATACAATTTTCTTTTCAATGCATATATGCAGAACTTCAAAGTGGGCGTAGACAATAGTTCATCACCTTATAGCTGGAGTGGAGGCCTTGCCAATCGAGTTCACACAATACTGATTGCGCCAATCGCTGCCAATGAAAGTTCTCTGTATATCACAGTATACCAGAGTTGTGGTGTCTGGTGTCTGTGGCCACTTTCCCGCGCTGTCGCACTGGAAGAGATGCATTTTACATCAACCAGCCGAGGCTAAAGGGGGGAGAGTGCAGGGTAGACGCTATGGTGGAGAATGTGAAGAGGCGTCCAAGAAAAGTTTCTGGCATGGTTCCTCCTGAATAAAAGAAACTCCCCATTTAGAAAAAGAATTAATGTAACAAAAAAAAAAAAAAAAAAGACAGTGCTCCAGGGGACAGGGGAGATACAGCGATCTCACCTGCAAGCATACATCGCTTGTAGGGATGGGCGATATGTCGATTATACTTGATGTATTGCGGCTTGTTCCACAGGGGATGTATTAAATGCTATATCATGAGTAAATATTGTCAAGTCACTTTGTTAAGCCACCAGCAAGAGATTCGCTTCAGTATGTCTGTTCTGTCACTCTCTCCTATCACAGACACAAAAAGAAAAGAAAGACCAACAAACGTGATGCTTCAAACACACTTCCCCGCCCATCCGGACCTCCACAGTGACCATTTAGTCTAATTTTGCGACCATGGAGCACCAGTGTGACTTACAAATATTATGAATATATAAAGTGGCAAGCTGTTTTTTTTCCCAGCTTACAGTGAATACATCCTCACATTTAACACTGTTGTTGTTGAGGTTTAACTTTACGCTAACATTTAACTATTGTCCAGAAGTTTCATGTTCACAGTAAAAACAGCAACCCAAAATAATCTGCATGCTTCAGAATAAAAGCACCAGTGGTTCCACTTTGATTTATTTAATTATAACAGTACTTTATTTAACTTTATTATAACAATTCTTTATTTAACTTTATTATAACAGTACTTTATTTAACTTTGTTATGTAACAGTAGCTACTTTAACTTAATCGTAACTGTAGATAATTCAGTAGTTCAGTATTTTAGTTGTCTATAGTACAGGAGATATCAGAATATCAAGGTATATATTGTGTATTATGATATAGCAAAAAGAATACCGCAGTATTATTTATAGGCCATATTGCCCAGCCCTAGTTATAAGCATGTATCAACAGCACAGGGAGGAAGACAAAAGCTCAGAGCTCCAGCTTTAAGACAACACCCAAGAAAGCATTGTACATGAAATATTTTGTATCCCATATGACTTTCATTTTGGCAACTTCATATTTACTGACTGCCTTTTTTCCCAATTGGTTGGTATATGTTTGTGGATTGGAAAATGCATCTTTGAACGCCACAAATTACTCACAAGTCGTCACATTCATAAGTCTTGTCTTTATTTGTGAGTCATGAGCATTTGTTACCAGTATCGAGACTAATTTCTCTTCACACTAAAATGCATTTGCCACTGTTTAGTTTGACATATTTTCTGCATGCCCTCTAGCAGCCAAAAACATATTCAGCTTAGGAGCCTGTCTTTTGTTGCTACAGGACATTTGACTATTTATTTTACCAAATGAAAGTGTCAACCTTCCGACTGACAGCAGGCAGGCCCATTTTAACTTGAAGTGCTCATGAATCAGGGAACAACCTGAGCTGTCTGCAGAAGTCAAGGAGAAAAGCCTTCACTCCATACAGCACTTAATGGAAAATTCCCCTCTGGTCTTGTTTTCCCTCCTCTCATACTCAGTTTCAGCATCTATCATTTTCACTTCTATCTATTGTTTTTGTGTTTTTTGCCAACATAAGCAACATTGGTTTGAAAATTGTGAGGCTTACCACTCTACTGACAATTTATAAACTATGAGAATAATGCAACTTCAGATGGATTTTAGTGGTTCAGCAGAATTTAGTGATAGTAATTTAGATCACTTTTGAAATACAGTGAATACAGCAGTCTGAAAAAATCTCTCCGCAGATCTATCTTGGTGTGGCTATATGCCACAGGACTGATAGCCACGCAGTTACATTTTTGGCCATGTTTACTGCACAATTTTGGCATGGACCATAAGAGCTCATACAGTGTGTGGTAGAAAACGTTTTTAGGAAATTAGTCAATTTTGTGCTCTCAGCAGAAACGCTCAAATCTGAGGAGACAAACGCTGATGTGTTTGCTGACTTTCAACACACATTTATAGGGCAATGCTACACTCACACAAACAGCCCCCAGCCCTTCCTCAACACACGTGTTGCAGAATGACTGGATCCAACCTTGGTTGACATTCACACCAACACACCCACGGCCCCCGAGGGCTCGCTCTGACCCTCGCGCTGGGTTCATCTGCATCGACCAATCAATACACGTGCATGTTTTAGCACAGAATCCCTCCCTCTCTGCCTATCAATACCGACATGTTACGTAGGCCAAACATCCATCAGGCAGCCTGACATGTTTTTGAGCCAAGTGCCGCCATCCATCAGTGCTGGACTTTTATAAACCTAACGACCTAATATGAATCAATAAGTCATGTTTTCAAACATTCTCAGGGGTCGATATGCAAAGCTGCACTCCAACACCAGCAGTGACCTACGTTCAAGGACCCCAAAAACAATCACAACAAAGACCTACCTCAATGGAAAGATGGCCTCTCTGATTAGGGGTGTCTATTTCAGTTAATTTTGCTTTCAACACCCATTAACCGGTAATTACCCAGTTAATTTCTCAGCAAAAACAATGCTAAATGACGTGAAATACAAGAGGCCTTTCCTTTTAGTCTGGCACTGCATTGACTCAGTCAGCTTAAGCACTGCATTTCAAGCTGCTATCCATTTAGAGGTGGTGAAATTTCAATGTTATGTGATGTTAATGTGTTGTCTTTAATTTTGTTATCTGTTAGCTTTGCTGATAGACAGCCAGCTAGCCTGTTAACATGTGGAAACATAGTGCCCACTGCCATTAGGGATGGCCATTTTAAGTAACTTCCATATGCAAGTGCTCACATTAGATCAGTGGTTCCCCATCAGTGGTGGGTCGCAGTTCAAAAGTGGGTTGCGGGGTCATTCTGAATGGACCACAAGTGACTTTCAATCGTGTCAAGTTTGTAAAAAAAGAAACAGTTTAGTTTTGTGTACAGTAAATTTCTAGCACAGAGCTTTTATTTTGAAGTGCTGTTTTCTGCTGTAGAGTGAGTGACGAACGGACAGTAGCATGACAAAGACAGCAAACTAGCTCAATGACATGGCCAAGTTAGTCCCAGTGAGTAAGCACCTTCATTTTGAGCTGCAAACCCCCTTTAGCATTGTTAGCTATGTTAGCACCACTAGCTGTGTTGACACTGCTATTGTGCTAACAGCAATAATGTTCATAACATGGTTTAAAATGCTAATGGGGGTTTGTGGCTAAAAATTAAGCCACTTACTCACCAAGGCGACCTAAGGGTAGACCAGAGAGTGGACACAATATTTCCACAGCAACACTGTTGGGTCTGGATCGCCTTATTAGTGGTAAACGCCAAATGAGCAGCGCCACTAGCTAGTTCCCACTAGACCCAGTTGGTGCACAATGAAGTAAACTGAAGAGCAGCAAAATGTAACCACAGACTGACATGCGTAACCAGTCAAAATATGTGAACCGCTGACCTCCCTACTTCAGATACTGATGTACTGTGCAGCATGCCACTGTAAACAAGCAGGAAATGTTCGGCATGACTTATAATAGTGTTCATTGATCCTGTATTTGCAGGGATTAGTGAGCTAACAAAGCCCCTGTAAAGTAGTCAGGCTTGATAAATCTGCAGTGTTTGGTAAGCTATTTTGTTCTCTTCTCATTAAAAAAGGATCCGGAGTGACCTGCGTGACCATGAGTGTGTGTGTGTGTGTGTGTTTATGTGTATGAAAAGGATAAAGAAGGGAAGTGGAGAGACGAGAGAAAGTATAAAACAACCCCTCTGTAACACACACATCCGAGCATAGACGCACTATCAAAAATACCCCTTTCTTGTTCGCTCCCTCAAAAGCACACACACACACATACACACACACTGAGCTCATTACATCCACCCTGCTGCCTGATGGCTGGTTGACAACTTAGCACCTTCAAACTACCTTTCACACTTTCCAAACTTCCTAACTGCTCGGCCTCTGTGCACGCTGGAGCTCATTCGCTCGAATCCTCAGCGGACGGAGAGGAAACAAATAACCCTGTGAAACCTGTCTCCCCCAAAATCCTCCATATCTTATCTGCTCGAACTTCTGACTCTCCACTCGCACTTTAATTGTTCACACACTTTCCAAATAGTTCTGTTCAAAAATGCTCAATAAAAGTGAGAAACTTTTTCCCCCCCAAAGCGAACTGGGGTTTTGTTGTGACTAAAATCTCCATCCATCATGCAGATAGGTATGTGTCCCTCGAGGGGACTCCGGCACTCTCTGACTGCTGTAATAAAGTGGACCTATCAGTCAGGATGGAGCAGACTTATTACTGTCTGTGTGGCTTGCTAATGCTTTACACACTCTGTAAACCTCCCACTGCTCCTGCTCACTGTGCAATAACACTACTGCTTAAAACATAGATTTAAAAACAGCGGGAGGCAAACCCCAGGGTTACAGTACAGAGCAGGGGTGAAACATATTTATGCTTTACAGATGATCGTGGTGACAAATCTAATATTGCAAGACAATACTTCTCGGTATCACATATAATATTCATTGAGTCATTAATAATGTAAATAACAACGAATCACATAAAGAGCGTTTTAACTCAGGCGGGCTGCTTTTGACCGCAATTTTTCCACTTTGTTCTCATTTTGTTTTTTATGTCAGAGGATTAATTAACTGGAAGGACAATGGCCAAACACGTTGCGCAACCAAAGGAAAATAAAACAATGTGCTGCACTGCGGCCGCCACAGAAAGACTGTGGCTGCAGCAACAACACAAGGACACTTATCAAGGATGCAGCAGAACTGCAAAGGCGACTGGGACTTCTTTTTTTTTGTCCTCCCACAAACCACCACCACCACCACCAAAACTGTGGTCTCAGCACACCATGAACTGTTACATCCAAGCAGTACAGTGAAATCAGTTTCTGCTCCACAGAGACGCATCTCAAGCGAGTGAGCCAAAGGTTAAATCAAATAACTGATTTATCTGAATGATACAGTTAACACCCTAAAAGCCATATGTATTAAGACAGGCTTGAGTAAATCACAGCTTGTGCTTTCACGCAGCGCACCTGAACGTGGCGTTTGAAGGCTCGGTGAGTTTAACGGCGTGGCAGGTCATCTGCACTATGTTCAGACACCCTTGGGGCAAAGGGGAGTGAGAGCACTCACTCAAAGACCTCCAATATGTACAGCTATATATTCCACCTGGGTGGCGAGCAGTAAAGATACAGTGGGAGATCAGTGGGGAGGAATGTTGTGGATTTATGCATGTCAGGTATCACCTGTCAAAAAGCGGGGAAGATATACAGGCAGAGATCTATAATGAAGAGGCCAGGGCTTGTGAATGAGCTTTCCATGTTTGTGGGTTATGGCTCTTTTTTTTTTTTTACACTTCATCACACCTGTTTTCGCTCTCGTTCTGTCACTGTCTGTGTTTGCTCAGGTCTTCAGAGGTGAGATCTTTCTGTGAACTCTCTGACTCTGAGTTCAGCAGCATTTCCTGTTATGTTCTTTACGCACTTTTGTCCCGACGTCTTTACATTGTTGCACTTAACTTTTACCTAATATCACATATTGGGTGCTTTATTCATTTATTATCGTAATTCATTCAGGAACACTTTAGTCAAAGAAAACTTTATTCCCATTTGCAGTATTATATCTGGCCTCTCAGCCTTTCCTAGGCCTACATGAAAAGCCTAAGGTGGAGAGAGAACACCTCTCTGCCCTTCCACATGCTAACAAGGAAAGCCTGAGGCAAAGAGAGTAAACCTTCGTGCCCTTTCATGTGCCTACATGGAAAGCCTAAGGTAGAGAGAGCAGCAGCAAAGACCCCCCCCCCCCGCCGGGAACAGAACAGAGCAGCATCATTGACAAACAGAAATGACACTGATAAGTCAGACACAGCATGAAAAGGAGGAGCTGGAGTGGAGGCAGGTTGCAAAGCAGCTTGCAGAGGAAGCAGCAACAGTAGGCAGGCCAGAGCAGTTTAAATAGGGCGCCCTGAATGAGATTCACCAATTGGTTGTATAGAAATTAATCATGTGATCTATCAGCTGACTCCCTTCATCAATCAGCTGCTCCATCAGTTGATTGGCTGTGTGAGATCAGCTGATGTAGCTGGGATGTGAGCTGAGCTCCACATCGTGTCCTGCCTGAACTAGCGTTATGCTTAATTTCCACTACTTTTTATGCCGTATCTAGATTGACCTTTTGCTAAGCCCCTCTCCTGAACAGTTGTTGCCCAACCCTAGCTTAGCAATCATAATTAAGGCCCTGACACACCAGGCCAACAGGTGGCCATCTGCCAATGTCGGGCAATGGGTGAGCATCTGTCACTCGAGTTTTACGGTGTGCCAATATCAGAATTATCTGGCAACAAACTGTTAACTCTCTCTAAGTCCATTAAATGAAGTGGAGAGGCTGTGATTAGCCTGCAGGAGCTGTGGTAAGCCGATATCTCCTGGGCCTCTCCAGTTCAAGCCGGGAATGTGCAACAATTCCCAATCCAAGCTAGAAACAACTACTCCAGGTCATCTTTTGAAGGACTACCTCTGTCCCCCTTGCATCATCAACTACAGGCCCATTTCCTCACCTGAGAGATTTGGAGGAGCAGGGGTCAAAAAAACGCTACAGTTCCATCTTGATACTCCTCACCTGTCATTATGTGACCCAGGTAATGCACTTAAGATGACCTGCAGAGCCTTGAGGGTATTTCTTTTTCTGTTTTAAGTATACACAATCAAAACTCCTTAAAATATCACTGGGTACCCCTGAGGCTGGGTGCACCGACAACCTTTGACCTGAGAGGTCAGGCGACTAATTAGCCAACACCTCTGTGGAGCTGAGGAATGCTCCGTGCCGACGGCGGGAAAAACAGGATTGGGATCTGTCAATTCCCTTCAGTGGGACTATAAACGCTCGCAGGAAGATACTTGGAAACAGCTGACGATGATGTGCGTACAGCCACTCTGCGTGTGTATGATACGGAAAGTGTCAAGTGGAAAATGATAGACTAGAAAGAGGAGAAGGTTTGGGAAGGAGAGCTAGTTGTGGTTGTGTTGACAGGAAATGTGGTTCAAACATCACCAGCAAAAGTAAAAGCTTAAATGTGTTCCTTGCCTGTATATGATGTCATCTGCTGACTTATTTTACCAAAAAGTACCCTTTTGTTCCCAAATAGCCTGTGCTAGTTAAGGGGTACAGTATAATTTAATGTGTTTAGATGAAGGGTAGGAGCTGAGTTCTAATGACATATAATGGTCTGTGTCCTACAGCAGTTTATTGGCTTTTCAAGGGCGTAATGATAGTCAATGGCCATGCATTACATTACAGACCATGGCCCCCATTAGGTCCAATAGGATCTTTCATCTTCTACGTTCCTGCTTGTGGCCAATGGAGGATCCTATGTCATTGTCAAAACGCTGTCCCCGCGGTACAGGAATCAACTCCAGGCCACCTTGACACAGAATTCAACATGATTGATGGTAATTGCCTTTTGTGAAATGCCACAGCCACTGAAGACTCTTTATTTTCCTACCCGCCTTCCATAAAGAGCGCCTGAAATACTTCACCTGATCTATATGAGGAAATATGCGTCGTATGAAACACACGACACATTCGGATCTCTGTGCGCTAACCGGCTTAATTGTGCTGATGACATGTTGCGATTCATTGGCCTATTTGGACGCGGTGACTGTGGTCGAGCGGGGCCAGATTTAGAAGGGATAAAAAGGCTATTGTGTGTGCGAGGATGAACGAGGAAAATATATAAGGAAAGGCATTTGAAACTGAAACCAGATGTGTGCGTGAGTGTGTTTCTGTGCGAGTGTGTGCAAATGCAGTGCTTGTTTCAAGGCTGCCGGCCATGCCATTTCTCGGCCAGCGATTTTTTTTTTTTAAGTTTGTGGTTTTCAAAGAATGTTTGGCACAATTAAAGGAAGGAATAAAATGAGTAACACGGTAGGGTAACTTAGAGGCTTGTAAGAAACTGCTTGAGGTTTTGATGTGATTTGGGAACAGTGAAAGGGACAGAATATATCCAGAAATGCTCTCTTGACTCAGCAAAACAGACCACATGGGAGGAAGAGTCAAAATCTGACATCCTGGATTCACATCACTGTTACAAAGGATGGGCACAGAATCTCACCCAGGGATGACCTGCATGAAACAGTCATCTTACATAAAAGAGACAACTCTCCCACATCAGCTAAAGAGAGTCCAGCCTATTCAGTACCACTCACCCTGTCAGTGCAACAACCAAACAGTTTGGGGAAGTAATGAAAAAATTTCTCTGGCACTGCTCGGCTCAATATTAGCCAAGAGACTCATTCCACCGCGGCGTCCACAAATGTCCCCTTTCCTTGCACCTTGAATATTTCCAGCCGCTGCAAATAAAATTGTTCCAGGTGCACCAATGAAAAGGACGGGCCCTGATTTCCTAAAAGTGGGGCCAAGGGCTGTTAAACGGAGAGGCGTGAATTCAGCCAAGCTTTGTAATAGCTTAAAGCGCTGGCCAGTGGCCCCTGCAAAGGCTGAGTGCCCTCTCTCACAATACCAAGTGGTGTTATACTGACAGGTGTCTGCTAACCATTATAACACATGGCAGATTAATTCAGTCTTATAACATATGGCAGAAATAAGGACGGATAGCCCAGGAGGGATTATCATAAAGGCAGTGGCTCTCATGCACGAAACAATATATGAACGAATTCTCTCTTATTTTTGTTCATATCCACGATTTGTTCCTATTCTGTTAGTACCTACTGATTTATGGGATTCACCACTGTTTTTTTATTTTTGCTTGAGAATTTTACATGTGATCAAGAGCACTCTTTCAAACATAATAAAAAAAACTTGTTTTCACAGTTTACAAACTGTTGAAAAATTTATGAAATTCATACAATCAAACTTAGACTATGTTTTAGTGTATTACAATGACTGGATTATTAAATTTCAAGGCTAAAGAAATACAGCTATAGTTTGTCCATTGATTCCAATCAATTATTTCAGTTACTGTGCGTCCCTTTGCTGACCAGTGGTGAAACTTAAGCACAAATTGGGGTTACTTTTACCTTATTTTAGTATCGTAATCTGATGCCACTTTCTACTTCTATTCCACACCACAGAGGGAAAAACTACTTTTTACTGAACTACAATTGGTTACTTTACAAGTTAAGATTTTTGCACATGAACCAAATGAAAAAAATACAAGTGCAGCTGCAACGATGAAAAATTAATTGGCAACTATTTTGATAATAGTTTAAGTAATTTTCAGTCATTCATTTATTCATTTTCCGTAACCACTCCAACAGAATGGAGGTCGTGGATGCTGGAGCCTATCCCAGCTGACACTGGGCGAGAGGTGGGGTACACCCTGGACAGGTCGCCAGACTATCACAGGGCTGACACATAGAGACAGACAACCATTCACACTCACATTCAGACCTACAATTAGAGTCACCAATTAACCTGCATGTCTTTGGACTGTGGGAGGAAGCTGGAGTACCCAGAGAACACCCACACTGACAGCGAACATGCAAACTCTACACAGAAGGCTTGTGGAGCACCTTTCTAGTCCTCTGACCACTCAAAGTGCTTTTACACTACATCACATACCTAACCCTAACCCTAACTAACTACCACACCATGTTGCCATCTGCTACTCAGTAAGCACTCACACGCTCCACACACCTATGGAACAATCATCAGTGGCAATTTGGACCTCAGTATCTTGCCAAACGATACTGTGACTGCTGATCTTCCAATTAGTGGACAACCCACTACCTCTGAGCCACAGCTGCCCCACTTAGGTAACTTCTCCTATTTTCTTCTCCTGACAGAAAATTAAGAGAAAATAAAGGACAAATTTAAGATGATGTTGCGCCCAATGTTCCAACATGAAAAGCAGATTTAATTACATCTGGTTGGAAGAAGAACTTTAGTGATCTTGTAGCGACAAATAATACTAAAGGAGGCAATATATCTCACAGACCACATCAGCATCCTGAGAAATCAGGTGCTATAGTTGAAAAGGAAAATACAACTGTAATATTAGACTGATGTGACATATTACTCTAAATATATATCTTTGTGTCTGTTTCAATTATTCAACACAAAAGAGCATCTTCAGGAAATTATAAATCATATGGTTAAAAGATTTTTTTAAAAACTTTGCTTCACTGCAACCCTCAACTCTGTGTGTCCTGATTAAGGTTAAAAAAACATGAATGTGATGAATGTAAAGGGCAGGTCCATCTGCGTTCTTTTCCGTGTTTTTCAAATGGAAACTCAGCTGTTATCAAAAAGCAGTGACGTAGGTTACAGTACTAATGCCCTTCCCTCAACCCCCGCCCACCCTGCTCAATCACAGTGTAAAGGGCTAGCTTGGGAGCTTTGAGCTCGGGGTGGAACATGGTGCTATATTACACATTTAAATTCAATAATAATATTGCATTTTTACTGTATAAACACATGTATAGATCCACAGTCAGGGTATCACCTACAGTTAGATGGCAGCAGGCATGCTCTCAGTAGCTAAGCAACGTAGCCTACTGCTGTGGACATTAGTTAGGCTAAGCAGTGAAAATATTTTAAATGTAGCGCACAGTTAAACTGATTCTGATTTTCTTGGTGGGACATGACAAAGTGGCTAAAAATGAACAAACTGAGGCAGCGTTTGCTCAACACTGTTTGAATTTATCTATGCAACAGCAAGGATTTTCTACCCAAAAGTTAATGTAGATAAACATTGTGATTTGGTCTGATGAATTCAGATTATTGTTCGCTACCTGCTACCAGGAAGGAAAATTATGTGTGCAGTAAGCTTACACAAAATTGTTTATTGACCTTCAGACATTTTGAACACCAAAAAGATGCAGTTCTCACTGAGTTTTAAAAAAAAAAGTAACGGGACAGAGTGGAGTCTTTCCTCTCTAGCAATCCATCTGCAGCCTATTTAAATCTAAAATGAAAAGCCTGCTAACAGCTTTGATCCTGCCCTTGATTTTTTATGGGGATAACTGGGCTCAGGTAGGCTGTAGCAATGGGATATTTTATGTTTCAATGGGGACACTGTCACTAAGGCACGCTTCAGCTCAAACCCTTTACACCTATGTAATATTAGCAGAGGTACACTGCAGCGATTGTTCTTGAAGGAGAATGAAGTAAACTAGAACCATGTTTGATATATGATAACCATTTTATTTTTGACAAATACAGTAAGTGACTACTGTAGTTAGCTGCCGTATGGTTTTGCAGTGTCATGTGAACCATGAAGCAGACTCTGCTGTGTGAGAGACTACAAAGGAGTCAGTGAGTGGAGCAGGACAGGACTCATTACAAACCAACAGATCGCAACAACTCTCAACAGCTCCTGCTTCAATCTTGGGTTTCTCTCTAAAGCCCTAACAAACTCCAGGTCTAAAGGAGCGGAGCTTTCAGTTCAGGGTTCATCAGTGCCGGTAAGCTGAAACCAGAGCGGAGGAAAAAGGGCACCTCTACGTATGGAAAGGTTTAGGTGAGTAGTAAACTCCCTCTTACGGAACTGATGAGAAACACCTGCGTGTCTGAGCAACGACGTCAGCCAGACGAATCAAAGCCAGGATAGATGATTGAGAGCGAGGCGGCACAAATCAAGACCTCTGATCACGCAGTGCAGAGCTACGAAAATACGTACATGGACGGCTGAGCGGCTGGCGCTGGAATGAAACCTCAAACGCACCATCAAAGACACAACACAAACATAATATAAAGAACAGAAAACTGAACACATTAATCAAATGCTAAAGAAACAACTGGAAGTCTTTAAATATAACCAAGATCCAAGGTCTATCCACTATGAACATCACATTAAAGGAACGGTGTGTAAGATTTAGAGGGATTTAGTGGCATCTAGTGGTGACGATTACAGATTAAAATCAGCTGAAACTTCCCCTGGTTAGATTTCCTTCAGTTTTCATTGTTCAGGAGGTTTTAACTGGGAGCCGAATTATCTGCAGAGGTCTCTTTCTCTCCAAAATAAATGGACCAGGTAATTAAAACTGGTAAAAACACAGAATAAAGCTTTTGCACGTTACAAATCAGTATTTCTACAATGGTGTTTGGCATGTTGGAGCAAGCCGCTTGCTCAGCACCTGCTAATGTATGCTCAATCGTTTCTCTGACTAACTTAAAATCCAGACGTCCAGGAGGTTTTTACCAGGAGCCGAATTATCCACAGTGGTCTCTTCCTCTCCAAAACAAATGGACACAATGATTTAATCCAGTAAAAATAACCAAAAAAAAGCAGTTTCACAGTGAGAATTAAGCATTTTTCCGATGCTCTCTTTGTGGAGAGGCTTTTGACTACAGTGGCCCTATCCAACACATTCTCACTGCGACCTTGTCACATATCAACGTTTGGTCATGGACCTTCCATATCCAGATACGACGTGAAAGGTACCCTGGGTGTGTTGGTTGTTGACGTTCTGGGACACCTTGTGAAGTTCTGCCTGTTCGCCTCTTTCAACATACACTTCCGTTATCACAGGAAATTTAACGTTTACATACAGTCTCTTTCAAAATAAAAGCACTACATCGGTACAACACTGCAATTTGCTGTTTTTTGGCTTCATCAACTAACATGTGGTCGGGTTCAGAAAAAGGACAGGGTTTGGCTTTAAAATCTTACGGGACACTAGCACCTTTTTCCCAGGTGAAAGTCCTAATGCTTGTTGGACCCATCCACCACTTCTCTTGCTTATCCTACTAGGACTTTCGCTGCTTTAACTTTCAATCATGTCCCATTGTGTTTCCTCCTGAGGCTGCCAAGCGCCACTAAACTATAATGGCGATCGGTTGCATATCATGCCAGTGTTAAAGGACAGCTTGTTCATCAGTGTCTGAAGCCGCAAGTCACTGCCCAAGCACCGGGTTGGTTTGTCCATTCCGGGATACTGTAGAAAGAGTCCAGTGAAGCGATGGTGATCTCCGTATGCAGCTATAAATGTCTCATTCTCAGGTAACAAAAGCATGACAGTTCTTATTTTCTGTATTATACACTAAAGAAAACATATGTATTATTTTATATTCCATTTCCACCAATATACCCCCCAAAAATCCTAGGCACTGAACCTTTAATAAAATGTACGCAACACACTCAGAGGCATTAAAAGAGGCTTGAGCACAAACAAAATCAAGCCACTTTGAAAGGAAATCTACCACAATGCATCACTTAATCTATGTGTGAGGTTCCAAGTGACAGTCTCTTCCCCAATTTGTCTCTTGATTGTGCCATAAATGATTAAAACGGGGCACTGGGTTCTTTCTGGCTTTGGCGGCACAACATTTGATTGAAGTCATTAGAAAGACGCTTGTTGAAAACAATCAAATGAGGGCAGGGGAAATGCAAAAGAGCTGGAACTTGTCTAATCCTCTGGCCGCCGCTGCCAAACACTTCTCCCGCCATGTGAAAAGAAGTGTGTTGGGTAAAACCAAGAAAGTGCCACGGGCAATTTAAACTAACTGCCCTAAGTTGCAAGCTATTTTGGACGGTGTAACCAGATATTTCTTGATTTATGCTGTCTTCATGAAACCCAATTACACCTCGACCAAGAGAGATCGTTCTCGATGTTGTACATCAATTGAAAATAATTATAATCTGGATAATCGCAGGGGTTTGATGTTTCAATTTCCTCTTTGCGGGGAAGACGCGGCCGTTGGCAAATAGTATGTGAGCGGAAATGAAACACAAATGTCTCTCACCCTGTGGTCCCGGGTTTGTGATGTGTTTAAGGAGGCACTGTATGAAATGTGCCCTCCGCTGCCTCCTGGTGATGTGTGTTCACATACTGTATGCCTACTGTGTGTGTGAGAGTTAAACACACAGGACAGATGAAGGGTTTGCCTATATGTTATTTTAAAGCATGGCTTCATCCAACTGTACTCTGTTTGTACAGAGTGTGTGTGCGTCTGTGCCTTGTGTGTTGGCGTCAGTACTAATAGGTCTGTCAGATGAGATGCTGCTGAGAGCAGTTGTCATAGACCGATGTCCAAACTGGCAGCATTCACTTTCCACTTCCAGTCCCTGGAGAGAGTTTGACCTGAGTGGAGTTACCACAATGTGCTCTCACACTGCCCAGTCGGTCATCTAACCCTGCACGCACACACACGCTCACTCTCACACACTCACACGCAGCCAATGCAACTCAGCTGACACACTTAAAGAGTCTGCTACTTAGACCTCCACTGACACCTTATTCATTATTCAGCATTATATTGTGCTAATCAGCCATATTAACAACTCAGTCTCAGTTTAAAGGGAAACTATGGCATTATTCAATATCTTTGTGTCTAAGAGACGAATGAAGACAACAAGTTTTGAATCTGGTCCAGTACTGAGACAGACCGCTGCAACCAGCTGTGGCGAAACAGGCTGCAATGTAATCCCTACAGACAATCGTGCACTGTCAGTTTATGTCAATTAAATGTGCTTGTTCTTGACATTGATATGCTGAGATTGTTATTATGTGCCTGACAACATTACTGAAAGAACCATACAGAGAATTTTTTCCTGACCTTTCACTGGTCTTACTTACTGTAGGAAGACAATAGTGGAAACGTTCGAGAGACGAGCGCAGGGAAGAGTTGAGTTGTAGTACATACAGTGTAGCTTAGTGTTGCCTAAAAGATTTTCTTTCTTTTTAAGATATTTTTGGGGCTTTTTGCCTTTATTTGATATGATGACTATAGTGCGAAAGAGGGAGAGAGACGGGGAATGACATGTAGCAAAGGGCCTCGGGTTTGAATTGAACCTATAGCCGCTGAGGCAAGGACACAGCCTTTGTACATGGGGCATTGCGCCTGCTCTACTAGGGAGCTAGTGGGTGCCCCGTCCAAAAGATTTTCAGTGTCATGGCTGAATATTCAAAGCCTGCCAGATTTCAGAATGGGCAAGACTTGGTTACAACACTAACAAACAGACCCGATCAGTGAAAGGTAGAAAAAATATTTCATATGTCTTTAGGGCATTTTCTTTAATGTTATCAGACACTTAAAACATTCTGAGCCTGTCAGTGGCAAAAACAAACACTTTTAATGGATGTAATTTTACAACATACAATTGCCCGTAAAGATTACATTGCAGCCTGTTTCGTCGCTGTGACTGCAGCTGTCTCTCTCAGCACTGCTCCAATTTCAAAAGTTGTTGTCTCTATTCATCACTTAGACACAAAAACATAGGGAAAAATTAAATTTCTACTTAAGTACGTATAAGAAAGCCACGTGTCTTATTCTGATGACATCACGCAGGAACTAGTTTCACATTCTCATGTCATAAACAGGCAGCCATTACTCTACGTGTTGATCTTGAACGGAAGCTCACACAAACATTTAAGTCCAACTTCAAAAACTCACTTGCTTGAAGCCTTTTTTTTTCACCTGAAAGAGAACAAAGCCCCCTTAAACTCAACATTCACTACTGTATTTAAATGTCCTTTCATATCCTCCTGAGACCCGAACTTTTGTTTGGTTTGCATTTTTAATTGCTTCTGGCTATTTGGGATCAGTAGGACCAGATAAGTATAAAAAACTGAACGTTGTCAACAAGAACGTCTCAAATGAGACAATAATAGAGTCCCAATGTCCTCAAATGAGTACTTCCTAATTAACAGCGTCTTAGCTTGTTCCTGTTGCTAAAATTGGTCAAATTTGTTGCCATATCAAACTTCAAACATTATTTATCATTAATAAACCGGTTTCAGTCATAAAATGTGATCAGGTTTTGGACCTTGTCCACTTTTGTGTCAGGATCGGCTGCAGACTGACTCGGCAGAGATGGCTGCCATCTTGTTTTTACATGGATTAGTGTATTGTGCTCTTACTGCCATTAGATGGCACAAAAACGTGTCCACACACGAGGACAGCAGGTCTGAGTTAAGTAGAATGAATTATATGGTGCAGCAAAGCCTGAATGTGATGTCCTCGTATGAGGACACAGGGTCTCAGGAGGATATTGAATTGCCTTGTTCGCCTATTTTATGTCCATTTTGTCTATTTTCATGTCAAGCACTGGGTGCAGATAATTCCCCTGTTGTGAAGCATTTTGTGCTGCATTTCTTGTAAATAAAGTTTAGAATTCTTCTTCTTCTTTACAATACAAAAAGCACTCATTTTAAGAATTCCTTAAAGTGAGTTAAAATGACTTATTGACACTGTGAACTGTCCCTAACAATGTGGAATAATAGTTTCACAGTTGTGCCTAAAGAAACAATTAAATGCTGGCAATCAGAAATTAACACCTACAAAATCTCAGTGCCTTTTGTAGCATCTTGCTAGGGTGAACAACATTGTAGAACACTGGATTTTAAACAGCACAAAAAGTGGAATAAAATGTCCAGCGTATCTAAGGCAGCCTGATATTTCTTTGTGTCAAAGCATCAAATGTGAAGAAAATGTCATTGAGGTTAAAATTAGAGTCAGATTCTCGGTATCACTATAGGTTATCTCACACCAAACTTTTTCTCATAAATTCCAGTTTCCGCAGAAAATGTCATAACAACAATAGCTCTTCCTGCCCTGGGTCAGGCTTTGGCCTGCAACACGCACAGATATATAATTCTCCTTGCGCATGCAAATTTTTAAGGTCACGTACTCGTGCACACACAGAATCTGTGCAGTGTACACACGGCTTATGAAAAACTCCCACTGTGCTCACAGATGAGGCTGAGTATACAATGCAGCCAGAGGACAGAGACCTCAGCCGAGATTTAACAGGAAAACAGCATGCCAGCGCGTTGGCCAGCCAGGAGACATCTCACAAAGAAAACAGTCCTGTGTTATTCCTACCAGAGTCGCCCGTGTTGGCCATTTCGCCTTTTCTGCAGAGAGACCTGTTTAGTTTTTGACTGATTTTACAGAAACAACTACTGTCTGAGGTCTACAATAACCACACCACCCGTGCTTTTATTGGAAATGAATGAAAGAAGTAGTGACCTCACTGTGTTCGACTGGACCACCCTTAAGTGAAAGCTCCCAGAGTAAATCAAAGTGTCGGAGTTTGAAGCCCTCTATGAAACAAATCTCCACGTCAGGCGCCTATGTTGAGATTTCCCATCTTGGAGCGCTGTTTTTTCGCGTCGAGGCGGGGAGGCGCAGCTGCAGAACATCCGTGTGCTGATGTTTATAAGTGAACCTGGAAATCCTGCAGAGCTCTGTCACCACTTTTAACAAGCCTCTGCAGAACGCAACACACATGCAAACACATAAACATGCACGGCACCGCGCAAACAAACACACGTGCACACAACTACACACGCTTTAGGAGAGAAAATGACGACACTGCACAACGGTCCAAGTGACCTCAACCTGCTTATACCTCTGTGTTTTTCTCCTTTACCAGCGCCTCTATGAACACACTCATTTATTTTAGAAAAAAAAAATGTAATTCTTTTCCTGCTGCAGCCATTTTTCCTCTCAAATAAAAACTGCATTGAAATCAAAATGGAATTCATCCATCTCTGTCTCGGGGGCTCTTATTAATAAATACAGCCAGGCTGTGGTTTGAGCGCTGCGAGGAGAGGAAGAGTGTGTGCTTGTATTAGGGTGTATGTGCATGATGGAGATTAACTGTGGGAGAAAATGTAGTACTGCTTGTAATGCTTGTAGCTTTGTTGTGTTTGCAGGAGAGTGTTTGCTGCCCAGAGGACAAGTAGAAGGCAACCAGATCCAAATGACTCTGTGTGCGTGTGTGTGTGCGCTGGTGCTGGCTCAGCAGGCTTCGAGTCCGCTTCATTCGGCTCCCTGATTGCATTGGCCTTCTGTCCACCTAGCCATTGATTCCCATGCCCCAGCCAAGCACTTTTCTGTTTGCCTTGCTCTCCTCTCAATAGCTACAACCAAAGCTGCCTCAATACCGGTATTACCACCGTGTTACCTGTATTAGTGCGGAGGTCAACGGGTTTAAGAGGGGGGGTGGTTCATGTGTAGCGGAAGATGCACGGCTTAAGGAACCTGACATCGTGACTTACACCCTCCTGCAATGGTAAAACAGAGAGCGGCTTGCACAATCCCAAAGGTCACAAGGTGCTGTTTCATCATTCTGAGGTCTATCACTTTGACTTAAGTTCAATTATTGGTATTTGAAGTCCTGTGAGGAAACATTTGCAAAAGGTTCACAGGGGTTAGAGGTAAAGTACATAAAAGCCTTCATTCCTCTGTCCAAAACATCCCATCCAGGATGACATCTTAGTTGCTGAAATATCGATTTCACACACAAAAACCTCATAACCTTCAGCTGCAACTGTCCCTCCAGCATTGGATCGAAATCACGCAACCTGCTGTGAAACTGATATTAATTATACTTTAAAGGAGAGCGTTCCAGGCAGGCGAAAAACACAGAGGCCACATTGTATTTTTGTAATAGCTCTTTATCTTATGTCTTTGATAATGATCTGTCCGATCGTACAATGAAGACATTTCAAGACTCTAATGTGTGCCGTCTATGACATGGTGAGATTTGATCTGGCTCCTCCGCCGGAGTTTGAGTATGAGCAACCTGTGCATTAGCACCGTCCCGTCATTCATGCTCAGCTACGAGGGAGGTTTCATAATGGGCGGAAACATGAAACCGGACGCAGAGGTGGGAACGTTTGCAGACAGAGAAATATTCTCCAGAAACACAAAGGAATGCAAGTCAAGCCTTTGAAGATTAGAAACCTAAGCAGACAGTCTGATAACGCACTCTGACAGGAGAGTTTGACAAAGAGAGGTTCTGAAATGCCTTTTGTACCTTTTTTTTCCTTTAAGAGGAGCACACTGCACTCACCTGTGTGATTTGATTGGAGAGCACTTGATGGATGCTGACTTTGGAAGCCAAGAAAGGTCATGAAATCAGAATTTTATGAGCATATTAAGCTCTACTTACTGCTGCTGAAATTTAAATATCACTGAAATAAAACCATCAATTGAAATTAGGGCTGCCCCCAAACAGTCGACCAGAAAGGTCATTAGTCAGCAAGATTTCATTGGTCATAATAATTGGTTCATAAATACGGAAAAGTTGATCATGTTAGTGCAGGGCTACCCAGAGCTTTACATCTGTCCCACAGACGATAGGCCTACACTTATAAACAGCTCCTGGAAGACGCAACCTGCCACCACGCTCTTGAAAGCTGGCACAAAAAAAGCACAAGAGTAGAGCCCAGCACCAGACCTTGTGTTTTCCAGGCGGTTAAAGACGCGGCATGTGTACGACCCCTACTTTCCAGGGCTGGTACCTGTGGTTATTCCACAGGCTAGTTAATAACATGCCGGGCAGGAAATCCAAAGTGTGGGATCATTTTGAGAAGGTGAAGGACCAACCCAAGGTGATATGGAAACTCATCTTCATTGGTCCACTACAAACATGACGTATCATGTGAAACATGGAAGTAGCTACATGCCCATTAGCCCACAGCGTCATTAACAGGCGGCTCGCTCAGTGTGTGACGTGCACTTGTAGATAAAATATAGGCCTATATTAATGAAGGTTCATTAGTACGGTTTGTATTTCTCTGTAATGGAGCACAGTGTTAACAATGTTACTGAGACTATTCAATATAGAATTTAATAATTAAATTAATATCGTAAACATGCGGGCGACTAGTCTAGTTGACTATAGTTTTTTGCATACTGTACACTACAGATTGCATCTTGGAATTTGTGTTGAAAAAAATATAAATTCAGCAACATTTATATTTCAACATTAAATCTGCAGTTGCAAATTTCACAAGTTGGTATTCAGCTGCTTCAGATTCAAATCCTACTTACTTCCATACTATCTCACCACGCTTTAAACCATGAGAGAAGGAAACAGAGAGCAACAAATGTGAAGAGAAAAAGACAGTGTGAGGGAAAAACAAAGAGCAGACAGACCAACTAAAAGAATTTCTCATAATGAATTCACTCTTACACGGGGCCAGGCGCTTTAATGAAAATCAATAGTGTAATTTTCTACTTAGATAACCCAATCCCTCGAAACTGATTCCCTCATTTCCTCCCGGTGCATCTTCGATTATTCAATCAAGGAGGCGACCCCAACAGCACCTTGGTGCGGAGATTATAGTTTTAAAGTAAGTCGACTCCAGCCCTCGGGTCAATCTCACACAGGGTTCATGGCGATTTCAGCCGCCCACTTCAAACGCTCAGAATCAGAAGCTGTTTGTTGTATAATCCCTCTCACGAAGACATGCCTCTTATTTATGACTTAATCAATGTAGACCCTCAGACCTGGAGGCCAATCGATGTGATTACAGGGCTGTTCGAAATCTGTAAAGACTTGCCAAGCCCCGTTGCAATTGTGCTGATTGGGCAGCTTGAGAAGGTGCCTATAGGTTGTCAGTCACCAAGGTCCAGGGGTTTCACAGAAGGCTAATCAGGGGGAACTTGTTGTGTTTGTGCACATTAAGCCACCATCACAAAATTTGTCTTATTGAGCGCCGACCCTGACTCCTTACTCTCAGTGTGCTTCAGTTCTCCCCTGAGACATTTAAGGACCTTTTAGCACTAGCGGAGCACCTTCTCTGCCACAGTCTTATTTTCACATTGTTAAAGTGTTTAGATTTGGGTGGGCCCAGTTGTTTTGGGCAGATTTCATTGTGCCACACTGTTGAGTTTCCTGCCAGGAAAGTGCTAACGATAGTCATAAATGGAAGGTAAGGCAAGTCATTATAAATGTGTCTGGACACATAAACCATGGCGTTAAGGGAGAAACAGATAGGTTGTGGAAATAGTCAGAGAGTAAATTTAAACATGATACATATCATAAAGTTATAGTGTTTTTTCAGTGCCAAGGAGACAACATTTCTGTGCTTATTTAAAGGTCTAGTGTGTAGGATTTACAGCGATATGCTGGCAGAAATGGAATATAATAAGTATGTTTTCTTCGGTGTATAACCACCTGAAAATAAGAAGTGTTTTTCATTACCTTAGAATGAGGATCTACAGAGATCGCCATGTTGCTCTGCCATATTTCTACAGTAGCCCAGAATCCGATGAACATTGGTTTGTAAAGTGAAACTGCTTTATTCAGTGTTTTTACCGGTATTAATTACCGCATTCATTTCCTTTGTAGAGAAAGAGACTTCTGTGGATAAATCAGCTCCTGGTAAAAACCTCCTGAAGTATAAACACTGATGGAATTCTAATCAGGAGAATCTTCAGCTGGTTGCAATCTGCAATTCTTAAGCCCAGTTCAGACCAAAGATTTGCGACGAAACCGTTTTAGAACGTTGCAGAGAAAAGTTGCAGCGGTGTGAGCTGGAATGTCTGAGCTACACTCAAGTTGGCAGATGGTGTCACCTGCAACTCAGCTGGTCAAATCGCCCGCGGCTGGTTTTAGAACGTAAAGCACGTCACCTGATTCTACAGCCAGTTGGCTTGTAGTGAAGTCCACTGGTCAAACCTAAATGTCGGCAGGTGCTCTGACCCTGCCAAGCCCTCTGTTTCTGTCCTCACGTTGTGCCGATGTTGAATGGTGGGTCACTGCTGCTGCTGGCTGTATGTGCTTATGCCCCTTTACACACACACATTCTCATCAACTGATTAATTGGCGCTGCTTAATTGTTTCATTGTGGCGTATGTATTACGAACAGTCTATTCGATGCTCATTTTGTTTCTGTCTTTCACCGTTTCATCACTACTACAAATGCAGCTGTAGCCAGTATCTCACTATCACTATCCTCATTCATATTTTAAGAAGCTACAAATTATATTCAGCTACAAAATAAACCTGGAAAGCTGGAAATCAAAACAGAAGTACAGAGAGTTGTTGCATAGAGATGATACACCATCTCATCTAGTTGCATTGGTGTGAACGGCAGGTTCTTAGAACTTTGCAAGCAGTTGCATGTTTCAACTTGTCTCGTCACGAATATTCGGTCTGAACTGGGCTTTACAGCCTCAATTACTCCCCGTAAATCTTACCATAGACAGTAAAAACTAATGGATGTAGCTACTGCGATGTCACCCATTGGTTTGTGGACTCCCATTTCCACGAGTTCAGCATTACAGCCACCACCATCTTGTTTTTTTGGAGCCAGAAGTGACCATGTTTGAGTGACAGGGTGGTGCTGTGGAGGAGCGAGGGATAGATCTGACTAGGAAGCCGAAAACTCTATCAGCAGACAGCCTGTCACTCAAAGCGACCCACCCTTCAGAATGTGTAAACAGTACAGTTGTCATGAAGGGGGAAATTAGCTATAGAGACCAAAACCTTATTTTATACCAGGCTGTAAACATGTTTATTTTTGCATTAGAGTTGGGCATTTTAACATGGAGATCTGCGGGGACTGACTGGTCTCAAGTAGCCAGTCAAAGAACTGCAGTTTTTGGCACTTCCCCACTGGCTTCATTTTTCAGCCCCAGAGGTTTCTGCTTGAACCTACACACTGTCCCTTTAAGAATAAAAAAGCAAATGTATTTTCTCCAACCAATAATATATATTGTATCACTGTCTCGTTATAAATAGATTTGGGGATAGTGAAGAAATACAATTAAAAGATCATTATTTATGATATTTCTGAAGTCAACCCTGATCTGTGTTTCACAATCCCTACCTGCCGAAGTCTATAAATCAATGTTATCATGTGCTGGGACTTCATAAATCTCAATATGGACATGAAAGAGGGGCCTTCGCTGATGCCGTGCCAAAAGCGATTGGGAATCTCATGAAACAGACTCGGCATCCAGATGCAGTGAGCGTGGGTTTCTGTTTTGTATTTAATCTGTGGTCCGATCTGGAGCTGAGGTAAGCGTGAGCTGATCGCTACCAACAGCTGGTATGTGCTCGTTTTCATTGTCTGGATCATCTTTCTCTTTTGGACGGGCAGAAAAAAAAAAAAAAAAAAACGGGGCTCATGAGATGGACATGTAACGTTTCTGGCGGGGAGAAGATGGAAAGACAGGAGGTGAAACAGGAAAAGGTGGTATGAGAGGACAAGTGAGCGTCAGAGACAAGAAAGACATAGACACAAAGAGCCGCTGGGCCTCATCGTACCTGATCAAACAACTTGACAGTGTGTCAACACACATCTGGAGCAGATACATCGCCTCCTTCCCATTGTGAAACTATCTCCACCCCTCCTCCACATTCCCATGATGCACTGTGATCCTATCAAAATGAGAGAACACATTTGATATCAGCACAGTCATACTCCATTACAACAAATACTGATCAAGAACAACACTGACCATGAAGACATAAATAAAGCTAAACTATGTTAATTACATAAGAGTTTAACTCCTCAAAGACTCCTGACAGTCTGTGAGCACTTGGCACAGATTCCACTCCTTTCATTCTCTTGTTTGCACTTGGACGCCTACTCTTGTTTTTATGAACTGGCCCTTTAATCCCATGCGACCGCAATTGATGCAAACAACACGGGGCACTGGAGTATACATCAGGCAATTGCACAAACACAAACATGTCCTAACATTTACAGCAGTGATTGAAGTGGAGGCCTGAAAAACCTTGGAGAGGCAGAATGAGCCCATTTCCCAAGAGCAGGCGCAGTGCATGTGCGAGGGGTGGAACGGTGACCATGTGTGATTCGAGGCATGTTCGGAGCATTATTCTTGGCGTGTGGACGCATTGCATCTGATATTACTTCCGTACTGTAATAATAAACCTCATCATCTCTTCGGAAACGACAGATAGTGTTCTGGAGGGTACAGACCTTCCTGAAATTACATACCAGATGCTGAGGGCATCTCTCCTGCCTGATATTTACAGAAATGAAAGCCAATAGTAATGAATGTACCAGAACGCCTTCAGCTGCCTCAAAATGGTTGACACAAGGCTGAATAAAATGTTAGTTTGTGACGTATGAAAGAGGAAGAAAAAATAAATTAAAAGAATGAGTCATGAAAGAAAACAACTGACATCGCGGATGAGTAAAACGATGTTTGTAGATTTAGTCCCACACATGGTATGAAGATTCACAAAAACAGAAACAGATCTAATTACTCAGGCACATACACATATATACAAACACACACAAAACACGCCATCCTGAAAGCCTCTGTGACATAACCGTGTGTGTGATCATTAAGTGACTGTGGCAGGTTGTTTTTGCCCAGGCTGCCCTCTCTGCATCTGTTCCCCATAGTGCCTCATTAGTGGAATTCCTCTGGGAGCTGATGGGCAGGTCAGGGAGAGGGTCCCAGACCTCTGCTGTCTGTGAGTCTGACAGAGCTGATAACGTTGAGGTCTGGACAGGACAGGGAAGAAGGAGGAGGGAAAGCAGACTGATCCAGGACCCCTGACCTCGGTGCCCATGATCTGATGAGAAGGTGACGCTGAGGAGGCGTGTGAATAAGGCAGCCCAGCGTGCAACCTCAGCTCCTTGTGGCTTTCCTTTAAAGGTTTGCTGCTGTATCCTCAAGCTTTTACTTTATGTAAAGCACTAGATGTGCTAGCTGAATTATTAAAGGGTCAAGTCATTCAAGCAGCAAAACAATTTAAATACATGGGGTGGGCATGAGTACTTGAGTATTAATTTGGACATCAGTAGTCGTTAAACACATAGAGTAATTGCCGCCCAACCTCCCATATGTGAACCTTACTTATATATATACATATTTTTTTTTTTTCTACAAATTAAAATGGGTTAATTTTATTCATTTGTAGTGTATTGCTTTGCTTAGCACCTCCTTGCCCCGCTATTGCTCTGTCTCTGTTTATCGTGAGCCCGCTGCTGCAGGAGTGTGAGCTCCGCACCGGAAAACAGTCAATGAGAGTCCACCCAAACACACAGTGACAGAGGTAACTGTTAGCATCACATTGCTAATCCAGTGGTTATAAACTGGTTTAACGACAGAGTTGAGCTCTTTGGTTGTCCGTGTGATTTTGTTGGGACAGTTAAATGGCTTGGATGTTAGCCGCTGCTGCTGTGTTAGCTCATGCTAACTGGTCAGATGTTTAACTGACTGGGAGGAGAGGGGCTCGGAGATGGTTCTTCAGTGCTGCGTCTAACCTTTGTAGCGTCAGCTGTAGAAACAGAGTTCCCATACATTTTCATGAACACAATTTTTAAACTTTTCCATGACTTTTCAAGGACTCATAAATATATTTTTTTCTTGCCCCACTTGTACAGCTTTTTTCAAACATATCAGATTCAAACCTAACTTCAGCTAGCTGGCATACATGAGGAAAGAGACAGAACATGAGGAGAAAATGAAGAAATGTTTGTGATGGTAAACAAAATGCTGCACATCAACGCAAATGACATTATGTCGACATCTACAGAAAATAAATTTGCTGTTATGTTACATTTCAGGGAAGGTTATCCATGGAAGATTACTGTAATAGTTTTGTTACAAAACAAAATGTCATGACTTTGTCCAAACTTTCAATTATTTTTTCAAATTCCAGGACTTCTGATTGAGAAAATGACTTTGCCAGGTTTTAAATGACTATGGCTGATTTTCTTTATGTAAACTTTGAATTTATGGTCTAATAGGCTAATTGAATTTTGGTTAATTAATAAATGAATTTTAAATTGCACTTGCTTTCCATGTTAGCCAATTTACATTCCTAATCTCATGTTAGAATTTATTATTTTTTATTCTTTTTATTTGTGACTTTAATTTGATTTTTTCCTTTTTATTGTGTATTTTCATGTATTTTTTTATAATGACATTTGCACCTATTGCACTTATATTAATTGTCTGAGATTGTCAAGCAGTCACAAACATCACTTGCATGTGGTCGCTTATTAATACAAGGACTGTGTATGGGTTTTTAAGCCTTTGGCCCACTGCAAACTTTGATGAGCCTAATAAGGCACTGAGTGAAGCCTATTGCTAGTGTCAGTGATAGCAGAAGGTCCTTGAATATTAAGTCAAGTGCGGTTTTTAAGCTTTTTAGGGGGAATTCTTGCTGCAAACCCATGCAATGGCCATTAAAAAATGATTTTTGTAGAGCCCCTAGCATTGCACTTTTAGTGGCAACATGTCTTCCCAGAGGTAAAAAAAAAAAAAAGTCCTAGTTATTCTGGACAATCCACAGACCACACTGTCAACAACTTTCACTGGAAGGAATTCAAACCCTAAGCACCAAAAACAAAAGTCCATTGACCTCCATTGTATTTGGGTAGTGGCAGAAATCTCGGTGGGTATCTCAAAACATCAGCAGATAAAACAAAAGCTATACGGGTAATTTGGGTGAACTGACCGTATCACCTCTATCATCTCTCATGCTTATCCCTCTCCCTTATTTCCTCTTCCCTCACCGTTTATTTCACCAGACCTTTCCTGTCGGATACGTTTCTCTCACCGACTCGTTCTCCATCAGCAGCTTGCGATTCCTTGATAGCGTTTGTGTAATCAGTGTGAGTCGCAGATAAATATCAGTAAACAGTGAGTGACGTCCCCCAGCTGGTTTTCATTTTTCTGCTGTCTTAGCGGGTCAGTCAGTGTCTTACACCGGATCACAAAACCAGAATATGATACCTCGCAAATCCCGGTAGACCACTGAGGGTTGACCACTGATGTCCCTGAATTATAAACGTGCATGAGTGCACACCTACGTACACAAGGACACATTCACATTCATGGTCAACACCTCAGTGATGTACTCAGATATATGCTTACACACATGTACAAACTTACGAGCCTGAAAACAAATCAAAAATCACTATTTTTTTTAAAGAGACAGCATGTGTGAATACCCTCGATTCATACCCTTTGGTTGCTCAGCACTCAGCGTTACGAGACGTGACAGGTGTCAGCATATATTCTTTTCCATATTAGAGGGATTTTCACCTTAAGTCAATACCTCTGTTTGAAGCCAATGGGAGTTACGTTTCTTTATCCCTCTGGTCTGAGGGTGAGAGGAAGTTCACAGACCATCAATGCACATGAACAGCTTTCACAAGCAATCTAACTCAGTCTGCGTCTGCTCCAGCTGAGTAGCCATGGGCCTCTGTGAGACTTGGAGTCAACGTAACTTGGCACCAATATCAGTTTGTCCTATTGGGAGCACAAAATAACCGGTTAATGAAATAATTCCAAATAAATCTGACTGAGAATCAAACTCTGTGTAAGAGCATGTCTGGTTTATAATACGGAGGGCCAACAGATGGGGAGTGAAGGGTTAGAGCTGGACAGAATGCAACCTGAGCAAAACTACAACAGTCAGATTATCCTTTAGATCCTTTCAAAAATACGGTGTATATACTCCTAGGGATGTGATGATGCAAGTTTTTATTGAGGATTGGGATAAAAACACAACGATTTGACTGTGGTGAATTTCAATTATGAAGCTAATCCTATATCCCCATCAGACTAACACAATGTTATAATTTTTGCAGAAGGACCTGATTTAAAAAGATGTGTGTCCAAACATTGATGCCATAAAAATGCGTAATTCTTAATGAAATGTAAAGTTTAGTGTTTCCATTAGTTTAAGTGCCATTTTAAGAGTTTCCAGTGCAACCAAATGCTAAACAAGACTTATTTAGGTGACCAAAACGTTGCAGTTTACCTTCATGAAT
Organism: Cephalopholis sonnerati; assembly: GCA_019142605.1. NCBI lineage: Eukaryota > Metazoa > Chordata > Actinopteri > Perciformes > Serranidae > Cephalopholis > Cephalopholis sonnerati. The sequence continues at coordinate 13,513,231 of JAGQAX010000022.1, forward strand.
TGAAAACACTGAATGTAATAGGCACGATTAATTTCTTGTGATGCATCCACTTTTCGTAAAGTCTGATGTGATTTGTAGCATTTGTAGTGTGGTTTTGTTGATCGGCCAAATGGTATTTTGTATTGTATTTGTGTGTTGCTTTGTATATTTGTATTTATGTGTCTTTATCGTATCGTATTGTGTCGTATCGTGTCCTATCTTGAAAAGTGACAGCTAACAGTCAGGTTCACAATGTCCTTCAAAATCTTTGGGGAGTTTATAAACTCTACATTGTGTGAAGAACCCCTAACCCAATGTTTCCATTTTTGTCAAGGTCTCTGTGGCGGCCATCTTGGACTTTCAAAATGGCACCCACCCATAACCTGTTTTTAGCTGGATCCCTCATGATAAATCAAGTTTGTTCTGAGTTTTGTAGTTAATTTGTATATTTTTCAAGTCAAGCAAACAAATGGGACCATTTCCAATACATTAAAAATAGAATCTGAATGATCTTTATTGTCATTGCACATGTTACAGAGCAATGAAAATTGTTTCAGTTTCAGCCCGTCCAAGAAACATAAAAAAAGACAGTGACACATAACAGGGGGAGGACAGGAGCAAGAGAACTGTGGGTCGCCATACGATCGGCGCCCCGTTACTTAGATGAAAAAAAGGGAGAACAAGAGGGAGGAAGAGGGGGAAAAAAAGCAACTCCCAAACTAGGCTCCTGTAGAGGGGGCACAGTGTGGGATTAGGGAAAAAAAAAAATCTGAGGCTGCACCTGCCTATATTGTGTTTTGTATCAGATAGACATACTGTATGTCTTATTATGGTATCTCTCAATACTACACAACACTGGTTGACATACCAAGGTAATGTTAAACACAAGAAGTTGTTGAGCAGTTGTCAGTTGAGAACTCGCTTGAAAGCTAAGACATACGTGTGGACTCTACCCTGTGAATCTGGGGCTACGCTTTGGTTACTTTACCTGTCGAATGTTTTTACCCTCGTCAGCGTATCCTCATACAACAATTCGTAAGATATCCTACGCAAATGCACACATAACAGTTTGTATGAAATCCTATGATTGAGCGCCCCATGAATGACGTTACCTCCTTAACGTAAAGTTATGTTATTAACACCAAGTCAATGAGACTGGGTCTACGTTTTGGCAAATAAAGTTACCATGGTTAAATGCAGGAAAAGAGCCATGGTGACAGCGTACCTTAACAAGACTCAAAATTCACTAAAATTCAGTCAACATCACACAGTTCAAACAAAACATCCATCAGCGTATTGGTCACATGACCATATCCTTCCAAACTATGTGGGTTATGAACAAATTACTGGCTCATCATTTCATGGGATATGTACGATTTTTTTTTTTTGGTGCATTACTTTTCAAAGGAAAACATACAAACAGTGCATCAGAAAAGCTGGCTGTGACTGACTTCTCAACAGGCGACATCCATCTCTCACTCAAAGTGTTCACGCACTTAAAAATGCATAACTTTGAGCTTTTTTAAAATTCAGGAGTGATTCATATAAAAATTCACCCCTCGTACAGTTGTCATTAATGTTAAAATTAGCCATAGAGACCAAAACTGCTTTTTTTGTACCAGGCTGTAAACATATTTATTTTTCTGTAAAGTTGGGCATTTTAACATGGGTGTCTATGGGGACTGACATGCTCCAGGAGCCGGCCTCTAGTGGCCATTAGATGAATTTCACTTGGTTTTAAACATATTTTGATGATTATTAGATTAATATTGCAACTACTTTGGCCGGGATAATCATGACACAAAGTTCCCATGTTGGCCTACGCTCCCAATATATTTCGGATATGTGACAAACTTTACTAAAGCTCTGAGTGCAATAGTTTTAATGAGGTACATCTCAATGTAATGTGTGTTGTTTTACCCTAGTTCATGCCCCTCTCATTTATTTTCCCCTCAGTGAAATATGTGACATTACAAGCAAACTAATAGCAGTACATTTGCCTAATTTGTTAAGGTTTAAATAAAATACGTCTATTTCCGTTTATACCTCATGAGTTCAGTGAATAATATTTTTGGTACCAACACAAACTTGTGCAAAATATCAAATTTAATGAGGAACCATAAAACATGCGGCAAGTTACCACTAACTTCATGCTGAATGGAGTGTTTCAGATTTTTAATGGTGAACACATTCCCATTTCTGAACACAACTCCTCGTCCAACTATTGATAAAATGTGCAGCTAACAGCCTAATAGGTCGTGGTTGGCCTTACACTGCAGACCAGCGCCAAGCCTTCACTTAGGATCCTACACTGCTTTTATTGTAGGTAAGCCACAGTCCAGAGCGCTGCATAGAAAACTAGTCAACCCTCTCACCTTATTCTTTTCCTGTCATACACTCTGAGCCATATTTTGCTTGTCGTGCATGCTCTGTTTCCCCATTGCATCACTCACACAGAGTGTAGTTAACTATTGGCAGGTACACCAAAATCTGGTTGCATTTAATGAAAAGTGACTGCCCATTTTAAACAGGCCTCAAATATGAAACTGCGCTCCCTCCGCCTAATCCCACAAGGCTACGAATATCCATATAAATATGTCACATTTGTCTAAATCCACAGATTTGACAGCCCACAGTACAAACCATCATTTAAGGCTGACAGACACCATGGCCCGCAGAAAAAATAAAGAAATAAAGAAAATAAAACAGCAGCTCCATTTTACAATTCCATCTTCCTTCCATTTTGGTTATATTAAAATCTCCCTGCTTCCCCCAGCCTGAAGAATTTCAGAGGGATTTTTCAGCATCAGCTTAAACGGGAATTGTATCCAGATGTGGCCTGAGCCTGGCTCACGGTCACTCAGGGCTGCAGGGGCAGAATAGGTGAACGGGGTAAGAGGGACAAGGAGGAACCACGTGGTTTTCGGCACACTCCGAGATGCACTGAATAAACATGGCCCCGCTGTGACCCCTACTATCCAGCGTCACCCTCAAGGGGCTCCTGTAGGTCCATTAAACCTGTTCAGATACCTCAGGGCTGACCTGCCCTATTTCAAACTCAATCAGCGTCCCACAGGAGATCTGTTATATTGCTGTACGGCTACAACGCAGCCACTACACCACAACAAGGGCCTCTATTACTGGAGAGTGAGCGCATATACCTACAGGAAAGGCTCTGGCTCTGCTGAGGAAAAACAATTCAAGCACAAAATTGAGTTTTGATTCTTTTGCCTAACAATATCCAGCACACACACACACACACTCACAATGGAGGCATGGAGTCAGTCCCACAGGATAACACGCATGGCTTCTAAAAGGTTATTTTTCATGTATGCATTGTAGAGCTGTGTCTAAAATCAGCCTCTCTTTCTCTGTAATGGATTCCTGTGGCTGCGCTTGGCCGTCATGCTCAAGTTGGCAGGTTGCATCATGAAAACAGTTGAAAGAATTAGACTTGCGCATTTAGCTGACGTCCTCTCCGTTCCGTCGTGTGTAAAACAAAACAGATACCTGGCACCGATGTTAATCACAAAATGGGCAATAAGTGCATTTTCTAATACCACCCATGGTTAGTTACGCATGGGGGTTTTTGGATGACTAATGGCACATCGCTCAGTCCTACCTCATCCCTCACCCTTGAATCACCCTTTCTGGAGGATAGTCGAACAAGGATGCACCAATTATGTATTCAAGGAAAGAGAAAAAGCTTCCACTATCTTAGGCCAAAAGAATTTAAAACAAACAATACTGTTGAATTTTCACACAAAGTAAAGCTCACACATGAACTTGAGACCTGAAAACCCAGCTCTCAAAATAAATCTGACTGAAACACGGAGCAGGAAAATTAATTAGTACAATTAAAACATCTCAGTGTTGCTTTTACTCCGTAACGTGCTAGGATACAGTAATGTCACCTCAGCAGCTCTTCCTCACATGTGAAGTCTGTAACCTACTTTTGTTTCAGAGCTAGCGGTGACTCTGCAGGCGTTATCGGCTCTTTTTAACACCGACACTCGCAGCACCAGGATCAGCACTGCAGGCACTTCTTTTCACATGCATGAAGAGTAATTATGGAACACTCGCAACTCATTGCCGTTCTCCCTGTGCCATAGCAACTGTAATTATCTATTCCTGCATCGCATTCCCAGGAAAAGTCTATCGATTCCAGCTGTGATGGGGAGCTTTCCACTGCTCAGAGCAATGAAGAACCAGCAGAAGGAGATGTGTTTTTAATTTGATTAACAGAATCATCATTAACCAGTAAGCTCATTTTTTTATTGCTTTAAGAGCTAGGATACATTTAGAGCATGTTTCAAGGCTGCACAATATATCAGTTTTTTTTTTATCATCAATGCCCTGTCAACTTGCACTCTGGGGTTTTTGAGTTAGGTGAAGGTCCATCCATCCATCCATCCATCCATCCATTTTCATCCGCTTATCCAGGGCCTGGTCGCGGGGGCAGCAGGCCAAGCAAAGCACCCTAGTTGTCCCTCTCTCCAGCAACAACTTTGCAGCTCCTCCTTGGGGACCCCAAGGTCTTCCCAGGCCAGTTGAGATATGTAATCCCTCCAGCGTGTTTTGGGTCTGTCCCGGGGCCTCCTACCAGTGGGACGTGCCTGGAACACCTCCAGAGGGAGGCACCCAGGAGGCAACCTGATCAGATGCCCAAACCACCTCAACACACAAGAATAACATGGATCCGTTGCCCTGGTGCCCTGGTGCCACCACCTGCAGGGACAGAAATCAGGGTCTGGTGAATTATGTGCCGGGCGGCAGGCAGTGGCAGGACCATGAGCGTGCTGATCCCTGGCGTCGCGGACAGACTCTTAGTTGAAAGTGAGGATGGGAATTGAGAACCTGGATCCTCATGGCAAAGAAAGAAATGGTCCAAGGTGTGGCTTCAATTATGAGGAAAGATGACAACATTGCTGCTCATGTGTCCCTAACATGATAAAGTCAAGTACAGGTGGACACAGCAATATGCCAAAACATCTTTCTAAACAACATGGACTTTAATTCCAGGCTTGCCATGTTGTTGGCATGCTGACTGCAGAGATGTCCACCAGAGCTGTTGCCTGTGAACTGAATGTTCATTTCACAGAATTTGGCCTTACATCCAACCAGCCTCACAAACGCAGACCATGTGCAACCACACCCACCAGTGCCTCCACATTTGGTGTGTTTACCTGCAAGATCATGTGAGACCAGCCACCCAGACAGCTGCTGCAACAACTGGTTTGCACAACAAAAGAATTTCCAACCAAACTGCTGGATACCATCTCAGTGGCTGGTCTCAGCACATCCATGCATACATACATTGATGCTAAAAAAGTGAGTAGTGGAGTCTGGCTTAAAAGAGAGCAAGATTCCCTTTCAGTTAAGTTGTAAGGCTTTAGTGAATGAGACCTGGATTATACTTAAGTTGTGTGAGAGTTTTGATGTGGTCTCCAGTCAATCAATAAATCAATGTTTGCTGTTTTTTGTGGGTGACATAGTCCTTCAAAGGAATCTGTGTGGATGTGAATATTTATTCTTTGCTTTGTGTTTATCTTTTGGCAAGGTTTTATGCTTAATTTATTATGTTCTTGACTGCACCTGATTGGTATCTTCCAACAACAGCAGAGAAAGTATAAACGACAGCTATTTTTTTTTCCAAGGGTGCATGGCAGTGTCAGTTTTTTTTTCTTTTATTCAAAAGGTTTTCATTGCTTTGTTTTTGTTAATACAACAGATCTTTTCTAGATAATAATAGACCTCGGAATAAAAGCTCTGTTCATATTTTCCAGTTTAAATATAGCAACAACCGTAACGGGTTAAAAGTTAACTTTTCATGTAACATAAATTAATCACAATGTCAAAATAATCTGTGTTTGGAATTAGATTAAACACAACCTGACAGGAGGAAACCATCTAAAGGTTTGGCTCTCAGAAGTTACGTTGTTGTGTAGAAGAAAGTGTTTACTTTTCCCATGGCTCATCACTGACTGTGATTGGTTAATCACACGAGGGGGAACGAAATCAACCTCTCTGCTTCCACATACCAGATTTCACCGGGCGGAGAAGTTATTCTGGGGCTGCCACAAGATTATTTGGATGCTTGTCAAGGCTTTAAATTGAAAACCACAAACATTCAGAGTACTTCCCCCCAAAACCCTTGACTAATCAGACTGGAGACTTGGTGTACAGTGAGTGGTTTTCTCACAGGTACCAGCAAGGCAGCAATGAACCCCCCAAAGTGGGTTTGACTCCTCCACAAGTGGCCCTTTGCTACAAAATCAAGGCATCTGCCAAGAAGTATTCCAGTCACTGGCTTTCTGATTTTTCCCATACCATTCCGTGCTGAAAATGAAGCCTTTCTGCTCATTGTGGATGTGTTGCAAGTTTACGCTGACCACTTTGTGACGGCTTAACTATGTAGAGAGAGTGATAAAACAGAAATGGCTGGCTTTTCAAGAGCAGCTAAACCCACACATAAAAGCATCCACAAAAATGTTATGAGGTTATTGGTTTCTTAAATGGATATCACAATAGCCTCGAAGAAACTGTCAGGCGATAAATAAGAGCACATTATTATGTCGACTATTGCATTTTAAGATGGTCGTTAACTAACAAACAGATGACCTACTGAATACGGTACGCGTAATGAGACCTGCGGGAACTTGAGGCCTTGTCCATTGTTCTGGTTTATGTGTTTTTGACAAGAAATGTTTACTAAGGCTGGAAAAAGAAGCTTCAGTCTGACAGGTTATTTTTCAGAAAACCATTTGCGTCAAGACAATACATGGTTGAGACACGCTGCGAGTCATTGTAAAATACATACACACACTTGCATGGCTGTGATTGACCATTGTTTCAAAATGTGATTTTGCTGTGAACTTTGATTTACTGGGTGGGCTAAGCTTGGATAAGAGGCTGAAAGGGATGAACAGGATAAAGAAGGACAATAAAAAAAGAAAGGAAATATGCTGAAATTAATGACAGAAATTGAAGAGATGGAAAAGTCAAGAAACGAAGCAGGAACCGTGAAACTATGTGGTCAGTTCGCTGTTGGAGTAGTGAAAAAACTTTGCAGAGAAGGATGCAACAAAACATCGCAGCACCAGGCGTTAATGGAAAAAGACTTTCAGAAAATCAAGCATTCTCAGGCACTGAATCCAAACACACCTGAAGGCCTCGTCAACAAAGTCTAATTTGATGTGCAGCTGCATATAGGACAAAGAGCTAGAGGGCAACTGCCAGCTGAGGCCGGATTCATTTATCATCCACAAGGACGAGAATGGTCGGAAATATGTAACGCTGTTGATCAATTAATGCACAAACACAACACATCCTCACTCCCCAACTTATCACAGATCACCACCTGGTCATGGATGCGTCTGTTGTTGACGTTCCAGGAGGCTACGTCAATTAACGTTTTCACAGGAAACAGTTTTTGCTCAATAGATGCATACTGCCTTTTTTGAATTAAACTTACACCATCGGTAAAACCTCGTATTTAGATTTATTTCATTGTGCAACAAAAGCACATGGTTAGGTTTCGAAAACATCATGGTTTAGCTCTACATTAATACGAGAAGCAAACACCGGCCTCTTTGGTGAAAGTCCGGTGTTGTTGGACCCATTCACCTCCCCTCCCTCCTGCCCTGTAGGGACTTTCCAGCTCTAATGCCACACAGATCAGGTTGACGAAAAAAAACGCAACAGAAACAAAATGAGTCTATGGGGAGTTATGTTTGAGCAGCAGGGGAAATGCACTGTTGCTGCTTTGTTGGAGAAATATGTGTCGTTGCTCACACCCAATCCACCAGCCTTTTATCTCCATCTAAAGTGGAAGATCAACTTCTTTGGCTCCATGTAGTCACACACAGATTTGTAAAGCAGCCATCACCTTCTGTTGCATCTGTGTGTCTGTGACAATCATTCTGCTAAATGTCACCGGAGAACTATGTTGGTCAGCAGAAAAATGATTCTTTCCATCCATCCATCCATTATCTGTAACCACTTATCCTATTCAAGGTCATGGGGGGACTGGAGCCTATCCCAGCTGACACTGGGTGAGAGGCGGGGTACACCCTGAACTTGTCACCAGACTATGACAGGGCTGACACATACAGACAACCCTTTACGCTCACATAGACACTTATGGGCAATTTAACCTCATCAAGTCACTCTCATTTTACTTTACTTTTACGTCCACAAATAATAAAATAAAATACCTATTTGGAATAGTGCTCCAGGAATGAGTTCTAAAACCAGGAGAAATGAGTTCCCTCATCTCAAAGTCAATGGATTTTTTGAAAAGGTTTTTGGTTAGATGACTTAAATGAGGTCTAACCCACACGTAAACATTGGAGCTTTTGCATGTCTTGTTATGGTGGTGACGTCAGGTCATGCGACCATAGTGTAGTTTGTTCATAGCCTAACATAGGCTTTTTACTTATGGTGATTTCATTTAGGCTTAATTTAGTAATAAAACACATGTTCAACCAAAAACAAGCCTTCCACACTTTCATACCTTGAACTGTCATTGTGATTGATGATACAAATTCTGTAATACCGTGATACTGAGAAACTGTGATATTTTCTGAGACAGTGATCGTACCATTGCAATCCTTGAGTATCAGAAGTGTTTGTTTGCCACAGAGCTTTTTCAGCAATGATCCGAAATCAATTGGTAAAATCCCATAGGCTTTATGACGAGGGAACCAGTGCGGTGCTAACCTCCATGTCAGCCTACAGTGACACATCTTCCCAGGAGCAGTCTACATCCAGTAATGATGCTCTCACCTGTTACCAATGAACCTGTTTACCTGTAGAATGTTCCAGACAGGTGTTTTTTGAGCATCCCACAACTTACTATTTTTTAGTTACCCCCATCCCAACTTTTAATCAACATGTTGCAGGCATCAAATTCAGAATGAGTGTATGTTTACAAAAGAACAATGAAGTTTATCAGTGTACTGTATTCAATTCATTATATGTCATAAAAGATTTTCAATCAGTGTTCCAACGTGTTTTTAGAATTGGCGTTATAAATCAGTGGAGAGGAGTATGACCCTCCTAAATGAACAGCACCAGCTGCAGTAAAGACTCAAGAACCACTTCATGTTATTTTAAGGTGAAAATGGAAAATCATTTTCATTTCACAGAAAATCATACAAGGTTAATTAGTGAAAACAACAAGTTGTCATGCTGAAGGTACATTTATATTACATTTATTTAAAAAGGCACATGAGGAGATGACAAATTCGGGATCACCGGATCACCCGGAGAATACCCGTTCTCTCAAAAATTAAAGTCTGCATGTCTTTGGAGTGTGGGAGAAACCGGATCACCCGGAGTCAACCCACATTGACATGCAAACTGTAAGAGGATGGAGACACAAATTAAAGTCTGCATGTCTTTGGAGTGTGGGAGAAACCGGATCACCCGGAGTCAACCCACATTGACATGCAAACTGTAAGAGGATGGAGACACAGATGCGGGGTATGAGGTTGGGGAGAGGGTCGTGGGGGAGAAGGGGGATGGGGTGAAGTGGGAGGGGAGGGGGAGGAGGGTTTACTACTTTCTCCTCTCCTTCCTCTCCTGCTTCTCTCTTGCTTCCTTCTCTTTCTTCTCTCTCTTCTCCCTCTCTGCCTTTTCTTTCTTCTGTCGTTGCAGTTCTTCTTTTTGTCTCTTCTCATCTTCCTTCCGCTGTTTCTTCTGTCTCTCCTCCTCCTCTGCCTTCTCCTTCTTCACTCTCTTCTCTTCCTCCTTTCTTGCCTTCTCTTGCTCCTTCTTCATCTTCGCCTTCTCCTTGTCTGTTTTCCTGGCGAGCTCCTGGAGGTCGCTGTTCTCTGCAGTCAGGACCTGTATCTCTTCCTCCATTTGAGCCAGCTTCATGCGGCACTCCTCCTCCTTTCTGCTGCTGTCTTTTTGCAGCTCCTGGAGGCTGAGGTAACGCTCCTGGAGGTCGCTGTTCTCCTTCGTCAGGACCTGCATCTCTTCCTCCATTTTAGCCAGCTTCTTGCGGCACTCCTCCTCCCTGCTGCTGCTGTCTTTCTGCAGCTCCTGGAGGCTGAGGTGACGCTCCTGGAGGTCGCTGTTCTCCTTCGTCAGGACCTGCATCTCTTCCTCCATTTTAGCCAGCTTCTTGCGGCACTCCTCCTCCCTGCTGCTGCTGTCTTTCTGCAGCTCCTGGAGGCTGAGGTGACGCTCCTGGAGGTCGCTGTTCTCTGCAGTCAGGACCTGCATCTCTTCCTCCATTTTAGCCAGCTTCTTGCGGCACTCCTCCTCCTTTCTGCTGCTGTCTTTCTGCAGCTCCTGGAGGCTGAGGTGACACTCCTGGAGGTCGCTGTTCTCTGCAGTCAGGACCTGCATCTCTTCCTCCATTTTAGCCAGCTTCTTGCGGCACTCCTCCTCCTTTCTGCTGCTGTCTTTCTGCAGCTCCTGGAGGCTGAGGTGACGCTCCTGGAGGTCGCTGTTCTCTGCAGTCAGGACCTGCATCTCTTCCTCCATTTTAGCCAGCTTCATGCGGCACTCCTCTTCCTTGCTGCTGCTGTCTTTCTGCAGCTCCTGGAGGCTGAGGTGACGCTCCTGGAGGTCGGCGTTGTCCTTCTTCAGAACCACAATGGTGTCCTCCATTTGGGACACTCTGCTGTGCCACCCCTCTCTGTTGAAGGTCTCCTCCTGTGTGGCCAGCTCATTCTTCATGAGATCTTCCAGAGCTGTGAGTTTCATCTTCCACTCTGCCTCGCTCTGGATTATCTCCATGTCTTTGGCCTTTAGATTGGCCTCGCACTCCAACAGTCTTACCTCAAGAGACTTCTTATCAGACGTCATTTGGCTGATCAGGTCGTCCTTTTCCAGGACCACCTGACTAACCTGCTTCAAGTCTGCTTGGATAGCTTGGGTTTTTTCCTGCTGTGCTGACCACCTGATGTCTTGTTTTAGTTTGGCCACCATATAATCCTCAGCCTCCTTCTTCCAGGTCTCTCTGAGTTTCTGGTTCTCCTGTTTCCAGAACTCAGAGACCCGGTTGAATTCTGCGCTCCAGTGTTGTTTCACGGCCTGGACCTCCTGCTGTGCTTCGCCCAGACTTTGCTGCAGTGCAAGGATGGCTTCATTCTTCTCCCTCTCCACGGCTTTCTTTGAAGCCTCCGCCTGTTTTCGAATTTGGCGTTCTGACTTTAAAGCCTTCAGGATTTTTTCTTTTTCCTGTTGGTTGTCAGCGACCTGCTTCTCCAGGGCAGCAATCTTGCTGCTCATCTCTTCAGCTGAGCTGTCCTGCTTCTGACTCATTTTGATCAGTTGTCCACAACAACTCTGTTCGAAGGTTTGTCTTGTCTGTTTGAGGGTCAAACAAAGCGACTGTTCTCAATACCTGAGTACTGAATGCCAGAGTTACTGACTTCCCCTCTATATGAGAACTTTTCTAAACGTGTACTGTGATGTCACAAGAATGTCACTTCAAGCTTTGTGATGTCACAAAGCCAGGGAATGTCATGACAACGCTCAGTGTGATGTCACAGAATTTCTCCAGCACTTGGTCACATGACCTCTCCACACTGAACTGCTAAACAGAAGTGCACAAAGCAGACCTGCATACAGCCCAACATGTTCTATGATATGATGTTCAGTCAGTGTCTTTTTAACAGTGTAACAATATGAAATATTTTGCTTTCTCTATTCAAATCCAAACATTTTTATTAAACACAACAATGCTTGTATTTTTCAGTAAAGGCTTGGGCTTCACAGAATCCTTGCTTTACACTTAGACTAGTTTAAACACACTGAAATCAAAGTTTTTTCTTTTTATCTTCACCTGAATATTGTTTTGAAAAAAGATGCTGCAGGTGACTTGAACTGGTAGGTATTAGCTGGAGGACATACTGGGGCTTTAACATGAAGCCTATGGAGACATTTGTCTTCACATTATTCACATGAACAGATCAACCTGTGATGATGTCATATGTGATATGACATGAGGCTGTGTCTTACAGTGATTTTAGAACAGCTAAGGGGGTTTTAGGGAGTCCACTCACTCCTTAGCCATTTTAAAATCACTGTAAACCACGGCCTCATGTGGCTTATTGCTTAATTAAACAGCAAAACCTGGCAGCACCGTGGTAAAGTGGTTAGCACTGTCACCTCACAGCACCCACTCGGGGTGGGGGAGCCCCTCTCTGCGGAGTTTGCATGTTCTCCCCGTGTCAGCGTGGGTTTTCTCTGGGTACTCCAGCTTCCTCCTGCAGTCCAAAGACATGCAGGTTAATTGGTGACTCTAAATTGCCCGTAGGTGTGAATGTGAGAGTGAATGGTTGTCTGTCTCTATGTGTCTTTGATAATCTGGCGACCTGTCCAGGGTGTACCCTGCCTCTCACCCAGTGTCAGCCGGGAAAGGCTCCAGGCCCCCCGGGACCCTCAAGAGGATAAGTGGTTATGGAAAATGAATGAATAAACAAAACCTGAGTAAACGTTCATCCTGTCGACACAGTGAAACTTCATAAGAGACTTTATATTTTACATTTCTCCTTCAAAATTTATGCCAATCCTTATTTTCTGACAATAATATAACTTTTTTTTCCCTCTTAAATGACATGCTAATTTGCATTAATATGTACATATTTGTACCGATTCCTTTTTCTTGGTAATTGAAATGTTATGTTGAGTAAAGACAGAGAAGTTCTGTTATTCCTTGACGTCTAAAAATTCATTTGAACAAGCATTCTTGCATAATAGCCATTATCCCAAAAGGAAAGAGAGGTCCAGCTGGCCTGTCATTCTAAAATCTGCTCACAGTACTACAAGAACTACATATTCTTTCCAATAACAGAAATTTTAATATTGGAAGAGATGAGAATAATCCTGTCTACATGGGATCAGTGCGACGCCATATGGCCGTATCAATTTCAGGTTACTGAGGGCTTCATGGTAGGGTTGTTTTTCACATTCGAAGCTGAGTGCCTGCTGCCCTTCACAGTTTGTAGTTGATAAGGTATCCGTAAAGTAGTTTACATGTGTTTTAGTCCACAAACGAAACTCAGCATCAAAGATTACAACAGAAAAATGTGAACTGCATCTGCACAAGTGATTGATGCATGAACTCTGAGTTCTCAGGTGATTCCGGCTTCTCTGTTTCTGCTATTTGAGCAGGAGATTTTCATGGCATCCAGCCGCACTAAGCCTGCTGGACACACTGCTGCGTCTCCTCATAAAGTACAATGAAAGTAAGATTTTAAAAAGTGTCTTCATCTTTCGCTGGTTATCTTGTATCTTCGTCAATGCTGAAACATGAAGCACATTATTGTGCTCCACTAACTAACACTGATCCCCTGACCCATCAGCCAAAACCACTAATTGGACGACCGCAAACACTCCTGCCAGTTTCCCCCAAAACTAGCGACGAGCTGAACCTCTGAGAGCAACTCTGCCAAACAAGGACAACTGCCAACAATGTGTAGTTGCTGTCAGAGGTCATTGAAATTATCTGTCTACAAATTACTTTGCGGGCTCATGGTAATGTGAGGCCTCGAGCAGAGGGGGTGGGGAGCGGCAAATTCAACTCTGATGGATAATGTCGAGTTGGTCCGAGCCCAGGAAAGCATCATCACAGTTCAGATGATCTCCCTGCGATCCTAACCGCTGACATAGAGGAAAGACGCATCACTGCAAAACACCGGATACACAGCCACAGCTCTCATATCAGATTCCTTACATAGTTTGTGTTATTGAAACACGGCCAGATGGAAATGATACAGCTGGTCCTTTGTCATGATTTAGGATGGATTTACACTGAATTATTGATTTATTTTCAGGCTGTGAACAACCAGCCAGCACTGACGTTAACATTTAATAGTCCTCCTACTGACAGTGTTCTGTCCTTGTGGGTTTATCAAACTGACACAGTAAAAAGTGTCTAAATCCGAAGCTGAAGGCCTAACAAGTATTAATAGAGAAATCTACACTATGTGACGTGTTCACCGACATGTCAGCACCTGTGTCATCAGCAAGGCAGCAGGTGTTTGCCCCGTCTGTTCCCCACAAAACGAGACCGGCACTATTCTCCCACCAAAGCCACTGACCTACAGCGAAAGTTCAACCCTCCTCCGCCCTTAAGGTCGTACAAGTGGAGCACAAGTGGCAAAGTAATCACTATAAAGTAAGAATGGAGTCAGGAGGGAGACACAAGAGAGGAGCTGGTTTCTCTGCAGACAAACAGGGTCATTAGCACTTTCAGAGGGAGTCCCAGCAGGTGGTAAGGACGTCGGGAGTTTGATCTCAGTGAGAGTGTCTGAAGCCATGAAATGTGGGGGCAAACCCAAACCATGGGGAAGGGCGCAAATGGTAGAGCGATCACAGGGCTGCAAGCGGAGCTCCACTTTAAAAGGGGTCAGATGGCTTTTTCATCTCGGCTAAAGGCGCTCGGCTAAAGTGACGTGATGCACAAAGGACAGGCGCTGTGTTGATTGACAGACGCTAGAGGATGAGGTTAATGCTATTCTGCATACGTCCACGCAGCCTGGACAAAAGGCCAACAAAGCAGAAATAACAAGAGAAAGTGGAGCAGCCGGACAAGTCTCAGAGTTCTCCCCGAGACGGGAGGATGAGAAATTGGACACATTAAGTGATGGATGCTAAACTGTCAGTTCTAATAGGCAGCAAGGCAGTAGCACTGTACTGCTGCTTCAGGAGTCCAGGAGAGAACAGTCCAATGATCAACACAAGGGAGCCAATTAAAAAACCAGACTTTGGCAGCCAACTGCATTACACTGACCCTCATGTGACGCTGGAAACACATCAGAATCCGCGGAGAGAGCTTTTTATTTTATTTTTATTTCCCGCAAAAACCTACCCAGCGTTTTCAGTCTTCACACTACAGGCTATTATCGATCTGTGGTCTCCTGTTAAATCACTGAGCCTCCACTTTAATTATTTCTAACTGACTGGCTGCAGGAGAGTCTGGTTTCACCCCTTGTTATGGTGAAAAGGGATGAGTGCTGACATCATTCCCTCCTCTGATAAGACGGCGAGCCAAATGACAAGGTCACTGAGGTGGAGGAGGTGAGGCTGCAGTCTATTCTAAAGATAACACGTTTCAGCGAAGGTTTCTTTATACTGTTGCCTGCAGAGATCAAACACTGAGGCTGCTTTTTTTTTCCGCTCCGCGATTGAATTTGTCTCAGTTCTCTGAGTTAGGTTGTTTTTCTCCCACTAATTGGAGAGAAGACTCACAGACGGATGCAGGAGATAGTTGGAACTGAGGAAGGTCACTGATATGAAGTTCCTTTTCTTCTTTCAAATGCTTTGAAATTGTTTCAAAAGCGGTGTGTTTTGTTTAAAAAGAAAATCCCATGAGACAGCAAGGCGTTATTGAACTGGGAGAGATCTGCCAGGTGACCATACGTAAGCAGCAAACATGTTGGCAAAAGAGATGCGTTCTAAATGCGGTGGAGTTATTTCTGTATGGGAACTTCGACACTGAAAGAGTAATTATGCTGGAAGCAACTAATTATATGTTGAGCAATCAATCTTCAGCCAATCAAAGCAAAGGAATGGCAAACAAACAGCTTGTGATTACAATGCTTTCACACAGCAAGGGGAGGTAATAAAATTCTAAATAATCCTGCACCTTCATTAAAGGAACACTTCACCCCAAAATCAAACACACTTATTTTTCCTCTTACCTGTGGTGCTGTTTATCAGGTTAGATTGTTTTGGTGTGAGCTGCCAACTGTTGGAGATATCGGCCATAGAGGTGTCTGTCTTCTCTCCACTATAATAGAACAAGATGGCACTCGGCTTGTGGTGCTGAAAGCTCAAAAAAATGATATTTGAAAAACTCAACAGTAATGTCTCTTTGCAGAAATCATGACCCAGTTACTCAAGATAATACATAGACCTTGTTGTGAGCAGTTTCATGTACTATTTTCTTCCTACCAAACTACAACCACCTACCGTATCACTGCACAGAAGGAAGCGTGCATCTACTTAATGTTAGCTAGCTCAGTGGTGCTAGGTGAGGTAGCAGTGGATGCATGCTTCCTTCTGTGCAGTAATTCTGTTGGTGGCGTAGTTTGGTAGAAAGAAAATAGTCTTTACCACCCCAGTTCCAAAAAACAGTTGGAACACTGTAAATCGTAGATAAAAACAAAATGCAATGAGTTATAAATCCTTTTTGATCCATATTCAATCAAATTCAGTCCAAAGACAAGATGTTAGTGGTACAAACTACTCAGGTTTGTAAATATGTACTTGATCTCAATTTTATGCCTGTAATATCTTCCAAAAATGTTGGGACAGGGGCATGTTACCACTGTATTACACCATCTTTTCTTTACACAAACATTTGGTTAGCATTTGAGAACTGTGGATACTAATTGTTGAAGTTTTGAATGTGAAATGTCGGCTGCCCAAAGTCCTCAAGATTTAAACACTGTGTGGAAGAACAGGCCAAAATCCTGTGTGAACATTAAGAGATTATTTTCTTCATAAAGGAAGTGTCTTAAAACTGTCATTACAAACAAAGGCTTATCCAAGTATTAAATACATTTCAGTTAGTGTTTTCAATACTTTTATCCTGTTTTATTTTTTTATGGATTAAAGGTTACTATTTCTTTATCAGCTTAGTTTTAATAAGATAACACCACAATTTCATGCAGCTATTCACATGAAATTTAGACCAGAAGTTGGTGTAAACACATTAATACTACACTGATTAAACTCATTGGAAGTATGTTTAATGAAAAAAAATGTGGATGTGTTGAATTCTTATTTCTTCTAATGCATGTCAAAAAGGATTTGCAAATCATTGCACTCTGTTTTTATGTACTTTTCACACAGCATCCTAACTTTTTGGAATCGCGGCTGTACATAAGCTCAAACCAAGGTCTTTGGATTATCTTTACTAACAGGTAGGGGTTGGGAATCACCAGACAATCCACGATACGATATTATCACGATACTTAAGTCAGGATATGATATTGTTGCGATTTTAAATATGATATAATATGCTGAGTATTGAGATAAAATATATTGCGATTTATTACCTTTTTTCAACCATAAATTATCTAATAAAATAAAGTTTTCAGTTCATCTGACCTTAGCCATTTTTTGCAGACTGAAAAAGAAATTGATTATATTATAGACTCATACTGTAGGCTTCCTGAAGGTTAATTTGTATTTAGAAAATTAATAGTTTATATGATTAAAAAATCGATACTTGGCACTGTGTGATGATACGATATTGCAGCAAAAAAAATATTGCGATACTATGCTGTATCGATTTTTTCCCTCATCTCTGGTAACCTGGTCATGATTTCTGGAGAGAGACATTGCTGTTGAGTTTTTCAAATGAAGTTTTTTAGTGCTTTGAGCACCACACGGCAATCACGTCATCTAATTCCATGCTTCTATGCCTGAGAGAAGGCAGCCGATACCTCCAACACTCAACAACTCACACCAAAACAATCTAGGCTGATAAAATTGCTCTACAAGTAAGAGAAAGAAAACGTATGTTTGATTTTGGGGTGAAGTGTCCCTTTAACCTTATGAAAGGATGCCACACATGGAAAACACATCAGAGATAATCCAAAACATGTGGATCGGCCCTCACAAGATAGCGCTCGTTGAACTCAGAGAAAAAAAAAAAGTTGTCTTCAAAGCTGCTGAATCCTCACTCTGAAATACTGCGTGAACAAAATCTAAAAATTATCATGTCTCTGCGTCCTAGAGGAAACATTAGCAGACTTGGTGACAGAGATAGTGAGTGCAGAGTGTCAAAGATGTTGGAGGGTGTCCATCCGACCCAGCGTCGTAACCGCCAGGAAGGGCGAGGCCGTCTGGAAATAGCACTTCCCAACAAGCCTTTGGTGTCTCCTCGTTTTACACTCATATGACCGACGGTTCCACCTGACTGACATTCACAGAGTGTTAATATACACTCAGAGAAAACAAATAAAAGCTCAGTGAGCTATTGAGCAGGTCATGGGTTTAAGGTCTTGTGGATTTTGCCATAAGGTGCCACAGTCAGTCATCCTTGTCTTCTAGTGGGGGTGATTCCCTGCGTTGCTGCGGTTCGTCGGCTGCGGGAAAGCAGCCGGTTCATCTATCACCATCCATACCCCACGGACTTCCACTGTCATGTTGTAACATCTGTCCAGCACCATGCCAAATATGTTAAAGAATGATAGTATGTCACATCTGCAGCGCTCACAATAACTGTAACTCATCTGTTTGAAGATCAGTATATGAAACACATGTCTGTCATTCAAGCCTCAGAAACGAGGAGAGTTACAACCTGCTGCTGAGGAGCTGGGATCAGTTGAGCTGAAGCGCTGCTTCAATGAACACTTCCTGCAACCAACACAAAAATACTTAAGGGTCTCCCAAAAAAAAAAAGAGGGTCAATGCCATTAAACCGAGTGATATGGGAGGAGGAGGTCAAGGTTCAAAAGGTCAAAGGACCACTGTCAATCGACACATCTGTCAGGAAATATTTTCTGCCCTTACATCTTCATCTGGTGTTATGAGTTACGAGGGTCTCTGGTACAGTGGAAACACAAACACAGCTCGCATGCAACTCTTTGGAATCCGAACAAAGATTTAACAGGTCACCGCTCCATCAAAGGGGCTCTCAATCACCAGTCATAAAGATCAAAAATCTGGAGAGGTTGATGTTTAGTAAACATGCACGGAAATATGTCCAGCAGGCCCCTTCAATCGCTGACCACGCTGGACTGAATTGTTGAGAGAGCGTGGACCTTTCAGTCCGACTAAATCAAAAGCTGTTCTGCAGCCGTCTGCTTACTGACCCTGTGCTTTCAGTCAAAATATTAAGACATGGTTTTAATCATGAGCATTAATCTAAGTCTGGTTAGGATTTGGAACTGATGGTCTGTGGGTGGCGGGAAACTTCTCACCACGCACTATTTTGGGATTGGTCTGAGACACTGGGCAGACAGAGTCATCTTTCCAGTTGGGGGAATGTCAGGCCGCCCGGGTGAATTCCTTTCCCCTAGTTTGGGGGATGACCCCCTGCCCCTTGCCCCACAAATCTTCAGGTCCACAGGTCCTTTACTGCTGGAGTCCAAGATGGCCGTCCACTGGCCTCACAGCCCTCTTGAAGAGAAGAAAGGGAGGCCCTCGTTTTCTCGGTCATGTTCATGTGTGATTCTTTAAACAGTGACCTGCTGCGCTGTCGATGGGATGCTCGTTTGTCATGTTGCCCCCTGCAGGAGCTCCACCAGCTGAGTTCCAGGAGCAAGACATTTATAACTGTTAACCGTCAAAGCTGCCAACATCTATTGGCTTTCTTCCCCTTTTTTCCTTTAGATACGTCCAACGTTTAAACTAAATAAATGTAAGTAAAATGAGAAACTTTATTTATCCCGAGGAAAATATTTGAAAAAAAAAAACAGCGCTCAGTGTCAAACAATTGAACCCCAGTCTGTCCACTGTCCTAATGCGGGATTTATACTTCTGCGGTGAATTGATGATGTACCTATGGCATAAGCTCCACATCAACATGGAGCTTACGCTGTACCCTACACTGTCTGCAGACCTCCTGTCTATTTTCGAAAGCTGAAACCATTTCCCTCAGTGGAAACAAAGCTTTTATTTACTGTCATTTCACAGATAACAAACAATAAATTTTGAAGACAATAAAGCCTCCACAAAACAATATTTTCTTGTGTGTTATTTATCCTTCACAGATTTATGCTTCGGGATTCATCCGGGCTTTACACGAGCAGAGGAAATCTCTGCTTGTTGCTAGGCTAATTTATACAATGTAAAATGCCATAGGCTTGTGCTAATAACGTTAGCATGTTGTATTTGTTTGGAAAATGTGTTTAGTATAAGAGTTGTTTTGTCAGTGAACCTTGTGAGTTGTGATGGAGCCAAATATGGTAACCCTACCTTTGTTAAATGTTGCTGTTGTCCCTGGCTTCATATGAGTAGAGGAAAAGTTTGCTAGCCGCTATGCTAATTTATACAATGTAAAATGCCATAGGCTTGTGCTAAAAACATTAGCATGTTGTATTTGTGGGGAAAATGTGTCCAGATAAAGACAAGTGTTTGTCTGTGAATGCTGCGAGTTATAGTGAAGCTGATCTGTGTATTTGTGTTTGAAATTGTCGCTATTAAGCCATGTTGAATGTGTGTTTAATGTGTGCTTTGAATCAACTAAACTTTACAGCACTTCACAGAAACCCTACTGCCAACCATTGTTTTGGAGATGTAACTGCAGAGTGACACAGACACACCACCGCACAAGCAAAATGCTTCCAACAGCGTAGGCCACATGTGTAGGCTAGGGCGCAGGCTCTGGCTCTCATTTTTTGTTTATAACATGATACACATTGTTTTTTATTTAACAATCTATTTTTTTAATCATCAGAAAATTTGCAATTGGTATTCTGATTGAGTTTTTTCTGTCAGTTTATCGATTAATCCACTATATATAATTATTATAAGCACTATATGTGAGCTGTCTAAGACAGAGCGGTGCACTATCTCAGCTGCTATCTCTTCTTTTACTGATGCCGCACAGTCATGAAGGGGGTTAATAAATCATGTGAGGAAACATAAAAACAGAAAACAACCCGGGCGAAACACATCACACGCTGGTACAGTTTTTTTCACACATGAAATCTGCTTTGCTTTGTTATGCGTTGCCTCCCCTCGCTGTTGTAGACGTGTACATTTATCAACCTTGGATCCTTTGCTTTTTGCCCATACCTCTCACTCTCCCTCTCAATTCAACTCCTGCGATCCCTCCCACTCACGCCCACTCATTCTATCACCGCGTCTCCAATCTCTCTCTGTCCCTCACATGCTGCTGCAGTCAAGAGGATGAAATCACTCCATCAGTGAGCGGAGCCTCCACTGTCACCGGCATCAGACAGCTCCAGAGAAGGCCGTAATTAAACAACTCAAGCTCTGGTAATTACCCTACAGTGGCCCTAATTACCCCATTCTCAGGGTGATTACAGCCTACAGGGGGAGGGGAACAACTACAAAAAGCCCTCCCTGTCTGGGTGAAAGGGGGTAGGAATGATGGCAGCGGGGAAATCGTGGGGCCTTTAATCCAGTGTCACTGTGGAAATGGAGGAAATGAGCAGGTACATAGAGACAAAAGGACTATCTTGTTTTTGAAAGGTTGGGGTGACAAACGATAAGTGCGCAGGCAAAGAAACTGTTATTTACAACGGAGAGCAGGTAGTGTTAAAATAGAAACAGAATCCTTGAGTGAGTAAAAAGGGCAGCAGGATGCAGCTGTTTGGACTGCCAGAATAAAAGCTTTGTGCCCTCCAAACAAAGATTACAACCGCAACAAGAACCACAACAAGATCGAAAGCTGTTCACACCGATGTACCTGACACCTTGAAACTTTGCCAAAAGGTTAAAGTCTATCGCGTCCATCATGCTGCGTTCAGGAGTGTATCTTACACAGATCAGCGCATCTCCTCTCTGTCTCAGCATTTTTAATACAAGAGGGGCTATGCTGTTCTAAGCATATCGCTCTCTTCCCTCTCTCCCCCCCCCCCCCGAGGACGTGCTGACTGGGGGAGGGATCGATGCTCCGCTCCAACAGACACTGGTGTGTCGATTCAGCACCCGGCCAGAGGGACAAGGTAAAAGGGAAAGAAGAAAGTGACATCTCGACTAACTCTGAAGAACTTGTGGCATCCTTTGTGAAGGTGAATCATTTCATTGCTTTGCAGGGACCCTTGGGATCACCGCAGATTGGCCCCGTCCTTTGGTGGAACAATGCAGTAAGGTGAGCCATGGCGGGATACATGCTGCGCCAACCTTTTGAGTGTGGATAAATAAGCATGAATCTGCCTGTTAAGATGGTTTTGTTTGTTCTTTACTATCAGCTATTTGAAAAAAGTGGAAATACCTAAATGTACAGTATGCTCAAGGTTTGCCTGCGACTCTTGAACAACTTCCCAAAACAATAAATGAGCTCTTACTTGAGTCCTCGTTTTGTTTGTATCACATTGGCAAATCCCCGCTAATGGATTGCCTATTTTATTGATCTACAGGTGGCAGTAATGCGCCAAGAAATGCAGCAATGTGCCAACAAAGGCAGTGAAGAAGAAGACAGCAAGCCAGTGCTAGTTAACAAATGTAAGGGCCTTCCCCAAACATCCCCCTATACCCTCTTCCGACACACTTTCACTCCATTTCTGCGTTAACACAGAGGGTCCGCCACAGTGAGTGCCGTCCCAAACCAACTAGTGAGGAGCGGAAGTGAGTCATAACGACTCCGACAGCAAACCTGCACCAGTGCCGACTTACTGACCATGTGCAACACCGTATTGTGTTCCTTACGGAAGATGCTTCGCACAAATTAAGTTCCACAACTACCCTTGCAAATGTGCTCAAACTAAAATAGACATTTATAGGCCTATTGTCATACACACGTCAACATCTTGAAGGTTATATAGTATAAAGGATAAAATATATCCTTCTCTAGTCTCTAGAAAACAGTCGCATAGTGCTGTACATTTAGAACTGCTTCGAAAATGAAGCAGCTTCTAAACATCAGAGTGAAAAACCAGAAGCTGTTTAAAAAAAAAGAAAAGAAATGATACCAAAGCAGCTTAGGAATAAGTTTTTTCTCTATTAGCTGTCTTTATCGCCCACACCTTGATGAAGGGAGCTTCATTTAGCTGTGACGGTGACTACAAACAAACTTATACGAGGGTCCGGTTTTGGAGAGGCCTAATATAATGCAGGATTAAAACTTTTGACTGCCAAACTGCCAAATGTTTTATGAGGATGAACATGGATTTGTTTGACTGTAGGGAGACACACAATGCATTGAGGTGAGTACCGCTAAATGTTAACAGAAACTTTTGTTTGTTTAAAAGAAAACTTAACAGGGCACCGTTAAGTAAGTGTTAATGGAAACATTTCCTGCTGTTGCCTCTTTCTAAAAGCCTTTCACAGGCAAATCACTGTAATGCTTTTATTGTGAAGCCTAAGACAAAGCTGCAGCAAGTGAAGAGATGACAGGAAATAAGAGGAGAGGAAGGGATGAAATGCAACAAAGGTCCAGAGGAATGCTGAGGACGTTCATGGTCTGCTTTGACCATGAGGTCACCAGGGCAACCCAAGTTAAGGAGCTTGTGCTATTTACCCATTTACGAAAAATCGTCAGACAAAAAAAGAGTGTGCAGTGGTCTTATTGATCATTGGTTCGTGTTTGTTTAATAAAAACAAATATCTGTGATAACAGAACAAAAGTTCGCAGGTAATCTGTGTGATCCACTATTTGCTACAACTGTTTATCTCTGTTGTGCATTAAGCAACGCCCTCCATTGTGGACACGTCCTTGGTTACAATGATTCTGCGTAAAACTGGTGGAAACACAAGCTGGTTTGCTAGATAGCACCAAGGCTCCCAGAATCCTGAACAGAGCCAGTTTAAGAACTAGACCTAATTTCGTGGAAAAGGGGTATCTGTGGGTTCTAGCCACAACCTTTCCACCATCTAAAGCTGGGTTCAGACCAAGATAAAAGATATTTTTAAGGACTATTTGCCTTTAATCAATGGGACAGTTGTTAGCTGAAGGGGGGGAAGAGAGTGGGATGACATGCAGCAAAGGGCGGTGGGTTGGAATTGATCCTGCAGCCACTGCGGCATGGACAAGGTCTTTGTACATGGAGCACCTGCTCTACCAGCTGAGCTAATGGGAATTGCTTTTGAATTGCTAGCAGACTTCACGACAATTTGATTGGCTGTAAAAACAGGTGACAAGCTTTACGTTGCAAAACCAGTTGCCCATGATTCGACCAGCAGAGGTACAGGGGGTTCTACCAAAAACCCTTTTAGAACCCATCCAGCAGTGCTCTTAAAGTGGTGATTGACTACATTATCTTAGATCTCTCTCCCACTAATCATGGTTTAAGTTTCACGGCTTAGCCAGGGGCCAAAGGAACCACATCCAGTAGCCTTGGGCTTTGTGAAGCTCCTAAAGGACCAATGTTGATATGGTCCAGTGCTGCGCACACCACTCATGGTTCACAGTCATGTTTTGGGACTCGAAGCATGGTTCCAAATCAAAACCAAGAACAAAATGCCAAGTATTGGGTACCCATAACAAAAGAAACACAAGCAAAATAAATACATGAATGGGGCTCCAGATGCACCTACACTTAAAAATACCAACATGGGTACAAGTTTGAATATTTGAAGGTGAAGGTCTTTCAACACCCATGCTTTCAATAATCCACGAGAAACTCTTTCTTCCTGAAAGGGTTCTTTGGATGTAAAGCGTTCTTAATGGAACTTCAAGTCTTTCGAAGAACCCTTCCGTCAAAGAAGGGTTCTTTGAAAGCAAATGGTTCACGGCTGAACCCCAGCTCTTCAGGAAAAACCCTCTGAAACCCTTATTTCTAAGAATATAATAAAACACTCAATCTTTCAACCACCGATACGGCTCACTAATATCAGCAGTTGTCGTCAACTCCCGTCCTGCGTACAGTTATATTTAGACCGCACAAATATCAAATAACGCAAAAGAAAGACTGAATTCTTGTTTAACTGTATTGAACAGGATGCAAGAACACGCCCAACACCTTGCAACCATTTGTAGCTACAATGGGGATTTGTTTTGTCAAAGCTACAGAACAACGTCATTAGCATGCATTTGGCATTATTTATACGTGTGCTGGAGGATCAGACTGGGACATCTGCTATGTGTTGAGTGAGTGAGGAGGGCCATTTGAGTGAGCGTGCTGAGGATCCTGATTGATGTCGCGCACAGCGGAAAGTCCCGGCGGTCCCATTAGCAGCTACGGTCTGCATTACTGTCACACCCGTCAGCCGTGATGGAGGACTGCTCCGCCGCCACAGCCATCAGTAACCTGCCCTGTCTGTGAAACGACACACAGGGACAATTGAATCGAATGCAGCACTTCCTAAATGAACGCGGGTTGAAACCAGAGACACACTGTGCTTTAATGCAGCCCTCGGCCCTTGTGAAATTGCTCCCATTTCCAGCGGCTCGCATTTGGCATTCATCAGAATCGATATCACCTTTCACGGTCGTTGTTGCCTCTGCGGCCCATTCTCAGTCATAACAATTGCCTTGGGATTAATAAAAGAGGAATACTTCAAAATATTTACATGACAACACAATATGATATTTTGTACATACAGCAGGCTCAGTGCTTTGTTTTGCTAGAACGGTCCAGATGCAAGATTTCATTACTTCCTTTTTCTCCTGGGTGAGTAATGATATTGGCCTTATTCGCAGGTGCAACACGGATACGATATGAATCACCATACAAGTGGTGCTTCAAAGGTCACTCTAACATATATACGTCTGCTGCACAACAGTATGTTACCCTAACTAGGAAAAGTTCTACAGAGAGAAGATATGTCTGTGTTGAACATTCCCAATTGGCAATTCCCATAGCCTCTGGCATGTCTGAATTACCCACAAAGCCCTAAGGACCATGCCATATGTCATACTAGTACTCTTAAACTCAAATCAAATGTCTCTGGCTGTTTAAACAGCTCCGTGTTTGACTGCGCAAGACGACACAGTAAAACAAAAGGCTTCTTGTACCCAACTGGAGCGTCTCTTGCCCCCAAAACAATTAGCTTCATACATGACAACAGCACTCTGATGTGTTTGTAGAAAAATAATTTACCCTTTCAATCTAATTACCCTGATCCCTCCTGCACCCAAAGGCTTCCAACTCACAATGGAGCTGTTTGTCGAGGGCTGAGTGGGGATTTTAGTTGACGTAATTGTGATGAATGTGTAACTCAACCAAGACAAACAAGCATGGATATTTAGAATTCCACAATAATTGAATTAAGACATGACAAGATGTATCTTGTGTTCTGGCATGTTCCCTTACAGAAGCTCCAGTTATTGAGAATCAGCAGACCAGGCTTGATAACTGTAAGCGCACGTGCACATGAGTGTGCGAACGCCTTTGTCTTGTCTGCATCTGAAAATCTGTAGGCTATAGAACGTATAGACACGTTGGACAAAGCCCTTTGTGTTGTGGATCCATACGTTCCCATTATGTGCGTGGCTCCTTGTTTGTTTTTGCACAAATGTATGTGTGCATGTGACTGAGCATGCATGCATGTGTACATCGTAAGCAATTACTCACGATGTGACACAAATGACTTCATGAAATCGCTGGGAAACTGAATTTAATCAGTGGGACTCTGCTTACTTCGGACAACTTCAAAGAAGAAGAAGGAATGTTTGTTATAGAGGGGCTGATGATAATCTGAACTCTGCAGGACTTCACTGGGGGAAAGGCACAAAAGGCCAACGAAGTCGTGCCATTCACACTCCTTGCATGTTTTGGATGGAATTGCATGTCCTGCATGCTCACTCTAGTTTCCTGCACTCATTTTAATGTAAACAGTGTTGCTGATACTGTGTGACAGTAACCAAAAAAACCTTACAGATTGAGGCTATAAATATACACAGAAACTGGAGGTTAAAGGGACAGTAAACTAGAAAAATAAAAAATCCACACATTGTCCTTTACCTGTAGTGCTACTTATCAGTCTAGATTGTTTTAGTTTAATTTGCAGTGTTGGAGATATCAGCCTAGAGATGTTCTGACACCATTTTTCTTTACCAGTACCAATTCCGACATCTGAAACTGTGCCTCGGCAGATGTTGAGTACTTATATACTACTAACTCTGTACGGATGTGAAATGATTGCTATCATTGTTGTTTGGCATTGCTCAGGTTCAACACTTTGTACATCATAAACAAATGTACACAGAGGGTGTTTCTCGAAGTCAAGGACAGATCCTTAAATAGCTAAATTACAGGATGCTAGGCCTATTCCAATGTCAAGGATGCTTCATTTCTACCGAGGACAGAGTCCTTCATTCAGAGAGTTTTTAAAGATGCATGTGTGTGTTCTCAGAAAGTAAAAAGTACCCACAATTTTCTGCGCACGATTTGCTGGAAGTGAAGGTGGGGTCTTTTCAATGAAACTTGAGCCATCAGAGCTCAGCAGGATTTAGATAAATATGTCATTTATTTGGATTAATATCTCCAGGAGTTCTTAATAATATATTTAATCATATATAATCATCCTCCTGTCTGTGCTTTGAGCTGCTGTGACATGTGAATTTCCCCAGTGTGGGATCAATAAAGTTTATCTTATCGTATCTTATCTTATAAGTATAACAAATTACTGACAGAAACCTCGTAATTTACACTTTCCAATGTGTCCACTCCCAAATAATGACATTTTTAACATACCATAACTAAAATAAAAGTTTCTAGTAAGTAGTAAATTCATCATTACAGCAGTGATAGAGCGCTAAGTATAATCCAGAAATATAGTCTCCCTACAAGTCACATGACTCTGAAAATACTGCTTACATTTGTTCAAACTGTGCAAAAGCATTAGAGAACGGCAAGATTATCACAGTATACTGAAACCATCTCAGTCCCCAGAGGGTTAATGAAGCACACCTGGGGACACTTCTTAGCTTGTGCCAATGAAAGGAGTCTTGCCTTGCCTCTGTGGGATCCTTCCTCGGAAGGACTTGTCCTACTGAGGAAGGATCCTTGACTTGAGAAACAATAGACTATAAATGCCACAGAACTTTAAATTATCCAGTGACAAATACTGCAAAGTGCTGACACTTTCCTGATAGCTAACCAGAACCTAACCCAGACAGTTGTTAGGCCAGGTGGCAAGTTTCCTTTGACGGGGTTGGGAGTACAGCATGGCACAAGCCGGTAAACAAGGGTCCAGCAACAGACTGTTTAGATGTTATCACTGCAGCTAGGTTAAAATAAAAGAACTTTTTTATGCGTAAAAAGCAGCATTTGGTCTCTTATGTATATGGAATATTGTGCAGATTTGGTGTCTAAAATGGGTAGAGGTGCAGCCTGCATCTGATGCTTGCTCTTATAGCACCACTGAGCTAGCTAATGTTACAGCTCAGCCAAGGAGGATGCCATTAATGTTTACATCTCGTGCTGTCACAAGCATGAACCCCCTGTCCATGAGTAGATGCACATCTTCTGGGCGGTGACACGATCGGCAGGTGTAGTTAGGTAGAAAGAAATAGTTCCTGCTCACAACAAAGTCTGTGGTTTATCTTAATAACCAAGTCACAATTTCTGTAAAGTGACATTGCTGTTGAGTTCTTAAAATGTATTTTATGTATTTTTTGGCACTTTGAGCACCACAAGCGAGTGTCATCTATTTTCATTATATTCAAGAGAAGGCAGACATCTCTACGGCTGATGTCTCCCACACTCGGCAACTCACACCAAAACAATCGAGACTGATGAACTGCACTCGAGGTAAGAGGAAAACTATGCGTTTTGATTTGGAGGTGAACTGTCCCCTTAATGCTTTGTGCATACCATATACTTTAAAACTGACAGACAATGGGAGTGTGTTCTTGTTTTAGTGTAGCAAAAAGGAACACACTGAAACAGAGACAAAGTTTTCATCAACAGCAATGCTCCTGCAAACACAACTCTTACTTGCAGAAGACACATGTGAAGTTCAGCCAAAGGCTGCGCACTGAAAACACTAACTCGATTGCGACGAACATGGCAACCTAAAGCCTACTTTCAACACCATCGCAAATCCCCTCCAACAATGCTCCTGACAGCCTCCCTCCCTCTCTCTTTCAGCCTCTGGCGGACAACGAGTAGAAAGCAGGAGTGGACGGCGGTGTCAGTAATGAGAATGGATAGCAGCTTGGCTACACCGTCTCAGGCCCCATTGATCACACGGCTGTGAAGAGTGATGGAGCCGGGCGCAGGGGAGAGAGCAGCGTGCATGTTCTAATTCTTCTCAGATCCATTCTAATTTGGCTCCATATTGATAACTTCTCCCCCCAGAACCTTTTGTGTGTTGTGCATGTTAGAGTGCGGCACAGAGTAAACACCCGTTTACAGCCACTGAGCAGTATTCATCATCCTGCAGGAGGTGGATATAATTGGAGACATTTATGGATGTATTCATGACTGCTGTGTGTGTATGCTCAAGTGCAGTGATCACTTCTAAGTGAAGGCTATGTCGATACATGTATTAATGGTTACTCTGGGCAAATAGCTGAGAAAATGAATTATTTAAGTTACTTTAACACTCGGCTGACTCGGGGTTTGTCGCCATCAATCAGATGACCACTAGCATGTCATGATGCTGAGTTTGCAAACACAGGGACGGCTCATTGTGGTGGTGACTTCATCTTGGACGGGGGCTTTGTTTTACGTATAGATGTGGCGTCTTTCCGTCTTTCCCCGTCCTGAAAATACACCATAGTCCTCACTCTGTCTCTCAGTAGGTTTCCCTCTGAAGTGGTCGTGTGTGTCGGCAAAGGGTCACATTTGATCCAACACCATTACTCCGTACTATTTCCCCTTCTTCTATCCTTTACTCCAGTCCATGCCTCATAAATGTCATCCCAGTCTGTCTAAGCATTAATCTCTATGAGGCTGGGGCCCAGTGACTCTACAAAACAAACCAGTCTTGTTGAACTGCTCCCCTGCTGAATGGTAGAAGCTTGGCAGAGCTAGAGGAAACAGAGAAGTATGGATTGGGAGGGAGGGAGTGAGGGAGGGAGGGGTGTCTCTGTCCATTTTTTTTCACGGATGCAGGGGAGTGGCAGCAGCAGCAGCAGCAGCAGCAACAGTGGGGTCTCCAGTGGGAAAAATATCAGCAGCATTATGGAGTGGGGTTGAGCCTGCCATCGCTATCAATGAGAGGAAGAGGCCTGTCAGAGCACACAAAGGGGAAAAAGACACAATCCCAGACAAAGAATAACGGGAGGGATGGAGGGAAGGAGAGAGGGACAGAGGGAGAGGAAAACAGCACATGAGGCGGACAAAGAGAGGGATTAAAAAGCGTTCCAATTAGAAATGGAGGAGACAGTGCAGGAAAGAGCTAAAGAGAGCACTGATGAGAGACTTAGATAAACCACGACAAACACACTGGCAAATTGAAAGAGAAGGAGAAAAGATAGCGAGCCAGAGAGAGGAAGACAAAGAGAGGAAGACAAAGAACAAGCAAAAGTGAGCAAAAAAAGGCACAGGCCAAAGAGAAATTAATTAATGACTTTAGAGAATGAGGCGCAGAGGAACAATAGGGAAATAAATAGACAATAGGAGACAAAATTAGATGAAAGGGAGAAAAACGTCCTGTCACAATGGCACATCAGAGCCCGCATGTGGCACCACTTGATAAGACGAGTCTTTGCCACCTTCCGTGCTGGCACCCGAGTCCCAACCCCCCCCTCCTCCTCTCCCTTCCCCAACCATCTGTGCCATACAAACACACCAAGCTGTCCGTCAGCGCCTCTAGCTCACGACAACGCCAGTTTTGTGACATCAGCCCCGGAGTCCGGCTCCCGATGACAACGAGGGGCCCCCGGATCTGTGACATCACCAACCCACAAGTGAAAGGTGCCAAACAGTTAGCTCCCACAGAGGAGGATTTGAGTCATGTGAGCTGGGATTCCAACCACAGCGGCCTAATGGTTATTCTGGACAGGGGACAGAGAGAGAAGCAGAAAGGCGGGGAGAGAGTTAACTGGTGACTTTTCAGGAGCTGATCGACTTCAGAACTCTCAAGTTCCGCTCTCCTCCCTCTTTCCTCTCCCCTCCATCTTTCCATGTGAAGCGGCTGTGAACAGCTGTGGGCATTTGAGTTCGGCTTACACGCTGCCCAGCAGGGTAGCGCCCGCTGGCCAGGAATGACTGACATCTGACAAAGAGGAGATAGGCGTGGAGCACAGCGTGGCAAAGTTCGACACGAGGATGAATGACAAGTAGAAATCCGCTCACCCAGAATAGAATCTCGGTCCTCAGTGTTAGCCATTGACGCCTCGAAGGAAATGATGATGGTAAAGAAGAGTTTGGTTTCACTCATTCATTCATTCATTATCAACTGATTTGACCGTTACTTTGCTCCTCACATTTTCCCTTTTTTTTTTTAACATGGACGCTGCCAGTTGCCTCTCCGTCAGCTCCACTAAATCTGGGCTAAATTTAGGCTCTTATGTCCTGTTTGGCAAGTGTTGTGGTGGTGCATTTTGTGGTTGACGTTGGACAGTGGTGGCGTCTGGCTGTTAATCACTCACTGGGATGTGGAAATCAACTCACCAGTCTGTAAACTCTCCTCTTGCCAACTTCTGCGAGCTAGCCCGGTCGAGGTTTTCAAATGTAAACATCAGTAAACATCAAGGACAAGATGGAGAACATGGACACAGCCAAACCAGCATCCTGCTGGCCGTTGTACAGTCGCTGGATAACAAACTGGCTGACCTCTGTGCCAATATCAGTTTCCAAGGGATATCAGGAACTGTAACAGCCTTTGATTAGCCAAATCTTGGCTAAATCCTGGACAGAGCCGTTAAACCAGGTGACTGGTTGCGCCGATCAGACAACCCAGCCGGCCACCAACGTCGTTAAACGTCTACATTTGGTTGGAATTAGGTTGTGATGTCGGGTGACCAAAGTTTAATGTCAGGACTGCGTCTAATGCCAATCTCAACTTGACGAAGAATACTGGCAACAGGCAATGTTGATATTTCATTGGTTTTAAGTTGTGTTTTTAAGTAACCAAAATTCAATGTCTTGCAAAAGTCTCATGCCAACATCATCTTGACATAGGATTTAGTCATGAGGTACAGAGAACAAAACCCAACATCAGCAAAATGTCATGATTTTAACGTCCACACAACATGAAATTTTAACATTGACGTTGGCTCTGCGTCGACATAGAGCCTACATCGTACCTTACACCATAGCCTGACATGCATCTCCCCAGAAATGTAACTACACGTTACAGCAACGCAGACCTCCTCTCTATTTTTGTAAGCTGAGAGGGGGAGACTACACGGCTGTCTTTTTGAGGTCGAAATATGTAAACAAACTACGACACATGCCCCCTGTCATGTGAGAGATAGAGCCAATCAGAGTCTGGAGCACGTTCCAGGACACCCCCCTCGATGTCACTGATGTCGTCAATGAATTTTCTAAGGGTACATTCACACCTGCCCTGTTTGGTTCAGTTTAATCGAACTCAAGTTTGTCCCCTGTGTGCGGTTCATTTGGGCAAGTTTGAACACGGCGATCACACCTGGGTGTGCACCAAAACAACCATACCAAGACCTTCTTGAAGAGGTGGACTCAGTCCGGTTACAAACGAACTCTGGTGCGGTTTGTTTGCAGTGAGAACGTGTTCTGACCTGGGATCCGAACCAACTGCAGTCACATGACATTGTTTGGGTTAAACATGAGCATGTTACAGTCCTGGAGGATTATTAATGTGCGCCTCCTCCTGTACTGCCTTAATATGCACATTCAGCACATCCAATGCATCAAAACATTGTTTTCTAGTTGGAGCCGCGCCTCGTTTTCAAACTGTATGCTTTGACTCAAATGAACAATGACAGCAATATAGTCCACGATGAGCAGCGCTAAAATCAACCTGCGTAGTTGTCCCTCCATTGTGACATTAGAAAGTGTCACATTTATCTTGCAAGTGTACTCTTCTTCAGTGTTTTGTTTACTTCCTGGATTTTTCCCACATGGAAATTCTGACCAATCAAGAGCAGCTTTCTCACACAAGGCATTTGATCTGGTCTGCTTGTAAATGCTGCCGTGAGGACACGAACCAACTCTAGGCAATTATACAACTTTGAAACAAAACTAGTCTCTGATTCAGACCAAAGCAAGACAACTCTAGGTCTGAAAGCACCCTTAGTCTGTGGTGGATTTAATTTGTTATTTATCTGGAGTACTAAAATGTTTTTATCATGAAGGAAAATCTAATTATTCAGTGAAACCACGAGAAATACAGAGGCTAGCATCAAAAGTGTTATTCATGCTTTTCCTCTTTGCCACCTCAAGTTGTAGAAGACGAGACTTAATACTTCCACTCAATAAAATCCTTTGCTGTATAATCGTTTATCCTGTGGGAGCACTGGCGTAAGTGTCTGTGTGTGTGTGTGTGTGTGTGTGTGTGTGTGTGTGTGTGTGTGTGTGTGTGTGTGTGTGTGTGTGTGTGTGTGTGTGTGTGTGTGTGTGTGTGTGTGTGTGACTAAAGGAGCTTTTTGCACAGCACACGTGCTCAAACAGTAAGTAGGGACAAGAAGTAATATCATATCCATGGCAACAAATCAATTATCTCAGACGAAGAGAAAAAGAGGTGACAAGTAATGGAAAAGATTAAATGTCTACGAGATATCTTCAATTGGTCAGAGTGAAAAAAAAAAAAAAAAAAAGTGACGGCACTTTGTCTTTCACTTGAGCACACACATATTACATGACCTATCGCAATCTCAAGATCCGGTTAAGTTCCTGCACTGCCTGGCAGTATATAGGAGACGCTATAACAGTTCTTCCTGAGCCCGGGCAGGTATCCAAACAGCCTCCGCAGGCTTTGATGAAGTGTCCTGTCATGATGTCAGCCTCCATTGGTCTCCAGCTCACCTGGGACCTCCCTCACTCTTAACAGCTCCTGGCTAAGAGGGGAAAAAGAGGAAGAAAAAGGAGGACACAACTGGCCTCCTCATCTACAGACAATGTGTCTCACTTCTCCTCAAATCCTTTCCTAGCCTCTAGCCATACAACAACAACAAAAACTCAGATTCACTCTTATCTCTCCTTCATCTCCTCCTCCTTCCTCCTCCTCCTCTCCTCCTCCTGCTTGCTGGCTGTCAGCAGGTTAAAAAATGGCTCGGCACTAGCGAGGGAGAAACAATTACTCATGGCGCAGGCTGTATAGACATTAGAAGCTCTGTACTCCTCTGCGATCTCAGGGCCATGTGTTTCTAATTAAACGGTGCACTGGAGGAATTATCAAAGCTTAGGATTGCATAATGAGCACTGGCAGAAATCTGCGGCAGGCAGTGACACTCTTTGTCTCAAGAGGCACACGGTGGTTAAAATGAATTAAAATGGAAGTGTGTCAATAAGTGTCTGGGAGAAGCGGTCGTTTTTGTTGTGAGAGGATTCCCTGATCGTAAGAGATTTGTCACTGCATCACCACTTAGCAGGCTCACTTTATAATACAGCTAAAATCTGATAGCAGTCAAAAAGCAAGATTAAGTAATTCATTCAAGGGAGCTCTTTCTGAGGCTGTTTCTATTCATAAAGACAATTCTGCCTTCAGATCCCATTTCTATGCCTGTGTGATGATCACTAACACCTACCCTGTTTTTCTCCTCACCAGTGTTCCTCTATCATCACACAGCACCAGTTGGCCAGAGACGGACATGGTTGATTTAGCTCGCCAAATGGAGGCATGTTCGTCCTTACACAGAGAGACACTTCTGTAATAGACGTCGGGTCAGCTTTTGTGAAACATCACACATGAGCCTGCACACGCATGTGCTTACAACACAAAGGACACGCACACACACTTAAATCCCGGTCTCCATGGTGATTGTTTTAGTGCCCATGTGAACTTGCCCCCTGCATCTGTTTCTGTTTGTTCCTTGTGTAGAAAAAAAAAAACTGAATTACTTATTCATAACCGCATGACTATTTTCATTTTCTACCAGCATTCTCCGAGCGCCATAAATGAGAACAATAAACAATCAGAATGCAACAATAAGAAATAAGTACAGGGTACAAACAGTCCCTCGGTTCTTCAGAGGCACACAATGTTTTGTTAAAGCCTGTTCTTGTTTTAGTGAGGATGTGATTCACATGTTCGCCATTGATGCACACCATCATCACAGCCATCAGCACACAGTCCAAGTTGAAGGTTTACACTTCTAACAAGGAGGGAGTCTGGAAGGGATGCCTGTCTGCTCAATGCCAAAACGGCCATTTAGAGCACCGAGTCCACCTGGTGGATGAAAGGAGAACCACATGTAGGCACAGGACTTCATCCTAAACCTGTTATTTTAATGTTTAATATGGGACAGATGCTTGAATTTTTTAAGCACCGGCCCCACAGGCTACCAAACCCCAAATTTGTTGGCCAAAGTACATTCTGATGGCCTGAATGTTAACTTATATAAAAACAACAGCCGCTATTAAAATGTTGAGGAAATAAGTTATATTTACTTTGCTAACCTACATATAAAAGTCACACTAAAAGATACAGGACTGATTTTAAAACATTCCAGATTATATCTGAGTAAATTGCTGTTTCTTATTGTTTTATATTTAATTTTCTTGTCCAGTGCCCATTCAAAACATGTCTGTTTGGAACGTGATTTATACTCTGCTTCAAATCGACACCGTAACTACAGCATAGCCTGACGTGCACCTCTCCAGAGATGTACTGTAACTACACGTTGCAGCAACGCAGACCTCCTGTCTATTTTTGTAAGCTGAAACCATTTCCCTCAGTGGAAACGAAGCTTTTATTTACTTTAATTTCACAGATAAGAAACAATAAATTGTGAAGACAATAAAGCCTTTACAAAAATAACATTTTAAGTCTTGTGTGTGATTTATCCTGGCTTCATATGAGCAGAGGAAATCTCTGCTCGTCGCTAGGCTAATTTATACAATGTAAAATGCCATAGGCTTGTGCTAAAAACATTAGCATGTTGTATGTGTGGAGAAAATGTGTCCTGCAAAAGACGAGTGCTTTGTCTGTGAATGCTGCGATTTAAAGTGAAGCTGATTTGTGCACTTGTGTTTGAAATTGTCTCTATAAAGTCATGTTTAAGGTGTTTTGGGTGTGTATTGAATCAACTAAACTTTACAGCACTTCACAGAAACCCCACCACCAACTAGTGTTTTGGAGGTGTAACTGCAGAGTGACACAGACACGCCACCGCACAAGTATAAATGTTCACAACGGTGTAGGCCACATTATGATTAGATATAAAATATATTAACTCATTCTGACTCATTGTAAAATAACTCAAAGGCCCCAAAGCACTCTTAAAGAAAACATTTCAAGAAAAACTTTGACTAGAGAGACAGTTTTTTCCCTCAGGACAACACAGGAGCCAATTTGTGTATCATTTCTTCACATTTACAACAGTCTACAATGCAAGCAAGGAGTTCAAACCTCCCATAAGCCATCAAGCCAGTCGCTGGCTACTGATTGGCTAGTAGACCAGGAAGTGTGAGGATGCACCTTCCTTCAACACAGGCCATCACTGGCTATCGAGGCCATGGCACAGCATTGGAAGTTCCAATTTGCTCAGGTAAGGTGTCGATGTAAAAGTCAGAGATCAGCCACTATTTTAATAGCGAGCAGTCCAGAGACTCACTGCTCCGTCCTGCTAAACCACGTCCATCCAGGCAAAGCCCATTATCCTAGAGAGTCCAGAGCAGTATGCATATTTACATGCGAACGGAAGATATTATGGGTATGTGGAGAAATATGAACATTTGAAATGATGCAACAGCAGTCAGTGGATACCTATGGATGTATTAACGTGTCTGGACTAAATATTTTTCTGGATTTAGATCTGGACTTTTGGGAGTTTGTGAGAACTCTGTCAACACCATTTCTGTTGGGGTAATACCAACATGGCTAAGTATGTACTATTTGGGGTTTTTCTAACAGAAGCATTTATTGAACCTGCTGTGGTGGTTGTATATTGAAATGGATGCCATTTTCATAAAGTGCACCAGGAATTAGTATTAAGTCTTAAAGTCAAGGGGTTTTTGGTTAGATGCCTGGAATAAGATCTGTGATTAACACAAGCTTCAGAGACTTTCACATTTCGTTCTCCAAAATAAAAATTGTCCGTAAATACCACACTCGTGACCATTAAAGCTTCTGTGTTGTAAAAAAGGCAGTTGCTAGCAACAGGCCCAATTAGAATACAGAATGTCATCACCCTGACCCTGTGCTGCACAAGACACTGCAGTCTTGTTGAGGTGGTGCCATCAGGTCACGCGACCATAGTGTAGTTCGTTTATAGCCTGACATTAGCTTCTTTTTGAAGATTTATCTGTGGAATGTTCCAGACAGGTGTTTTGGAGCATCCTACGACTTGCCTATTTGTTGGTTACCAACTTTTAATCAACATGTTGCAGGCATCAAATTCAGAATGAGTGTATGTTTACAAAAGAACAATGAAGTTTATCAGTGTACTGTATTCAATTCATTATATGTCATAAAAGATTTTCAATCAGTGTTCCAACGTGTTTTTAGAATTGGCGTTATAAATCAGTGGAGAGGAGTATGACCCTCCTAAATGAACAGCACCAGCTGCAGTAAAGACTCAAGAACCACTTCATGTTATTTTAAGGTGAAAATGGAAAATCATTTTCATTTCACAGAAAATCATACAAGGTTAATTAGTGAAAACAACAAGTTGTCATGCTGAAGGTACATTTATATTACATTTATTTAAAAAGGCACATGAGGAGATGACAAATTCGGGATCACCGGATCACCCGGAGAATACCCGTTCTCTCAAAAATTAAAGTCTGCATGTCTTTGGAGTGTGGGAGAAACCGGATCACCCGGAGTCAACCCACATTGACATGCAAACTGTAAGAGGATGGAGACACAGATGCGGGGTATGAGGTTGGGGAGAGGGTCGTGGGGGAGAAGGGGGATGGGGTGAAGTGGGAGGGGAGGGGGAGGAGGGTTTACTACTTTCTCCTCTCCTTCCTCTCCTGCTTCTCTCTTGCTTCCTTCTCTTTCTTCTCTCTCTTCTTCCTCTCTGCCTTTTCTTTCTTCTGTCGTTGCAGTTCTTCTTTTTGTCTCTTCTCATCTTCCTTCCGCTGTTTCTTCTGTCTCTCCTCCTCCTCTGCCTTCTCCTTCTTCACTCTCTTCTCTTCCTCCTTTCTTGCCTTCTCTTGCTCCTTCTTCATCTTCGCCTTCTCCTTGTCTGTTTTCCTGGCAAGCTCCTGGAGGTCGCTGTTCTCTGCAGTCAGGACCTGTATCTCTTCCTCCATTTGAGCCAGCTTCTGGCGGCACTCCTCCTCCTTGCTGCTGCTGTCTTTCTGCAGCTCCTGGAGGCTGAGGTGACGCTCCTGGAGGTCGCTGTTCTCCTTCATCAGGACCAGCATCTCTTCCTCCATTTTAGCCAGCTTCTTGTGGCACTCCTCCTCCTTTCTGCTGCTGTCTTTCTGCAGCTCCTGGAAGCTGAGGTGACGCTCCTGGAGGTCGCTGTTCTCTGCAGTCAGGACCTGCATCTCTTTCTCCATTTTAGCCAGCTTCTTGTGGCACTCCTCCTCCTTGCTGCTGCAGTCTTTCTGCAGCTCCTGGAGGCTGAGGTGACGCTCCTGGAGGTCGCTGTTCTCTGCAGTCAGGACCAGCATCTCTTCCTCCATTTTAGCCAGCTTCTTGTGGCACTCCTCCTCCTTGCTGCTGCAGTCTTTCTGCAGCTCCTGGAGGCTGAGGTGACGCTCCTGGAGGTCGGCGTTGTCCTTCTTCAGAACCACAATGGTGTCCTCCATTTGGGACACTCTGCTGTGCCACCCCTCTCTGTTGAAGGTCTCCTCCTGTGTGGCCAGCTCATTCTTCATGAGATCTTCCAGAGCTGTGAGTTTCATCTTCCACTCTGCCTCGCTCTGGATTATCTCCATGTCTTTGGCCTTTAGATTGGCCTCGCACTCCAACAGTCTTACCTCAAGAGACTTCTTATCAGATGTCATTTGGCTGATCAGGTCGTCCTTTTCCAGGACCACCTGACTAACCTGCTTCAAGTCTGCTTGGATAGCTTGGATCTTTTCCTGCTGTGCTGACCACCTGATGTCTTGTTTTAGTTTGGCCACCATATAATCCTCAGCCTCCTTCTTCCAGGTCTCTCTGAGTTTCTGGTTCTCCTGTTTCCAGAACTCAGAGACCCGGTTGAATTCTGCGCTCCAGTGTTGTTTCACGGCCTGGACCTCCTGCTGTGCTTCGCCCAGACTTTGCTGCAGCGCAAGGATGGCTTCATTCTTCTCCCTCTCCACGGCTTTCTTTGAAGCCTCCGCCTGTTTTCGAATTTGGCGTTCTGACTTTAAAGCCTTCAGGATTTTTTCTTTTTCCTGTTGGTTGTCAGCAATCTGCTTCTCCAGGGCAGCAATCTTGCTGCTCATCTCTTCAGCTGAGCTGTCCTGCTTCTGACTCATTTTGATCAGTTCTCCACAACAAGATCAATGAAAGTGCTCGAAGGTTGTCTTGTCTGTTTGAAGGTCAAACAAAGCGACTGTTCTCAATACCTGAGTACTGTATGCCAGAGTTACTGAGTTCCCCTCTATATGAGAACTTTTCTAAACGTGTACTGTGATGTCACAAGAATGTCACTTCAAGCTTTGTGATGTCACAAAGCCAGGGAATGTCATGACAACGCTCAGAATGTGATGTCACAAAATTTCTCCAGCACTTGGTCACATGACCTCCACTTAGTCACATGACCTCCACTTAGTCACATGACCTCTCCACACTGAACTGCTGAACAGAAGTGCACAAAGCAGACCTGCATACAGCCCAACATGTTCTATGATATGAAGTTCAGTCAGTGTCTTTTTAACAGTGTTACAATTTGAAATATTTTGTTTTCTCTATTCAAATCCATTTCTTTATTTAATTCACTACTCCAGTGCCTGTTCAAAACATGCCTGATCAGAACAGGCTGATTACCCGGCCCGTGGTAATGCTGCTTGAAGCTTTCTCAAGAACACACATCTAAACCACTTCACACTCGACACTGTTGCTTATCCCTGAGCAACACACCTGGGCTCAAACAGCTACAGATTCATTATGATGTTTACATGCGAAAAATATTGAGTTATGTTGCTATTCTCAGTCATTTTACCCAAAATAATGTAAAATAAAAGTTGGGAAAAAATGCAAATCAGTGGTACACTACTTACTTACTGTGTACTTGTACCTCAGACCAACCTGACAGTGACATGTTAGACTGCTGAATATGAAGCAGATTCAGATTTTATTCGAAAAATATAACAATTAAAATATGATGCATTATTATTCATTAAACTATTCTGCATTATATGAAAAGTAAAAGCTTCACCTAAAACAGACATTAAGTAAATGTAATTATATTGTGCTGATTATTCCTGTTTCTCACTCTTCAGTTTAAGTACCATGCAATATTAAGAGTTTTACTATTAGTACTTAATTTAATGTCACAAAAAAGTTTTTAATGGGCCTATTTCCTTTAACACTGCCAACTTCAACATTCCCAGTTTAACATGGCATTTGCCAAGGGCAGCCAAATCATTAAGTCCACCCCTGAAAACACACCAAAGTCCCAGCTCAGGGATACAAACACTGGTGAAATACACTAAGTGGAAGTATTAATTTCCAAACTGGGGTATTGGTCGCCTGATTTGATGTTATCAGTGCATTAAAATAGATTAGATTGGATTAATTAGCAGAGACATTTTGCTCACACTTATTATCACTATAAGTTACTATGGCAAATGTACACAATAAATATAGGTGAGGACATGCTTGACTCAGTCCTCTCCATCGCCGTTATAAAGTACAGCATGGATTTTGGTTACCAGATATTTTTAATAAGGGGTACAGTAGAGTATAGTACACACACACATGCACACGCACACACACACACACACACACACTATTTTCTTGCTAGATTTAGGGTAGAATGGAGCGTGAGATGGATCAGCGGTTAGGTGCGGCCTCTGCAGTGATGCAGGCGCTGTGCCAGACCGTTGTGGTGAAGACGGAGCTGAGCCGGAAGGCAAAGCTTTTGATTTACTTGTCAATCTACGTCCCAACACTCATCTATGGTCATGAGCTCTGGATAATGACCGAAAGAATGAGATTGCGGATACAAGCGGCCAAAATGAGTTTCCTTCGTGGGGTGGCTGGGCTCAGCCTTAGAGATAGGGTAAGCAGCTCGGACACCCGGAGGGAGCTCAGAGTAGAGGTGCTGCTCACATCGAAAGGGGTCAACTGAGGTGGTTCGGGCATCTGATCAGGATGCCTCCTGGGCGCCTCCTGTTAGAGGTGTTCTGGGCACGTCCCACTGGTAGGAGGCCCCGGGGCAGACCGAGAACACACTGGAGGGATTACATATCTCACCTGGCCTGGGAACACCTTGGGGTCCCCCAGGAGGAGACGGATGAAAATGGATGGGTGACGAGTTCAGTTCGCTGTTTTCATGTAATATTAAACTAAAAGGCGCAAATGAATCAGGATGTTTGTGAAACTGTAACGTTGCGTTGTGAAGGCTCGCAGTGTGAGGATTGTTTACATTTGTTTAACTTTTATTTTAGACAGGTAATCTCATTGAGACACGCAGGCTCATTCGCAGGAGAGACTTGATAACACTTAGTGGAGAGTAAGGTTTTGTGGCCATGTGCCATGATGGCTGAGTTAAACACTGGTATAATGCTGACTCTTGCAAGTTCTTTAATGTATGCTCTATGGAGGGCAAATTGAATTCTCATGGAATACGTCTCTCATGCAAACATATGTAAATAGATAAGCCAGGACATACACACAAAAACGTATACAACTCACTGTGAAAAGCAAGGAGGACGCCAGGAGTAATGTGAGGCATGTGTGTCAGAGACAGTCTTAACTGTGTGTTATGTGTAGCATGGATCTTTTTCTGGCAGAGGAATACAAGTGTGTGTCTATGTGTTTGAGTGTCTGCGCGATGGTATGCCCATTTTAGAGTCATCCAGAGTTTCCTTTATACACACACACACAGACACCCATGCGTGCACACACACACTTGCGGTCACAGTATTGGTGAAACTTTCCTTGCCACACAGAAGAAACAGCTTACCAATGTCTGCTGAACTGTCTGAACAGCAAACCACACTCAGAGTTCAGAGTGTCACCAATAAATCTTTTTGCCCATGTAGCTTCAAATTCAAATCACCTGAGAGGGAAAACCAAAAGAGAGAGTTGCCTTTCAAAGATCTTTGATGTGCAAGGTAAGACTATATTTTAAAAATGGTGTAAAAGAAAATATAACAGAACTCATGGTGAGGTTTTTTGTTTAAAGTAATGTAAAAATCAAACTTGTACAATGTCAATATAAGATGCTGAAAAAAAAAATTCGGGGCACTTTAAACTTTTAGCCATCTTGTAAGTTTTAGTGCAGCTACACTGTGCAACACAGATCTAATAAACTTGAGTACGACATCTAGTTTAATGCATGCAGACTCTATGATGACAGCACCTACTGCCCTGCTTAGCAACCTGCCTCCACCCCAGCTCCTCCTTTTCATGCTGCGTCTGACCTATCAATGTCATTTCTGTTTGTCTTTGCTGCTGCTCTCCTCTTCTGCCTTAGGCTTTCCATGTAGGCGCATGGAAGGGCAGGGAAGTTTACTCGCTCTGCCTCAGGCTTTCCTTGTTTGCACGTGGAAGGGCAGAGAGGTGTGCCCTCTTTGCTTTAGGCTTTCCACATAGGCGTGGGGAAGAGGCTTTCTGTGTAGGCTAAGGAAAGGCAGAGGGGCCCCAGAACAGAGCCATACCACCAAATATAATACTGCAAATGGAAATAAAGTGTTCTTGGAATAAAGTGTTCCTGACTGAACTAACAACAGTT
Organism: Cephalopholis sonnerati; assembly: GCA_019142605.1. Lineage (NCBI taxonomy): Eukaryota > Metazoa > Chordata > Actinopteri > Perciformes > Serranidae > Cephalopholis > Cephalopholis sonnerati. Next base: position 13,555,640 of record JAGQAX010000022.1, read on the forward strand.
GCCATTTTCTTTGTTACATGACCACAGCAAACAGTTCAATGTATTTCCTAGTCATTCTATTTCTAATCTATCTTTTTCCTAAAGATCAATACTCACTTTTCTTTTTAGATCAGTTGCATATGTTTCTGTTTTTCATAATGTCATATACAGAGTACCTACAAAGTTTTTTTTTCAAAACGTCTATTAGGCTCTGAGCTTATCGCTCACCACAAGTACACACTAAGTTCAGCACTGCAGAGATTGGGGAGTGGAAATAATAAACCTTTGGGAGATTTTTATCTTTGCTTTCATCCATCCATCCATTTTCATCCACTTATCCAGGGCCGGGTTGTGGGGGCAGCAGGCTAAGGAGGTATTCCAGATGTCCTTCTCCCCAGAAACATTTTCCAGCTCCTCCTTGGGGATCCCAAGGCGTTCCCAAGCCGGAGGAGATATGTAATCCCTCCAGCATTTTTGGGTCTGCCCTGCGGCCTTCTACCAGTTGGATGTGCCCAGAAAACCTCTAAAGGTAGGCACCAAGGAACCACCTCAACTGGACGCTTTCGACACAAAGGAGCTACTCCAAGCTCCTCACCCTATCTCTAAGGCGGAGCCCGACCACCCTTTGGCGAAACTCATTTCAGCCACGATCTCGTTCTTTCGCTCACTACTGAAAGCTAATGACCATAGATGAGGGACGGAACATATGGTTACCAACAGTTAGAACCACTTTGGTACAAAAAGGATGCCAACCCATTTTTATGAGTCTGTTTTCCCAGGAGAGGTACTTTAAAAGTGAATAACCCTGAACCTGAAGCTAACCTTTTTATGAATCACATCAGTTTTCAGAAATACTCATTACATGTGTGGATATACATGGATGTACTTAACATACTGTCGTGTGTACAAGGTTGATATTTAGCATCTAAATGCTCTGACCTCGTCACTTACCACAAACAGCAAAGATTGGGGAGTGACAATAAAAAACTTCTGGAAGCTTTTTATTTGCGGTGAGCACATTTTACATCGCAGGCCCATTTTACAGACCTTGAATCAGACCTTCAGTATATATAGTGAAGGTAAGCAAGTTTTTCTCTGCCTGTTTTCAATTTTGTCTCCATACATGTTTATTATGTGTACTTTTTATTGTAAACTATCGAAAAATAGGTCAAGAATGGAAATTTAATCATTTAAGCTGTGAGTTTTTAAATTAACAAACCAGCTGCAGGGCAGGTTATGAAGAAAAGAACCACCATTCTTTACTTAATCCCACACTGAAATCACAAATTATGTTGTTTTAGTGTCACTAGTGGAGTGTTGGCAGTGCAACATTTCCCTCACATTTGCAAACTCAATAGTGCATGCAGTTGAAGGTGAGCCCACTCATTTTTTTCTGGCCAAACTGCCAGGTGGATAAACTCAAAGCTCATGACTGCCCTGCAGTAGTGTATCAAGAGTGCACAGTGCTGAGTTTCTTCATACAGGCATACTGTTTTTTTTTTTCCAAAGGAGAGCTACTTTACGTGAAAAAACCCCGATCCTGAAGCTATCTTTGTTTATAAGCCACATCAGTTTGTAATCATTTAATTTGCAGATACCTTTCACTGATGGGATGCAGCAGCTGCGGCCAGGACCGACAACTACAACATTCAAAATCATGTTCACCGGATAAATCCTAATTTATTGAGACACGTTTCATCCTCTCCAGTGTTGAAAAGGATATCCAGATGTAAAGACTGTAAAGCTCCCACAGCTGCACACCTTCTGGCCTGACACGCACCTCTCTGTCCACAGAAAAGAAAATTAAGGTTGACGCTTCAAGAGCCACAAGCATAAACATTATCACACTCCCATGAAATACCATATGCTGTTTATGTTCCCAAACCTGCATTACAGCTTTGTAAATGTCAAAATTATATTCATATCAAGGCGAAGATGAAGATAAATATCTCAAGTGCGCTGCTGCCGTGAAACTGTCAATTAGAATATTAGTTTTTGTAAACATGTGATTTCCTGCTGAGCCGCAGCACAAGGAGCTCCATATGCTTGGTTTACATTCTTCTGACTATCAGAGGTATTTTAAGACTTTAGTTTAGCAGAGGACTATAGGATACCTCAGGCAGTAATGACTGATATGAGCGATGACAGATGCTAGGGAAGTTGAACGAGACTGCTGGGATGGATGTTACAGCGCTCCGTATTAGGGTTGATGGTGGGCTGAGATTTCATATGTCAAAAACTTGAAACTAAGCGACATGATTTCCTGACACAGACTGCAACAGTCCTTGTTAGCAAGTGGTCCCACATACTTTTGTTACCAGCTGAAATTTTTCAATCATGTCAGAGGTAGGGCTGTCACTTTTCCCAAAAATCAAGATCGGACGAATGTGAAACGACACGCAAACTGTTCGAATGAATTCCAATGCCCCCGCGGAAAAAATAATGTTGACAGCAGTTCATTGACTTTACATTACCGGCTATTTCAATTACTTAACATTACATTAACTTGACATAACCAGTTATTTCGTGAGTAATGGTGTTCACACAGTTCAACGACAGCTACAACAGCTTCACGGGAGATGTCAAATTCATCCAGCCAGCTGTCGATGCTTTCAGCTGTGTGGCTGCCTCTCAGCTCCTTAGTACACTTAACGTAACTGTTCCCACGAGTCTGAAATACAGTGAGCTGTGACTGTCACATCACCACGTGTAGCCAGGGATGTACATTCATCTGTTGAAGAGCAAGTGTGTTATCCTTTAGTATAGTTTTTTTGTCTTCCTGTGTGGTGTCATAATGTTGCACTATGCGTTCTGACTTCCAGTTACATCATGAGATCCTGAAACTGCTCTCTCAAGACAAAACCAATGGGCTGCATATCCTTGTTTATGAATCTTACCATCTCAGCAGTGATGGCCTTTTTACAAGCTTCAGGCAAAGGGCATGGTGAAGCTTAGTGTGCTAAATAGCAGGCAGCCAGATGAGGTTGTTCACTTGCAAGCTCACGTTAGCAGGTGAGTCCGCAGATTTGTCATTGCTGTAGAGTAAAGCAGCTGCTTTGTACACAGTCAACACTTTGTTAGTTACTTTTCCATCTACGGTGTAGAACCCAAAGTACTTCCACACACTGCTGCTCAGATGCTTTGGTGTTGTGATTATCCGCTCAGGAGAAGCCAATTAATTACTGTAATGTCAAATGTCAGAATTTTCTATAGCTAATGGGCTTTTCTGGCATAAAGAAAATGAATTTCTTGCCATGTAACTGGTTGAAAACTGTACATTTACTATTGTTAAGCCCATGACTCCTTACATTTTTCTCTATATGGCCAACAATCAAAAAAGTTTTGCCACCCCTGCTGTAAATAAACAGTCTGTTGCACTTACAAATTGTAAATTTTGAATTCAAACAGTTGACGAACAGCTGAATTTTGAATAAAAAGTGACAGGCTTAGTGAGAGTGACTGACCCTTTGCTAAGCCCCGCCTCTTTGTGATGGTCCGACAAGCTGTCGGAGTAAGCATGGAGCCCACACTGTAACTAACTGCACTCCCTGAAGACATATGATCATATTTTTGGAGAAATGAAGCAGTGATTCCAGAGAGAAGCAGACAGAGGGGTCTACAGTCTGTGTTTGAAGGATATATCCAGGATGTCAAACTGACTCAGCAGCAACAACAGGTTCAAAAGACAAAGATAGTTAGAAGCTAAAGCCCAACTATAGGCTACAGATCACAGTGTAAAAGTGAACCACCACATCACTGCTGATCCACACAGAAGACAATGAATATAAAGGGAAACGTCGCTGATATTGAACCAGCTGTGTGGCATCACAGTGTGTGCAGATGAACGGTGTTTGGACCTCCGCTGACAGACGAGCAGGGATCTCTGGGGAAAGTCAAACAACGTTCATCTGGTTCCTGTACAGCAGGGTCGGTCTTTGTTTCACTGTTATAATCATTACAAAGCAAAAGCAGCATGTGTATACATTCAGTAGGCTATATCTTCAGTAGCTAGCTAGCTAACCCTACACTTTTCAGGGTTTGATTTTGGTTTTGGAACAGGGAAGAAACGTATATCTTTTTCCAACCTCTCCAGGTAACGAGTATCATTAATACACGACGTGCCCCAGGCACAACATTTAGCTCCAAATCCACAACACCAGCCTGAAAATGAAGGAAATCTTAGAGTCAATGGAGCACAGCTGTGTTTTTGTCAGACGCGATGATTGGCCAGTGTATCCAGGGGCGGGACTTAGTCTTGAAAGGTACTGTAATTCATAAGTCATCTTGATGATGTGAGACTGGACCAGAAAATCCTGTCTCAGTAAAAAAGTTCAGTTTTGAAGTGTTTTATACGATCCAGTGAAATTGTTAAACTAAGCAAGAATCCTGCCTCCAGTTATGTAAAAACCTCATTCAGCAAATGCGTCTGCTTTCTGAAACAAAAGAATGTGCATCACAGTATGATGCCTGTGCTCATTTAGTCCAGATTCTTTATTGAAATCTGTGCGTTTTCAAAGTCCAAACATCTTTCTCCTCCCTCTCAACCAATTTGCCATCTGTCTTCATTGCTTCTCTCTTGACTCTCAAGGCCATGCGCTGTAATGGCACAGCGCCTCGTGTTTAAGCGTTCACTTCCTAAAGGGCACTCGAGAGCCTGTTTACTGATTACAAACTCTGCCTCTCCGTTTCTGTCTCAGAACTCACGCCACTCTCACGACCAAGTCAAGGTCGCTCCCATGCTCTCCTCCATGCCATCAATCTCAGAGGGAGAAGCAGAACTTCCTCTCACGCTATTTTGTTCCTGTGCATATGATAACTACACTTCCCTTCCAAATATCATATCCGCCTCTTCCTCTTCTATTCATCTCGGAGCATAAACAAACACAGGTTGACAGACTAATCTGTTTTTATGCTTTATCCTTTCCGGCTCACGGCTCGGTGTTTAAACAAACGCCGCTGCTCTTCATTTCTGAAATACTGTCGTGTCATGTTTTTCATTGACCGGAAAGGTAGGTATTATTGATATCATATGGGCATCTCGCATGCAAACACAAAACCGCATGTGCGTCAGTTTGCATATGGCAAACATACAGTATGCATACACACCAGAGACTGTTGTCATAAAATGTGTAGCTGCAACTGAGAGGTTTTTTATACACCAAACACTACAAAGCTGAGTATATTTCTGTGCACACTAACTGACAGAACAATCCATAGGCTGCAGAGACAGACTATAGCCAGCTTGTAAAAGTTTACAGACTCCAACCCTGGCTTTAAACAGAAACACTACTCAGCCCATATAAATTACAGTGTAACGACACCATCAGTGGATGCCGAAGGAGCCATGTTAAAGTCCAGCGCTCCTGACATACTTGAAGCATGGAATTCCAGAGCCTGGTTGTTGGCCCGCTTTACCACATATGAGCAACACAACATCCATCACTTTGAAGCCTGTTCTTCAGACCCAACAGACACGTCTCTTTTGACTCACGCTGGGAAACGAGTCTGTCAAGTCCGAGTGTAATGTAAGCAAATCTGATCACATACCACAAATCACAACAATCTATGGGTGTTACACAAACACACTGATACACAAAGCTAGATTATGTAAGCATGCTAATTTAACTGTCAGTATTTATCACAGTAGTTGATGCTGGTCAAGTACACAATAGGACATCAGTCTGACTTTACGATATTTATATCACGGCAAGTTTTAGTCACGAGGGCGCGGCCGCATCAGCCTCGCATTTCTAAAGCCACACAATCTCCTGCTTTATCACCGTCACACCAGATACCACGATGGTACCTGCGGTGAAAGTGCGATACATCACAATGTGGTTGGGTAACCTTGCGACCACCCCCGCCATCTGCTTGGTATCAATCAACACCCTCATCATCATCATTATCAGACAGCGGGCTTTTGAAACGCCGTCTTGAAACACTTTCTGAGGTTTGTTTCCATCTAAACTCATTCTCCCATGGACAAAGACCCTCCCACACACACACTGTGAAACACACACACACATACCTCCGAAACCACGGCTTTCTCAACTGTGGGGGGAACTGGGAAGCCAGCGAGAAACGTGTTGAGGTCTGGGGTATGAACTCGTAGTTAAAAAGTAGTTAGCTGTCAGTACAAACCATAAAACCTGAAGCTTGTCTTCCTTTCACAGACAATATGAACATGACGTCACAAATACATTTTAGAGGGGACGTTTAATATATAGTCAACAGTTGGGTGTATGCTGGGCACCACCTTTGTCACTTATTTAGACTTTTAATTCAAGTTTGGGAAACGTGATGGAGCCCAGGTAGAGCTGATGTGAGTTGAGCAATGGCTTTTATCATGACTTAGAGCAGTGATATTCAACTTACAGACTGTGGGCCACATCTGGCCCGTAATAGGCCTTGTAAACGCTTATCGTGTAGGGGTCGCAGGGGGGCTGGAGCCTTTCCCAGCTGACATTAGGCGAGAGGCAGGGTACACCCTGGACAGGTCACCAGACTATCACAGGGCTGACACAGAGACAGACAACCATTCACACTCACATTCACACCTACGGACAATTTAGAGTCACCAATTAACCTGCATGTCTTTGGACTGTGGGAGGAAGCTGGAGCACCCAGAGAAAACTGACATGGTGGTGTCACCCGTGGTTCACTCCCCAATACACAGTCTGCTTTAAATCAGATAGTCCCTTTTTGGCTCAGGCCTATTCAATCGTCGGCCCACGTTCGGCCCAGAAGCAACTTCCAAGCGGCCCAGCATACATAAATCTGTTACACAGGTATGATAAAAATATGTAAACTACATATAGGGTCTGGCAGTTGCTAACTCGTGAGGCATCCCGCTTCCTTCTCATGGCTAATCATATCTTTCACAAATCAATGTTATCTCATGTGACGCAGTTCCGACCACGCTTGGTAGCTTTTCAAAACATCTGGGCTGCGGTTGAAAAAAAATACATCCTACATCTTTTCTTAAACACTTTTCCTTGAGCTAAATGGAAAACATCATGAGGTGAGGAGTGTGTGTGTGTGTGTGGAAGACAGGGGGGAAAGGGAAGGAGAGAAACAGTTGGTGCCATTGTTTCTACACTCTGATGTGCCTGGATCAGGTATGTGACCAAAAATATATTTTTTTTTTATTTAAAAACTGAAATTTAAACTTTGTAATTACCCAAAGCTTAAAAAAGGCCTTAAAAAGCTTTTGAAAATGTCTGGCCCATTTCCATTTTTCTGGTTTTAGAATACAGTCCAGTGAATTTCTAATTAAATAATCCCACTTTAAGTTCTCCAGAAACCACAACCTGGACACAGAGGAAGAAATTAACCACTGACACCCTGACTTGCTGCGGTGTTGACTTTGTATTTCCAGGGACAAGTTAAGGGATTTCCTATTGATTTAGTGTGTGAGCAGGAGGGATAGATGGACAGACTCTCAAAGACACCCAAAGAGGAAGATGAGAAATAAGTTAGAAAACATGGTAGAAAATGTGTCTGGAAGTAGCCTATGTACATGTTAGCATCTTACACTCATTTCTAAATTCCAAATAAAGTAACTTCTACTCAGTAAGGATGGATTTGGAGCTAAATGTTGTGCCTGGGGCACGTCGTGTTTTAATGATACTTGTTACCTGGAGAGGTTGGAAAAAGATATACGTTTCTTCCCTGTTCCAAAACCAAAATCAAACCCTGAAAAGTGTAGGGTTAGCTAGCTAGCTACTGAAGATATAGCCTACTGAATGTATACACATGCTGCTTTTGCTTTGTAATGATTATAACAGTGACCGACCCTGCTAAACCATGCCAAGCCATAAATCATGTGGAAAATATAAATACATGTATTTGAGCAATACAAAAGTTCTAGCCCATTTTGTTCCTGAAATCCACCCTGAGTGCACCCCTCCACTGGGATCAGTATAATCCAGAGTTTTTGGATCAAAGGTATCCCCATCCGACTAAGGTTCTAAACAACACATATTGAAGGTTTGATCCAGATCAAAATCAAAAATGGATTACATAATTTAATCCCATTAAACAATCCATTTTCAACATTTGATCCAATCTGATAGCCAAAATCTGATCAGATTTCTTCTGAACAACTGGGCCCAAGCTCCTAAGCCTTCACGTCCAGTGCCGAAGTTATCAACACACGCTGTCTCCTTTGATCCTTGTAAAAATCTGTCAAACACATTTATGGCTGGAGCTACTGCAATGTGTTGTAGGCCTGACACAAACTCCTTGAGAGGTGAGTCAGAGTTTGAAGGTCGACATACATTTAGAAACCAGATCTGATAGAGATATGGTTCTGTTTCGGACCACATGGAGCCTTGACTTGATTCACTATATTTCATATTGCAAATATAAAATTACTCACAAATGTAGCTACTTTATTGTGGTTAAACACTCGCAACACTGCACAGGTACTCTCAGTCATGGTGTTTATGTGGAGGTAAATTAATGCACCTGCAGTTTGTGTACAGAATAATTTAGTCTTTGGACCCTGTTTGATTGTCATGTTGCTTTGAAGTCCATTTCCAGACCCTTTTAATCGCTGACAAATGCCAACTGACATTCAACCTAATCTGACCCACCTTTGTAACAGTGTCTGTAATTATGACGGACTTAACTTCAAAGTCCTTCTCCTCAAAGTGTTGACATTATTTTGACTGTATGCCCTCGTGGCTTCAGGCAAATCAAGTCAGCAACAATGGCCGGACAAAGATCGTATCGTCGGCACTGATGTAACCCTAGTTTCGGTTCAGGACAAGACACCTGTGGTCTTCCTGTTCTTGATGCACACATGTACACAAGAGGCAGTTTCAGGAATCATGCTCGGACAATAGAGAGGCAAAGAGAGGCAAACTACACATCAAAAAGTCCTCTGACATCAGACCTTTCTCTCTTGCTGGAGCTACAATACCTGTGTGTTTGATACCTACACAAGCAATGAGGATGATGGAAAAAAAAGTTGCTGGATAAAAGGAGGGATAATGTCACATTTGGTGGATATATTCTGCAAGTGTGGTTCACAGAGACGCTTCACACAAAACTAATACTACTATTACAAATTGCGACTTTCTTGGCTTGCAAAATTATCATTTAAAGCTGGGATAGGCAGTATATTTTTAGCCTTAGTGGGCAAAAATCCCATAATAAACTTTGAGAATACTGCAAGACTTTGAGACTTTGGCCAATCACAGGTCATTTCAGAGAGGGGGTGTTCCTTTTGACTGTTCTACAAATGCAGATGCAAGTGCACGTCCCTTCAGTGAAAGTCTGATTCAATGGTGGAGAATCCTGAAGACAAAGTTGCTATTTCAGCATTGGGCAACCCAAAAAGGAAGATGGACTTATCAAAAAGAGAGTCCATAAATTAAATAAAACAATATAAATGGAATTAAACATGGCAACATTTTTAAAAAAATGGAAAGAAAATGTTGTGAATAGTTTATCCTTCTGCTAAATGGAGCGAAAGGCTAACAGCTTTCGCTTTAAGTTCAAATTTATGTAGCTAATATCAGCTTGAGCCTCAAATCACAGTGTGTCCTCTGGCTCATTTCCTGCTGCAACAGACCACCTCACTGGGAGGAGAGTGGGCTGCAGCTCTGGAGATGGACCCCCAGTCAGTGCAAACCCCAGAGCCAAGGGACTGGACAGCTCCGACTCCCAGCCGGATCAGCAAACTTTCTGTTGCTGCCATTACAAAAATTAGCCACAGTGCTGCCACCAGCCTACTGTGACACTAGCCACTAAAATCAAGCCACTAAAGCCACTGACAAAAGGTCTGTATCATCCCAGTGGATCAGTTCATTGGGTGGAGAGCTAGGTGGAGGTGGCTAGCTAGCTAATTCTTGTCTCATTTGTGGTTTGCTAAACAGAGAGGCAGGTCAAGGAGGGGCTAAGTGAATGAGCTGTATGTGCATTTAAATAAGATTAAATAAATCAATGTATGGGAAAAACTGGGGTATGTATGAGGCACATGCAAATGTGAGGAGGGTGTATTTTAAAAGTCTACCTTTTTTTTGCTTTTCCAGATTTCTCCGGTTTTAAATTGGCAAACATCGTATGGATTAAATTATGACAAAACTCAAACAATATAAAAAAAATTATAAGGTCCGACAGGGGAATGCCGGACGGACAGAGACTTCACCTCTTTATGAATCCTTAACCAGACTTGTTTAACTTCAAGCTCGTTACATTGAGCCCACAACCTGTTACAGAAGTCCTTTCCCACACATCTATTATGCTAAAGGCAGCACATTATTCGATCGCCACAACTGAGGCTTTAGTGTTTCTGCACATATTGAACACAGGTGCACTTACTGGGACCATAGCTGTATTATGCAAGAATACCTTTTACAAGAGCTCAACAAACGCCTTATGGACTCAGAGAACTCATAAATCAAGTGTGTGATAGCGCACACACATGCGAGGAGACACGTACTGAACTGAACACAATTAAAACATTTAGACTTCAGAGATGGCATCAGTACATTTTGTTTTTGCTCATTCCCGGAATGATTTGCTTGTATTTCACTTAATCTCTGCACATGCAAACACACATTCGCAGTCAACAGATAAACGATATTGCAACATGTGTTCTTAGGTAACGTCTCGAGCTGTCTCATCGAAACACTGCCCCTACGGCTACAATGTGATGAGCATGGAGAGTGTAAGAATGTGTGTGTGCTTGTGACGCAGAGAGAACTCAACACATGGGAGTAGTGAATCTCCAGCTGCTCCTAATTCTCCCTCTTGGGTCTCTTCTGGCAAACGGTGTAAACCGCATGCTAATGTGTGCAACCTCTGAGCTGTGTGTGTGTGTTTCTATCTTGTCAGTATCAGTGTGCCCTTTCTCCGCATCGCAGTATGTGTGACATCTGCAGGAAATGAGAGCCATCCTCCTATAGCTGATGAAGACAAAGGGACTGACAGACTCTATGGGCTCACTGAAGCCAGACTGTTGGAGAACATCCAAACTCTTTTAAAACTTTTTGCCCTTTTTTCCTAAATGGGTGACGATGACAGATCGCTCTGAGCCGACACTGTGTCTTGTAAGTAATCTGGAGCCGTGGGGAAGTACAGCAAAAGGAAAACGTCGTGCTTCAATGACAAGTAGTTAGGTCATATGCCAACAATACAGCCCAAACAACAATGCACACACAATCTTGCGTGGCAAAGTGTTTAATAAGGGGAGACTTTGCCTCAACAAGAGCCTAAAACCACACAGAGCTGCACCAGCTCTGCATAATGAATAAATGTGGTTTGAACTGGAAACTCTACAAGATTTTCCGATGTGGAATTGTGGGAGACCCCACAAGTAAAAAGTGCTTTCGCAATGTCCTCTTAATGTAGCCCACACACTTCTTGATAATGTAACCAATCTCAACCTGAGCTCTCACTCCAGCTTACATTATCTTGCACGACTGCTTATTATGTGTGCACT